>CM053644.1:17232024-18475524 GCA_028654395.1 Scutellaria barbata | reverse complement strand
AAATGTATATGAGAATTAGAATCCTCAACGAATCGAAATAAAGTCAGTAGAGACAAACTGAAGTTGCAAACTTAAATTCAATCAGAAGAAGACACGTGGCCTGATAGACTGCAGAAAGTTGTAAGCTGCAACTGCCGCATTTAATGATCCGCAATGCAAAGTAAAGAAGAATTTAATGCAAGTCATACCTTCGAAAAAGACATCAATTTGAAAAGGAGAATATCTTCTTCAACAGGCATAACTCTACAACAATAAATAGAAGAGAAGACTGGAACTTTTTACTGAAACTTACATCCTCAAAAGACCAAGCAAGAATCAAGCGAAAATCTCTTAAGAAAACAAGACCATGTTTCAATCATTCAACTTTGTGAAGTAGCCAAGTTAAGATTAGAAGCTCAAAGTGCTAAGAGACTACGTTACTGCACCAATTGAAAAAATCTTATATACTTTTACCTATTTTTTGTGTGTTAGATTGTTTTAATAGATGTCAAATAGTTAATAAGATTGCATCCTTTGTAACACCTCCTTTTTTTAGGATAGTTATCTTTACTAAATCAGCATAACTTTCTAAACTTATAAAAAAAATTCTACATGGATTCATTTTTTTTATAAGAAAGCAGAAATAGCGAAATCAAACTTTGTAAGAAACATGCTAGAGTTTTAAAACGGTCTAAAGTATCTCAAACGAATTAAATTATTTGAGTGAAATATTCGCCAAAAGATATCAGAGACAAAAATCTTCTTAGCATGAATACTTTATAAAAGAAAATAAAATCTTAAAATCAATTTCGAGGCCGTCACCACCGATCACGCTTCAGCACTGCTACCCCTTGCATCACATCTTACCTTTACCTTTATTTGCAGTATGAGGTAAATACTATAAGCAAAAGCTTAGCAAGTACATCATCTTATCTCACAAAATATTTTCTTTGCAACTGTTGAAAATGCTAGAAATCAGCAATTAAAAATGATATAAATTCTCTTAT
Source organism: Scutellaria barbata (assembly GCA_028654395.1). Taxonomy (NCBI): domain Eukaryota; kingdom Viridiplantae; phylum Streptophyta; class Magnoliopsida; order Lamiales; family Lamiaceae; genus Scutellaria; species Scutellaria barbata. The sequence goes on along the minus strand of CM053644.1, from coordinate 18,474,538 downwards.
ACTTGAAAATAATATACTATGGGCTTAGACATGATATTAATGTGCTCAATTCCAAAGAACCCGGGGTACCTAGCCACCGAATCCAAATGGAGCAACTCAATATTTATAGGACGGTCTCAAAGCCCTTAAATTCTTCTAATGGGCGATCTTAGTACCCGATATCAGTCTAAAAAATATAAAATAAACTATATATATATATATATATATATATATAGTTTCTCAAAAAAATATATTTTTCTCACTTAACATCACTTAACAAATCATCATTTTATATCCACAGAGAAACAATAAATAAAACTCACAAAATACATAATTTAGCAAATAATATATTCAAACATATTTACAGATAACAAAATGAGCATTCACGTAAATTTTGCATCAATATTAAACAGATAAAACAAAACTACTCATACCGCAAATGAGAGATGTACTTACCTGAAGTTCTCAAAACTCACAATACTTCAAGATCCTTAAATACGTTTTAAGTCCTCTCAATTGAATCTAAGACGTTAACAATTAATAATCATATAATTAGAATCTATCAATCTACTATTAATATTAAGGTCAATTTAATTTATATAAATTCAATAAATTCTAACTCAAGTCTATAATGTTAATAAGACTAAATTTCTAAATATTTCCAAATTCTCAAGAAATTTTCTAACCTTAATTAAGTCATCTGTTTACTAAACTTTAAACGATAGATCAAGGAATTATAATGCAACTAACTTAAAAAGATGAATTTAATAATAATAAAATTGATAAGAGTCTGTTTCTATACATATCAAGTGACTAAATAACTAATCATGTTATAAATTAAATTCATAAATTGTACTGCCTATTGGTTAAATGATGGTTTCAATCTCATTAGATATTACATCATTCTGGAAACCATTCTTATTCCTAAAATTAATCTTCGTGCTATCATCATCCTTAATTTCGAATTAACACAAATATATAATTGCTTATTATCATCATTAATCATTCTGTCATAACCCAGATTCGTAAAAGAAGTTCAAGACATATAAAACAATATAATACATATGCATGCAAATCTAGAATCAGTGACCCCACAATTCTTAACTAATTAATGCAGTATTATTTATAAAATTAGTTCATACTAAATTTTATTTTGTTTCCATCGACAAGAACAAAGCCGTAGCTTCAATTTATTCATTCTTCCTTCGATTTATAATTATTTTCTCCTATTATTGTTTATTACAAATCTAAGACATAATTATAAAGGTACGGTAACTAGATTAATTAAGAATAATACCAGATGGTGATGACTCCAAGTTTCAGACTTCAAGGAATTCTTCTAAATTTCCTTTCTCCCTTCTCTCTTTCTAGCTTCTTTAATTTCGTATCTATTTTGTAAGTTTTAGCCAATATTTATTTATTTAGCTTTAAATTTCTCATCCTTTAGGAGTTTAAAAAAAATAGTGGATCTCTAGGATATCTCAACTAATTAACTTACTTACCTTATCCCCACTTAATTAATTTAAAATTCTAATATCTTATATGTAATCTAACATGATACATTAATCTACTAATTATCTAAGAGTTCTAATCACGTAAAATATAACATTTAAATTACGACATAACTAATTTCTCTATAAGATACTGTTAAATCATGATAATTAATAAAAGTCTAATATTCGTTGAAGAGATTTTAATTAGAAAATTTGGGGTATTACATCCTTGTTGTTTGTTATAGTTGTCTAAGTGAAGGCAATTACCGTGGGTATTTGAAATTTTTAGTGGGTTTACCTTTGAAACTTGCAATAGTTGTGTGTAAGCTAAATTACAGTAGGTGTTAGCTTGTTAAGTTGATAGTTTATTAGATTGTTTTATATAAACCATACTTGCTTAACGAAATTCCTGTTTGGGAAAACAGTAGAATAAACGTATAAGAATTACACCACCTTTTAACGACTATAAGACAATAAGTGTTAAGCCACTTTATATATGTTCTATTTTGTATGTTGCATAAAAGATTTCTATAAAGAAAGCATTTTTAAAAAACGTCTTAAAACAAACCATCTTTCAAAGTTATTTTCCATGCAAGAACTTTTGAAAACAACAAATAGTACTCTATTAGCTTGTCTACTTGTTGTACTGTAAGTTCAAATAACTTATAGTGTAGCCTGTTCGTAAAAATTTTATAAAATAGACAAATGTTTATTTACCCCCTTTAAACCTCCAAAACCACCGGAACCAACAATTTTTCATTTTTACCACATCATTGATGGATTAAACATTGAATTTTTATTGTAGATATCAAATCATATCTAAAACATAATTACAGTATTATTAATATCATTATATTGAAAAATTATGTGTGATTATATTATTATATTAACTTGAATGAATGAGTCTTAGACAAAGAGGTTTGGGAGACCTAAGTTTTGAAAGAAGCATATATTGGCAATTGAGGTGAAAACTAAAAAAAAAGAAAAAGAAAAAGCATTGTTCTCATAATTTTAGAATAAACATGACATTAGTTGTTTTAAAATACTCTAAGATAATAAGATAATGTGTAAGTATATTCTTAAAGTATATGTTGAGATGCAAGTAGGTCATTGATATTTTCTTTATAGTCCCAACAATTATGTTAGGAGACACGTTTACCTAAGCTTCTTTAAATGGGTAATTTAATCTAATCTAATATTTTTCTATTAGTCACGGTTTTAAATTTAAAGTCATCTGATTGAGAATTTAACCGGAAAGTCACATAAAACTAGAGTTCAATTACTTTTCATAATTAAATTTGCTACCTATCTAAAAAAATAATATAAATAAATAAATAAATTTGCTACTAATTCAAAGTTATTGAATTGTAATTTTGATTTTGATAGATCAAGATTAATAACCAAAAAAAAAAAAAAAAATATATATATATATATATATATATATATATATATATAATTAGCCATAGGTCCATAGACAACATGAGGAATTAAGAATTGATCTCAAATAATTAATTGTCTTTTCTAAATAAATTTGAACAGAAAAATAATCAATTGGAGACCAATTGTTCGCAGGTGAAATAAAACATCATCATAAATTCCCAATTAAGACCACTTGCAACTCAATTGAAAGCTATATGTTTCTAGTCCTTGGAAGATAAGTATTAACAGTAGGTTAAAATTTTATATATATATATATATAAGAAAAACCCACAATCAAGCTACTCATCATAGTGTATCATGCATGGTCAAATTATCTTGGCAGTTAAGTCATTGATTAGCAGATATATGTAATCCATTACGTCATATATTTATTTAAATAAATAGTAATAGTGATTATATTGGGTCTAAGTGTAACTAAGTCCACATCAAATTACTAACATTCTTTTGTTTGAACTATTTTAACAAGATTTATTTTTTAGAGTAAATTTTTTTGTGAGATTTTCTCATGATACGAAGTCAACCCACAGAATAAAAATTATCTTATCAAATGAGTTTTCATAAGTACAAGTACAATTTCGTCTCTCAAAAATTCCTTATACTCAGTTTCTTATATATTTTGGGATCTCCCAAAAATTTCATATGCGACAGTTTTTTTATATATTTTTATGACTTTTGTGTGTAATGAGAGATATTATTTGCGATGAGTAGACTATTTTTTTTGCTCCGTAAAGTAGGTGGTCTGGCAATTTTGGACACTTTTTTTTCGGGCTGGCCGATTTGGACGGTATTTTACAAAAAATTACAATTTATGCCCAATTTCAACCCGAATTGCTTAATTGAGCTGAAATTGCACGTGACATGCACGTGTTGACGTATTTTCGGGCTAACCGGACCTAAATCGGACACGCTGACCATTTTTAATTACGTTTTAAAAAAAATTCACCTGTGAACGTAATAAAAAATGGCCAGCTTGTCCGATTTAGACCCGATCAGCCCGACAATACCTCCACACGTGCATGTCACGTGCAATTTCAGCCAAATTAAGCAATTCAGGCTGAAATTGGACATAAATTGCATATTTTTGAAAAATACTGTCCAAATCGATCAGCCAAAAAAAAAAATCCAATAATGCCAGACCATCAACTTTACAAGGCAAAAAAAATAGTTTTTCCATGAATTGTAATTTTGATTTTGACAGATCAAGATTAATAAAAAAAAAAAAAATTAGCCATAGGTCCATAGACAAGACAACATAAGGAATTAAGAATTGATCTCAAATAATTAATTGTTTTTTCTAAATAAATTTGAACAGAAAAATAATCAATTGGAGACCAATTGTTCGCAGGTGAAATAAAACATCATCATAAATTCCCAATTAAGACCACTTGCAACTCAATTGAAAACTATATGTTTCTAGTCCTTGGAAGATAAGTATTAACAGTAGGTAAAATTAATTAATTAATTATATATATATATATATATATATATATATATATATATATATATATAAAAGAAAAGCCCACAATCAAGCTATTCATCATAGTGTATCATGCATGGTCAAATTATCTTGACAGTTAAGTCATTGACTGGCAGATATATGTAATCCATTACGTCATATATTTATTTAAATAAATAGTAGTAGTGATTATATTGGGTCTAAGTGTCTAACTTTGTCCACATCAAATTACATTCTTTTGTTTGAACTATTTTAACAAGATTTATTTTCTAGAATAAATTTTTTTGCGAGATTTTCTCATGATACGAAGTCAACCCACAGAATAAAAATTATCTTTCAAATGAGTTTTCATAAGTACAAGTACAATTTCGTCTCTCAAAAATTTCATATGTTCAGAGTTTTTTATATATTTTCGGATCTCCCAAAAATTTCATATGCGACACTTTTTTATATATTTTCGTGACTTTTGTGTAATGAGAGATATTATTTGCGATAGCTAAAATCAATTTATATTTATCCAAACTACTGTATTTTTTTTTCCATGATTAGTCAACGGATATTTTAGTTTTTCTTTTTGAAAATAAGAATTGCAAAGTACATGTATCATTAAAATTAATTTTTTTTATATAAAACGATTCCATAAATACAATTTAATAAGATAGAATCTCACTATTCATAAACCAAGTTAATTTGATATATATCAATCTTAACAATTGATTATGAATAACTGATCTCATATAACATGAAACAATATATAACAAGAATCCTACTCATATACTCATAAAATATTAACATTTTTTTTTTAAGAATGAAAATATATAAATACTCCATTGCATATTCATTGGTTCAATTTCCCAAGTAGACTATTGTAAAAGTTAAAGACAATTTTCAATGTACTTTGTTTATTGTACGCATAATGCATGCCTCGATCATGAATTCAATAGTCAAGCACAGCCAAATTATTATAAAAGACTCCTTGGATCATTCCATCCACAAATGTTTTGTTTTAGTAATAAATGTATTTTTTAAAATATGTCAAGTTTATATGGGTTATTTGAGTAATAGAATAGAAGTATGCGTGCTACAGCCTACACAACGCTGGGATTATTAAATATTGATTTATTTGTAATTAAAGGGAAAAAAAGGGACTTTGATCCTGTTCTCAATTATCATTTTTTTAAATTTAATTTATTAACTAAAATCTAGACAATTTATTTTCCGACCACTTTTTGATCAAAATTGAATTTGATGTCACAATTTATTTTAACCAAAATATATAAAACCACGGCAAAACACTTTACATTTCATACCAAACAAAAATGTCAAATCATATTTTGATTTTTATTTGTTCAAGCTCAACTAGATCAAAAATTGAATAAAAAATTCGATTTTAACTGAAAAATGGCATGAAAATGACATTACGTTATAATCTGAAAAAAATTGTAAATTTTGAGATGCAATAAACATAATAATTATATATTTATAAGAGATTTCACATGACGGAATCAGGTTTTCAGTGTCACAATGTATGTTTATTTACGAATTTAAATTCAAATCACAAAATTCTACACAATTCCACCAGATCAGTACTACCTATATCTATAAAACATATTTTATACCTTATTTAATATCTAAAACGTATTACTCCCCCATATATAATTAGGTATAAAACATATTTTATACCTTATTTAATATCTAAAATATATTATTCCCCATATACAATTTTGATGTTGACTTGTGTCTCCAACTAACCACATTCACAAAAATAAAATATTGTATCAAGACATCATATTCAAACATTAATCTATCATACACAGTAAAATCCGTTATATTAAATCCTCAAATAAATATGTACTTATCACTCATCAACTCCATCTCAAAATCCAGAGTTTCAATAACAGAATTTTCTCCATACAACCTAAAAACCCTTCCAAAGATACCTAAATTACAAATTAAGAAAAGATAAATATTCCATATTGGTTTATAATATTAAACCCTTAGAATAAAAGTGGCTTTCAACTTCTGACTAATTGCACACGACAGCAGAATTTGTATGTGATTTGGCATCAATCTCATCTCCAATCTCAATGTCAACTCTCCTCTCCAATCTGGCCTTCAATAAATAATTAATTTACATATATTTTAATTATTTTAATTCCATTTTCTGATTTCCAATTGCTGAAAATACAGAGAGAGTATCTATGATGCATTGCCTTACCTCACCCCACCCACCCCACCCTACGCAAACCATGGAGATAAAAAAAACCCAGAAAAAGAAATGGCTTTCTATAAATCCCAGTTGCAAAGAATGCAACTTTAAACCCCAAACAGAGTGAAAAAATGGACAACTTCATTGGGAGAGATGAAATAGAGTCATTTAGAAATGAGCTATCAGATATTGGAAGAAGCCTGCGATCATCGTTCCAACGCCATGCCTCGAGCTTTCGCAGCGATTCTGCTCTGAGCACTGCGAATATAGATGAAGAAGCTCTCTCTCAGTGGGCTGCCATTGATAGATTGCCCACATTTGAACGGCTGAGATCCTCTGTGTTCGATGAAGATGGAGAAGGTAATGGCAAAAGGATTGTTGAGGTTACCAAGCTTGCAGACATTGAAAGACATTTGTTCATTGAGAAGCTTATTAAGCACATCGAGCATGATAACCTCAAACTCCTGCAAAAAATGAGGAAAAGAATTGATAAGTAAGTTTATTTTTTATATTTTTTGAAAAACTCAATTTTTTGCTATTTTGTTAATAATCAATTCTATGTATTTCAAATTTGGTTTGATTTTTGCTCAAAATGTCGATTTCTGCTTACGTGGACGATGTCAACAATTCCAGCTTACAGTAAACAAAAATCAAAATTTCAAGTAGATTTAGATGTAAATAGAAAAAAAGTTGATATTTAGAAATTTACTACCAATTCCTCTTATTTCAATTTTGCTCAATATGATGATTTTTGCCTACACGGACACCGAAAATGACAATCTAAGTCCGCAATTCCAGCTTGAACAAAAATCAAAATTTCAAGTAGAATGAGATGAAAATAGAAAAAAAGTTGATAGTTAGAGCATCACACCTTAAATATGTAAAATTGGTGGTAAAAAAAAAGTGGCTAAGTTATTGGACGAAAATTGCAGTTGGACTTTTTCGATGATGATTTACGTTGTCATGCTAAAGATTTTGACTTTTCTTGCGTAGAGTTGGGGTAAAATTACCCACCATTGAAGTCAGATACACGAATTTGAGCATAGCAGCTGAGTGTGAGGTTGTGTATGGAAAGCCTCTACCAACGCTTTGGAATTCTCTGAAAAGTTTGCTTATGGTAAGCTAACTTAAAAACGTGTCTGAAACTAGTTCTGTTAATTTAAAATTTTCAATTCTAGTTCTGTATATTTAAAGCTTCGTGTTCAATTTTCGCCTGAAATTCAAATTCCAAAGCGATCAATATCCCAAAATTTGCAATTTCCGGCAAAAATTAGATTCAAATGGGATGTTCTAAATCAGGAGAAGTAGTTTTGGACAAGCTCTAAATTATAGGACTAGTTTTGAAATTTTTTCGAGAACAATGGTTCCTTTATATGTTTCATCAGTAATCCTGAATATTGCAAATAAAAACGGCCAATTGGTCTTCATTTGGCTCTTGCATTTCTCTTACATTGAACTGGAAAAACAACCTCGTATTTTTTTTGTTTAACAGGATGTCACGAGATTGCCCGGTTTGCCATCGCAAGAGGCTTGTATAGACATCATCAATGGTATTAGTGGCATCATCAAGCCTGGGAGGTGGATGAATATGTTTTCCACATTTTACCAAAATCGATTTTAGATTGTAGACTCTGATTATGAATTTCTTATATTGCAGAATTACTTTGTTACTTGGTCCTCCAGGGTGTGGAAAGACTACACTGTTGAAAGCTTTATCAGGAAATTTAGACAAATCTTTGAAGGTTATTTTTATAGTTTTGTCCTAATTTATGAACAATAGGTTGTCTAATGTTGTTTGATCGGAAAAAAATTAACGAGAAAGGTTTGTATTTTGCACTACAATAGGTATCCGGAGATATCTCATACAATGGATATAAACTTGATGAGTTTGTGCCACAGAAAACTTCAGCGTATATAAGCCAATATGATCTGCATACTCCTGAAATGACCGTAAGGGAAACGCTTGATTTTTCAGCTCGTTGTCAGGGTATTGGTAGCAGAGCAGGTTCGTTGTTAGCACTAAGAAACTCTAGTTTCATTTAGAAACTAATTGTTAGTAGCTTATGGTATGTGGTATTTTCTTTAAAGAAATCATGTCGGAGGTTAGCAGAAAGGAGAAAGAAGCCAAGATTGTTCCTGATCCGGATTTAGATACGTACATGAAGGTACACCCCAAGTGCCTCCTATTGCATCTAATTCAATCTTGTTATGTGCTAATATATGTGTTTTTCTGTACAGGCAATATCTGTGGAAGGACAAAAGACTAGTCTTCAAACAGACTACATATTGAAAGTATAGTAATTTTACCATTTTGCAACTTTTTTTTTTTTTTTTTTTAATTTCATTTTGTAACCTAAGCATGTTTTCTAATCACTTTTCGGTCAAAATCAAATTTGTTGTCCTAATTTCTGAGACCTACAAAAACACACATTTCAAACCAAATAATAATCAGATAAGTTTCATAAAAGACCCAATTTATAAATTAGTTTTTAATTATAAATTCAAATTTGAAAGTTTCTCAATAAATGACTCAATTTAAGGCTTAAAAATTAAATTGAGTTCTCAATTCAAGACAAAATTCAATTTTTTTTTTGCTTTTTTATTTTTATTTATATTTATAAATTTATTTATAATTCAATATGTATTTATATTTTAGATAAATTAGTGTAATTTTGGAATGATTTTTATCCGACTTATATTAATATATATATATATATGTATAATTAATGTAATTCATAAAATTAAAATTCCTTTATTTTTTTAATTTTATGAATAAAAATATAAAAAATTAATTTTAATATTAATTAGGTTAATATAAATTATATATTATAAATTGAATTATATATATATATATATATTTTTATATAAATTATGACAAGTCGGATGAAGATTGTTCTTAAACTACACTAACTTGTCTTAATTTATCCAAAATATAAATACATATTAAAATATAAATAAATTTATAAATATAAATAGAAAGAAAAAGAAAAAAAAGGAATTTTGTCTTGAACGAAGAATTTAATCTAATTTTCAAGTCTTAAATTGAGAATAAATGTTAAATTGAACTACTTATTAAGAAACTTTAAAATTTGGGTCCTAAATTAAGAACTAATTTATAAATTGGATCTTGTTATGAAATTTATCCAATAATAACCTCATATCAATTTTTTGATTTCCATTCAATTGAAGTTTTATTTGGGCAAAAATGGAGCAGAATTTTCAATCTCGGCCGGTAAAATGATCAAAAAGTGGGCTGAGGTTGCAGAGTAAAAATAGCCAGACTTTAGGGTGCAAGCGAAGAAAAGAGACAATTTGGTTGCATAATGAAAAAAAATTCATACTTTAGATTGTTTTTTCACCTTGTGTTGATAATGTGTATTCTATTACATATATCAGATTCTTGGTCTTGATATCTGTTCTGATACACTCTTCGGAGATGCCATGAGACGAGGCATCTCCGGTGGTCAAAAGAAGAGATTGACAACAGGTAATATTCATGTCAACTGCGTACTTTTGATGATCATAATTCTCATCTAATTTGAGGTGTTAAAATGAACACTAACTTGATGAAGGTGAGATGATTGTTGGACCAACAAAAGCTTTGTTCATGGACGAAATCTCCAATGGCCTAGACAGCTCAACAACATATCAGATAGTGTGTTGTCTTCAACAACTAGCACACATCACTGATGCCACCATTCTTGTTTCACTTCTTCAACCTGCCCCGGAAACATTTGATCTCTTTGACGATGTGATCTTAATGGGAGAAGGAAAGATCGTCTACCATGGACCGCGTGGTGATATCCTCGACTTCTTTGCAAGCCTAGGATTTCACTGTCCTGAAAGAAAGGGTGTTGCTGATTTTCTCCAAGAGGTAATTAAGTGCACCAATTTGCAAAAATTGCAAATTCAGAATAATAAATTTTTGTCATTCATCATTAACAACACTAACTTTCCAGGCTCTAAAATAAGGACACCAACTTTTAATTGCAATTGTCTCTACATTTCTCTGTTTTATAAGAAAATGGAGTTGGATGTTTGATTGGATTTCCAGGTTATTTCCAAGAACGATCAAGAACAGTATTGGCATGAAACCAATCAGCCTTATAAGTACATATCAGTTGATACTTTTTCGAAGAAATACCATGAATCCGTGCATGGAAAGAAGCTTAGTGAGAAACTGTCTGTGCCGTTTGATAAGTCGAAGAGCCACAAAAATGCAATCAGTTTTAGCTTGTATTCTCTTTCGAAATGGACTTTGTTCAAAGCCTGTATGTCAAGAGAAGTTCTTCTCATGAAAAGGAATTCTTTTGTATACATATTCAAAGCTGTTCAAGTAAGCCAAGTTCATTTCTGACTATTTCCTTTGTTATAATTGTTAGGTTTAATATAAAAAATAATCTGAAATATGATATTTTTTTTTTTTTCAATTTGCAGCCTAATTTTTGTTTTATATTTTGATTGCAGCACAATGCCATTTTTAGACCAATTTCTAGCCAAAATCAAGAATTTTGTTTGATTTGTACTAAATTTGAGCTTGAATTGAATGAAAATTAGAAAATTGTTTTGATTTTGGCTGAAAAAGTGATCGGAAAATAGCCTTTGGTTGCAAATTGAAAAAGTCGCAATTTAGAGGTCAAATTGAAAAAAGGTCATACTTTAGGTTGAGTTTTGATGTTAACCATAATTGTTAACTATTGATTAAGTATCGTTGTTTTGCAGCTTATTTTGATTGCAATGGTAACAATGACCGTATTCTTGAGGACACAAATGCACGTAGATATCGTCTATGCAAACAATTACTTGGGAGCTTTGTTTTATTCTCTCATCATTCTTCTTGTTGATGGAATGCCAGAGCTGTCAATGACCGTTGCAAGACTTCCCGTTTTCTACAAACAGAGAGACTTAAACTTTTACCCTGCATGGGCTTACGCAATTCCAGCAACCATTCTCAAGATTCCCATATCTTTATTGGAAGCCATAGTATGGACGTGTCTCACATACTACGTTATAGGGTACACCCCGGAGGCTGGGAGGTTAGTAGTAGACAACATTTTGCACATATCTTGCAGACATATCTAGTGTTAAATGGATTGTCGTATTTTTTTCCAGGTTTTTCCGATACTTGGTGCTTGTATTTGCTCTCCACATGGCCACAATATCTATGTTCCGTTTCTTGGCATCTGTTTTTCGAACTGTGGTTGCATCAACAACAGCTGGTAGTTTGGCGATATTATTTGTGTTGTTATTCAGTGGCTTTATGATCCCACGACGTGAGTGTTTTTTCAGTTCAATTTAATTTGTTATCCATTGTTGCACGTATAGTTGTCCCAAGAAATGGCTATGTTTTGCAGCATCTATGCCGGGTTGGTTGAAATGGGCCTTTTGGGTTTCTCCGTTGTCGTATGGAGAGATTGGCCTTGCATCCAATGAATTTCTTGCTCCAAGATGGCAAAAAGTGAGTGCATGATTATTAGTTTACATTTGCTTGTTATGATCAACATTAAGATCAACATTGTTAATTTCTTGATTTGTTCGTAGGAGATGGCTGGAAATACAACAATAGGACACCAAACACTTGAAAACCGGGGCTTAAGCTTTGATCGAGATCTCTTTTGGGTATCGGTTGCTGCTCTGCTTGGAATTACATTGCTCTTCAACATTGGATTTGCATTGGCATTGAGTTACTTGAAACGTAAGAGTTTTATTGATTTACGGTTTATTACATAATACACGTATCGTTTGAATACAATATAACTCATTGTAAATTCACTATAAAAAAAGGAAAATTGCAAATTTAGGACATCATCTTTAGGCCACTCATCAATGCCACTAGCTTTTGGGGCCCAACATTGAGACACTAACTTTTCAATTTTGGGACAAAAAACCCAAAAATCACGAATTTCGAATGAAATCGCATGAATTTATGGTTAAATCACATGAGCAAAATGCACAAATTTCATGTGATTAGATCCGAAATTTGTGATTTCGTTTTTTTTATCGTAAAATCACCCAAATTAAAAAGTTAGTTTCTAGTGTCCTAAATTTACAATCCAAAAAACAAAAAAAAGATAACGCTTTTTAGAATTTTTTGTTGTATTTTACAACGATTTTATGATAACCGTTGTCTTTTACCAAATTATTTCATGGAAAGAACATGCTATTGTGAAGAAAGGCAACACTTATTTGCAACACTGGAAAATGTGCTTAAAATCAATGCGTTTTACAACAGACTTTTAGAGTGTCGTCTTTTACCTCATTTTTCTACTGATAGAAACACTTCTTGCAACGATCTCTAAATGTGTTGTACTTTTGTAAAATAACGCACTAGCTTCTGGTTCTCGTGCTATTATCTCGAGCGATCAACTTTCGATGCTACAAGGAAGTAAAGAGCTAGATAAGAAAGGTGATGTAGAACTGCATTCCAAGGTTTCTCCTCCTACAACCATTGAAAAATCGCACAAAGGTTAGACAAATTTTCATAATAAACGAGACATTTATTTGATAACAAAGCTATTCTCATTGCATGACGATTTGTCTGCAGATAAAATGGTTTTACCATTTGAACCCCTAAGCATAGTTTTCCAAGATGTGCAGTACTATGTCGAAGTCCCTGTGGTAAAACAAGAATCTTGCATCAAAATTTCCTCTATAAAGAAAGACTAGAATTAAGTAATTTACTAGTTTATTCTCCTTTTTCCTTCAGGCTATGAAAGAGCATGGTTTTACTCAGAAAAGGCTTCAACTTCTGCGTGATATCACTGGTTCTTTTAGACCCGGTGTTCTTACAGCCCTCATGGGCGTTAGTGGGGCCGGAAAAACTACACTTCTTGATGTGCTTTCTGGTAGAAAAACCAGTGGGACCATAGAAGGGGAAATAAGAATTGGAGGTTATCCTAAAGTCCAATCTACATTTGCTCGGATTTCGGGTTATTGTGAACAAACTGATATCCATTCTCCACAAATTACTGTTGAAGAATCGGTTATCTTTTCAGCTTGGCTTCGTCTAGATCCTCATATCGAGCCAAAGACAAAATATGTATGTCTTCAATCTTGCCAGTTTTATGGTAATCCTCCGTTGCTATAGTTTAATTTTCTTTGAAAATCTTGCAGGAATTTGTTAAACAAGTCCTTGAAACCATTGAGCTTGATAGCATTAAAGATGCATTGGTAGGCTTGCCTGGTGTTGATGGCCTATCAACAGAGCAGAGAAAGCGATTAACCATAGCTGTCGAGCTCGTTGCTAACCCGTCGATTATCTTTATGGACGAGCCCACGACTGGCCTTGATGCTCGAGCAGCAGCCATTGTCATGCGCGCAGTGAAGAATGTAGCGAATACTGGCAGAACGATTGTTTGCACCATTCACCAACCGAGCATCGACATATTTGAAGCATTCGATGAGGTAAACAACATGGGAAAATCTCTATTTTTGCTTTCTATTATGGGTCTTATCCACTTTTTTACCTCAAATTTTAAGTATTTTAATTTGGGTAGAAAGCTATCATTTTTTTCAAAATTTTGTCTAAATTTGCTTGAAATCTCGATTTCTGCTGATGTGGATATTGAAATTGAAAAATTCACGTTAGCAATTTCAACTTCCATATAGCAAAACATTGAAATTTCGCGTGAATGGGATGAAATTTGAAAAAAAGAGATAATTAGAGGATCACAATTGAAGTATAAAACCGAAATTACCCGACAAGAATTGCAATTTTCGCATTTGAGGTTGATAACTTCTCAATATTATTTCCAGGGTTAGATATCAAAAACCACCTTGAAATATGATAATTTTTCAATTTGTAATCTTAAACTTTTTTTTTCATTTGGATCCCCAAGTCCATGATTTTTCGAATTATGATTCAGGGCCATTTCCAGACCAATTTTCAGATCAAAATTGAAATTTTTTAAACAAAATAGATGAAACTTACACCACGAAACTATATTTCAAACCAAATGAAAATCTCAAAAGAATTTTTTGATTTACATTCAATTCAAGCTCAAATTGAGTAAAATTCAAAACGAAAATTTTGAATCCGTATTGCTAATGCTTCATCTGTACCTATAGTTAGTACTGTTAAAAGCTGGAGGTCGTATGATCTATTGTGGGCCGGTGGGCGAGCAATCTTCTAACATAATCGAATACTTTGAGGGCATCTCTGGTGTGCCAAGAATTCGCGACAACTACAATCCAGCTGCATGGATGTTGGAGGTCACTTCCACCTCCTCAGAAGCCGAGCTTGGCATAGACTTTGCCGAGATTTATAACAACTCTAGCTTGCACGAGTGAGTTGATCAAAAAAATGTTTTTCATAGAGTACGGGATGTCCGAACGAAACAAGCTCGACTAAAACTCTTTTCCCATATTATTGTTTCAAGGCACAACAAAGAGCTCGTAAAAAAGCTGAGTATCCCGTCTCCCGGATCAAAAGACGTGCATTTCCCAACACGGTATCCACAAAACGGATGGGGACAATTCAAAGCATGTCTCTGGAAGCAACATTTGTCCTACTGGAGAAGCCCTAAGTACAACTTGATGCGTTCGATTCATATGCTTTTCGCAGCTTTACTATTCGGCCTCGTGTACTATGGTCAAGGAAAGAAAATGTAAGCACTATTGTCACTTCACTTGTCTCAGTTTGACTTGAGTGTTATAACATTGTTTTGTTCATTTGTTGTTCTGTTTTAACAGACATAATCAACAGAGTCTGTTCACTCTGCTTGGTTCAATGTATAGCTCAGCACTATTTTGTGGCATAAACAATTCCTCTTCGGTTCTGCCTTATGTTAGCACAGAACGAACCGTTCTGTACCGAGAAAGATTTTCCGGGATGTATGCTTCGTGGGCTTATTCAGTCGCGCAGGTATCTCTACCAATTTACATATGGTAAAAATGTTTCTACTCACTTTCTACTTTTTGGATAAAATTACCCTTCAATTTGACTTAACAAAATTTAAGGCATTAATCGATATAACTGTTGATTTTAGGCATTACACGACATAATAGTTGATTTATATGTGTTACACAACATAATAAACAATTTTAGACTTTACATGACATAATAGCTAGCTGATTTCCATCGCGTTACAAGACATAATAGTTGAACTGATGCTAAGATATTTTTGTCTTTTAAAAAGTAAAATGGATAAAACAAACATAATTTCTTACATGGCTAGAAGTTAGAACCTCCATTTCTTCATGTTATGTGTTGCTCAATAACATCTAATCAAGAGCTTGTGTCTCGTAATCTTTGGGAATTAACCTTGAGAAAAGCCTCTAAGTTTTTCTTGCAACTCATCCATTGATCTTTACAGGTGATAATCGAGATTCCTTATCTCTTTGCACAAGCAGTTGCATTCACAGTCATCACGTATCCAATGATCGGATACTATTGGTCCGTGTATAAGGTCTTTTGGTACTTATATACGATGTTCTGCACTCTATTATACTTCACCTATCTTGGGATGATGTTGGTTTCGATAACTCCAAGCTTCCCAGTTGCTGCAATCTCACAGTCTGCCTTTTACACCATGTTTAACCTCTTCGCCGGATTCTTGATCCCTCACCCGGTTTGTTACTTTCTTTCCCAACCAGAATATAATATAGAGTTAATATAAAAAACCAACCTGAAGTATGTTATTTTATTTTTTCTTTCAATTTGCAACCTACACTTTTTGCTTTTTTTGATTGCACATCCAAAGTTCACGGATTTTCAAATCGCCACCTAATGCCATTTTCAGGCCATTTTTCCAGCCAAAATACGAAATTTTTGTTAGATTTTGCTCAATTTTAACTGGATTCCAATGAAAATCAGATTTTGATTTGAGACTTTCGTTTGATTTGAAATGTGGTAAACAATTCGGAACTTTAATGTTGGTCGGAAAAATGTTCAGAAAATGACCTAGATTGCAATTTGTAAAAATCTCAAACATGATTTACAATTGAAAAAAGAAAAAGGTTTGGTCGCAAATTGAAAAAATTACATACTTCATGTTGTTATTTGATATTGACCCGTATATATGTTAGAAACTTTCTGATGAATATGTGTTTCATTCGATAGCAAATTCCGAGGTGGTGGATATGGTTTTACTACATGGTTCCTACTTCGTGGTCGTTGAACGCCATGCTGACTTCGCAATATGGTGATATAGATGAGAATATTACAGTGTTTGGAGAAACCAAAACAGTGGCATTGTTTCTGAGAGATTATTTTGGGTATAGACACCATCTTCTACCTCTTGCTGGTGTCATGTTGTTTTTGTATCCTCTTATTTTTGCTTCCCTTTTTGCTTTTTGTATTGGAAAGTTCAACTTTCAAAGAAGGTAGAGATAAGTAGTTAATGTTTATAGCCTCTATAAGTCTATTTAGGTAACTTGTCTACTTCAATAAAATATTTGTCTTAGCAATCAGTATATCCTTCCTTTAAATTAATGAGATTAATTACTCTTGAGTAAACCTAATGACAAAGAATTTTATTTTTTTAATTGAAGTTTCATCTTAACTGAAATGTGGTGTGTATTAAAGATAATTGATCAGTATCAGATGGAACACCAAGCAAGTTTAATATGTTGAAGAATTAACAAGATTAATTAACGATAAGGAACTTAATTTCTACTTTGTATTGTAATCCAAAGCAATTTAGATTCATTATTCTAAAAATATCTATTCAATCGTGTACAACATCAAAGATATTTTCTTGAGAAGAGGGAAAATTTCTATTGGGAATTTTATTTAAATTCTATTTAAAGCTTGCTCCCGCTCCCATTTGCTTAATTAATTTATTTCCTTTCACTCGCTGCTAAAATACTACTCCTTCCAATCACCTCACAGTTCCTATTAAAAAAACCTTTTTTTTTTTCCGAATTATTTGTCTTATTAGAATATTATACAATATTATTTTAAAATTAATTGAGTTGCATTTGCGTGCAACTGTTGTATACATTTCGGGTTGGATCTAACTGGATCCAACCTGGATTTGTGCATTTTTTTTCTTCTTACCTTGATTTTATGTTGTTTTAGTCATATCTTTATATTATATTAAATATACTTTATATAGTACTTTAACTTAAAAAAAAATTCTAATTTCCACACAATTTATACGTATGTTTTTCTTTGCTATTATTCGTACCTTTAAGTGATGATAGTCATAATTTTATGTAATACATAAACGGTATAACTGACATAACTAAAATGTATGACTAACTTAATTAAAAACCTTAAACGTATGACTAATATAATATAAAGATATGTTTAATATAACATAAATGTATAACATTTGAAAGTGAATTTGGATGAATTTGAGTACACACCTACCCAGACACGTGGGGCACATGCGAACGTGTGAATGACGGATGGAACGATGCATGGATCGGGTGGTGTCAGTTGCACGGATCCGTGCAATAATTACACAATTTTTTTTTGTCAAATTAATTATGTCACACTATCCCTTAAAATTTGCTAATTTCAAAATTTGGCTCATAAATTCACCTATTTGTTAATCATATATTGAATCAAAAACTTATGTTCCATAATTTTGAAAAAATTGACATTGATTGAAAAAAAAAACATAAAATAAAGACGATCAAAATCTTTTGTTACATTTTGATGTATTTTCACGAACAAGACGAAGGAACTTGATTCGATCCCCGAAACCGACCATCGACACTCGAGCAAATCGCGGTCGTCCGTTTTCCATGGAAAGTGATATCAATCGCAACCAACTCCACATCCTGGCATCTCCTACTCTTGCTACACTCAAACTTAACGGCCGTCGCCGTCAACGAGCTCCCCTTTATGTCCACATACTTCACTCCTCGTATCTGCACACTCGACTCTCCGCCACGGCTGCACCGCCCCGATGGGCAGTAGTACTGATCGATGATGATCGGATTATCGACGCCGTCCAATTTGATGTCCGAAAACATGACATTGGAAACGACGATTGGTGACAGGTTCAGAGCCCACGTTTTGATCCTAACGCCGTTATCTGTATTGCTGAGTGTGCAGTTCCTCACCGTGATTCCACTAACGCCCGTTTCGTCCTTGGTCTGGCCCAGGCTCCCTATGCTAATGCCGTGGCCCGGCCCGCACCGGATCCCGGAGACGTTGATGTTGCGGTTGCCGTCTCCAATGGAGACACAGTCATCTCCGGTGGCGATGCGGGAGTCGAGGATGGAGACGGCTGTGGAGCGGCCGAGATGGACGCCGTCGGTGTTGGGGCTGTGTTTTGGAGCTGATATGGTTAGGTTTTGCATGGTGATGTTCGTAGAGGATTGGATGTCCACGTGGAACATCTTGCTGTTTAGTAGGGTTATGCCTTGGATTAGGGCATTTGTTACATGGTTGATCTTTAGTGTCTGTTGAATGTAAGAATAAATTAATTCTTGATTAGTTTGTGCAAGAGAGAAATATATTGCAATAGGGAATTTAGAGAGAAATAAGAGACACTCAATAAGTCATACAAGTAAAAGAGATTTAATTTGAAGAAAAAAACATGAGTTTGAAGTAAAATAGAATTTTGGGATTCTGAATTGTGAGACAGAGCATCTTGTTCCGTTGTTCGACAATTTTTATAATTTTATTACATCCACTCAATATATTTTTGTTCATTTTTTCCATGCCCCAATTTATGTGTTTTATTTTAAAATTACTAGCTTTGAATAAATTAGAAATTAATATACAATTTTGACATGGAAGAGAAATGAGGAAAATTATTGAGACAAATCATTGGAATTGTTTTTTGTGCACTTAGTAAAAGAATTTTGCAAAAACATAATAACTTTTGTTTTGTACACATGACAATTTGGTCCTAATTTTTCTTAAAATTACTGATTTTACATCCAAAATTTAAAATTCAGATAATTCAAACAATTTTTATGGTGACATTAAAAAAGTAATCAAACAAAATCGACTAAATTATGTGCACCAAAGTACATCAAAAGTTAGGGTAATATTTGAAAAGTAAATCAAAAGTTAGGGTAATATTAATTTGAACAATCATGAAATTAGTGCACAAAGAATGAACAAGGTACAAAAATGACTAAATGCACACAAAATCAAAAGTTAGAGCACTACTTGTAGTGCATAAAAATCGAACAAAGCAATATACATAGAGAAAAAAAAATTGCAAATTTAACCAAAAACAATAAAAACCGTACATAAATTTGTAACAGAGGAGTTCGACTAAGTTACCATGGGACGAGCACAATTGGCAGAACCGGCACCCTTGCAACGAGACCAAGCCAAGGGTCCATTGCCATCAAGAACACCATTTCCAGAAATTGCAACGTCATCAACCCTAAGAAAAGTGAGCCAACAATCTTGATCTTTAGCAAGTGTTGGATCATCAGAGGCTATTAGGGTTCCATCAATGTTAAAAAAGGTCTGCCCATTGCATGGCCCTTCAAAGTCTCCACTACTCACAAAGAATGTCCCTTTTGGGATTGAAATTATTCCTCCAATTGTTTCACATGCTTTCTTCCAAGCATCTAAAATGGCCTGCACCCAGTATTATATCATTTAATTTACCACAAAAAAATTATATGAATTGAAATTGTCTCGCTGATATAATTTAATGAAATGAAATAATTCACTAGAAGTCAAACTATAAGTTTTAGATTGTCCCGTCTCACAGGTTAGATCTTATGACAGTTTCTCAAGAATATAAGTTGAATTGAAATTGTCTCGCTGATACAATTTAATGAAATGAAATAATCCACAAGAAATCAAACTATAAGTTTTAGATTGTCCCGTCTCACAGGTTAGATCTCATGACAGTTTCACAAGAATATAAGTACTCATACCATTATTATTAAGTAAATAGACAATTAACTAATTTTTACCTGTTTGTTATCAGTTTTCCCATCTGCAATGGCACCAAAATCAGTAATAATAAAATTATTACTTTGTCCAAGAACGTGAACGTTGCAAATTGAAAAAAATGTGAAAAGAAAATAAGGAGAGACCCTATAAGTATTCATGATCTGAGATTTTGTACCTAAGGTTTAGTAATAATTATACTCTTGAGAGTGTTTAATTTATACAGAAAAATTAATCAGACAAAGAAATATGGGTTATATATATACATACATGTATCCATTTATTTGCAGTAAGATGCACGCTTTATCATCGTGATTATTATTGAAAGATCTTTTGTTACTTACATATTGCATTAATTATGCGTAGATTAATTTAGTGATTTTAATTTTTTTAAATTTAACCCAGTTTCACACAACTAATGTTCTTCTAGTACGTTTTCAGTTTGGGTCTTGTAGTTGTCCCTGGATAATTTATATGATCCTGGATATATAATAAATATTGAATGTATAAAGAGAGTTAAAATTACTCTTCAATTATTCTCTTCACTGAGGCCAATAATATTTTAGGAAGTATATCTTTCTCCGGAATTCGTTACACATGTGAAATCGCTGGAGCTTATAATTTTGGTTAAATTTTATATTAATATTCATAATTTTAAACCAATGATTTACCATTATTTGTTAATTAAATACACATGTGCTATATATGCTATGTGTTTATATATATGCTCATATAGATATGGTCTTAAACCATGGAATATTGCTCTGTCTTTACCATGTACATATATTTAATTACACAAACATTTGTGTCAAGACCATAGTTTAACGAGATCCAGTTCTTCTTCTTCATCATCATCATTATTTACAGTTCTCGTCATATGCTTGTCTGGAAAATGTAATACTTTATGTCATAAAATCAAAAACAAGTTAAATGATTTTGAGAATTACCAACAAATTTGAAATTTAATTATATCATTACTTCCAAAGCATATATATACGGCATACAATAATCTCATTCAAAAAAGAGAAAATCTTCAACCATTTATATGATCAAATTAATTAATTCCAAGCATATATTTTGAGAATTATTTAGTCACAATAAAGAAAATGTAAAAGCCATGCACCAAATGTAATAACCTTCATTAGCATTAAAGGAGAATTATCATCCAATTAGTCCAAAGTTCTGAATCTTTTCTCAACAGTCACATTCTTTACCATCTATAGTACCAATTAAAACTTTTAAAATTCAATGTCATTAACATTAAGCATACAATCTAGCTATATGATCTGATAAACATAACAATTAAAGAAATTTGCAATTCTGCAGAGATCAGTGAGCACAAGAGAAAGGATCATGACATGACTTGTCATGATCCTGCTTATTTATCTTTTGTCTTGTAGGATCTTGTATAGCTGTTTCTCTCTCTATATATGCTTATTTAGGGTTTGCTTTTCTTGTCATATAAATATAGGTGGTCATATATCTCTCCTTGTAAAGTATGCTTTACATATATATGAAAATAGTCTTGCCCAAAGCTATGTACTCTTCTTGTGATGGCTTTTACCGTTACATTGATCTTTAATATTACCATTCTAAGCTTTTCTTTCAATTAATATATTCTAATATTGTTCATATATTAAATGTCACAAGTAAGTTGCATACATCAAATCTTCACATTAGGACGAAAATCTTACGAAAACCCTTGAGAATTACATTTGATTAAATCAAAATCTCGTCATAGAATCGATTATAATGGATATTCTATATGATAATTAATCTTGTTTATGAAGATTAACGAAATACCTTTCTTAGCGTGCTTTAATGTTTTCATAGTTTCAAAAATCCTGTAGTCCAACAAACCTAATTATACCGTAGTATATATTACTATAATCTTTATAATATATTAAGTTTATAATAGAGTCATTGAAGGACCTAATCAGACCCAATTAAATTAAACTCCAATAAATTAATTTTGAATTAATCAACTCTTAACTAGTCAAAATAACTTATTTATCTCGTTCTAACACCACTATATATAAGTACGAGATTGCACTCTTAATTAAATTGGATTTATTGAAGCAATAAATCAATAAATAATATCCTCAACAAAAAATTCCCAAATTGAGAGTCATGACTAGTTTTGCAAAGACTAAATAAAAGTTACAAGACCAAATCTTACAATAACCACTACATTACATAGCTAGCAAAAGTAGACATAACATAGAATGATTAATAATTACTAAACACATAACTATTCAATGTTAATGGCAGTCCCTTTGGAGCCACCTTGGGCCTCAACCATGGCCTGCAACTCAAGTGGCAACTCATGTCTCAGAATATGAACTTTGAATCTCAGACATGCAGTGCTATTCTCCATGAGCTCAAACACAACACCATCTCCTAGTTTCAGATTGTTGTCTTCAACAAACACACCCCAGTTAGGATAAAGCCTTGGCCTCCCTGTGCCTCCAATGTAAGTAGTATTCCAACTCTTCCCACCATGACTCAGAACCACTGGGGTCTTGACACGTGGAAGCAGGCCAACTATACTTTTAGGCACAAGCTGTTTTGCAGCAAATATGTATGTTATCAGTGTAGTTGAGATATATGTATATATGGGGTTTTGCAGAATGTATGATAATTACCAGCTGATATGGTGGAGAAATGTGTGACTTTGATAAAACCACATCAAAAGATGGGTTTTCTGCTGAGAGATAGCTGTGAATGTCATCATCTTCATTCATCTCTGTGCATATCTGCAGAACAAATTGAAGTTGTGAAATATCAATGAAAGGTAGCTCTGATTCATGAAAATACATGGAAATTAAATACCTGGTTTGGCATGGCAAGATGTTGAGGGTCTTGTTTGGAAGGTCTCGACATCAAAGAGACTATAGTTGTTGAAGGAAGAAACTAATTATACAGCTCTAATCTAAAAATATGTCTTTCTTTTATAGAGGTTAACTGCAAGAAAAATCACATTTGCTGGAATTATTGTTTTAATCAAACTTTTTATTATTGGTTAAAATAACATAAATTATATATGTAGTATGATTTTTGACCTCAATTAGTTTTGATAGCCAAAATATGATAACGTGTCCAACTGTTCGAATGTGGTTAAAAAACCAATCAAGATAAAAAAAAAAAAAACGTACTATATATGTAAGATTATGTCATTTTGAATAAAAGTGATTTTTTTTGTTAAAACGACAATTCGAGTAAAGATTGTGATTTCTCCAACAACTAACACTTTTATTTATTTTTCCAACTTATAAATGGATTCAATGACACATTTCTTTTGAATACAAGTCTAGATCATACTAAAATTAAAAAGCAATGGATCGATGAAAAATGTATCTTAGGTTTTTTTTTTATATATCTATTATCTATATAAAAGTGTGGATGTTTCTTACAAAATATGAATTTTCGAATATATTCTTATTATAGATTATTATTTAAGGTTATAACAGTAATTTTGGATTTTCATACTTAAATAATATTATATTAGAATTATAACTAATTCAAAATCTTATAGAACCTTATTATAATTAGAACTCTAATATAAAAGTATTATATATACAATATTTGTATTATTTCTTTCCTTAATTTGAATTGATCTTCACGTACAACATACGTGATTAAAACTCGTATATATATATAAAGGGTGGGACTAAGCACACATTAGAGGTGGGTGCCCATCCGATTCAAAAAATGATTAGGATTATTTAAAAAAAAATTAACTAATTTTCAATATTGATTTTAAAAAATTCATTACATATGGTGGTTTGTAACTAGTAAATAACATTCAATCGCTTGATGTCACCAAAATTATACGGTCCGAGTAAGAATTGAGAGAAGAAAAAATCATTTTAATATAATTATATATTTGCTTTAACATCTTTATATCACTCTTCTCTGTAGCGCGTGAGGTGCACGCATTCTCAATCATAACTGCACCATACTGAACATGGATTTATGGTCCACTGCCATTTGGACATTATTAATACATTTAAATTTATTAACCAGGGATTTTGGAAAAAAAAATATATATATATTATTTGAGAAAAAAATAATTTCAATATCCATAATTAATTAAATACATAAATAACAAAAAAAAAAAAAAAGTGCCGACATAGTGTAGCCCCGCATTGTGGAAATTGGTAATTATTACTGTGTTCAACTTTCATATATAACTATCATTAAAAAAGTAATTTATGATCGGATTTATGAAACCAATTTATTATTTGTTCAAGTTTAAATGTGTTTTTTTGTTGTTGCTGGAATTAGTGAAAGAATTACATCAAATAAGAAAGCTAAGGATAGTCATAGCTGTAAGAAAAGAGCTTTTCATCCACAAGGAAAGTTTTACATTTCTTGATTCAATGCACATTTTGATGTATATATATACACACACAATAATACAAGGATGAAGACAAAACTAATAAATCCCATATATAAGTCTCATATATTGACACGAGTGCATGGTTACTTCACGTGAATTAATGAGATGATTTTATAGTAACTTATGGCTCATATTAAATTAATATTGATCATGCATGTGTGAGATGTATTAAACTAAAAAGATTCAATAATTAAATTGTTTTCAACTTTTCTCAATTCAGGTATGTCAGGTAATCATCATTAAATAGAGTTGTTAAAATGAGCTAGGTTTATTGGACCATCTTATCTCGCCACACCTGGGTTGGCTCATGTGACCCAACTTTTAGTGGGTTGGTCCACCTTTATTTTTTATTAAAAAAATCTTGAAAATATTAATGAGGTAAATGATAAAATCCTTATACAATACAAATAATGATATATAAATTATATATTATGATCTTTTTATATAGAAATAAAAAAAGTATTGAAGAACTATTTTTGAGAAAACTGTTTTCGTATTTTATATGTAATAGTATATACATTTCTGTGAAATGTACAAAATATATCATATATTACTTATTTTTTCTTAAAAAATAAATAAAATCAAGGATACTAACAATTGGATACATACCCATCGATAAATTAAGATTTTAACAATCCACTGTGATTATGAAGGTCCTTCCATCAAATGACGTGGGCCCAATTTAAAACCTAGAATGAATCATGTGAGAAAATATCAAAATGACAAATGCAAATCCTAATCTGTACTCGTGAAACTAATGTTATAAAAACGAAAAGGCAAGGCTAATATACATTTACGTCAAACAATCTAGTTTGAATATATATTTTTGTTGAATGATTCATCATTCATAACTAATTATTTACACCAACATTGTGTTTGAATTTAAATGATTTGAAATTCATAGTAATAAATTCATTGGTGAGGTTTGGATAGATGTTGGATTTAAAAATCATCACTTTTATTTTAAATTAATTTCTTACAATTTAAATCATTTAAATTTACTCTAATTTAAGTGGATTTAAAATATATTTATTTTTAATCTTATATACATATTTCAAATCATTCCATTAAAAAAAACAAACAAATATTTATATTTTAGATGCGTCGGACTAAGGGGCATGCTTGGGCCAACCCAAAATCTCTTCGAAAGCCCATTTTCTAGACCTAGAAAATAAAATAATAAATAAATAAAAGAATGAGGTTTTAATCTTTGAAAATGTAGAATTCAATAGCCCATAATTCCTCCATGAAGCCTAATCTAAAGTTTATATATATATATATATATATATATATATATATATATATATATATATATATATATAACTTTAGATTCACCTCCTATGTATAGTCGAAATTGAGAAAAAAATGAAAATAAAATCTAAAAAGCAAAAAAAAAAAAAAAGAGAAGGCAAAAGTATTATTATTGTTGTTGTTGTAGAAGAAAATTACTCCACGTTACTACATTATATTCGGAAATTTATAGCTCACTTTAATTTAAATGATCTCCTGAAACAAGATTTTAAATTCTTTTCCCCAAAAGTACATCTTAAAAGTAACAGGGTCATTTATTTTGTAAGGATACAATGTAAAGATTTTTTTTTTTTTTCTTGGGAGAAGGTAGACTCATATTTTATATAACTCAACTCAATCTAAGATTATATATTTAAAGGAGGAGAAAAAAAAAAGATGTAGTTTCATCTCAACATTACACTTTAATTTTTGTTTGAGGAAAAGCTGCCGATTTGTACACCAATGACAAGATAATTGAATTTTAGCCAAGATAGTTGGAAATAGAACACTCGAAAAGCTTTAATGTATTCAATTTGGATATATACATTACCCGAAAGCATAATCAACCACAATAATTTTATAAATGATCTCTTCTGACAAATAAATTTTGAACCAACTTTATGTTGCCCTAAATAAATGTACTTGTTATCTCATAGCTTATAAGTCGATCTAAGTGGTGAATAGCTTCATATATAAATCAACTTCTTGTTTTATTTTTGATATCGTCATCATAATCACAAATTAATTATGGGTAGGTTAAATGTAGTGATGTTCTTCCTCTTGTTATTTGTATATAGTGGTGTCTTTGCTGGAAACAAACCTTCAAAGCGTGGACCTCCTCAACCCTTTCGGGCCTGCCTCCTCGAACTATTCAAGTTAAAATTCGTGTAATGAATTAATCCAGAAAATACCACAACTCACAAAGATGAAATCAAGATTATGTGAAGAAAACTTCAAACGAAAAACTAACAAATTAAAACAGAAAACGAGAACAAGCACACACAAATTTAAGTGGTTCAGCTTCGATTTGAAGCCTACATCCACTGTGAACAGGAATCAATCGATTTCACTTAGAATTGGAGGAGAAACAAGAGCCACAAGATTACAGACGCAATTTAGGGTTTCTTATGAATTCTTAGAACCCTAACTCTCAAATCTTTCTGATTTCTTAATGCTTTTTCTAATTGATTACAACTGGATATATATACTCTGATATATATATATATATATATATATATATATATCACTACAAAAAAAAATCTACGACAACGCCACACACATATCTATCACAGTAGACACATATCTATCACAACGGTTATTAACCTCTATCACAACGGTTATTACCCGTTGTCGTACACCTTTTATGCCACGTCATCAAAATTCCGCCACACCACCCACCACGCCATCATAGCTGTCCACATCACCGCAAATAAATGTGCGTTGCCTGGGGTTTGAACGCGTGACCCTTGTTGGAGCTGAAACCACTAGGTCATTAATGTTTATGTGATTATATTCTACATGTATTTCTTTTATTAACTAATTTTAAAAATTCTTATTTTTACAACGGTACAAAAAA
The DNA here is from genome assembly GCA_028654395.1 of Scutellaria barbata. Taxonomy (NCBI): domain Eukaryota; kingdom Viridiplantae; phylum Streptophyta; class Magnoliopsida; order Lamiales; family Lamiaceae; genus Scutellaria; species Scutellaria barbata. The sequence continues at coordinate 18,446,874 of CM053644.1, read as the reverse complement.
AGCGTTGTCCCAACCGTTGTCGTAGACCTAAACGACAACGGTACAAAAAATGCGTTGTCCCAACCGTTGTCGTTGTGCGAAAAAATTTGCACAACGACAACGGTATAAAAAAAGCGTTGCCCCAACCGTTGTCGTAGACCTAAATGACAACGGTACAAAAAAACCGTTGTCCCAACCGTTGTCGGAGACCTAAATGAGAACGGTACAAAAAAAGTGTTGTCCCAACCGTTGTCGTAGACATAAACGACAACGGTACAAAAAAACCGTTGTCCCAACCGTTGTCGTTGTCCGAAAAAATTTACACAACGACAACGGTACAAAAAAATCGTTGTCCCAACCGTTGTCGTTATGCATTTTTTTCGCACAACGACAACGGTTTTACGCAAAACCGTTGTAAAAGTTATTTACGACAACACTTTTATGTAAAACCGTTGTAAAACTTGTGTTGTTGTTGTGCATTTTTCTTATAGTGTATATATACTTAAACCCCCATGGTAATTGAAAGAAACGGTTAGCTGAGTTAAACTAATTTCAGTTTGAAATACTGATTCTGCACGAAACCCTAATTTAGCCTAATTGGGAATTAACTAATTCTAACAACCCTGAACTGGTTTACAGAGAGTTTCCAGTGCCCGATTCACGATCTTCCTGACTGGTTCCTAAATCCCTAAACCCGGGTCCTGAATCTGCAGACATTTTCCAGTTGCCCTATCACAAATCTCCATCTCAACTTGTAAAATGTTCTGACTCCAGTTCTTGTATCTCAAGCACTCTACCGATGATGTTAATTAACTTCTTGCAGTAATTGAATTTTGTACCTGGAAGTACTTTAGTTAGCATGTCAATGTGTTTGCATCTCTCGTGGAATGTTTGATGCTTGGATAGATGTAACGCACTTTGATTGTCACAATAGATAGTTGTTATGTCTTACTTAACACCCAGCTCTTTCAGTATTCCCTTCAGCCACACTGATTCTTTCACTGCTTCGGCCATCGCAATGTACTCGGCTTCAGTAGTAGATAAAGCCACCACAGGCTGTTGTATTGCCTTCCAACTTATTGCAGTATCAAATAGTGTATCGACATATCCCGCAATCGATTTCCTAGTGTCCAAATTACCTGCAAAATCTGCATCAACAAAACCTTCAAGTGTATTAGACTAATTTGCATGCTTTTGAAATAATAATCCTAAGTTTGATGATCCACTTAGATATCTCAGCATCCACTTGACAGCTTCCCAATGTTGTTTTCCTGGTTCTGCCATATATCGACTCACCATACTCATGGCAAATGCAATATCAGGTCAACCGTACACCATGGCATACATCATGCTTCCTACCGCACTTGCATAGGGTACTCCAAGCATGTGCTTCATTTCTTCATCAGACGTAGGCTGCTGACTTGATGACAGCTTAAACTGGATTCCCATTGGTGTGGAGACTAATTTGGCTGTGTGCATAAAAAATCTCTTCAACATTTTGAGAATATAATCAGTTTGATAAAGAAATATCTTGTTACTTTCCCTTATTCTTTGAATATCCATTTCCAAGATCCTTCTTGCCTCCTCTAAATCCTTCATTTCAAATTGGGATTTCAGCTTATCCTTAAGGTTTTGGATTCTTCTCATACTCTTGCTTGCAATACGCATGTCATCAACATATAACAATAATATAGTGTGATGACATCCCCATCCTTTTCAAGATACACACAACTGTCCTAATTGTACTTAAACAGGGTTATACTTAACATGAAATTGCCAAACCTTTTATACCATTACTTTGGACTTTGCTTTAGACCATAGAGTGGCCTTTTAAGTAAGCACACTTTGTCTTTATTTCCTGGAATAACAAAACCCTCAGGTTGTTTCATATAAAGTGTTTTATTCAGACTTCCATGTAGAAATGTTGTTTTCACATCTAATTGTTGGAGTTTCATTTTGTCTTGAGCTACAATTGCAAGTAATATCCTGATAGATACATGTTTGACAATCAAAGAGAAGATCTCATTGTAGTCAATTCCTTCTCTTTGAGTGAATCCTTTAGCTACTAACCTAGCTTTGTACCTTATCTTTTCAGAACCAACAATTTCAACTTTCTTCTTAAAAATCCATTTGCTACCTATTATTTTCTGATTACTTGGTCTATTCACCAAATCCCAAGTGTGATTCTTGGCTAGTGAGAGAAGTTCTTCATTCATGGCTTGCAACCAATGTTCCTTCTCTGTAGATTTCATGACAGCTTGAAAACTCTTTCGCTCTTCATTATCAATGTCTTCTGCTATACTGAGAGCATAGTGAGCTATATCAGTTTGCTCATACCTTGTTGTTGGAGGCTGAATGGTCCTTCTTACTCTATTCGTTGCCAAAATATAATTATTTAAATTCTGATTTTCTAGGCTGACTCCCTCATCAGACTGACAGGCTCAATATCTTCTGATTGTTCTTGTTCTTTAGTACCAATATTCTTCACCTGTTCCTCAGTTTCCTGACCATCAACACATTGTTCTAATTCTTCAGATATTGGCAAAGCGTTTGTGCTTGAATGATATGCTATCTTCTCTGAATACTACATTTCTGGAGATAAAACACTTCTTAATCCTAGGTTCAAGACTCCACATTTTGTAGCCTTTTATTCCATTGGGGTAGCCAATAAAGATACATTTCACTGCTCTAGCATCAAGCTTATCCTAAGAGGTGTGTGCATATGCAAGACAACCAAACACTTTTAAGTATGAATAGTTAGGAGGTCTACCATACCATACCTCATTTAGAGACTTGAAATCTATGGTTGAAGATGGACTTCTATTGATCAAGAATGCTGCAGTGGCTGCAGTTTCTCCCCAAAAAGATTTGGGCAATCCAGCATCAAGTAACAGACATCTTACATTCTCTAACAAAGTTCTATTCATTCTTTCAGCTAGACTATTTTGTTGTGGTGTTGCAGCAACAGTCCTATATGTCTAGTGATGCCCTTCAATTTGTAAAGAAACCTTGAAATTCCTCTGACAAGTACTCAAGACCATTATCAATTCTTAAGCATTTCAATTTCTTTGTTGTTTGATTTTCTTGTAAAGTTAACCATTTTTGAACTTAATAAAAATGTCACTTTTATGTTTCAAAATGTAGATTCATACCTTCTTAGAGTAATCATCAATGAAAGTAATAAAATACCTACCTCCACCATGAGTTTCTACTCTAGAAGGGCCTCATATATCAGAATGAACATAATCCAAGATGCATTTTGTAGTATGATTACCTGTTGTAAACTTGATCTTGGTTGATTTGCCCAATATACATTTTTCACAAGGATCCAGCTTTGCAACTTGATCTTCACTTAGAAGTTTTTGCCTTAATAGTTCTTGAAGTCCTCTTTCACCGATGTGGCCCAACCTTTTATACCATAAATTAGTCTGAACTTGGCTCATCACAGCATCCATCTTTCATACTACAGTTGATCCAATTAATGTGTAAAGGCCATTTGACTTTCTTCCTTTCATAACCACCTACCCGTTCTTGGTTACTAGAATCCCTTACTTCTCAGTTTTAAACTCATAGCCTGCAGCATTTAATAAGCCAAGTAATATTAGGTTCCTTTTTAGTTCAGGAATGTACCTTACCTTGGAGAGTATTTTGACCCTCCTATCATGCAGCCTTAGTTTTATGTTTCCAACCCCTAGGACCTGGCATGAGTGGTCATGTCCAAGTAGTACCAAGCCTCCATTTTCCAACTTTAGGTCTTCAAACCATACTTTGATTGGGCACATGTGAAATGAGCATCCCGAATCCAAAACCCATTCATCATTTATCTTAGAGTTGCTAATACATAACATATCAACACTATCATATTGTTCTTGAGCAATGGAAGCCTGCTGATTAGTCTGCTGATTTGCTTCACTCTTTTTCTTTTTCTCTGGATAATTTTTCTTGATATGTCCAGGTTTGTGACAAGAAAAACATTTCCTTGTTTTAGGCCCCTCTCTATTGCTTCTGTTACCAGCTAATCCAGATTGTTGGCCTCCCCTCTTACAATTCTGATTTTGGCTTCTGTTATTCTTGAACTTTACATTCAACCCTTCACCCAAATTTGGAGTTCTTGTTTCAGGAGCTGCAGATAAGACTCTAGTTCTAATTGATATCTGAACTTCTTCGAGTTAACGGTGTCACTCTCTCACATATCAGTGCATCCTGAAAGGATTGATATGATTTGGGGAGAGCATTCAGCAATAATAAGGCTTTATCTTCCTCTTTCTGTTTTTCATCTATATTTTCTAGATCATCAAGCAACTTATTGAATTCATCCCATTTCTCCAAGATTCTCTTATCATCCTGAATCTTGAATCCATTCAATTTTTACTTCAAGAACAACCTATTAGCCAATGTTCTTGTCATATAAAGTGAATCGAGCTTCTTCCATACTGCACTCATTGTTGCCTCCTTGCACACCTCTCTTAGAGTCTTTCCACATAAGCACAACAAGATTGCACTTTTTCTTTCTTGTCCATCTCCTTCATTTTCTCTGTATTTTCAGACGAAGTGGTTGGGAAATCTTCCTTCAACGCATCCTCCAAGCCATGTTGTATCAGTTCCATGTGGACTTTCCAGAGGTTGAACTTTTCCACACCTGAAAATTTCTGCACATCCAATCTCATTGCATTCATCTTCTTCGTGGTAGTCTTGATCTTCCCATAGACGGCCCCACTTGTTATGAATTAATCCAGAAAATGCCACAACTCACAAAGATGAAGCCAAGATTATGTAAAGAAAACTTCAAACGAAAAACTGACAAATGAAAACAGAAAACGAAAACAAGCACACGTAAATTTAAGTGGTTTAGCTTCGATTTGAAGCCTACATCACTGTGAACAGAAATCAATCGATTTCACTTAAAATTGGAGGAGAAACAAGAGCCACAAGATTACAGACGCAATTTAGGGTTTTCTTATGAATTCTTAGAACCCTAACTCTCAAATCTCTCTGATTTCTTAATGCTTTTTCTAATTGATTACAACTGGATATACTCTGATATATATATATATAAATCCCCATGGCAATTGAAAGAAACAGTTAGCTGAGTTAAACTAATTTCAGTTTGAAAAACTGATTTTGCGCGAAACCCTAATTTAGCCTAATTGGGAATTAACTAATTCTAACAACCCTGGACCGGTTTACAGAGAGTTTCCAGCACCCAATTCACGATCTTCCCGACCGGTTCCTGAATGCCTAAACCCGGTCCTAAATCTGCAGACATTTTCCAGTTGCCCTCTCACAATTCGTTTAAACTTCATTTTAATTTTAATGTGCATATAGTGAGGTCAGGTTCTAAAGTAAATATAATGATCATAATAAATCTCAAGGTTTCTAGCTCATTATTTATATGGCGCAGACGAATGTATGGTGCGTGGCAGGGGACACGGTTTCGGAAAATGAATTGTAAAGCGATTGAACGAGGTCGTCCATGCTACTTAAGCACCATTCGAAAACCGGCGTCATATGTGCTTAACCTCTTCTTCGTGAAAACGACTAATTGTGTGAGACAATTCGGCACCTTAACACATATAAATCCGTGTAAGTTTCCTTAAGAAATCAACCTCGATATAAAACATTAATACTGATTGAAGTCCAATTTGATTGACTGTTAATTTCATGTGTTTTTTCTTTTCTTTTTAGTATGCAGCTGAAGGCAATTATGTCTTCCCATTAATCCAGTCGAACCAGTGAGAAATAAGGATGGGGTTGTGTTTATATAATAAGGATGGTGGAATGTCATTATTATTATTTTTTCCTTTTTTACAGGAACAACATGACAATATTGTAATAGTATTCCTGTAATAAATTGAGAATTGTACTCTTTTTTCTGTTTTTTGTGATAACAGCTGCACAATCTCGTTATTCACCTTAATTATTCATTATTTTCTAAATAACAATATTTTTAATCTTCTTATTAGTAGGGCAAAAAAAAAAAAAAAAAAAAGAAAGAAAGAAAGAAAGGAGGAAAGAAAGCATCACAAACTTATCTATAAGAAATTCATTAATAGACAACAGATATTATAAAAATATATTGTTAATAATGATGTAGAAAAGAGGTACGCTTTAGATAATTTGAAAAAAAAAAATTTAAATTTTTTTTTTTTTGTTGATCTTCAGAGAGACTATTGAGATATTTTCAAATCAAAACTACGAACAAGAATATTGTAGTTGATGTAGCAAATGAACATCAACCAGTCAAGTTATTGAGACATTTTTTCTTAAAAACCGAACATGTCTCAATTAGTGCTTACAAGAGGATGCAACATTTCAAAAGGTAAAATAATTTTTGTCTTCTAATTAGAGCATCATCACAAAACTAGAAATTCTAAATGAACTAAAATGATGGAATTACTAAATTACATTTTACACCCACAATGTCACTACCACTTATAACATCCCCATTTTTTGAAACCTTTTTAAAGTATAAATCAAAAACTTAAATAAATAGAATTTCATGACTTTAATTTTAAATCTAAAATGGTTAGTCAACTATTTAAATTTGTAGTTAGACACTTCTAAATTTCATGAATTTTTTTTATGTTGATCTTTGATATATATTTAATACTCAGCAAAAATTTCAAGTCGATCAGAGTTTTAACCTATTTAAAACGAATTTTCTATTCCTTCAGTGCAAGAATCGACATGTTCAAGTTTGTGATTTAAAAGTTTTAAAATAAATATTTACAGGCCTTATAATTTTATGAAATTTTAATATGTTTTGGTTTACTGTAACATTGATCTTTTGTAAAAAATTTATATCAATTTGAGTCATATTGTATTATATATGAATTTTATATTTCTCACTTTCAAAATTTATCATCTTTAGTATTATTGATTTTAAAATCAAAACTATTATTCATATACTTCCGAATTTTATAATATTTTATCAGATTATGTATTATTAGGGTTTTAATCTAGAGTAAAAAATTTAATTTAATCCGATAGATATTTCATCTAAAAATTAATTTTCTGTTTCCGCTTTGAAAGATTCATGATATACACTTTTGTGCTTTACGAGATTAATACTCATAACTAAAGATCTTCAAATGCTTTGAATTTTGGATATGTTGTATATCAACATGTCTTTCATCTTCTGGAAAAGTTTTAAAATAAAAGGGTTTATATTTCTTAGTATATTAAATTTATTTTACAGCTCTGCAGAATTCAGATTTCTAATTTTTGAAACTTAAAATTTCACAAACAGTAAATTCTGCAGAGTTGTAAAATAAATTTAATATACTAAGAAATATAAACCCTTTTATTTTGAAACTTTTCCAGAAGATGAAAGACATGTTGATATACAACATATCCAAAATTCAAAGCATTTGAAGATCATTAGCTATGAGTATTAATCTCGTAAAGCACAAAAGTGTATATCGTGAATCTTTCAAAGCGGAAACAGAAAATTAATTTTTAGATGAAATATCTATCGGATTAAATTAAATTTTTTACTATAGATCAAAACCCTAATAATACATAATTTGATAAAATATTATAAAATTCGGAAGTATATGAATAATAGTTTTGATTTTAAAATCAATAATACTAAAGATGATAAATTTTGAAAGTGAGAAATATAAAATTCATATATAATACAATATGACTCAAATTGATATAAATTTTTTACAAAAGATCAATGTTACAGTAAACCATAACATATTAAAATTTCATAAAATTATAAGGCCTGTCAATATTTATTTTAAAACTTTTAAATCACAAACTTGAACATGTTGATTCTTGCACTGAAGGAATAGAAAATTCATTTTAAACAGGTTAAAACTCTGATCGACTTGAAATTTTTATTGAGTATTAATTACATATTAAAGATCAACACTCTAAATTTGTATGAAATTTGGAGGTGTCTAACTACGAATTTAAATAGTTGACTAATCATTTTATATTTGAAATTAAAGAAGAATGCGTGTTTCCTTAAATTTATTTTAGTAACACGATCTCAAAAATCTAACACTTTCTAAGTTAATTGTATTCTAACTTAAGATCTCATTTAGATTTATCATATAAACAAGAATTAAAGAAATTACTTTAGGTTTGACATGAAAAGAAAATTATGAGAAAAAGGGAAAAATACGTACCTTTTAAGAGAGTTTGAAAATTTTAACCCTAACTATCATCTTTTCTCTTATTTATATGATGAGGTTTATGGTTCTAAACCTAATAATGATATAATGGGCCTCCTAACCTCTTAAACTTATACTAAAAGAAATCTAATAAGATTTGGCTTATAATCCAAATTAGATCTATCTTTAAATAAAATCTTACATTATATAGAATTGATAAAAAAAATTAATATGATTATCTTTAAATTATTAATTCATTATTATTATTATTATCATTATTATTATTATACGGTTGTTACAACTTGAGGAGTTAGAAGGCCAATATACATGGCCGGCTGAAATATTTTGGGCTTCTTGATGGGCCACCAATGCTATGGGCTTCCAATCCCAAGCCTATTCTGAAGTAGTAAAAATAAGTACTTCTTTAGAATACTGGTCAGATACAAGATTCAAGGCTGAAGATCGTTCAGGTCATCCAAATCTAGTCCAAAGTGTAATTGTTAAGACCCACAATGTTAAACTCTTAGTTCATGTTAGTTTTGGAATACAGTACGCTATTATTACTAGAATAATGGATTAAACAAAGGAGGTATATCAACTCACATATTTAAATGAACAAAGCCGTTCGTCAATTATTTGGATTTGATTCGATAAATATTCGTTTGAATTTTATTATTGCGATTCGTTAAGGTAAACAAACGAACTTATAAAACTTGATGCTATTCGGCTCATTAACTCATGAACAAGTTCGTTAAAAAACTCGTGAGTTGGTTCGTAAGATATAATACTGATATTTGATATTTTGATATATAATTTTAATACTTTTACTTATGATAAATACATAATTATCTAATTATAGATATTTTTTATAATTTTTTAGATAATATATTATATTTTTTAAGAATATATAATTTATTTTGTTAATAAATAGGTGAATAATATAATTTAATATTAATATTTATTAAGTTTGTTAAGGCTTGATTAAATTCGAGTAAACTCATGAATGTATTTATTAAATTAACCTTGAGTTTATACCAATTTCAAACAATGAATAGTTTGATTCGACTATTCCCTAAATCAACTGTGATGCTTTAATTAAAAACCTTTCACATTCCCACTAATTTCGTCCATTTCTCATTCATCGAAAATCACAAATACAATATGAATATCTACTCGGAATATAAATTCATCAGTTGCTACTTAATTCCTCGATGACCCAACTTTTAAGTCCTCAAATAATTGGACACTACGTGTGATCATCACTTTTATTCGAAATCAAAAATATCCATTTTGACCTTAAACTAAACCAATTTTTAAATATTACTACCGTTCAATTGAGCAGGAGATTATTTAAACATTCTAAATGAAATGAAATTCATCTTCAATTACAAATTACGAATACACCAGTATAAAATTGTATAAAAGTTTAAAACGACACTTAATATGAAACAAAATTTATATTTCAGAACAACACTTATTATGAAAATAAAGTGAGTATAAATAATAGTGATCATTGTAAGTAGAGTACAACTTCAAAGATAAAGTTCACACTAGTAAATATGGAAAATGAAAATATTGTAATACTTAAAGTCAGCAACATCAACAATAAGAATTAAAAAAAAAAACAAGAAAAGAATGTCATCAATCAACTCCAATTAAACATGCCTAATCAAAGACATTTTCATTAGTATTGGAATATTTTCTATTCACAGGTGAAGCATTATAAATGATTTTTTTTTTTTAGCATATTTATATGTCTCTGCATTTGTACAATTAATTTTTGCATTAGCCTTTGTGTTGTAATTATTCTCTAAAACAAAGTGCAAAACTTGCAACACAACCAACCTTAATGTGATAAACAGAGGCCAACTTAGCAACAACCATTCAAAGGAATATTTACCAATTTGGATGTGAAATGTAGGAATATTTCAGTACAATGTCATAGCCATTCCAAAGAACATACTTTTCTGGATGCAATAACTTAATTCTACAATGGGAAGGAATAGAATCTGCATGAACATGTCCAAACTAGTCGAAAGAGAAATCAAGAAATCACGAGACCAAATTTTCCATGAGAACGAACAATTTCGGGGACTAAAACTCGAAAAACAAATTCATTAATTGATATAGCGACGGATTCCAACAGCTGATCCCATAAACATCAACATTTCTTACATACTCGACATGTATTGAATAGAAGACTACATAGATTACTTTCCTCATATGGTATACACTAGTTTCTTTATGTCTTTTATAAGGAGAAGCAAACCACAAAGATAAAAAGATATCGAAAATGAATAAGAACACAACAAGAGATTAAAAACCATTACCAGCACATTATTCAACGATGTGTATGGAAGGATTGGCTTTAAGCCTTCTCCGATTTGAGGGGCTTGACAACTTCCCATGTGAAGTCGGGGTCATCTCGTCCAAAATGGCCATAAGCCGCTGTTTTCAAGAACCTTCCGTTGTTGCCCCTCTTCAGGTCCAAGTTAATAGAGATCATTCCGGGCCTAAAGTCGAAATTCTCCTTCACGATCTTCAGAATTTCCTTGTCTGGGATCTTTCCGGTGCCATAAGTATCGACGAACACGGACAATGGATCAGGTACACCAATTGCATACGAGACTTGGACTATGCACCTCCGAGCTAGGCCGTTTGCAACAATGCTCTTGGCAGCTTGCCTCACGATGTAGGCCCCACTTCGGTCGACCTTAGTCGGGTCCTTTCCGGAGAAGGCACCGCCACCATGGGCACCCCACCCACCATAGGTGTCGATAATAATTTTACGACCGGTGAGACCTGCGTCTCCGTGGGGTCCGCCGATGACGAAACGACCGGACGGGTTGAGGTGGAAGATTGTCTTCTCGTCCAAGTACTTCTCGGGGATAACCGGCTTGATGACATGCTCTTTGAGATCCTTCGCGATCTCATCGTTGGTAACGGTCTCGTCATGCTGAGTCGAGATAAGGACTGTGTGGACCCTAATCGGAACCATGGCACCATTCTCATTGAAGTACTCGACCGTAACTTGGGTCTTTCCATCGGGTCTCAACCACGGGCACGTCCCATCCTTGCGGACTTCCGTTAGACGAGCGCCTAACTTAGTCGCAAGGACATGACTGAGAGGCATGTACTCCGGGGTCTCGTCGGTGGCATAACCAAACATGTGTCCTTGGTCACCGGCACCAATCTCCTCCGGGCGTTTGGTCAGGTGACCGTGAACACCCTGAGCAATGTCGGGGCTCTGTTGCTCGATATTAACAAGAACCTTGCATTTATCGGCATCAAGACCAACATCATCGGAAATGAATCCAATGCTACGACAAGTGTCACGAACGATCTTCTCATAATCGACATTGGCCTTGGTTGTGATCTCACCAAAGACCATCACCATATTGGTCTTGGTACAAGTCTCACAAGCAACTTTGCTATCGGGGTCTTGCTCGAGGCAAGCATCAAGAACTGCATCAGATATCTGATCACAGAGCTTGTCGGGGTGACCCTCATTCACGGATTCAGATGTAAACAAGAAGGTCTCCATTTCCTTAACCTGCAAAAGCAAATCGCATATAAATTGTCAATCATATACAATAGTAAAAGAAGAAAGAATTGAAGACACTATACACACCGACAAAGTTATTCGACACTCTTCATTCTAACAAAAGATACTTGCTTTTAGATATAAATTCCACCACCTATTAACATCAAATGGAGCCTACTATAACCCATAAATGGACCACAAAGAGAGTCCTTTTCTCAGAGATCAAGAAAAGATCAATGGAGAAGGATCAAATCTGCAAGAAACCGCCGACACAGCAAAGAAAAGCAACTGAATATCATCACTACTCAAGGGCAAATCTTGTCAAACTCCACGAAATTGTACATCTAGCAAGTATCTGAAACATATTATGTGAATTGGACATGATAAAGCCATGAAATACCCCTCAACAACCATAACTGCAAATTTATAACCAAATACAATTAGATCTCTCCATTTTCCCCTTTTAAGTTACTTCCACAAACTTAAACCTCACATGTATAAATAACCCCAATTATTTAACCAGAAAGATCCATAAATTTACTGCAAAAAACAAGTGAATTTTGCAAAATATGCAAGAAGTAGCTAAAGGCTACTAACATAATCATCACCAATTCAAGAAAACAAAAACTAAGCAGAACAACAACAAATCAGACAAAGCCCATGAAGCAGAACCTCAAGAAGTGCTAAAAAATGGAGAGAAAAACCAAAGATTTGCTAAAATTAGCGTACCTTAAGAGATGAACCCAACAAGAGACTAAAGGTTTGACCTTTTTGGCTTTGGGTTCTTCCTCTGGATACACCAAATGCTTGCGAGTGTTGGGAACTGAATTAGAGGCTTATTTATAGATTTACAGATAGATATCAGTGTCAGTGAAATTAATTTTTTTTTCAGTTTTTCATTTTTATGCAAGAAAAAATTGATTCTTGGTCACATAGAGAAAGTGGGTGGGTGTGTGTGGGGGTCAAGGTTTAGTAGGGTAGTTGTGTATATTTGCGATGTTTTCAACCGTTGATGGATGTCGCAAGATGGGTTTGGACGGCTCAGATTGATTGGAGTCGGTGAGGGAGAATGACAGATTATATCTGGTGAGATTTTGGTTGGTATTTAACGTGTGAGATTATTAAATAACAATTTAATTACATTAAGTAATTCATACAACCAAGTGGGATTTTTGGAGTTTTCTGTGACACCGTTTCCAATATTTTAGCAGTTAAAACGGGTCAAGTCAAATACATTCATGTATTTGATTTATAAATTATTTGCCCAAATTTATAATTAAATGATTTGAAATTTCATCTCACCGCATAATATGATATGATATGTGAGACAATTTTTTTTTTTTTTTTTTTGTGATTTTGAAGTATAATTTAAAAAATCGGTATAATTGAAAATCTATTTACACGTGAAAATTCATATAAAAAGATGGATTAAAAAAAAACAAAAACTATGAAATTAATCATCTTATAAATATAATTTGGTAACATGTAACTCATCATTATAAACCAAACTCATCTTTAGAAACTGGCCATGAATTTGATATGTACAAAATTAGCAACAAGGAACATATAGAAAAAAAATTATAATAACAAAAATTTAAATTTAAATTCGAGGTATAATTAATAGTGTTATAATATTTCTACCTAATATGTACTTTACAAGGAGAAAAATCTTAATTCACTGGTCATTTTATGAATGTAAATAATAAAAAATTATCCTTCTTTTAGATTCAATTTCTCTAAATTGCTACTATATAAATTGTGAATTATGTGTGAATTACCCAATTTCAAGTTAGGACTCTAACTCATACTACTAATTTCAACATTATTTATAATTATATTTTTTATCATCCAATTATATGATGACTACAACTCATCAAACTTTGTTATTATTTTTAAGAGTTTAAGTTGGTAGGAATGGGATCTCCATTTTGGTTTCACCAACCCCGGATGTGGGCCAAGATGAAAATGGAACATGCCTAGTTGATTTGACCTTTATTTTCCACACACACATGTAATATTTAAATTGAATTTGTGTTAGTGACAAAATAATGCAGTTATTTTATTTTATTTCCTATGCTTCTTCATTTGTACAAGTATAGACCTCGTATACCCTTTTTATGTTTGAGGAGAATGCCTTTTTCTCTCTTTTTTAAGTGGGACAAAACTTATATGCACCGGGGGTATGGATCTAGATCCGTGCCCCCAATTCGAATGCGTGGGTCGCTTTTACGTGCATTTATATGCCCCCATGCGCGGTTACACCATAGCTGGTGTGCGCCGCGCACCACCTGAATTTTATACTTTAAGGTATCACTCATTTACTCTTAAGGTATCACATATTTACTTTTAAGGTATCACACTATTACCCTTCAGGTATTAATATAAAAATAGCGCTGCTTTCTTCTTTTTCCTCTTTTTTTTTCTTTTCTCTCATTTTTCTTCTTAATCTCTTTTCTTATCAATTTGTTATTCTTCTTATTTGTTTTGTACATTATTCTTCTTCTCTATCTTCTTGCTCTTATTCTTCTTTTTTATATTTTTGTTCTTATTCTTCATCAAATCTTCATAAAGTCATTTATGAAGTTTTTTCTTCTTCCTCTTCTCTTTTACTCATTTTCATAAATTTAGATAATTGATTTCAAATCACAATTTATTATAATAATTTTAAAACATTGAAAATCAATTATTTCAAACAATATGAAATCATGATTTGTATTACACATGTTTTTTCAAGTATTAATAAATACCTTACAGGTATTACACATGTTTCTTTCAAGTATTATACTTACCTCATAAGTATTACACATGTAATTTTATAATACCTGAAGAGTATATATCTAATACTTATAGATCATATCAGTAATACCTTAAAAGTATCACTGGTCATGAGCAATCATATATCAATGTTTTAGGGTAATTATGATTTATAAAATCATGAACACTCAAAATTTTTGTAATACCTGTAGAACATATATGTAATACCTATAGAATGCGTTAAACTCAATCACCATAATACCTTAAACTGTATGTCATGTTAATACCTGTAGAACAAATCAGTAATATCTGAAAAGTATTTTCATAATATCTTGAAGATATTTTTGTTATACCTATTGACCATATATCTAATACCTATAGTATAAATCAGTAATACTAACTAATATCTTAAATAGTTATATTTGAAACATAACTTAAACTCAATCACCATTAAGTGACAACAACTACTCATATATTTGCATTGGTCATGCTGCCCTGCTTGAACCACTAATCTTAAATGCTCAAAGTGAATGCAGAGGAGGGCTGCAATTGTGGAATCTCAATTCTTAAATTAAACATAACCAGAATTCCTGCTTTGTACAGCTGCCCTAGGGACTTTACATGAACAAATTCTTGAAATCGTTTTCAGCGAAATATTTTACCTTACTCATTGTTCAAATCTCCTCCATTGTTGATTGAGTATTTTTGATAGTAAGAAAAAATGAATCATAATCATATGAAAAAATTAAAAAGAAAGAGAGAAAAAAAGAAAAAAAAAAGAAGAAGAAGGAATAAAACAGCGCATAGGAAAAAAGAAGAGAGAAGAAAAAATAGAAGAAAGAAGAAGAAGAAGAAAGGCGCTGGAAAAAAGAAGAGAGAAGAAAAAATAGAAAAAGGAAGAAGAAGAAAGGTGCTGGAAAGAGAAAAAAAAATAAAAAAATAATAAAGTAGGTTATTGGCTGGTGGAACGGGTTGGGGGCACGGATCCTAGGATCCGTCCCCCTGGGCACAAAAGTCCTTCTCTTTTAAGTGCATATTTCATTTTTAAACTCAAACCAATAGTTGGTAAAAAAGTTAGGTAGAGTATCTCACATATTGCATTTTTGTGAGATGAACATTTTATATTAGAGATTATACTTCCAAATGCCCTAATTTCTTATCTAAATAACCCCAAATACCCCATCCACTATAATATTATCCTAATATACCCCAAAAGTGGTCAAAGACCAATTTACCCCTAAAAAATCACTATTCAAAATGTTATTTCCACTCTTTATTTATGAATACCAAACCATCTTGTTAAACTATGATTTCACAACCCGGATATAATTATCTTGGTATTTTGGTTGGAAACCTTTCTCGTGCCCCAAAAAACACTCGTATTTATACTTGTGATCTGGTCTGAAAGGTACAACAATGCCATGTACTGAACGATTATTATTCGGAAGAAAAAATCAATTGATTTTTCCATGATTTATATTTATTGAGATCTGATGCTAGAAATGGTATCAGAGCCAAGTTTTATTGAAGAAATAAATTAAATTATGAAATACAATATTATTTTCTTGTGCCTAACGGAGGAGAAAATCAAGAAAAAATGTATTCGAAAATATTTCAAGATAACACAAGTGCAGGATATCTATAATGACATCCAGCGGAGAATGGAACATAATTGTTCCAGACACATCTAAGGTCACTCAAGACCTTAGGGAGATCCAGAAGACCATCATTTATTATGGTGGACAGATGGAGAAGATAGTCCGATCTCTATGCGAGATCCAAAGAGAAGTTTCAGATCTGAAACAAGAAATTGTAGATCTAAAGAGAAGGTCATCAAAGGGAACTGGTAGATCCATGAACGAACGTATGAAAGATTCGTTCGGCGGTATACCAATCATTTCCAAAGAAAAGGCTACGGAAGTTCCGAAGCCGAAAAGCAATGACAAACTCCTACTTGATCTCATAAGACAAGTCGGATGGAAGTCTCAAGAGTAGATCTTGTAGAGTTAACCGAATCCCTTTCCAATCTTGGAATTGTGGATCTGGTAAACCTTAGGATGAATGAGCCTATTCCAAAAAAGGAAGAGGAGAGCACGAGTACTGCAGTACCTGAAGTACCTGTTCCTCCCGAACCCATTTGAAAGCAGGATGGGGTTGACTATGAAGAATACATAGCTCGACAAACCAAGAAACGATCGGGAAGGTTTAAAGGAGTATCAAATAGCCCTTGGGTAAAAACGATGCTCGAACCAACACATCCGTTCGGATTGATGCTCACAACAGACATCATCGATTTCTGAAATATGGAAATTCTGATCGATGAATGGATGGCATCTATGAAAGTTGCTTCATCAACACTGGACGTTGATAACGAACATTTTTGCCAAATACTGGTAAATAGTTTACAAGGTTCGGCCAAAAAAGCATGAAAAATGATCGAAGCCGCTCTCAAACAAGAAATCTTATCCAACGATAATGTTTTAACAATTGTCGAAAGGATGGGCCATTTGCTCAAAATATGTTTCCTCGGGGATGGATATTTTAAGGAAAGAAAAGACGAGAAAAAATGAGAGTACACGCAAGCTCTGTTTGCTCTCGAATTAAGAAATATATGTTATGCGGATGAATATATATATTGGTTCCGCAAATATTATTTCCAAGCAGATGTACCATGGAATGTGGCAACAGATTTATTCTTTGCAAAAATTTGCAGTCCATGGAGGGAAATGCTTATGCAAACCTACAAGGTACCTACGGGCCGAGTCGATTTAGTGGCCAGAAGGATGTCCTTTTTCAAGGATAGCATAAGAGAATGGTGTCAACAAGCGACACTACAAAAGAACAAGAAGAAACTAAGAGGAATGGTGAAAAAGACCCATCTTTGTTGCGACAACAATGATTTTTCTAGTATCATCGGAGAACCACAGCGCGAAAGACACGGAAAGAGAAAGAAACACTTCAAAGGAGGGTTTCAATTTAAGTCCGGAGGAGCATACAGGAGACCTTCCAGACAAGGAAGATCATGGTGGTCCAAATCCAAGGCTAGATCTTACAAATCTGGTCAAAAGTCTGGCCCTTCCAAGTTTTCTTCACAAGGATCTAAATCCACAGGGAAGACAATAGGAGGAACAACCAGGAAAAGAACTTTCAAACGGGCTCACACTCGTGCCAATGAAAGTTTCAAGGACTGCAACTGCTGGACGTGCGGTGCGAGAGGCCATATTTCGCCCGATTGCCCACAGAAGGAGAAGGATGTGCGCCAGTTCGAAACTACAGAAGACATCCGTGATGCTGTCTTTTATGGTGATTTGGTGCCAGTTTACAAGTTCGAGGACATCTCTTCAGATGAAAGCATCTATGAAGAAGAATTCGAATCTGATTCAGAAGAATCCGATGGATCATCTACAGAATCAGACGAGTAGCTCCGGCAAACATGAAGATAGACTCCAAACCTCGGATAGTCTATCAGGATTCTTTTCAAAAATGACCATTTCCAACAAAACGATGGAAAGAATCATGCAACAAAATTCAGCTTTAAGTCCTTACGACGGATTTAAAATGGGAAGTCTTAATCGATTTTGTGACAAGATCGGAATAAGACAGCGCAAGCATCACATCATCTACCGGGTGAACTCAGGTGAGTTCTCTATTCCAATAGGTTTAACCGGTAATAACATTGAGATGCAACTTATTCCAAAGGAAGATATTCTTGAGGAATTGAGTCGTATCAAGGAGAAAGTAGCGGTCACAATGAAATGGATCCATATTGGAACCATTGAAGTAGTGATTAAAGCTACATTCAAAGAAGGAATTGATTCTAAATTACATTTATCAGTAATAGATAAAAGAATCAATAATCTGAGTGAAAGTTGTCTTGGTACAATGGTAGGGAATTTGTATGCTGGCAAGCTTATGTTTGATATTCATCCTAGGTTTGCATACAACCTAGCTGACCAAGATTTCGATAGAGTTTTAACCCTTCATCAGGATTTTAAAAGACCTGATCTTATGAAAGAAGGGAATAGACCATATTCTATCACGTATAGAATTGCATATGCACTTTCCAACACACACCATTCAGATTTATTCCTTAGGAAAGAGTATATAGAAATTCCTAAAATTTTCAAGGAATTTGCTAAGGTAATGACACCTGACCCAATTAAGATACCAAGGTTAGGAGGTGTCAATTTGCTAATTAAAGATCAACCTATTTTAAACAGTAGGTCATTAAGGTTTGATTCTGAAATTAGTAACAGGTTGTCCTTTTCCGAAGGTAGGATTCTAGCCTAAAAGGAAAAGAACCATGCGAGAATTTGTATCCACAAAAAATTAGGGTAAGAAATGTTAAAATCAAATGCCCTAATGATGAATGGAAAGAAATCCATATTGTTTTTGATATATCTACAACTGATAATTTGTTTCCTTGTGAGGAGATATATCATTTACAACAATCAAGTATTAATAGATACGAAGGCATGTTAGAAATAGCAGGCTATCATGTATCTGTTACAGGAAGTGCAGGCATAACCAAATGAGTTATGACCCTAGGGTTAAGTTTCCTTGATGAACATAAGCCCTGGAGAAGAGATGAAAAATGGATGGAGTTCGACCTTGATGGACATACAATCAGGGTGGAATAAGACCATTATGCCAGGAATTAAGCTGGACCAAGAGATCACTGATCTCATGATACAAAGAACCCAGGCAAGAACTTTGTTAAGATCTTTGCGAGAGCAAAATCTACCAGAACAAAGAAGTATCCAAGAAGTCATAAGGATACAAGAGGCTGCGTTAAAAATAAATCAAATAAACGCATGAATAGACATGCTAGAACGCTGGAGGAGAAAGATTTATACAAACAATCCAGATGGATTCTAAAGTATGCCAGGAAAGTGTATTGATAATGAGATCCAGGATCTCAGAAAAGAGAAAGATGAGTTGACGGAACGCATAAGAGAAATGCGAGATAATGAACAGACTCATCAGATAAGGTTTCAAGAATTAATCCGTGAGCATAATATAAGAAGCTCAAGGATAAACTTGTTAGAATCCTGGAAAAGAGGAATCTATCCAGACGGTTCTGAATGACAAGTATTTTCTCTATATATATATCTGTAGGGATATTATATGATCAATATAAGACGGAATATTTTGCAGCTTATATTGACTCAGGTTCAGGCATTTGCACAGCAAAGCCAGGAGTTTTCCCCAGCGAAGCAGTGGAAAACCTACCTATTATTGCAGGAAGGGATTTTTCCCAGAAAATCCTAATACTCAATAGAGGTATTCGAGAATCACGAATAATAATTAGAGGCGCATTCGATACCCCTTGGTATAAAGTAAGAATGCCACATATTTATATTCATGATACATATGCTGATAT
Source organism: Scutellaria barbata (assembly GCA_028654395.1). Classification (NCBI taxonomy): domain Eukaryota; kingdom Viridiplantae; phylum Streptophyta; class Magnoliopsida; order Lamiales; family Lamiaceae; genus Scutellaria; species Scutellaria barbata. The sequence goes on along the minus strand of CM053644.1, from coordinate 18,427,091 downwards.
TTTGCTTGGTAATAATTTTATCCAAACTTTTGCAAAATATGAGCAGGATAATCACAAGAACCTGTTAACCTTTACTACTAACTGTGGTAGCTTGATACAGGTTTTGAGGCGAGAGAAAGCCTTTAATAGGATCCTGCCTATTAATTTTCACAGCAAACGTGGTGATAATGAAGCCAAGTTGACTCATCCTAAAATGCAGGATAAGAGGAAATTTGGAGAAGCTCTTTTGTCTTATAAACAAAAAGGAATGAAGAAGGCACACGAAGAAACTATTCAGTTTTTGAAAAATGCCTTACAAGAAGGACCACTCCAAATTGACATTGATGAGGAAAGTTTATTTTCCCTTGAAAATGTTAAAAGGCTAATCCAGAGGAACTACAACGAAAATCTTTTAGCCTGGTGGGACAAAAACCAGATCGAAGCAACGTTGAAGGTAAAGAACAATACCGATACGAGTTGGTTCGATATAAGCCGATTCAAATGAACCTTGAAGATCGAAAGGATATGCAAAAAATTATCAAAGAGCATATTGATCTCAAGTTGATCGAAGCAGGTATTTCTCCTTATAGTAGCCCAGGGTTTTTGGTAAGAAACCATGGCGAAATAAAGAGAGGAAAAGCAAGGTTAGTAATTAACTATCAAGGTATTAATATGATTACTGAATTTGATGGTTATTACATACCAAGTAGAGAACACTTAATTGATTGTATTAAAGGATCGAAAGTGTTTTCAAAATTTGATTGCAAGTCTGGATTTTACCAGATTAAGTTAGAAAAAGAGTTTAAGAAATTAACTGTTTTTTCTACACCACAAGGTCAGTATATCTGGAACGTAATGCCTATGGGTCTTACGAATGCACCTCAGATATACCAACGAAAGATGGATAATCTTTTTAAAGATTATTTTGAGTTTATGTTTGTGTACATAGACGATATTCTAATTGCATCTAAAAATATGAAAGATCATCTAAAGCATCTTGAAATATTTTCAAAAGCATGTCATAAAGAGGGATTAGTGCTCTCTGAAAAGAAGGCAATAATCGCAGTTAATAGAATCGAGTTTCTCGGTGTTATTATTGACCATGCAGGAATGGAACTATAGGAATATATTGTGGAGAAAATCTGCAATTTTCCAGATGTTCTTAAAGATAAGAAGCACCTTCAAAGCTTCTTAGGAGTGATTAATTTTGCAGGTTCATTTATTAAGGACTTGGCAAAATATCGCAAGGATTTCCGTCCTTTATTACAAAAGGATGAGAAAACCAAATGGAAATGGGAAGATATTCATTTCCAATGAGTTCGTGAGTTAAAACAGGTTTGTAGTAACTTACCAAAGCTCGCGATTCCTCAAGATGAGGATCAGTTAGTTGTCTACACAGACGCTAATGATTTCAGATGGGCAGTAGTGCTCATGAGAAAGACATCTACGGGTGAAGAACTATGTAGATATACAGGAGGGTTGTTTACCGAACAACAAGCTAGAGTCTGGCACATAAACGAGAAAGAATTTTTTGCAGTATGGAAGGCTTTCAAAAAATGGCATTTGTTTTTATTAGCCAAAGAATTTATATTACAAGTTGATAATACTAATGTTAAAGCTTTTTTGAAAAACAAACTTGAATCAAAGATTGAAAAAGCTCGTATTATCAGGTGGCAAGCAGAATGCCAATATTATCTTTTTGATATTGTCATAGTAAAATCTAATGAGAATGTTCTTGCAGATTTCCTAACAAGAGATGGATATCCTTGAAGCAGATTCCATCACGATACAAGCAAGGCACCTTAGGGAAAACCTTGAAGAGCTTTACAAGGCATTTGAGGTGCTAAGGGTAAGAGCCGAAACAGCATCTTATGTCCAGAAAGCTGATTTGGACAAAGTCCAAATGACCATACGTGCAGCCATAATTTCAAATAATGATTTATGGAATGCATTAGTGGAACCTGTAAATAAGGCATGTTCACCATCGGTGATGCAGAAAGAGGTACACGAGAGGAGTTCATAATCGATGAACAAACAGGGTACCTTTATACCCGAAGCAGGACATCCTGCTGATAAAAAATTTTCATCAGATACTGGTGAAAAAGCTGATAAGGCCGAACCAAGTATTTTATCGGATTCCAATAAAAATATTAAATTGAAAGGTCAGGAAGCAATTCCAGACAACCCGAGTCAACCCAGCACCTCTGAGGTAAAAGAGGGAGAGGTTAACCTAAGGCCCCAGACTGGCCCTAAACAGGTTAACACTAACCAAGCTATTTCTTCTCTGCAGGTTTACCAGAGAACATGGGAGAAATTGATTACAAGAAATGGGATCAATTCGAACAGAATTACTGCTGATTGGTCTGGCAAGTATCCAAAATTTTGGATGCTTCCAGGGGTGAACTCTCATGATGTGCGGGAATGGTTCGATTTTGGAGCAATTGCTTCAGTTTTCACTACCGCACCCAACTTTTCGGAGATTTCCAAATTATCGGATTGGGTAGCCACTGCTGTGCACGATTCATGGCAGAACAACCCATACTTGGGTCGAGGAGATATACTGGAGCTAAAATTTATCTCTGCTACTCCAGAAATCATAGGAAAAGGATCTCATCCAGTTTTTCAATTCATAAAACTACAGAGATCTGAGATGGGGGCGATAAACCGCGCCAAAACACCCCCAGAAAACAGCCTTTGGTTGTCGCCTTGATTGAAAATGATATATCAACTAGGCGAGCTTGGGGTCTTTGGGTCTGTCTCACCGAGATGGACAAAGTGAAGTATCCGTTCAAAATATTTCATAATTCTGTGAACGGATCATTCCTGTTAAATTCTATGACAGGAACAACTATCGGATTTGCTGAAAACCTCTTTGAAAATAAGAGAAAATTAATCTGGGAAAATAAGGTTCCAGCAACGGAACAAACTAGGAAGAAGATATGTAATATGATACATATCGGAAGATGGGAAGAGCGAATATGCTCTTACTGTCAAATACAAGAGAAACCGCTGTTCGGACAGGGTCTCAAAGTAAAAAAGGACAAACCCGATTACCCAAAGAAAAAGGGAAAAGGGAAAGGTTTTTAGAAGATAAAAACCAAAAATGTAATAAGAGGAAACATGTCTAATTAGACTCGATAGTAAACAAGTTGTATTGTATTCCAAACAATGTAATAGGATAGGGTACAGTATAATCAGCATTGGATGCTAATTCAGACATGGGATAGTGGCAGGTCCCGCCATGTTTGAAGAATCAGTATCTGGTCTAAAAGGAAAAAAGTGGAGGACCCCTCCACTCACCAATAGATTCGTTGCCGACACAAGAAGACAACGAAGGTGGTAGATGCACTTACCAAACGGTAGGTGGGAAATAAAGAAGGTTGGTCCATTCCCCACTAACCAAGTTGAATGCAAGCTGGCAAGGCAATAATGGATCCACACAGGAGCACATTGATGCCTATAAAAGGAGGCTTTCAGTCTCAGAAGAGGATCATCGAAAATCGACACCATCTTTTCCTTTCATAAGTTTTCGAGAAATCTTCTCTCTAGTCTGTAATAGTTTAGCTTTCAAGCTTTCCTGTTCATGGGGGTTTCCCCTTCTCGAGTCTTAGCCATGATAGGCTAAATTAAGTTTCTCTTCCAATGGCGGAGAAAATTTATATTGTAAAATATTTTAGTTTATTTTCTTCAATAAACAAGGCTTTTGCTTTCCGACATTCTGTCCAAAAATTTATAATTTTTGTGTGAAATTCATCCAACAGTGAGTCTTCCCGTGATTTCTTTAAAGGCAGGTGGCCATTCAGAAGGATTGCGATTGGGGTTCCAAAGGAATTGATTTCAGAACCATAGACTGCGGGCGAGTGGTTGGATCTTTGATCCGTAAAACCTGAACCGTATTCCAAGGGAACTTAAGAGACAAAGGCGAGGTATGTTTCAAACTCAGTTTTATTTATTTACGAAAGCATGTTGGGCCTGATATTGATCAGAGGGATAATCCGGATCTAATAAATATAAAGATTGGAAAAAGGAAAAATTGGCTAATGGCAAGCATGGTTTTTTGGAAATTATGGAATGTTAATGAGGGTAAAATAGTATTTTATCATAAAAAAGGGATAGATAGGGATATTTTGTTATGAAAGTGGGTATAAGGGGACCTTTTGTTATATGATAGGGTAGTTGGGGAAAAAATATAAGGAAATTGGGTAGGTTTGAATTTGATCTCTTTTATATTATTGTTATTGGGTTAATCAGTACACAAAGATCAACGTAAATCAATATAATAAAGTGAATACATAATTTCATTTACTTAAAATGTTTACTTATTCAATTAGAAATATTTTTTTACTTTGAATATTTTTTTTTCATTATTACTTAGTATTCATTGAAAACTAGTTTAAGAGTATGATTTTTAACATGCGGTGTTAATTAGCAGGTGTGAAAAAAATAAAAAATAAAAAAAGCAGAGTGTGAAAAGGAATTACATTTGACTTTAAAGTATTATTAGTCATTCACAAATTAAAGTACTAGTTAGTCCTATTTACATAGTGAACAATTTTAAAAGTATAAGTTGTTTCCTGCAATAGCAATATTTTTACTTCGGATGAGTAATATTTTAGTGTTGAAGTAATACTCCTTAGGAATATAAAATTCTTTATTTATGAGTCGATTATATTTAACCTATATTAATAATCTCGTAACCTATCTTAATTCACATATCAGTTTGATTGTAATATAAGGCTCTATTTCGTGTTTGTAAATTTATGAGATGAGCTCGTAAGAAAGTGCATCAATATTTACAGTTGATAGGATTATTATTATTATTATTATTATTATTATTATTATTATTATTATTATTATTATTATTATTATTATTATTATTATTATTATTATTTAAAAAACAATTGTTAGAATCATGATTCGAGGGTAATACGACGCGGTTTGGTCATGTTATGGAAGTTATGACTAGAATCGATCATATACCTATTATTTATAGTGTGGCTAAAATCTAAGCTAATTAAAATATTTCATTATCTTTATTTTTCATTTTATTTTAAAGGTGCTTTTGTTAATTTAAAATTCTTGCATTTCCAAAAGGGAGGTCCGAAATTCAACCCCCAATTAAAAGAATTTGAACTAAAATACTCAAAAAAATTATAAATACTTTTAGTTACGAATTCATGTTTATTTAGATAACACAAATTAAGAGAATTGACTTAGACTTAATTTGTGGAATTTGCTTATAAATCTATGACGTCTTTGACTTTATTTGAGATGGAAATCAACCATTTTATCAGTGTTCTATAAATTAAGGTAGGTGGTCGTTTTAATATAGATAAGATTAGGCGAACTGATATGGTAAAACAATAATCTTCGTACTTTAATATTAAGTTTTATCAAATTATTATTAGTTAAATAAAGACAAAAAAATTAATAAAATGAAAGATACAAATAAAAAATATTTTATAATTATTGAAAACGTTGTGTATAAATGCAATTCAAATGATATATTGAATTTACTTATCCTCCAACATAAACTAAACAACAATTAAAGTAATAAAAAAGTTCAATATTTTTTTTTAAAGATTAGAAAAAAATATTAAAAAAAGAAGAAATCATATTTAATTCATGTTAGGTGTTTTAGGCGACAACTAGATGTTGTGGACCCCAGTCAAACACCCTACTATTGTCTAACAAATTTTCAAATATTGCATCTTATCCCTTGATTTACTATGTAGCAATAAAGACCAACTACTTCTTAGCATTTGTGTATATGCTTGTTTACATCATAAATTAGGTAAATCCAGATCAAATTTAAAAAAAAAAAAAAAATTGGAAAAATTCATATCAAACCTACAAATCTAGAGTAGTGTTTATATGGACCAATTGGAGTAGTGTTTATATGGACCAATTGCATGGTGTAATTGGGCGCTTGTGTGTAGGATCGTGTTGGATTCAACTTAATTTATTTTTTTCAATTTATGTGGTAATTTTTATATTATATTATTATAACTTTTATGTACAAATATCATAACATTTAAATAATAATACTTAGACCTTTTTTAGTATAAAAATTCATATAATATAGTTGTACATTTTATATTATTATAATTTAACATTTATGCTATATTAGTATAACATTTGTGTACAAATATAATAACTTTTATGGTTCAAAGTACTACATAAATGTTATATTATTATAACATAAAAGTTAAATATTATAACATAAAGATTATAATATTATAACATAAATATTTTAAAGATATTATATGTCTATATTATAATGTAATGTTATACTAGTATAACATAAATATTACGAGAACATAATATAATGGTTAAACGTGCAGGATGATAATGTGGGTGCAGACATGGGGTGTGTGGGAATGCATATGGGCACTTGAGTGAATATTTGGAGCGTGAAAATCTCCTCTCAAATTATATAACCCGAATTACATGTATCATAATCTATATATTTGATGTATATAAATATTTGTGATAAATCTAGTTTTGCAGTTGCAGATTTGAATATTCAATTATTATGGCTACATTTTCCGTAGGCCAGCTCTGATATGAATACATTTAAAGGCCAAATGTATAATATAAATTTATATTTTTATTGTGAGTGATTCTTGGACGATTATTTTAACTTTTATGGATTTAATTTTTGAAGAGAAGGGTTGGTGTGCACAATCCAAACCCGAGTATCTTTAAGTAATATAATGAATACTTTTACATTTAATAAATAATATTTTAAATAATATGTTTTTAAATATATTTTTTAATTATATAAGTAATATTTATAAGTAAGTAATTAATATTTTATAAATATACAACTAATATTTTTTACTATAACATATATTTGAGTTATATAAGTAATCTATATAAATATATAATTAGTACATTTAACTAAAACAAATAAAATTACATGTAATACCTTTTAAATACAAAACTAATACCTCTGAGGATACGAAACTAAAAATCCATATATATTCCAGATATATAAGTTTTAATAATTTTTAAAAGATATATAAGTTTTAATAATTTTTAAAAGGTACGTTACAATTGTTACAATTCACAATTCATATAATTTGTGGATTAGGTTTTTTGATAGAGCGGTTTGTCTATCATATAAATTTTTATGTTTTAATAGATGTGAAATATAATTAAAAAGTAATATTTATAGTCTTTCGCTTCAATTCTCTAATTTATTTTTTAGTTCTCACAATCAACAATTAAAACTCATTTGTCTACTGAGGGTTTAAGATGGGCATTAAATGTTCGGTGCGTAGGTTGGAAATATTAAAGTTAAGGATAGTAATTTGTATCCAATTGTTGAGTACCCAACTTGATCTGAGGTTTTGAGAGCAGGTCAGACTCGCTCCATTTTTGGGATGGGATGGGCGGGTCTGGATTTTCTCTACTCTCTATTATGGCCCACCCCACATCCCGTAGTGTATTACATATATATCATATGATATATATATATATATTAATATATAAATTTATTGAATGTACATATTTAGAAATATAAATCATAATAAACTTAAAAAATCTTATTCAAAATGTTTATGATTAAGAATGTGATTGTGTTAAAAAAGTAAAATTATTTCATAACAAATTTCATAGGACAAAATTGAAATGATTATAATGAATTTATTTTTGTATTTTAAAATATATGTATATTATTAATTAACACTATTAATATCGATGTATGAATTAAGTTCAGATACATTAAATTTGTTTTCATTTTAACATTTAAAAAAATTCTTAAAATGGGGCGGGACGAAATTTCCTGACTCGTCGCACGTGCGAGTCAAGACCCATCCGTTTATAGGGGCGTGGGACAGGCCAAATATCCAACCCTGCTTGGATACCATTGTCATTCCTAATTAAAGATACTAAACCAAAAATATATATAAGAAATGTTTTGTTATAATTGTATTAAATTGATTATTTTTTTCATTCAAATATGATTGGATTAAATATATACTTATCAAAATTTTAATTAATTTATTATATTTTTAGAGTACATATATAATTTAACTTTGTTTTATAACCCCAAAAAAAAAGTAATATCGACAGTATTTAATATTTAATTAAAATATTATTAGAAAACCTTAATCCTGACATTTCATATATTTGTATTAATTAATACATAAAAAATACTAAATAAACATTCGCGATGTAAGCTCACGTAGTAACATCTATAGGAAAAGTTGTTTTAGATACGTTGTTTTAGATGTCAGATTTTGTTTTCAATTATTTATTTTTTAAAATTTTATATAATTTTATTTCAATATTATATTTATTATTTATTTTTAGTTAAAATTTAGAAATTTAATAGGATCATTTTTTTCTTTGGAGTTAAATATGATTTCGTTTCTAAATTTGGATCATAATTTTTTTTATTAGTTTAAGGTATAAATGTACATTTTTTATATTTTTAAATCAAGGATAGAAACTTTAAAATGATATTTAATTAGAATCGAAAGGAACAATAGTTATAACTCGTCTATACATATGAATATGCTAAGTGTAAATCGATATTTATGATAGCATTTGTAAATTTAATTTTGTGAAACAAAAAAATCTATAAGTTATAACTTATTAAATCAAGATTTAGTTATAAAAATTCATTTATATGGATCGTAGTTTTTCTATCTCACATGATTATCTTGGTAAAACAATCGTTTATATATTTATATGAAAAGGGCTAGATATTTCAAATTAGAGAAGAGAAGACATAAGATATTTTCAGTTGATGGGCTTCGACTCTTCGTATATAGAATATTGCCAAAAATATGTGCTCAATAATTGTTATGTTATGGCGGTGCCGACACTATACATATCAATTCGCATGTGACTATCAAATGTATGTTCTATTTTTAAGGCTAAATGACCAAATCACGGTTTCTCATTGTCCCTTCATTTCACTACATACATATCACTCATCACCCAAAATAGTACATCCAACAAGGGACAAAAATATCGCCATGTTTTAACGAAATATCGCGAAAATCACATATCGATATTATTAAGGGTTGTAATTATTTTCGTCAAAATATCATTGATATTTTGAAAATTTTCGGTTTCAGTTTGGTGGGAAATGAACATTTTTAGTGGAATTTCACCGATATATCTGTGAAATATTGTTTCTGTTCAAATGTCGGTGAAAAAAAAATTGTGCATTTTTTTTTTGTCCTTTCTTTTTGTTTTTTTTTAAGAAAAAAATTAAATTAAATCAAATACTATTAACTAATATAAAAAACATACTTGATGACATGTAAACCATTACTGTAAAAATACACACGCAAAATACATTAGAGGAAAATGACAAGCTATTAACTACACTAGTATTTATTATTTTTTATAATAGTGTATAATTTGTAATTATATAATGAAATTGCTATATTATGAAGTTATTCATGCATCTTTTATTAGTCAAACTTTCTTTAATAAACAAATATATTTTCATATCTCTATTGATTTTTAAAGTTATATTTTATAATTTTAAAAAATTATTGGGTAAAATACAGTTTTAACTTAAAAAGGTAGAATTTTGTTAAATTCTCCCTATACATTAGGGTAGACATGTTCAGCCGGTTTCGGTTCCGGTTTGCCGGTTCGGAACCGGCGGTTTTTGGAACCGAGGGGAGCAAACCGGAACCGAACCGTGGGGGGTTCGGTTCCGGTTCCGGTTTGGAAACCGGCGGTTAACCGGAACCGACGGTTCAAACCGCCGGTTTCCCGGTTTTTTCCTTTTTTTTTTTGATTTTTTTTGTCGAGCAGGACACGGTTCTGTCAAGTAGGGCACGGTCGTGCTACACGGCACGGTCATGTCCAATCCTGTCAAGTAGGGCACGGTCGTGCTACACGGCACGGTCGTGCTACACGGCACGGTCGTGCCCCATTGGACAGCCTTGATTTTCTTTGAAAAATGACACTTATAATGTATCTTAGAGATATAGATAAATCATAAATATATCTTTTATTGTTAGCTAGATATCTTCTTTGTCGATGTATCGACGCTATTGTTAGCTAGATATCTTCTTTGTCGATGTATCGACGCTATCTTATATTCTAAGTTGTTATTTAGTTTCCACCTTTGTCGATGTATCGACGTTATTTATTTTACTGAAATGGAACACAATCATTAGTTGTGGCAATTATCGCATCTCTACAATGTACAATTGAATATATTACAATTACAATGATCATGATGAATAAATAAAAGAAGAGGAAAAAATAAATTGAAAGAGCTTGAGTTTCATTTTAAGTTTGAATGTGAAATGAAAATTACACTTCCAAACTTTGAATGAAATTGTCTACGTATCCTTAGTAAAATTAAGGAATCCAAAAAAAAATGTACAAACCGCCGGTTACCGGTTTTTGGAGAAGGCGAACCGAAACCGAAACCGAACCTTACTTCGACGGTTCACGGTTCCGGTTTGGAACCGGAACCGCGGTCAACGGTTCCGGAACCGTTGACCGTCGGTTCGAACCGTCCCGGTTTCGGTTTTTCGAACCGTTTGGGCACGTCTACATTAGGGCTTCCTTATGCATTTGTTTTTGGGTTGCTTATTATTCTAAATTCAAATAACACAAATTGTATATGTTCTTCTAAATTATATTTGATAATATCAAAAAGTTGGAATACAAAATTTACAAATAAATTAAACGACGAACTTGAAAGTTTACATTCTATTTGTTCGTCTTTTGTTGAATTTTTTTCATGACTCGATAGATAATTTGATAAGCAAATGATTTTAAGAGTTATTTATAAGAGACCAATTAAAAATATAAGTTTTGAAATATTTATTTATATACAACATTTTTCATAATTACAAAAAGTATATTACAATTTCTTTTAACTTTCAAATTGATAATATGAATAATTCTAGACATTAAGTAATTAAAGTTAACAAAAAAATAAAAAATAATTAAAAACTTGAAAACTTACATTCTATTTATTTCTATCTTTTGTTGAATTTTTTAATTGTTCGATAGATAATTTGATGAGACAGTGATTTTTGGAGTTGGTTAAAAGTGACAGATGAACAATAGAAATTTTGAAATATTATTTATATACAATATTTCTCATAATTACAAAAAATATCTTAAAATTTTTTTAACTTTAAAATTGATAATGAGAATAATTATAGACATTAAGTATTTCAAGTTAACAAAATTAAAAAAAAAGAAATAAATTATTGTTCAACAATGAATGATAATCATCGTCAACAATAACAAATAATAATAATAATTAATAATAATAATAATAGCAACAATAATAATTAACAACATTCATCCCGTACAATGCTCGATTTATTATTTATTGTGGTAGTATATACAATTTGTAATTATATAATGAAATTGTTATATTAAAAGTTATTCATACATCTTTTATTATTCAAACTTTGTATAATATATAAATATATTTTTCATATCTCTATTGATTTTAAAAGCTATATTTTATAATTTAAAAATATTGTTGGCTAAAGTAAAGTTTTATCTGAAAAAAGTAGAATTTGGTTGAATTCCAACTATACATTACGGCTTCCTTATGCATTCGTTTTTTGGTTGCGTATTATTCTAAATTCAAATAACACAAATGGTATATGTCATTCTAAATTATATTTGATAATATTTAAAAGTTGGAATACAAAATTTATAAATAATTTAAACAACGAACTTGAAAGCTTACATTCTATTTATTTGTCTTATGTTGAATTTTTTTAATGGCTTGATAGATAATTTGATAAGTCAATGATTTTTAGAGTTAGTTATAAGCGACCAATTAACAATATAAGTTTTGAAATATTTATTTATATACAACATTTCTTATAATTACAAAAATTATATTAAAATTTCTTTGAACTTTCGAATTGATAATTCGAATAATTCTAGACATTAATTAATTAAAGTCAACAAAAAAAAATTAAAAACTTGAAAGCTTACATTCTATTTATTTCTATCTTTTACTAAAAAAATTTCATGGTTCGATAGATAATTTGATAAGTCAATGATTTTTGGAGTTGGTTAAAAGTGACCAATTAATAATAAAAATTTTGAAATATTATTTATATACATTATTTCTTATAATTACAAAAAAAAATATCTTAAAATTTTTTTTACTTTAAAATTGATAATGAGAATAATTATTGACATTAAGTAATTAAAGTTAATAATAAGTAATAATAATAATAACAATAATAATAATAATTAATAATATATTACATGAGAAAAATGACCTAAATAACATGAACAATCTTCTTAACAAAATTAATAATTTTTTGAATTTTTTTTAACAAAAATAATGATGTGACATCTTTAGGAGGGAAAATGACATTCTTGTAATATTTTCCAACTGTCTTGCTTTTATATAAGTATAGATTAATTATTTATATTTCATATAATTATTAGGTCAATCCACATTAAGAGATCCATTGAAATGCAGTTGGAAGAGATAGAAGCACATATGAATTGCATCTTTGTGATTACACTCTAAATTGGTCTAATGTCATGAGTTGGTATCAATATTGTATGAATTTAGATGATACATCATCTTATTCATTTGAAATTCATAGGAGTTCACGTTACTACTAGTCCATATATTAACTTTATACAAAATTTGTCATGTTATCATAAGAGACAGTGTTTATATAGTATTTTATTTATATGTTTGTTAAAAATATATCATTTTATTTGAAATCATAAGTTAAATATATGTATTAATTTCAGTTATAATGATATTATAACTAATAGATATATTTTTCAATATTTTTAGAAAGTTTTCATATTTAAAAAAAAAATATTCGATATTTCCAGCGAAATCGATATATGAACTGATATTTCTGTAAAATTAAGGTACCAATATTTTCACCAAAACCAATATTTTCGTCCTTGATTAGAATATATAAAAAAAATATAAAAATAATGCATAGTAAAAAAAACTCTTATATATATATATATATATATATATATATATATATATATTTGATCCTACATGTAAGACATTTTTCCTTTTTTTAAACAATCAAATATTTATTTTTCAATTTTGGCCATCTATGTTTTAATTTTATCCAATTCAAATCTTTTTTTGTCGGAATTTGGATGCCACGTCAACTTTTTCGACGGCCATGCCAGATTTTTTGGAAGCCACATCAACAATTTAAAAATTTATGACAAAATATGATTGAAATTGAAAATATTAAATATAAAGTATCAAAATTAAAAAACGAATATTGAATTGTTAAAAAATGAAAAATATCTTTATTAAAATTAAAATTATTTTATAAATTAAAGTATTAATTAAATGAGAATATCTGTGGATCCAAAATTTTCTGTCTTATTTGTCCCCATATCTAGGGACAATTTTTAAGAAATAAAATGGTATTAGAAGATTAGTATGTTGGGATATCCAATTTATTGAACTAAAATGTATTTAATTAAAGGAGAAATGGTGAATCTCATTTTATTTATTAATATAAAATTTGGTTTCTTTATATTCTTAAATATAAAAGTTGAGTCCAAAATATCTATTTTTGAGTCAGGTTGAGTCAGGTCAATTGTTCAATGAACCCCTCAATCTGTTTTATTCCAACCAATTCCCATCAATAAAATTTCGTGAATCATGTCAACTCTATATTAATAATTTTCGTACACAAAATCATAACAAAGGTAGATAAGAAATATTAATTATAATATTCATTGAAAAACTACACGAAAATATTTGGATCAAAATGGTTTACACAAATTGATTAAAATTTATATTTGGCTATAATAAAATATAACTTCGTGCATGAAAATTACTATGAAAATAGATATAAATACTTTATTACTATTTTAAATTACTTTACACGAAATAGTACCATTTTTGGATATAACTTCGTGAATTGATCCAATTTCATGTAAAATCAATTCGCTCTAGTAAGTTTATTACTTTAAAATATTTGAATCAAAATGGTTTTTCAATTTGCTATATATTTGTGTACCATATATTCACACCCATTTATTTTTCAATTCATATTTGGATATAATAAAATATAAGATAATTTACTATGAAGATAATTACTATGATAACTTTACATAAAAATTGGTAAAATATAAACCATTTAAAATTATTTTTGTATAAAAAAATTATTATTTTCTTGGGCTTACACGGAAACTGATTAGTTTTTGTTTAACCCTATTTTTTTGTAAAATCAGTTCACTCTAGTAAGTTTATTATTTTAAAATATTTGGATCAAAATGGTTTTCTAATTTGTTGTATATTTTCGTGCCATATATTTACCCATTTATTTTTCAATTCATATTTGGATATAATAAAATATAAGATAATTTACTGTGAAAATAATTACTATGATAACTTGACATAAAAATTTGCAAAATGTAAACTATTTAAAATCAATTTTGTGTAAAAAAAAATTTTTTTTTAGGCTTATCAATTTTTGTTTAACCATATTTTAAAAAAAATAATGGTAATATTTCATGCAAAATAGTATAAAATAGTAATAAACAATTTATATCTATGTTCATAGTAATTTTCGTAGTTATATTTTATTATATCTAAATATGAATTTTAATCAATTCGTGCAAATCATTTTGATCCAAATATTTTCGTGTAGTTTTTCAATGAATATTATAATTGATATTTGTTGGTCCCAAGTGATGTCCGAGGTTCAGATGGGGTGAATGAACCTTGGTCGATTTTGCAAATCTCTTGAAAAAACTTACTGTTCTGCAAGTTACTTGAACTTGCAGCACCAGACGCTATAACTAGAGTTTTATACGCAGCGGAAAATAGGTTTTATAACACAAGACTAGTTTTCTCAAATATGATTATTTTCAAAACGTTTTATGCTTATGACAGAGATAAAAATATGTATAAGATAAAACATAGATAAGAAAGCAATAAAACACTTATGGCTTATAGTGGTTCGAAGGTAGTATAATCTTTCTACATCCACTTTACTGCTACATCGAGTAGGAACTTTGTTAAGCAAGATTGGTTTACAGGACTTTCCTAACAATTTATCAACTTTACCTTGTTGGTGTTCTTCCTGTTATCTTCCCTGTAGATCTAGATCCTTGCGAAAAAAACCTGAAAGGACCAGATTTCTGACCAGGCTTATAAGATCTAGCCTTTGATTTGGACCACCATAATCTCCCTTGGTTGAAAGGCCTTCTTTGTGATCCTCCGGACTTAGATCGAAACACACTTCTGATGTATTTCTTTCTTTTGTCTTGTCTCTCACGACTTGGTTTTTCAATAATGCTTGGAAAATCATTATTGTCGTAACAAAGAAGAGTTTTTTTCACCTATCACCTTAGTTTTTTCTTGTTATTATGTAGTGTCGCATGTTGACACCACTCTCTTATGATGTCCTTTAAAAAGAGCATCCTTTTGGCCACTGAATCAACCCTTCCTGAAGGTACCTTATATGTTTGTATAAGCATCCCTTTCCATGGGCTACATATTTTTGCAAAGAATATTTCTGTTGCAACATTCAGTGGTATCTGTATTTGGAAGTAGTATTTGTAGAACCAATATATATATATTCATCCGCGTAACATATACTTCTCAACTCGAGAGCATACAAAGTCTGTGTATATTCTCGATTATTTTCTTCTTTTCTTTCGTCAAAGTATCAAACTCCGATAAAGTATACTTTGAGCAAGTAACCGATCTTTTCGATAATTGTATAAATATTTTCTCCTAATCTGATCTCCTCTTTGATATGGGCCTCCGTATTGTCTCATGCCTTTTTAGCTTAACCTTGCAAACTATTTTCAATAAGTTTGCTAAATTGACTCTTATCAATGTCCAGTGCTGACGAGGCAATCTTTAAAGATGTCATTCATTCATCGATCAAAATTTCTATGTTTCTGAAATCAATGATGTCAGTTGTGAGCATCAACCCGTACGGATGTGTTGATTCTAGCAATATTGTTGCCCATGGGTTATTAGATGCTGTCTTTTTCCATCCTGATTGCCTCCTGCGTCGTGCCACAAATGCATTATGGTCGACTTGATCCTGTCTCCATGGTTGTTGGAGAACGGGTGTTTCTGCACTCGTGCTCCCTTCTTCTTGTTTGGGAATATGATCATTTATCTTGAGATTAATCAGATCCACAAT
Source organism: Scutellaria barbata (assembly GCA_028654395.1). Classification (NCBI taxonomy): domain Eukaryota; kingdom Viridiplantae; phylum Streptophyta; class Magnoliopsida; order Lamiales; family Lamiaceae; genus Scutellaria; species Scutellaria barbata. Next base: position 18,410,976 of record CM053644.1, on the reverse strand, counting down.
TCCTAAATTGGAAAGTGATTTGATTAATTTCGAGATATCCAGTCTTGTGACTTCCATCACACTTGTTGGATGATGTCGAGCAAGAGTTCCTCGTAACTTTTAGACTGCGGAATTTCCATAGCCTTTCCTTTAAGAATGATTGGTTTATCTTCGAACGTATCTTTAAAATGTTCGTTCATTAATCTACATGTCCCTCTTGGTAATCTTCCTTTCAGATCTATGATTCCTTTCTTTTGATCTAAAACTTCTTGTTGAATCTCGAATAGAGATCGGAACATCTTCTCAGTATGTCCATCATAGTAAATGATGGTCTTCTGGATCTCCTCAAGATCTTTTGTGATCTTAGATGTATCTGAAACAATTATATTACAGTCCTTGTTGGATGTCATGTTTAATGAAATTCTGCACTTGTTATATCTCGAAAGATTTTTGGATATATTTTTCTTGATTTTTTCCTCCCATTAGGCATAAGAAAAATAATATTATACAAATAGTTTAATTTATATCTTCAATAAACCTAGGCTCTGATACCATTTCTAAGCATTGGATCTCGATAAATATAAATCATGGAAAAACTCTATTATTTCATTTTCCCAAATAATAATCGGTATGTGGCATTGTAAACAATCAGTTCACCCTACACCGTGGTGTATTAAGGGGTACTTAGAAAGTATTCCAACCGATATACTTTAATGGTTATATTTGTTTCAATAAATATGACTTAGTAATTTTGGTTTGAAAATAATAAATTTGGAGTGGAAATAACAATTTTCAATAATTAAACAATGATTACTTATGAGATGTCAAAGAGTTTTTTTGTCTTTTTACCAAAAATAGGTATTTTGGACTTATATGTTATATTTATGGGTATTTTTGGGATTAAGTTTTATAAAAATGGATATTTTTGACCCTTATCCCAATTTTATATTAATGAATAAAATGAGATTCATTTATATCACAATGAGTATATTTCAACATTTCTCTTTAATTAAATGTATAGGAATTATCTTGTCCATTAATAATTAAATGTATAGGAATTATCTTGTCCATTAAAAATGGTCTATTACAATGTAGGTTATTGACTTTCCTATAAAGGTATTGAAATGTAACACCTCAGAGTCAAAATTATGCCATAATTTGAATTTCTTTAGAGCTTCTCCAACTCTGCGCTAGGTGTTATTCTAGCGCAGGGATTCAATCTTCAACCATGCGCTATTCCTTGAGTTAAGGTAGCGCAGAAGCTCCATTTCCTCCGCTGTGCGTTACAAGCAGCGAAGGCGTAATCCAGCGCTACTTTTTTTCTTTTCTTTTTTTTTGTTTTTTTTATTCAAATTTTATATGGATTTGGACTTGGGCTTTTGTTAATGCTTGGACTTTCCATTTTTTTCCCTCTTTTTTGTCCAAACAAACATTGAGCTTGGGCTTGGACTTAGGTTTTAATTAAATTTATTGTATAACATTTTTTATTAATTAAATTAATTAATTAAATTCAATTTAAATTTGATTAATGTGTTAATTAATTTAATTAATTAAGACTTAATTAAGTTAAATTTATTCAATGAAAATTTAAATTAATTGAATAGTGACAAATTGTTAGTCTCAAGTGGTGTCCGAGGTTCAGAAGGGGGGTGAATGAACCTTGATCGATTTTGCAAATCTTTAAACAAACCGTTCAGCACTGCAAGTTACTTGAGCTTGCAGCGACAGATAGTTACTGCTTGCAATACTAGGATACAGTCCTGCACGCTGTAACCTGGAGTTTTATACGCAGTGGATATATTAACTTTAAAACACAAGGCTGTTTTTCTCAATATACTTCTTTCAAAATCTTTTATGCTATGAGATAATCAAAATGCAGAAGATAAACACTTATGGCTTATAGTGGTTCGAAGGTGGTGTAATCCTTCTACGTCCACTCTACTGCTCCTCGAGCAGGAACTTCGTTAAGCAAGATTGATTTACAGGACTCTCCTAACAATCTATCAACTTACAAAGTTAACCACCTACTGAAGTCCAGCGTACACACAGCAACTGCAAACTTCAAAGGCTAACCCACACAGGGTTCCACACTCCCACACAGGGAAGCTGTCTAAATCTAGACAACTAAACAAACAGCAAGGATCTCTCCTATCAACTGCTTGACACCACTAAAACAACCTAAGCACACAGCAACAAGGTTAAAAGGATAAAATGTTTTCTTCAACTGTTGCTTCGAAGTGAGCTTCTGAATCCTTGAGGAACCTTTCAGCTTAAACTTGCTTCACTTCGGATGGTTGAGTGACTGATACTGATTGTAGGCTTGAATGCTTGAATCTTATAAGCTTTAATTTTTCACAAATGATTTTCAGGTCTCAGTAACAGTTATCAGCTTCAGTGCTCCTCAACCTCTATTTATACTTGTAGGAGAAGATGTCCGTTGAAGGAGACATCCCTCTTTTGAATTTGAAGTATTCTGACCAAAGGCATGGTTCGCATTTAATGCGACTTGACTTTCTCTTTCGGAGCATTTAATGCGGCAGTTGCGGCTCGCAACTTTCTGCAGCGCGTCAGTCCATATGGCATCTTCTTATTGGTTCCGTGTCTGTGCCTTTGACCTTTTCTTGAACGGCTCTATTTATTCTTGCTTGAACTTTGTTCCTCGTACTGCATTTATCCTTCCTAGAATTTGCAGGATACTTCGTTTTGTAGTTGGCGCTGTATGACTTATCTGTACTGTAAGTTTTGCGCTGTATCCTCGGTCTTCGTGCAGCTGATACCTTCTTGCAGTGCTGCGGTGACTTAGACCTGGTTGCAGTATCTTCTGGCAGTGCTGCTGTAACTTCTTTTTAGCAGTACTCCTGTATCCTTTTCTTGCAGCGATGCTGCACGTCGTTCCTTCTTACTTTGTTGTATAGAAGATCTTATCTTATTAAAGCATTGATGTATCTTCCTTCTACCAGCTATGCTGTATCCATCCTTCTTGCAGCGATGCTGTATCCTGCCTTCTTACAGTGATATTTTTCCTTAAAGACTTAGATGCAGCTTTATCCTTCTTTAACCTCCATTTTCAGCACTTAACATAAGACTCAATCCTAGTCTATTTATTAACTTAAATAATGTGAAAAATGGGGTATTCAAAACTTCCTATTACATATTTGGTTTGTCTCATCAAAATCTAAACATTGAAATCCTAACACAAATATAATAAACATAGAGTAATATTGGAGAATAATGAAAAATACATCAAGTTACATAAAACATAGAATTACATTAATGAAAAACATAGAAATATATAAAACATAAAATTACATTAATGAAAAACATAAAAATACATAAAAAGAATAAAACAAAATATAAATCCTAATAATCTGAAAGACCACCTCCGGACCCTAACCCTCCGATATTTCTAAAATATTCACCAAACATATTAAAATTTGGTGGTGTTGATTTATCTTTGTCGGCCCTCTTTTGCATAATTCTTTGTTGTTCTAATCGTAAAAACTCACGTTGTGGAAGATTCTCGATGTTGGACAAATTAATACTTAATGTCTTATTTTTCTTTGCTCGTAGGATATGCTGTTGCAGCTGAAGTTCACGAGCTCTCAACTCATGACCATCCGATAATATCTGAAGTTCACGAGCTTTTATCTCGTGACTATTCTTTAATATTTGACTCAAGTGTTTATTTTGGTCATATATAGCTTGAAACTTACTATGGTCGGCGTCGTTTTGTTTCTTTTTCATTTTAGATTTTTTCACACCCATGAGTCTTCTTGATGTAGTACCGCTGCTACCATTACCTCTATTATTGTTTTCACTGTCTAAATTGATAGAAAATGAAGACAAAGAAGGTTCAGGAGAAAGAAGTGGTTCATTTGATGAAGCCAACATTTCGGCTTGTAAAGTCAGTTGTATAGTAGGCCACACATGATCAAAGTTGAATCTACCATTATATCCTCGCTCTCTTTTCAACAGTTCTTCAGCACGATTCTTCTACATATTTTAAATAATATTGTTAAAATCAATATTTAAAATATAAAAAAAAATTACTTTTAAAACTTACAATTGTTTCCCAATTTGCACCACTTGGATTGGTCATTTCTATTTGGTGCACACATCCGTTGAATTTTCTACAAAACTTGAGAATATTTTTCCATCAACAATATAGCAATCTTGAATTACGATCTGGCATCCTAGAGTTTGGTTTCTCTGCATTGTATTTTGTAACAATACGATCCCAAAAATTTATTTGAGACTGATTGATACCCACAATTGGATCTTGTGAAATTTCAAGATAAACACTCACAAGGTGTGAATCTTCAATAGAAGTGTAATTAGTTGTGCGCTTAGGAGGCATTTGAAAGAAAATATGTTAGCAAACAAAGACTATTCAAAGGAGTAATAGTGTGTGAAATTAGTGAAGTGAAAATAAGGATGAATCGTAGTAGTGTGTGAAATTAGTGAAGCCAGGAGTCATATATTTATAGCAGATTTGAAGGCTCAAATTGAAAGTTGCTATCAACGGCTCATATTAAAAGCACAAGGATTGTGCTTTCTTCAGCTTTACACATGTCAGGCTCAGATTGAAAGTTGCTATCAACGACTCATATTGAAAGCACAATGATTGTGCTTTCTTCAGCTTTACATGTGTCATGTTTAGATTGAAAGTTGCTATCAACAGCTCATATTGAAAGCACAAGGATTGTGTTTTTCTAACCCTCTATATAATTAGTACATGCTCCAACCATATCTTCACATAAATCAACCTTTCACCTTTCACATTTTGATATCCTTTTTTCAACTCTCACAAGCTCACATGTCAGCTTCTCCTGTTTCTTCTGGTTCTTCAAGTTCATCTGAAGATGAACATCAAAAATTATTACGCAGTGGTACTCTCGATCCAGAGGACCAAGCTGTTGTGTCTCAATTGTATGCTAACAATTGCTAGATGGTTGAATATTTGAGGTGTCAAAATGATGAACCCACCCATGGAGGCTTTGTTTTGGGTCATCGTACAATATTTCGTGATCGAGCCACAGGAGCTGCAAATCTTTTCAGAGACTACTTTTCTGAAAATTCAACCTTTAATGAATATCAATTTCGTCGGCGTTATCGAATGTCCCGAAGTTTATTTCTTCGTATTGTTGATGCTGTACAAAATCATGATTCATATTTTCGTCAAAGTCGAGATGTAACTGGGAAACTTGGATTGTCTACTCTTCAAAAAATCACTGTTGCATTTCAGATACTAACGTATGCAATGCCCGCAGATGCAACTGATGAATATATTAGAATTGGAGAGTCTACTGCAATTAAGTGTGTCAAAAGATTCAGTCGTGCTGTTGTGGAGATATTTCAAGAAGAATATCTAAGAACACCAAATGTCAACGATGTAGCAAGATTACTTCATATTGGTGAGCAACATGGCTTTACAGGGATGTTGGGAAGTTTGGATTGCATATATTGGAAGTGGAAAAATTGTTCTACCGGATGGGCAGGACGATATGCTGATCGAAGTGGATCTCCAATAATAATTCTTGAAGCTGTGGCTAATTATGATTTATGGATATAGCATGCTTATTTTGGGATGTCAGGATCAAACAATGATATTAATGTGTTGGAAATGTCTCCCCTTTTCTCTAACCTTGCTAGAGGTATTGCCGCTCCGGTAAATTATTTCATTCAAGGAACAGAGTTTAACATGGGGTATTATTTGACTGACGATATATACCCCAAATGGTCAACTCTTGTGCAATCGATTCATGCACCAAGTGGTCCAAAAAAGAAATATTTTGCAATGAAACAAGAAACGTGTAGGAAGGATGTAGAACGTGCATTTGGAGTCTTACAAAGTCGAGTTTGCAATTGTGGCAAATCCAGCACGTCTATGGAATAAACATCATTTAAAAGATATTATGATTGCGTGCATAATAATGCATAACATGATAGTTAAGGATGAACGAGAACTGGATGCTCCAATTCAAGATGTAAGAGAAGTACAACTTTCAGATGTCGAATTAGCTGAAAATGAAAATGCACGTTTTCAAAATTTTATGGTTCAATTTAGGTAAATTTGATCTTTAGAAGGTTATTTCACATTACGAAATACACTAATTGAGCATTTATGGGCAAAATATTCTAATTCAGGCGACTAATCATGTTTATTTATTTTATTGCATTTTTATTAATCATGTAATATATTTTTTTATTGTATTTTTATTTCATGTAATACGTATTTTTATTATATTTTTATTTCATGTAATATGTATTTTAATTATATTTTTAATATTAATAAATAAAAAATGATATTAAAAACGAAATAGTGCTGAAAATAATGCGAATTGTTGAAGAATTAGAATAGTGCAAAACATACACTATTTTAGTGCAAGCTGTTGGAGATGGTCTTAATCATAAATTGGAGAAATGATATATCAGAATTACATTTTATTCAGCCGGGCTTTAAATATCGAACTAAGTATTAATTGTTCATAACAATTATCATAAATTACTTTTTAGTGAATAAAAATATCTAATTTCTCACACATAAATTAATTATAATATCGGAATAATCGGATATAATCAATATCTTTCTAGATATAACTTTGAGGTGACAACACTTAAATACATCAAGTTACACCTGTCCACATGCATGGATAGCTATGATTCCACGTGACATTTCTAACTAATTTTGAAATATATTTAAATGGGCAAGGGGAAAAAAAAAAGAGTGCTAAAATCATATAAGAATATTTTAGGTTATTTTCTGTTTTACTTTCAATTTTATTTAAATTTACTTCATCATCATCATCCAACTCAGTTTTTACCAAATATTTTCCGTAACTTGACAAAAAAGTCCAAACCAATCAACAAATGTTTCCCCTAAATTCATTGCTGAAAAATTACCCAAAAAATAAAACACACCATTTGCTTATAATAATTGCGTCGTCAAAATTAAAAACTATCTGGAAAGATTGACAAGATTCATCTTCTAGGTCCCACAGATTGTAGTTTGATAAGTACTATCTGATTTATTATTAAAATATTTAAAAAGTCAGTAAAAATAAAAATAAAAACAAATTGGAGGGGGATAACGGATGAAATTGTATTTTATCGTAATTACCTCATACTCAAATTAGATTTCACGTCATATTAAGCTCATATGGTATTAGGGCATTTACTAGATTATAAATTCTTATGAGGCCATTTTACAATTCACAAAACAAAAAATGACTTGTAAAATTGGTTTGTAATGTTATCAGTAAAATTTCGTCTCAAAAAATTATATTTATAAAATACTCTCTGATAATTAAATATTGCATTGCCTTATGATCGTGATTCATGTTTGTCTTTATTTTTTTCTTTATTTATTTATTTATTTTCTTGCTTGTTTCATATGCCTTCATGAGGACCCAACATGATTCTAAATCAATATGACACGCTTTTATTCCCCTTCTAATTTGCATTCTTATAATAGGTAAAGATCAAGACAAAATCGAGCACTAGTTGCCCATTAAATAAAACTATGTTAATTAATTAGCATATAATTGCTATTTGTAAAGATACTCAAGATCAACACACAAAGTCCCTACTGACGTCATTACACATAATAAATATTCAAGAAACAGTATGAGTTATTCAATAAAACGTACGTCATATCCAATTAGATTTACTTTGTTCCAGATCATGTTCATTAATTTCGTATTCTAACTTGAACAATGCATTATATATATATGTATTTTTTAATGATATTATTTTATATATTTTCAATCATAGGCCGTGTATTAATAATTTTACCCAATATTAATGTTAAACATTAATTAAAGATAAATCAAACCATATGAGGTCCGAAGACATCTTAAGTAGTGTGACAAAATATCAAAATTTGGTGTGATCTCCCTTTCAACCATGTACTAATGTGTGCCTCAAATTTTCTCCAAAAATATATATATATATATATAATAAAAAAAAAATTGGACAGTAGGATATGAAGCGTGTCAAGACTTGCACTATTCTTTTTCATTTCTTTTATATTTTTTTCATTCATATAATATAATTTTTTTTAACAATTATAAAAAAATAAGGATCAAAATTAGATGAATTAACAAGGATATAATGGAATATTCATGTTTGACAAACAAACAAAAAATAAGATAAAAAATGTTATGAAATATTATTTTTGATGTAAAAAAAATTGAAGATGAGTTGCAGATTTTACAAATCTATAGTAAAATAGTGTGTAGATGCTGGGGTGGTCTAGGTCTTGACGAAAACTTGCAATTTCTTTAATTAGATGCTTTTGAATTAATATATACACACACCTTATATTAAACAATCTTATGTAAATAATGTCATTAAACAGAGTTTTATTAAATTGCAGATATTGATTTGAACATGATTAAGATTAAGATTGTTTTTCAAATTATTATATATTATATTATCAAAGTTGAATGGTAGAGGATCTAAAAATAACAAGGAAAGTCTTCGCATCAAAAAAGGAAAAAAAAAATGATTGACGAAATGGTGAAAGCCATATACTGGAAATAACAAACAAAATTATAGAGGTGAAGAAAATCGAACCGAAATCAAAATATCGAAGCGAATCAAATAAATCGGTTCGATTCGATTTTATATGCATATACGATTCGGTTGACAAATTAAAAACTGAATACAAATTTGGTTCGATTGTGTTATGAAAAAAAATTTGGGCAATCCACGTGAACTGAAATTGTATTCTTATTTAGTTTTTTTAATTATAGTATATTTTTTCTTGTTTGTTTGTTTATGAGTTGCACTTGTGTGCATCTGTTATATGGATCAATGTGGGTCGAGTCGGGCCGAATCTAACTCAAATCCGCGATATTTTTTTTTTACTTTGACTTTTATGTTGTATTAGTCATACCTTTATATTATGTTAAGTATATCTTTATGTAATACTTTAACTTTAAAAAAATCCTAATTTTGGCAAAAAAACACTAATTTCAACACAAAAAAATCATGATTTGTACATATATACATTTATGTAATATTAGCATACATTTATATAATATATAAAGATACAACTAATATAATTAAAAGTATGTCTAACATAACATAAAGATATGTTTAACATAATATAAAGATATGTTTGATATAATATAAAAATCTTAAAGGTATGTTTAACATAATATAAAGATATGTTTGATATAATATAAAAATCTTAAAGGTATGTTTAACATAATATAAAGATATGTTTAATGTTACATAAAGATATGCTTAATATAACACAAAGGCCCTAAAGGTATGACAATATAACATAAATGTATGTTTAATATAACATAAATGTATAGCATTTGGAGCGAATTTGGGTGGATTTAAGCGCACTCACCTAGACTCATAGGTGCTCATGTGTGTGCGTGGAGCGGCGCGTGGGTCAGATCGAATCAATTCTGTACACCAATTATACAAAAAAAATTGTGTTGTTTATTATGTAAAAGGGTGAGAAAAATCGAATCGAAATCGAAAACTGTTGAGAATGTAAATTCAATTCTATTGTAAAAATCTAAAAAATTGGGTTTTTTTTATTTTGATTGGTTCGGTTTTGCCTACCCTATAAAATTGTATTGTGAGACATATATATATATATATATATATATATATATATATATATATATATACACGAAACTCTATACTAAATAACATATTTAAAATGACATGTCTAATATCACCTTGTCAACAATTAAAGTTACACATATATTTATAAATATGGATTAGTCACCTTTTATATATTCTAATTGATTATTCAATCTTTTATATATTTGGATTCAAAGTTCCATCCAACAGTTAACAAATCCTTTAGAATTATTCTATCTACTATAAGCTACGTATCGTGTAGTGTAAAAATTGAGTAGTTAAGAAGATGGAGTGACAAAAATAATTTAAAAGAAAAGGTGTATATAGTGCACTATATTATTCAAATATTAAAGTCTAATAAATTCATAGCAACATTAATTAAGACTTAAGAGTCCTTAAATGTGAGATGACATCAAGAAGCAAGGATTGGTAATGCTGCAATAATCATAATGGAGAATCGAGAAGATACCAAAATAATTTAGCGAATATAATTCTTGTAAGACTTTCTTTTATCATTCTAATTTCAAGAAGATGAAGATTGAAGAGTATTGATGTCCACGTTGAAAGGCATCAATTGTGTGTTAATACTTCTGAATTCGCAGCTGACCTCTCAATCCACTAAAATTCATGTATTAATTGTTAATAACAATTAACTGTCAATTTATGAAATTAATACTTAATTAACACATGGACTTTGGCTTCTGATTGTGATAGTGCTTCCAAAGTGCATGGATCCTGCCTTTCATTTTTCAGCAATAAGATCCTTTCTATCTAATGTGAAAATAGTGATGGAAAAATCCACTTTGAGATATTCTTATTATAGAATATAAGTGGACTAAACTAGATCACAACCAAGAATGAAAATACCGGTTTCGGTGGATATATCAGTACTTTAATTTTACGGAAATATCGATGGATTTATTGGTTTTGGTGGAAATATCAATCATTTTTTGAAAAAATATGAAAATTTTGTAAAAAAAATTAGAATATATATAGCAGTATACAAAATATTAAAACTAATATTAATACATATATTGACCTTAAAATTTCAAATAAAATGATATATTTACAAAAAATATAAAGATAAAGTACTATTATATACATCATAATCCTTTTATTAAATTTCAAATAAGTTAACAAATTTAATTAAATTATGAGAGAAACCTAAATGTTAGAGTATTAATCTATATAAAAAAATTTAACTAAATTTATATAAAGTAGTTACTTGCTCAACTCATAAGATCAAAATATAGATATTAAGAGAAAAAGAGTTAATTTTGGTAGATACCCTTTAAATATATATAAAAAATTATAATAAAAAAGAATTTCACTTAAATCTCTTCAAATTTAGCGAAACACATGTATTAATCAAATATCTTGATATGGTATGTTAGTTTTGTAAAATAGATATTTCAAAAATGAAAACATTAATTAAAATTATGGAAGAGAATTAAAATAATTAAATTAAGGCACTTGCTTGTCTTAATGAACTTTAATTAAAGCATAACTTTGTCTTATCTACCAGCACTAATTAATATTGTAATTAAAAAAACAACAAATCAGCAGCGTCTTTAATGCACTAATTAATATCATAATAAAAAAAACAAAACAAAAACATGTAATCAGCATCTTTTATTTATTGCCGATAAAAAATGATATTATACATATTCTTATAAAATACGATATATTGTGGATATTTTGACCCAAGAAAAAAAATCATATAATAATATTTCGGTGTCTCAATTTTCATGGTATTTCGACGATAAAATATTGTGAGATTTTCATCTATGATCGCAATACAAATTACGTTGTACAATTGTGAAGTATTGGATAATAATATAGTAAGTGATACGAAACAGTTAAAATTCTCGTATTTTTATATTTAGAATTAATTGTAGTCATTTTCGACAACGATTCATATTTCGGTGATATTAGTAATAAAACAATAAGAAACAATTAATTTAATTATATTTTGAACCCCTTCAAGATGAGAAAGATAAGGAAGAATAAAACAAGCCGAAGTTGAGATTTTGGAATAAAGAAGGTCTAGTTATAAATCGTTAGATACTAAATAGTGAATAAATAATTATTCTGAAATGGATCGATCAAAACTATTTAATTTAATCATATCTTCTAATAAAAAAGAACGATCTACTGATTCTTACAAATATTGCATTATTTATGAAAATTCGTAAACTTTAATTTAATTCACACGTATTCACAAATACTCTTAAATCTAATACACATCATGTCAATACGAATTTTTCATTAATTAATCACCAAAAGGCAACAATTCCCATATGAATGGAAGAAAATTCCACTCAAAACAAAAAAGTAAAGGCAACTTGGCAGATTCCGAAAGCTTTAAATACTCTATGTGGCAAATATAAGAATAAGAGAAGCAATTATATTTTATATTTGTTTTTTTTCTAGATTTGAAGGGCTAGGATTAAATTTTAATAAATTGCCAATGATAATGGGCTGGGCCAGAGTGGGCCTGATCAAATTCTTCTCTATTCAAAAAAAGGGCGTATGAGTTTTTAATGAAAGTCCAACTTGGTAGAGTTAAGAGGTTGGATTTTTATTTAGAAAATGTGGAAAATGTAAAATAAAATTATGAACATGGAATTTGGTTGAACCAATTGATTGATTTTAAATGGAGTAATTGCATTTCTCCCTAGAATAAAAGTAGCCTCTTTTTCAAAAAAAGAAAAATTATAAATTAGTACCTTATCCCCTAAATCTAAAATCTATGATTTATTGTAATTTCTCATTCCAAACAAGCCCAAAGCTAATATATATAATATATAAAGAATGATTAGCAAGCATACAATACGTTCATATTTAATATGACTAATTAATTACTTCAAATTTTATGTTACTAAGAAACGTTACTACATATAATAGAAATGTTAATTAGATTTATCTAAATAACAGGTGATAATTTGAAATTTGTTAAATTTAAAAGTGTAGAGAAAAATATAATAAATTAAAATAAATAAAAAACTACAATAAAAGTTGGTTGATTGAATATGATTGTTCAAACTTTTCAAACTTATTAATTAATGAAATTGAATATTTTTATAAAATGTGTATTAAAATAAATTAAGAAATTTATTTGTCAAATTTGGTTTCCATTTTTTTTTTCATTTAATTGAAAAGAAAATTGAAATTTGTTATAGATGTTGAAAATAAAAGGCAAACTAAAAAAAATTATGGGTGAGTTGAATAATATATTAGAAATAATAATATATATTATTTTCAAAATAATAAATAAAAATTATTTATGATCCTCTGAAAATGCAACTTATATTTTAACAATTATATTATATTTAATGTTAAATTTGACAATATATATTGCACAATTCATAAATTTAATTTTAAAACTTTACCAAATTTAATTTCATTTTTTCCGTATATTAAATATAAAAGTATAAAATGTCAACGATTTCAACTGCATTGCTAATGTAATAAATTCTTATATTGGTGTTGTTTGGAAATAAATATTTGTTTAGTTTTGAGGTTACATATTTTGTTCTAGTGAACCCTCGTATTTTTATCATATTCCATTAAGTCCTTAAAATGTTTGTTTTTATTCAAAATAAACTCTTTTTTTAACAATTCATTGTTTTTTTTTTTTTTTTTCTGTGAGCTCTTAAAGTTGCATTGTTCGCTCACATCGAGCCCTAAACAAGTCATGGATATAAATAACAACATAAATGCAATAATTGAATAAAACACAATAAAAATTACTAGAATTAAATGCTACATATCATATCAACGTACATAATAGACCTTACAAAATTACTTAAAACCCCTAATACATTTTTTTTTTAAACCCTAGAGGCACAAGATCTCACAAACCATCCACCCCAAATCAAACCAATCAAATGAACCTTATTTAAAGCCACATTCCCTTATCATGGGGAGCCACTCACTGCAGCATCACCCCCATTGGACCCAGACTGGATATTGGGCTGGGCCGGAGCACATTGAGCCCCAGGGAAGGAGCAAAATGAAAGTGGCCCACCAGAGCCCAAACTTGGGCTGGGAAATGACCCACCTAGACTTGGGCTTGGAAAAGATCCACCTAGACCTGGGCTTGGGAAGGTTGTACCTCCAAGACCAGGGCTTGGGAAAGTTGTACCTCCAAGACCTGTGCTTGGGGAGGTTGTACCTCCAAAACCTGGGAAACCTGGGAAAGTTTGAGGGTGATCAACCTCTTCATTGGGCTTGAGAAGTCTTGCTCCAGTGACATCCACTGAGAGTGCACCAAGAAACACTATGAGGATGAGCACCACCTTAGCAAAACCCAACTCCATTCTTGAAATTCTTTCACACTACTCTGATGTGATGTGTGTGTTTTGTAGAGGTTTGCATGATGAAATACCCTTTTTTATAGCAGCAGAATATGTTAGTTGTGTTGAATTTAAAATATTAAATGTGTTTGTGTAATAAATGGTAGAGGTAGATACATACTAGTTAATGCAACCACTACCAATTTAAGTGTTTAAAGTTGTTCTTATATGTGGAAGGATATGAAATTACAATAGCATATACACTATATGTTTGGATTAATATAAATTTGGGATCCATCACATTTTTATTAAATCGATTTTTGAGTAATTTTGATGATTTCAAATAATATATATATATATATATTTGTTTTTTTTTTTTTTTTTGATAATCCAATTTCAAACTTATGGCTAACTAATTTGAGGATTACAACACGATATTTTTAAGTTGATATCATGTAAATTATGAGATATGCATGAGTGATCAAATTTGAGGTTAGATCCATTGATATCAATATCAAATTCTACCCATATAGTAGATAGTAGATGCATACTGGTCCATAAAACTACTAGCAATTTAAATTATTTAATATTTTTATTTGTTGATTTTATGATGCTATTGTGATGTTATATATACCCATTTCATTTTTGTTCAATATCATTTTACTTACTCGGAAATATAATACTAAATCATAGCCATTATTTGAAGGTGTATACAAAGTAAATATTACTTAATTTGTTGAGTTTTAACTTGATATATTAGTCTTAAATATTTCAACTTTACACCACTTAAATGGGATAAATAGATAAAAGGAACCAGATTTAATGTAATCTATCAAAGTAATGGTTTAAGTGGCAAGTATAGATCACCTAATTAAAGAAGATTAGGAATCATTAAATTACAGGTAATTATGGTCATGAATATGTATACGTGTGACCTTATATTTAATACTATTAGTATTGCTAATAAATTGCAGGTAATTGTGGTCCATTTGATCATTCTGCATATATCTTAGAGAATATTACAATACTAGGCACTTTTTGTTCAAATGTCTCCATTTCAATACCAGAAATTGTCTTCTTTTTTTGTCTCTTTTGAGAAATCAATTGTCATTTGAATTGGCAGAAGTACTTTTAGTGAGATGAGAGTGTATACCATTAATTTAAGATAATGTTTGATTAAAAGAATTAAAGGATGTGACTTAATAATGACAATTCATGGATTAAAGTAGTGTGGACAAATTCGTTAATCACCATTGTCTCATGATTTATACTGTTTTTAATGTAATTTTAATGGATTTGAAATCTATATAAAGTATATGACCCATTTGAAGTATTTACGAAAATATTACATGCCTTAATCCAAACACAAACCTAGGTGAGAGGATAGTTTCAAGAAATTAAGAAACAAAACTTTATGGAAAAGAAATTGAGGTTGCAATAATGTTTGAACAATGAGATATGATAGTTTAATAGACTATTTGCTGTGGGAATAATTTCATAGATAGATTTCGAATTCATCAAAGTTATTATCCAAAAAAAAAACCTTAAAATTAGTAAAATTAGCATATACATATAAATATATAAGATCTTATTATGAATTTTTCTAATGATTTGCAATAATATAGTTGTAGATTTCACGAAATTATATCTATAAGACCATAATATTCGAGCATCAAAATTAACGAGTTCAAAATCCTTTTAACTTAAAAAGTAAAAATAGGTTATTGAAATAATTTAATGAAAATAAAAGGTTGTAAGTTGGGGGGGTCTGCAAAGTAAATGGGTTTCCCACCTAACGTGGAATGAGAGCTGTATCCTGCAAGCTGCAACGCATTTAATTAACCATTCACCAACCACTTCCTCTTAAATTCATCTATCCTTTGCAAAATTCACTTGAGAAAAATCAACTTTAAAGCTTAATAATACCTAATTTGATGGGCTCGTAAATCTTAGTGAACTTAAGATGTTTTGCATTTTATCATTTGATATACATATATTGACAGATATATATGCTAAAGTAAAATTAAGTACAAGTAATGAGCTTGGGTGAATTAAGCTTAAATTTTATTGACAACGAATGAATACACCTCTATTGACTACCGCGTACCTAGTTCTATGATGCTACTTCATAGGACTGCTCAATTATAAGTTACTATATATATAAAAGGAGGTTGATAGAATTAGACATATATATTAAATGCCTTTCATTTTTTAACAGCTCATTTTGTGAAATTTCTAAGGTACCATGTGCTGTGAAATTATGTACTCATTGCATTCAATAACGAGTAGGTAATTTATAATTCAGTAAGACAAAGCCATCTACACTTCTATTGCTTATTTTATTGCTTGGTAATAAAATGCATTAGAAAATGAAGACAATTTTCAAAAGAACATAAACAAAGCCAATATTCAATTTCGCCCAGCAAGCATGATCAATTCTCAACACACAGAATAGTTTTTGAAAGAAGAAAAATGACAAGTCGAGGGGGACAGACATAACAGAACAATCATCCAGACTGAAACTTGTTGGTATCAAAGTGATCTTCAACGCATTTTCAAAGGGAAAATGAAGAGTTGAACTACGCTGCAGACATGACGCAATCAATCGCTTGCTTACAAATGCCGGTCATTGTAGCCTCAGGCCCATAAACCTAAATCGATGAAATCCTCGTTAAAAATAGGTGAACCGGTATAAATCTCCTTCAACACTATCTATCCAATGTATTAACAAAATTGCTAGCTCATGAAGTACATGTTCCAAGCATATGGAATTCCCACATTTTCTTTAGTGAAGCCAATGCATCAAAATATGGTAAATTGCAAAAACTACCTTTCAAGTCTCACCTATTTACAAAGAGAACCCTATTTTGTTTAGAAATTACAAATGCCTCATTGAGGTAGTATAAACTTTTTCTTACAACCACACACTCAATTGGTGAAATTTGGCAAAATGGAAGCAAATGTCAAGGAATGGAGGTATTTGAGTTATACAAACTTTATTTGGTTTATCTATAAAGAGGTCAAACCTCAAGGGTAGCTGCCGTAACTATCCCTCAAGATAATTATATTTCTTATGCTTGCTTAAATATCATGTAAACGACTAAATAGATGAATGAATAAATTTCTACCCAAATACCAAAGGTTGCTTTCTTTGAGATGTTAAAGCCAGAAAAAAACAAAACATGGGTTATATGTAATAGATGAGACGTCATTTCTTACTTCAATAGGGACTCCCAATTCTTCTCCCAAAGTCCTCATTTTAGCCAAACCAGTCTGATAGTTTGGACCACCTCTACGAACATACAGGTGCATTCTAGCTGCTTTCAACTTTGATTCCTGCTCAGATGAAGGGAACGCACATCTCAGTTATTTCTCAAGAGTAAAAGCAAATCTATCAAATCAGAATCAAAATAGGTTCTGAAGACCTTCTCTTTGAGAGCCCTGATAATTCCATTGAAAGTAGCAGCAACATCTGTAAAGTTTGCAATACCTCCTCCGATTAGAAGAGCTCTCTTACGGCCATCAGGGTCGGCCGTGGCACACTGCAAGCGGCAATAACAGAGAGTTTATAAGATGGCGGAATGAGAAGGAAGAGAATCCCCCACGATCTGTCTATAAAGGAAAGGCAGTCTAGGTTTGGTTCGCTGGTGTGCGAAAGACTTTAGCTTTAATGTATGTGGCGAGGAAGGAAAGTAAGAAAGGCTAACAGCCGACATAGCAAACTAGAAGAAATTGCAGATGTTGACAACTGGAATACAGGATCTTATTTCTTACATCAATAACGACTCTGGCATATTGCAAAACTTCTTCTTCATTTGGAGCTCCACTGTACTCAGCATAATTACCAAGCTCAGATGCATAGCCCAAATCTCCAACCTTTTTTACCCAAAAAATAAAATGGAAAAGAATATAAACAATGTAGAACAATGTAACACATAGGAACCATGGCACAAAAGAAAATTGGTAATTTTTTGCTATACAAGAGATAAACAGAAGAATAAATCAAGATACTCACAGTATCAGCATATATTACACTTGCACCACCTCCAGCAACCATTGTCCAAATACGCCCTTTTGGATTCAAGACAGTAAATTTCAAAGATGCACTGGTCTACAACAGGAGAAAGAATACAGGAAAAACAGATTTTATTTAGTAGGTGTACGGATAATTTCCTTGTAACAAAGCAATAAACAGTATTTGCCAAACAAGATTCATGTTATGCTATGCATACAGCTAAGAAGTTGATTTTAAGATCAATATTAATTTGAAACATATGAGACCATCAAAGCATCTCAATAGAAGTTGCTCCATTGTAAGCATCCAGAATCAAAGCATGTTATTTCATTTCTTGGCCATTACAGCTAGGAGTGGCAATTCCTGAAATGACTTAACATGATGAGGAAGATATGAGAATACCATGTTAGTACCTATGCCTATCATGTTTGTGTTAAACGCCTACGACGTGCTAAAGTTACAAAAAGATTCACGTCGTTTTATGTTATTCTCATGTTCATGTTATCATCATGTCAACATGGAAACATGAATTGTGGCAATTCTCGACATGAATGGTGGCACAACATGAAAAATATTGGGCTAATGTTCAGACCTATCGTGTTTGTATCATTATTGTGTCAAAACAGTAAAGAAGATGAATTTTTTTGTATGCGTGTTCATCCTTATTGAGTTTGTGTCTTTATCGTGTTGAAACCAAATTACAAGTTGCCACCCCTAATAGCAGCTGCAGAGTTAACATGCAAAACTATCAGTATCAGGCTATGCCACCACATTTGGGAACTTTGAGAATGGCATGACCAGATGTGTTTCAGCCAATTTCAATTATTTAGATGTAAAGAATCATAACAAATTGAAAGTTAATATGATGCACCACAGAAATTAATCATCATTAATGGACCAGTGCACTACAGACAAGCTAGTTTTTTTTTTTTAATTTTAGAAGGTGCCATGAACTGCAAAACTAAAATATGTAGCAATTACTTTTTCATCCAGTGAATGAATGAAACTCTCTGTTGCACTGAGAACTCTTCCAAAAGGTAGAGGAAATTCAATATCACCCCACCTGAAAACATTGAGATTTCATAAGGAGATAAAGTATTCCAGCAGCAAACTAACAAAAGATTTTTGTTGCAATATGGGTAAGGCGTTGAAACATACTTTTTGAAGTTTTTAAAAGCGGCTGTGTCATCCAACTCTCCTCTCATGTCCAATGGATAAGGCTCCCCATTCACTAGCGTAAATGGGTTCATCTCGAGAAAACTAAAATCCAGATCTGTGGACAATGCAGCGGATCAAGATTAAGATTAAATTGTTAATTTTCTCAGGTTAAAATTTTCTATACAAACATCATGCAACATGAAACCGATGAAAGGATTGCAAAATAAAGCACATGGAGGGAGGGGTGCAAAGAGGAATTGATAAACATGCAATTTGATTCTTTTCATTATTCAAATTCTTAAGAAAAGGATGATTGGAAATCAACAAACTTTGTTCTCTTTCAAATTGAACTTTTGATTGCACAAGTGAAGAAACAATCAGTTCTCTTAGGAATAAAATACCTTGAAATACAGCAAAGACACCAGTTAAAAAATCACCAATTTTCCCCCGTACCTGATTCAAATAATAAAGAATTAGCTATCATGAAGACCAAAAAACAAAAAATATATATAATATTTATACCATGACATACATCCAGATTAATATGCAGCAGCTAATGCACATAACAGAAAGCCAAAACAAAGAGATTATGAATGTGAATGTCCCTATTTCAGTCTGATAACAACAAACTTATACGTCAATTGTCAAGACATAATAAGGCAGGGCTATTCTTTGTGTACACTTATGTTCCAGATCATGACATAGATACACCATTGAAGATTGCATACAACTAACTTCAGAATACCATATGTAAACCAAAATAGCTGGCTGCTATACTATCCACTATCATTAGTAAACCAAAAATAGCTGCTACATTATCCACCATTATTGAATTAGCTGCCACCAGAGTAAATAGGAAAAATAAAAATTTATTCAAATTTTTACCTCTAATGGCAGTGTAGCAATCAATGGAGCACATGCCTCTAAGGTCAAGGGTTTTTCAGTTGGAAGAAATATCGTTTTGACCTGCCAAAAAAAAATAATTTAATAATAATAATAATTGGCCACCATCATGGAACTACTGTGCACAGTAATGTCAAAAGTACGGAAAGGTGATACATAGAATCAACATCATTTGAAAAAACTTTACCTTGTCCCAGTTCTCTTCAATTTCGATACCTCCACATTCTGAGAAGCTAATGGTGCATCCTAACCTCTCAGATACTATGGACAAGTAGTATTCTTGATCATGAGGGATAAAAGGTTCAACAATGAATGTAGATATAGGTGCTTTGCAACCACCCATCTCAACCTAGAAAAAAGAGGGTTTCCAGATAAGCTGGCAATACAGCTAAACTACAAACGAGAGCAATCTACTAGCTATGCGGGAATAACATCATAAACTTATTGAAATCTTCAAAATGAAAAGCAGGAATGGTCCTAAAACTAGAGCAAAACAATAAAAACTAAGGTAGGAAAGAGAATGACAGAAAATGACTATTCTTTCACCTCAACACCAAGGCGCTCTTTCACAAATGCAGCAACTTGTGCAAGATCCAAATTCAAGGCCACCAGACCACTCTTCCCACGTTTCCCAAACAACATGTCAGGTTTCACAACCAACTTTGTCGATGATAACCATGGTTCTTTGTTAGTTAACTCTGCAAAGTCTGTTGATTGTGTTACCTGAGAGAAATTATAAATTTATCAGCTCAGTATGGATAGTAAAACCATGCTCAAACATTTCAAGCATTTACTGAAATTATGAAAAATTCCAGTAAACATTGAGAACGCGACATTAATATAGAAACTAAGATACCCATATCATACATGTAAGTGTACACAGTCGAAGTCAAATCCAATCAAAGCCATATGGCATTGCTACCAAAGGATAGAAAAAACTTAATACTACCATCATCTTTGATTGAATAATAAAAACAGAAGCATGACAGAAATAGTTGAAGACACCAACATTCCTTATCCATAACAATACATAGATCCTCATTCTATATATACATGTGTTTATAATATACCACCAAATATGAAGACTACAACACTGTATACTCCAATCCATGCTTTCTAACGTGTACTCAAACATTCTTCAACTCAGATCATAAGTTTATCCCCTAACCAACCTTAATTTCAAACTCTACCAATCTTGTAGACACCTAGCTGAGTTGATCAAATTTTCAAATGCAAATCAAAATTAGCTCAATTAAAACCCCCAAATAAAAGATCAAGGGAGGCAGCATTAAAAGGAGTAGTGAATACACAAACAGAGACGCCAATTTCCATACCTGAGCAGAGCAAATCTGCAGATCGATGCCAGCCAACCTTTTCAAATGCTCCTTGAGCAGCCTCTTGGAATCGTACTCTCTGATCTTCTTCCTAGCCATTGATTTCCTTTATTCCGAAGCCAATTAATCCAGAGAGAGATCTGAAGAGGTTCTAAGGAATTCTCTAGAAACTGGAGAGATTTTAGGAGAGCAAGTCTGCAAGGAAGGTGAGTTGAGTAGGTAAGAAGAATGGAGGAGACGAGTCAGTGTAATGGTTGTTGGGCGATAACAACAAAATTGAGAATGGTGGTTAAATGGTGTTTTTTGGCCTTTTTTTTTTTCAATAAAATATTTTTAACGATAATATCAAATAACACGTGATTATATATCCTGTGTCATAAATTCCTCTGCTCATAATCTTTCTTTTGTAGATTATTATTCATAATATTAAATTTGTAAAATGATCGTACAAAAATTATATTCCACTTTCAATAGCTTTTAAGATATGAAACCATTGTTTTTATATGATTTTTGACTCAAACATTTACTTAAAAAAATATCCGGTAAAGGTCAATGGGGGCTCATAGGGAACGTGAATATTAAAAATAAGGTTATTTTAATTTTAATCTCTTCTTAAAAATAACTTAGTTGTAATTAAAAATCATAGTTTAAACTTTAATGTTCTTGGTATGAGTTCCACATAATTGATCAAATATATTTTTGATTAAAACAAACTTATGAGTTCCACATAATTGATCAAATATATTTTTGATTAAAAACAAAAGTTTGTTAGGTATGCAAACTAATTAAAGCATAATCCCAGTCAATCGATTTATGGCTCCATTTGAAAGGAGATGTTCAAAATGCCCTACACTAATGTTTGAATAGATGTAAATTTAAAATTTATTATTTTTATTTAAAAA
Organism: Scutellaria barbata; assembly: GCA_028654395.1. Taxonomy (NCBI): domain Eukaryota; kingdom Viridiplantae; phylum Streptophyta; class Magnoliopsida; order Lamiales; family Lamiaceae; genus Scutellaria; species Scutellaria barbata. Next base: position 18,388,778 of record CM053644.1, on the reverse strand, counting down.
AAATTTAATAAAATGAGTGGAAATCTACTTTAATTTAAATGGATTTGAAATTCATTCATTTTAAATTTCAAATAATTATATTCAAATGCAGACTAATCGTTTGCATTAATTTTTTTAGTTTCAATACAAAATGAAGTTCCACCATTTTCACACATCTGCGTAGAAACAAATTACGGGATTAGTAACATCGTCATTTTGTGGATAGTCGTTGATATATATCCATTGAACGACGCCGTCTTTCACCTATACCCCACAAGATCCAATCAGCGAAATCGAACTCCCAAAAGTACCACTAAAATTCGCCCATTTTCCATTGCCCTTTCCTTTATCGCCCACATGAAAATACGAAACTCTCCCGATATAAGGGCCTCACAAGTTCTCCTACCAGGGGTATATTCGTCCATCCGGTACCAAAATCAACCTGCTTCTCTGGCATTGCACAGACCATATGCATTTTTGCATCCCAGATTCAAAGAAAACAGAATACTAGGAAGTTAATTCCAGTAAACATGCTGAGTTTCTTAAAGTTGCAAGTTAAAGGGCCCCCATATTTGTTCAGACAAGAATATATCTGATCCCAACAGACCCAAAAACAAGCTGATAACTGAATTACAAACAGCATCGTGGAATACGATGATCTTCAAGTAAAACCTTCAAGTAAAACGTGTGACATACTGATCTGATAACTTACGACATATTCCATACCACCAAGATCAAGCAAACATACCATATGTTTACCTAATATGGAGTCTTATAGCTGAGGTAGAATCTTGAGGCCAATCTTTCACCTAAACCTGGCCTTCTTTGGAAGGCTGCCACCTGGCCTTCTTTCTGGTGGTCGAGATTTCCCAAACGCCTTCATTTTCCTTCGTTTTCTGTCCTCTTCACTATCTGATTCATTGCCTTTCTCTCTATCTGCGTTACTAGCTTCCCTTTCCAACTCCTCCCACGTTTTCCCTTCATCTTCCTCTGAACCTTCCTCAGAGACATCTTCCTCATCATCCTCCGACTCCACTAGAGACTCAATGTCGTCATCCTCATCGTCTGAGCCAGAGTCGGATTGTACATCTGAAGGTTCGTATCCTTGATCGGATTCCTGTGAGTGGCCAGAATCTGAATCACTAGCTTCTAAGTTCAAAAACTCCCACCCACCATCCTCGATGAACTGTTCTGGGTCATCTGTGATTGTTTTTAATATCTGCCTCCAGTTGAGGTTCAGCCTACTCTCATAGTACTTGATATCTGTTGTATCAAGCCACTCCTTGATGCCATCTAGTGACGATGTAGGGATCGAATCAATCCGCATAACGTCTCTCTTGAAGTCCTTGAATACAATAGTCATGTCAAAATTCTTCTGACCAAGACCAACTCTCTCCAAATTAACTATCTCAATCTCACTAAGGGTAATTACCACAAAGGGTGTCTCAATGAGCTCAACGAGGCAGCTTGACGTAGGGACTATAAATGCAGATGACTTGTGTGGCACCCCATGGAAACCAAGTTCTCTCAGTGGCTGATCAAACTCCAAGTCAAGTGACTTGAATTGAGGTTGTCCCCATAGATCATTGACTCTGTTCACAAAGTTTTGAAACTCCATGCTGATTTTGTTCTTTCTATCCCGCTCTCTCTGCTCCTCCTCAATCTCATCAGGGTCATAGGCAGATCTCTTTCCACCACCAATTGTCTGAACCACATCCATGACTTCAACGTAAAACTGAACATCTTTCGTCTTCTTGTTTCCCACCATTATGTGGTTGTGCAGATGGAAGTGAAGAAGTGTTATCATTTCCTTCTCGGCTGGCTGGAAGAATGCATGCTTAATGTTTCTAAACATGATATCCACCCGTTCATCTGATCTTGAGGTTGCATAACGAAACCCATTTGCATGAGCTTCTAAGGTACCACTAAGTTTTCTTCCACGACCACCAAAAACTGGCCGGATCCACAAGTCCGATAACCTAATTGGCTTAAATTTTGCTCCAGAAAGTTGGAGTTTATCTTGTGTAACTAAAGTTGCTCGCTCAGCTTTTTCTGATTCACGGGAAGCAACCTGCCTGCGGAGGGTCTTGATTAATTGAACGACTTCACTAATATGCCTCGGGTCCTTGGAGTGAAATGAAACTTCTTTAACATAAATAGAATCATGAAACTTCTGCAAGTTAGGGTCATTTTGAGAGAAAGGAGCACCAGGTACATTAAAGATTATCCGAATATAGCATGTTCGACTAGTATCTTGCTGACTAGACACACTCTTCACTGTAGCAATGTGGAAAGGCACCATCCTTCCATAGATGGGCAACAGGATGGCCTCATTTCTCTGGTCCACTTGAATCATAAAGTCTCTTGGAGGAGGTAAATCATTGACGTTCTTATATGCAATAAGCTCACCTGAGGGTTTCACAGGACCATGATTTGTACCTTCAGAGCCGCGACCAGCAAGTCTCCTTGCAGTTTCTTCATTCTTCCGGCGAGCCAGTGCGGCCTGATGCTGCCTCCTTAACTCCTCCTTCGATACCTCATGGTTAACTGATCTCAGATTTGCCTTGGACGGGAAATTCTCAGCACCATTTGGCATGGACTTGACTTTTATTGGCTCTTCTTCTTCTCCATCTTCATTGAATGAATATGCGACATCCTTCACAGCCTTTGAACTCATGGAAGTCACCACTTCTGGAGCACTTTCACCAATGATAACAGTGTCCGCGAGCAAAACAGAAAACTTCTGTGTTTTTGGATTCTTCGTCTCTGTTTGTACATGCTGAAACCCAAGAGACACATTGAACACCATGCCAGTCTTCAGTATCCTGGCATTTTTGGCATTTAAACTTAGGCTTGACTCACGAAACTCAAGGCCTATTCCAGTTCCCGCAGATTTCGTCAAGTTGGGAGCTAATTCTGGTGCTTCATTTTCTACTATGGAAAGAGCTGCTAGATAGGCATCAGCAGCCTTATTTCCCGGTCTCAACGCAGCTATTGCTGCATCATGGGCCTTCAGGAGAACTTCATAAGCCTTGCTCTGTGCTGAGTTGGCATCAATTAGAAATGTCCTAGCTACATTTGAGCAATAGCTATTGTAACGTGAACCTATTGCACATATGATCACACTTGTGGAATCATAGAATAGATTGTCATCGTTGCTCGATGCACTTGGTTTCAGATCAAATTCTCCTCCACTTTGAAAGATTGGTGGGTAGCAGATATCAATGTTGTCGGCTTTCAGTTTCACCTTTATCTTTGCAGGTTCAAGAATGACCTTTTCAGTGTCATCCATTAAGGAAGAATGAGTAACTTTCTTCTCTTCATCGATTATCTTCTCCATCTTAGGGACCACAAAATGTTTCATAACCGAGGAAGTCAAGTAAGCAGCTTTCTTCACATTTGTAACTTCAGTAGTATCTTTCACAGCAAACAAGCTGGACAACCCATTCGTCACATCAGTGAGTTGAAAATTTGCATTCTTCAACTTCTCATCCCACAACTCGAGAAGATTCCCTTCAGGAGTTTCTCTAGCAATGTGCCCAAAAACAGGGGTATCATAGCCATTCAACTTTGACTCTGCTCGAACAGCTCTGAATATATCATCCATTAGCGCTGCCCCATCATCATTTTTGGCCTTGACATGCATTATAACTTCCACTTCAACAGCATTTTTGGCAGTCTTTTTTACTGCTTCTAGTAATGACACTTTCTTTTGGCTACATATAAAATGGATCTCTTTCTGCATAAACACCATAATTGTATCCGGAAACTCATAACCAATCAACCAAATGTTCAAAGCTGATGACTTTAGGTAGCGGAGATCATCTGATGGTGGAGGAGTTGCTACCGAGAAAACCCCACAACCACCCCAATGATCATTCTTGAACTCATTCCAGTGTGAATATAGCATCTCTAACCGTTTGCTGAAGTTTGCAAGATCGATCGTGTAAGAATTGGCTGCATTTCCTGAAGCCTTGGCATTATTAGGATTGCCTTTAACATTGCGATGATCAGCCATGGAAAACAGAACACCCCACCTTCTAATCCTCGTTAGTGAATACACCTGAATCACTAATCAACCAACTAAGCAGTCGGAAACAAGAAACGATTTCACAAGTAAATCTTTCTATCAAACTGGAAAAGGCTCACCAGAACTGAACATCTTTCTAGATAGAGACAAAGAAACACCTCAAAAAACACAATCCTCAAATAAAATTAGCAATACCATAAAATTGTGGAAGCTTAGTTTATAGCTATAAATTTTTACAACTAATATAAAAATATCTGATGCAACATCTATCTATACATTTACATGCAATTATCATACTCTGGTTTAGCATCAATCTTGTTGGCAAAAATAAAATATCATAGTTAAAAACACAAGCCAGAACCCCACCCCCCCAAAGTCAAAGCAGATAATTAAAAAACAAAAATTAAAAAAATTCGAAAAAGATTACTCATCAATCATTATTCAGCAGATGAAGTTTCCTCCGATAATCAAAATCTCTGATCCAGTAAAAACTTTTAAAAAAAATTTAAGAAAAAAAAAAAAAAAAAAGCAAATCTAGTTTGACTTCCGTCAATGATTAAGTAAAATTAAACAGATAAAAGGATGAATTACAGCTTACATTATCGGGTGGATTCAGCTAAGATCGATCATCTAAGAGAGAGGAGATAATTGCGAGGTTAATTATGGTTAAGAGAAGATTAGTGAAGCGATTAATGATGGAACATTTATTCCCTTTTTGGGTTCGTGTTTTTGCATTTGATGAGAAAGGGGAGATTCAGATATTCTGGGGTCTGCTCTTCTTCAGTATATATATGTTTATATAATTACAATATTGCCCTTTCTATTCCGCCAAATTACTGGAATATACTAATTCCACCCTCCAATTTGGGGCTGTTTAAAAAGAAAAAAAAAAGCATATAGCTTAAATTATTTTTTCAAAAATAAATTTTCATTTTGTGAGTTGTGTCGTAGGTTGATTCATTTTATATAATTATATCCATTAAACAACCTACATTTTATATAATTATATCCATTAAACAACCTACATTTTATATAATTATATCCATTAAACAATTTTAAAAAATGTCCTAACTTTGTTTTTTCTGTAATCAAAATTTGACTTGTAATATATATGTTTATAATTTGATGCTGCTTAAAAGAGAGGAACCATAAATGAAAATAAAAGGATAGTTTAGTAGGTTTGGTTGGGAGATATTTAGGATTTATTTATTTTAAAAAATTTAACTTATAATTTTATTTAGCCAATTTTCTAGGAAAATCTATATTTATGAATTGCCAAGACGATCAGAGCACGACCTCGAGCTTGTGATTCTAAAAATGTGTAGGCTAATGATCAACTAAATATCATCAAATTCGAGTTCTTTTCAAAATGTTGATGTCTTGAAATTAAGTCTAATCTTGTCTTAAAGTCAGTGATGGTTCCTGAATGAGCTTTTTTCTCAAGTTAACATCCAAATAACTCACAAACAATTTTTTTTATTTACTGATCATAAGATTCACTATATAATTTCTTGTCGTTATATTTGTGTTGGGCTCATTTGGTCTATATCCACTTATAACAAGGAAAAATGAAATATGTCTCCATGTGTTTATAAAAGAAATCCAAATTAGTGATGATCTTGAAAGAAGATTAGTGATGTTTGATCTCAAAGATTTTTAAAATAGTGGTGTTTTGATCTCGAGACAAAATTTGTTAAGAGATGTAAATTTAATTAAAAATGGCAAATTAGTCTTTTTATTAGTTAAAGTAGGTATGTTATCTAGTTTTCTATCTTTCAATTGTTGAAGTAAAAAATGTTAAAAATTCTCGATCAAAACCTCTACATAGATTCCTATATTTTCAAATGTCGGAGTTGAAAGATGTAAGAAAATGTTAATCAAGGTCTCTTCAAAACATATTCATATTCATATATTCCTATCTTTCAAATGTCATACAAGGATGTAAGTACATGTACATCAAATCATATTCATATTTCCTATATTTCAAATATTGGTGTAAAAAGATGTAACAACATGTTGATCACTTATCGGAGTTGTAAGATGTCAAAAAATGTCAGATTGATCAAAACCTCTTCATATTTTCCTATCTTTCAAATGTTGTTCACTTACCACATGAGAACTTCAAACAAATCATCAACTTTGATCAAAAATGTTGCGTATTTTTGTGATCATCCGTGAAGCAGCAGACTCCCTTGCTTCAATGGGATTCGACTCCAAACCACCCTCCGAAGACAGATTGAATCCCTTACTTAGCACCACCACATTAGAAACAAATTTGCCTAACAAACATAAGCAAAACATAATGAGAGAAAATGAAAATATTTTATTATGTGGCTCGTATAAAGAAAGCATTGTATAAACCGTATTATGTAAATGTCTCACCGTGTGATGGTTGTACGAGGTATCTCGGAAGTCTCCACTTGTTCTTGAGACATATATATTCCAAGTCCTAAACAAGTAAACAACTTGTATTAATGATTACGAAAATAACCAAAAGAGGGCTCAAACGAAGTGTTGCATCTTATGTTCCAGAATTGAATATAAGCTCAAACATATTGTAACTCACTTGACATGAAGATTTTCCAGGGAGAAATATGCTGGAAAATCTTTTCTGGTTTTTGGATTGAGAGTCGCTTCGATCTTCATTTGATAATAAATGATCGTCCCCACTTATGATACATTTGATGCATTCACGAGCTAGACCAACTTCACCACCTAAAAACAAGTTCATAACATATAAGATATAAGTTCAAACATTTCTATCAATATGTTGAAAGAAAGATAACATACCATTCCTTATTCGTTCAATGTTGTGTTGATACAATGCAAGAGTGTCTTCCATAGTGCAGATTTGAGAGTACTGTCAAAACAAGTAGTATCATATTTGAGTGTTCCAAATATCATAGATATTGAAAATATTCAACTTAATCACTTATCATATTATTACCAGCTCCTGTCTTTTCCCATCGAGAAGTGTCAACGCATTTTGCAAGTCCCTTGAAGCCACTGTATTGCCTACTTCAATATTGTACAACACCTCATAATTCACTCGCGTATTTTCTGTTCTTTGATTGCATGAAATAGTCATGTCGCCATTTTCAGCAGTTATATTCTCGTCTCTCCATGGACTGTCATTTGATCCCAAATAGTTCATCTGGAAAATATGCATCAATAATTTTTGTCATAAATAATTCTCTAAAAATCTCTCCGTTGAGCGGTTAAATGTGTTCAACATAACAAGACATTCAAAAGCTCGTGTAATATGCAAAGAACAAATGAAGAGAGCATGAATTAAAGATATTTGGTTAACAATGAACAAATGAGTTGAAATTTCTTAACTGTTTTCTCTATTTTCATTGTTAAAAGGCAAATGAGCATTAACAACGAGTAATGTGAAGCATCATGTATATGTAATATGTCTAGAAAGTATAAATTAGGATACATTGTGCCGGGAAAAGACTTATCTAACCTTCAATTTGAAGCTCTTTTTTGGACCACGTCCATCAATATTCTCGCCTCTCTGATTGATCTTTCTTTTTGAGTTTAGCTTCCTTCTTTCTTCACTTGTAACGGGACTTCTAGAAAACCCATTCATATTCATTCTCGAAGGGCCAAAGAGCGAATCTCTCTTATGATTTTCACTTCCATTGGTTCTACTTGGACCTTTTTTAGTAGTAGATTTGAGCTTGTCACATATGTTCTTCAACTCCTTCAAGCAATTACCATTCTTTCTTGTACTCTGATCTTCATTTGCAGTTTTGGCACATATGTTCATCAATTCCTTCAAGAAATTATCATTCTTTTTTGTACTCTGATCTTCATTTGCGGTTTTGTCACACGTGTTCTTCAATTCCTTCAAGAAATTATCATTCTTTTTCGTATTCTGCTCTTCATTTGCATTTGCGAATATGTTCATCAATTCCTTCAAGAAGTTATCATTACTCTGATCTTCATTAGCAGTTTTGGCACAAGTGGATCGTTTGCTTTTCCATTGATGGTCTTCACCGTTCTCGTAGGCCGCACCGTTTGTGTAAGAGCCATTGGTATCAACGTGATCCAAGTCTTCACCAAGATACTTTATACGAGACAAAGAAGGTACGTTGCTTTGAGGACGTTGCTCTTCGCTATTGTTCTCAGTGCTTCGAGCATGGTTGTAGCCATTCAAAAATGGCACACACAAATCTTTTCTGCAACATTTGGTACTTGTTTTCATACAAATACACATGCTATAGACAACTATGATAGAATCTATCAAGATAAATGTACAACATCCTTAACTCCAAGTAGAACATGATCAACCAAACATACTACATCATGTTGAATTCAACTGATATCAATCATGCACGAATTCATTACCGTATTGAACACTCACGCGTCAAGGATAACATAGAAACTACTCTTGAACCTCATTTCCTAAGAGTTAAAAAGTAATAAAGGTAGAAAACTTCCATGCTGATTCCAATCATACCTTGAAAGCCAGTCTGCTATGAACCCCACATAAGGAAGCATGTGATGATACTCAACGAGGGTTGTTGTCATCCAACCATTACAGAATCTTTCCGCCAAAGGGCCCTGCAAGCTGCCAAAGTATAACACAAATAAAGTTATTAAAAAGCCAAGCAATCCCGTCTAATGAAATAGTGAAATGGGACTAACTTCTCGACAAGAAAACTAAGAGGAACGCTCTGGTTTATATCGAGTGAAGTAGAGCATTGCATCAAATAAAATTGAGCGGCCGACTTTTCTTTAGTCATTGAATACATAACTCGAGTCTCCCAAACCACAAGGTCAGAACTGTCAATGCCTAAGAAATATCGAACACCTGATTAGATTAATGCGTATGTTTCTATCATATGAACTTTTAATATGTTATCTAGTCATCAATTGTTATGAACCTGTGGCATCCTTAACGGCCTCAAATCCAAGCTGGAGACGCTTACTATAATCAGCTTGGTTGTCTGTTTTCCTCTTCTTGAAACCATTTTCTTCTTGTGATATTTCTTGGCTAATGTTGATCTCTTTTTCGAGAAGTGCCCAAACGCCTTCTGTGATGGCACCAAACTGAAGCCAACAGTTTTCTTTCTTTGAGTCAATTAGCAAGACTGCGACCTTGGAAATCAGGAAGTCTTCTATGCTCGGTATGTCTTTTGAAGCGTTTAAAGATAGAGCTATATCACAAGCATCCTTTATTGCTTTCTCGGTCAATGAAAGCTGGTCGGTCAGCTCCATTGACTCACTTTCTTTGCTCGTTTTCATAAATGGGATCAAAGATGGTCTCAGTGACAAAGCCAACTTAGAGAAGGATTCAAAATCGAGAAATTCAAGCTCCGGTTTCTGCTTCCTATGGTAGTAGTTGTAGAGCAAAACAACAGCACGTATCTAATGAAATGAAAAGAGCTAATTTAATCGATTGACAACCAAAGCTATAAATCTACTCCTTTGGTATTGAAAACACCTCATGTGATCTAAGAAATCATGCCATTCAAAAACATATCTTGATCTCATGAGTTCATCTTTCTTCCATTTCTAGTTAGTGCAATACACTTTAAACAAAATGCCAGATTATAATCACACTTGCAGAATTTGTATTATCACTATTATGTGAATAATATGGAGCCAAATACTACCAATATTTCCACATATACACAACAAATAAAAGAGGCAGATCCAAACACCAGCAAGGTTTTGCTACCATTGACTTCAAATCCTTACATCCAAACACAACCTTAAAGATTTGATACATATACAATGAAAAGCTAAGATGAATGATTGATTTAGCAGAGCAAGTAATACATATACAACAAATGACCTGTTTGGCAACAGCTTTCTGAGCATCTTCTGAAGGAGGGTGATCAACCGATGCCCTCGAAGGCAACCTCGGATCGAGCAAAGTCTCCATCAATGCCTGAATAACATCCTTTGTTGGGCCCACCTCCCAATTTGCCATTGGAACACCTTCTCTGAATACTAACAAACACCCACAACTATTAAAGGGAAAACCAATAAAATTACGGAAGTAATCAACTGAATAATTCAAGAACCATGAAATCGCCTTAAAGATTCAATCTTTTTATCTGAAAGACTGGCCCTTAATCATCAAAACACACAAATAACTTGTTGGGAAAAAAGATAAACAACAGGGCTAAAACAAAATTGAATCTTTAACATAAACAACCTCAAAGTTCAAATAAGAAGGTACGAAACAGTATATAGACACCTACTTGCAAACATAACACATGCATGATCAGGAAGAAAAACACACACACACAAACGCGGGTATCTGTGTGAATTAAACAGCAACAGCTTAAGAAAGACTCACCAATCAAAGCAGGCCCAAAAATTTCACCCCTGATGTGTAATCAACCACTGATAAAAGACTAATAGAAGGAGAGAAAAACTGCCTTTTCAGACAAAACGGGGGGGGCGGGGGAGTTGTATGAAGATGAAAGGGTTGAAGATTGATGGCAAATTGAACGCAAGTTTAGCACACATTGTGTGTTTGGTGGTTTCTTGAAAAAGGCGCGTAAGGACTGTCAGTAACTCTATGCATATTCGAATTTTAGGCTTATTAAGGAAGGTATGTCTTTTTACAAGAAAAAAGATGTGTTTTTGTGATGGGTTACTTAGTCTTGTTGGTCAAAAATCAGATGGCAATAAGAAATATATTTAAGGATAATCTTTGAGATTTTCTTGTAAGAGATTTTCCTTCCTTTTTCTTTTGGAAAATTTAGATAAATGTTGCTTTATGCCTTCTATTTATAAAATTAAATAGTTAATAGTTTTTTCTTTATTTTAAAAATACATTTATTATCAAATATGATCTGACTATATGTGATTGTACTTGTAATCATGGATGATATTTTTAACAAAATTAATGTTTTAATTTTTTTTTTCTAACAACATATGTTAATGTGACATTTTTACGAACCCCTTTTAGGTTTTGTTTGCTTTTGAAATTTTCTATTGGAAAACGCTGCACTTACACGACATCTAAGCAAAAAAAAAAATCTGTAATATTAATTTTATTTATAAATGTCACTCTTAACGCAAGAATAGTTGCATGTGATCGAGCGTACTAAATGCACGATTGTTCCGGACTATATGAGTGACCATGAATGACATTAAAAAAAAAACTATTGAATTGTTATTTTTGTAAATAGAATATTTCCTAACTTTGGAAATATGTAAAATTGCATTGTCACATGAATGTCAATAAAGTAATGTTCGATAGATATTATATACAATAATTATTACATTTCAATATTGGTTAATTGGATAAAATTTTAATTAAATATTAATATAATACTTCTGTGAAATTATCATATTGTTTTTTTTAAAGAAAAATAAAGTTTTTGTATATTGTTGAACAATAGATAGGTAGTATGTGCAATTAATATTTATCAATATCTATTTATTTATTTTATATCTAAAAAACAAAAACGTGAGGAAATACTAAGTAAGAAGTTTTCCACCAAAATTCCTTGCTAAATCGGCATCATTAATTGTTTTGTAGAAAAAATTATAATTTCAAAACAACAATTAATTAATTATCTATTTAAACGCATAATACATTAAATTTATCATTGTTAACGATTTTAATTTGGCATTGATGGATTTAATGTAATTTAAAATTGTAGATCGATTTGATGGTTGAACTTGTAATATTTAAAAGGCTTAATTGAAAAGAAAAAAGAAAATCTAAAATTTTAGTCAATTATTTTAAAATTATCAATTTTGACAATTAATTTCAATTTTAATCAATCTATAATTTTGGTCAAAATAAAATTATTGTAAATAGTGATGTTGTTATCATATAAATAATATGTAAATGATATATCACTTACTTAAAAAAATCGATAACCATGATTAATTCACTTAATTTAATATAAATAAAAAATTTAGAAAAATGATTAAAATAATGTAATATAACAAAAAGTTATGTATCCATCTAAATGTTCTCTTAGGATATACCTCATTTAATTGTTTGCTGCCTAACATTGATATATGATTTTTTTTTATATGTTTTGTTGATTTCATCTTTTTTTATAATTGTTTAGGTCGAAAAGCAGTTAATTATGCTTGATAATTTTACGTTATATATGATTTACTTGCTATCTACATTGCATCTTCATCAGCACCTAATCAAGTTTTAACCAAAATCACAAATTGATTAAAATTAAATTTTTTATTTTTTCAAATCAAATATCGGGTAAACCACCTTTTTGATAAATTCCAAAATGATATATTCTTGCCAAAATCTTTAATATTAGAAATTGAAACATTTGATGGTTTTCGTATCGAGTGAAAAACTAATTGCATAACTACAAAGTGATGGTTAAATTTTCATTGCCCATTTTGCGATAATTATAGTCGGAAATTTGAGTCCGATCCCAAACAATTCATAAATAAAATTGGGTTGGATTATGAATATAGTTGTTTGAAAAAAAAAAAAAAAGAATTATGGAACCATGTTAAATTAACCAGTCAAGCTCGAGTCTGGATCTTCTGTTATATTTGATATTACATCTTGTGTTACATAGTATTTAATACACGACATATATTAATTAGTGATGTCATTGAATACACGTGGCGTGTGGTGATTGATTTGGAATAGAAGATGTAATACCAGTGTAATAGAAGATTTCATTCCGTCAAGCTCCGGTTAGTCTGTTGGCCTTATTTATTTATTTATTTATTTTCTTTTTTTTTCTTTTTTCAACAATAAAAAAGTAAGTTCATATTAGTCCATTAAATAATTAAACAATAAAATTCATTAGGCAGAAATCTAAAACCCTATAATGGCCATAATCCATTTCCATTAAGTTATTGATAACTGTGAACTTTTGTGATGATGAGTATTGACTTTTTATTTGATTGTATAATTATATATTGATAATTTGGTCTCACTATTTATGTTTTACTTATTCTCTTAATTTGCTCACACAAGTTAATTAATCAATATTTTTATTTTAAAAAATAATTAAGGATTTGAACTAAATTGACTTATTGACCAACTGGACTGCGATGCAATACTATGCCCCAATTACAATGCAGCGACTCACCCAACTATATCAATTGGCTCATCGGGTTAGATCGAGTAACCCGAATTGCCACTACTAATGATGATGCAGATTTATTTCTTAAAAAAAAAAAAACAATAATATACACTTATCATTTTGTTTTGATCTCTAAACAAGGTTACACAATTCTATTATAACATGAAAACAAAATAAAACTCATCAACATACTAATTGTATAGTTACCCACTAAACTTTAACTACAATACTCTATAGTACACATAGACACATAGTTGTGGGTTTTTTTCTGTAGTATTATTAATTAAACATATTTTGATTAGTAGCAAAAACTATGAAAACAGCCATATAAATAAAATTAAATAAAATAATGTGGAAAGATGATCTCAAGAATGTTGTCTGCTTTGATGTTGAATATTCCTCTTACTCTTAAAGGTCTCACTATTTTTCATCAGCCAATATTTTTCGATCTCTTCTGCCGTTCTGTTTGGAACTCTTCCAGCTATCAGTTCCCACCTGAATTTTTCAAGAGACTTTCACAAATCTAATTTTAGGAGACGATACATAAAATTAATAGATATTAATTTTATAAATAATAGGTTTGGATTGTAGAAGTGGAAATTCATTTCATGAAATTATATAACTCCAATACCATCTCATTTCAAAATAATGACACACGCCAATTCTAAAATAATATCATAAATTAATAATTTTTTTGATAAAGTCAATATTCTATATAATAATAAAACAACATCAAAATTGGCAACTTCAATGCATATTTTTATAAAAATAATAATTAATATAAATATTTCTATTTTTTAATTATAAAACACCTAAAATACCTCTAGGTTGGATCAAAAATTTTAGGGGCTGTAGTGTCCCTTACCTTAGTTAATTTGATCAATAACATGATGTGTATATATGACATTTTTAATGAAATAAATTCTCCTATGTATTTGGTGTACAGATCTGTAATCCGGGTTGAGCAGACCCGAATTTATGAATTTTTTTTTTTAATTTTATATCTTAACTTTTATATATAAATTTGGTGATCTTTATATACAAATATTGTGACCTTTATGTATAAACGTTGTGACATTTATGCATTGTAACTTAAAAAAAAATCAGCAAAATTTCTACATAAATACCTTTATGTGATATTCATGTGACCCTTATATATATTCATGTGACTTTTATGTACAAATATCCATACATTTATGTAATATATAAAAGTATATAAAGGTATGAGTATTTGTATATAAAGATCATATGAATATACATAAGAGTCATATGAATATAACATAAATATATCTATATATAAATTTTGCTAAAATTCTTCATTTTTTCTAAGTTATTAAATATAAAGATCACAGAATTTATATATAAAAGTTTTCACCTAAAAAAAAAAAAATTCAAAAACAAACCAATCCGAATCGACTCGAATTGTATATACACCAAGTGCAAATATAAGATGAAACGTACCGCAAAAATATTATATAACAGATAATCTTGATCGAATAAACATGACCGGTATTGACAAGTTGCTTTTAAACACACACAAAACATAAGTTTTGGATAAATTAAATAGTGCTTACTTGTCTCCTACAAGCTTGTGCATTCTGCATATGATATCTTCTTCTTGCTCACTCATCTTTATGAAGTCCCATTCAATTCTACTTGCCTCTGCACCAAAAAATCATAAATTAATTAAGGACAAAATAGTAAGAATCGAGAGGGGGTGGGGGGGGTGGTTGGTTTAGAACCTCCATGTGAGCAAGAATTCTGAAGCTTGGGATGATTTTGACTACACTTATCCATAATCGCTGGTGAGAATAAATGGGGTTTAATATAGAAGGTAAAAACTAGTGAACTATTGAGTTCTGATGGATACTTATAACTGATTGTGTTGCTCACCACTCCCATTTTGGATAAGAGATAATTCTCTAATTATCAGATATTTTTATTAATTAAAATTTGTCAGACGAAGCCATATTTATAACATTTAGTGGAAATTAGTCATTTATAATTTGATATTAAAGTCAAATATATTGGAAACTAATCATGGATTAATAACATTTTTTCATTTCAATTATACGTGATTTTATATTTTTTTATTTAAATTTTAAATAATTACATTTTATCATATAAATTTTAAATTTATTATATTTTACGATGAACAAATTATATTCAACAAATTATAATCATTTAAATTGTAGTCATAGTCAGATGTGTCAGATTCATTTCCTGGCTCTCTATCCACTTATGTGTCATATGATTCATCCGAGGATATCTTTATCTTTCGAAAATAAATAGTGTAAGATTTCTTTAGTCAATTCTCAATTTATTAAAATAGAGGACATTTGATGTTTAAAATAAATTATAAGTATTATCTAGTTGTAGGAAGTAAGTTGAAAACGACCATTATTAAATGATGAAGAAATGAAATAATCGTACAGCTTGTCTAGATACAAATAAAATTATAGACTCATTAGTTCACGATTGAGATCAATAATAAAGATAATGTTCTAAATATCATCAAAATATATAATTCAAAATAATTGGCGACGTAGTAAGAGTTTTTAGAATGAAATAGAGAAATAAAATTGTTTGAGTCATGATTATATCTAATGTTTCATTTTGTGTATTACATTTTAAATATTGTCATTTATAAATATGAGATGTATCAATTATTTTAGAATAAAAATTGAAATTAATATGTCCTGAGTAAAATCTGGTGTGGATATCAATATGGCCCATCTCCTCTATCTTTTATTATTTGTAAGGAAATAGACGTTAATCATATCCTCTTCCAACCAATCAATCTCTGATTTCGAACTAAAATTGAAAGATCAATTTATATATTAATTTGTTATTTTAATTATTTTTACTTCTTATAAACTTGTGGATGTAATCCTGCGACTTATTTAAGTGATTAGGGCAATGTTTTTATAGTATTTTTCTGTAAAATCTGACATTTGTCTTCCGTGTGCATTATTTTTCACATTAAAAAAGAATATTCCATAAAAATAGAAAAAAAGTGTTTTAACGTAAGTCTTTGAATCTAACCGAATGTTGACAGTTGAAATAATTTAGCTTAAATTCTTAAAACACTATTAAAATTGGAGATGCTTTTAGAATGTTTTTTTCTTTTCTTTTTCCGCTATTTTCATTTGGATTATAATTTATAAAATTCCTGTTATTAATTTAGGGTCTTAACTTTGTAACCTGAAAGATAAACTATCAATTAAAGCCTCACTAATTCAAGATTTTATTTGGTTTGGATTATCTTTACGATTAAAGAGAAATAATAAAAAACATGTCGTGATTATTGAAAAGATCAGAGGAGATTTGATTGATGGTTTCACACTTGTTTAATAATTTGTTCTAATAATTTGTTTATGGATTTTTGAGTTATTTTTTTCATTGATTATCAATTGAAAGAATCAAGATGAATATAATTTTTTTAAACTAGATCATAGTCTATTATTGAAATTAAGCTACTTGCAAAACTAGTTAACTAAGTTGCTTTAATTTTCTTACTTTTGGTTCTGATAATCCGAACAATTTGCAAACCACCTTTTTCAATTTAATTAAAAAATACGTCTTTTTTAAAAAAAAAATTGCAATATAATTTTACCGTTTTAATTCAGGAATATTTTTCATTCAAAAACTACTATTCAATGCCCCAGCAATTTCAATCATAATTAATTTTTTCGGCAATCTGAGTCGACCTAGCTAGATAGTCATATTAGACGCCACATCATAATTCAAGTTAAAAAAATTAATTTTTTTTATTTGCATCAAAACGTCATCGTGTACATGAAATTAGGTTGAAACCATTTTCTATCAACTTAAAGTCACCTAAACGATAATAATTTGATGGAAAGCAAAGTTTCTTTATGGTAAATATCTCATACTACCACAAAATATATAACCAATAATCTATTATATCACAAATTTTATAATATAACCTCTTTCTACCACAATTTTTATAATATATCTCTATTCTACCATATTTTTAAAACAAAATAATATTTTATCCTTATTAACTTTTATTAATTTCCAAAATGACACTCATGTCATTAGTTATTTTTCATTTTTCCAATTCTTATACTTATTAGATCAGAATTAGCCCTCTAATCAATATCAGACCCAACATGCTTCCGTAAATAAAATAAAATTGAGTTTAAATTATATCTCGTATTTGTTTTTTGTTTTCTCTTTGATCTCGATTTAGGTTTTACGAATCTAAAATCCAACCACTCGCCCTCAGTCTATGGTTCTAAATTCATCCCTCTTGAAAACCCAAATCGCTACATTTCTCAACGGTCATCTGCCTTTAAAAGGATTATAGGGAGATTCACTGCTAGATAATTTGCACTCAAAAATACAAAATTTTTGGAGAATATGTCGGAAAACAAAGCCTTTCTTTTATTAAAGATAATAAACTAAACTATTTTACAATACTATTAATCTCCACCATTGAAGGAGAAAACTTATTTTAGCCAATTGAAACGTCCCGTTTCTTTTGTAAATAAATTTTATCCGAGACGTTACTCACTCATAAAAATTTTCACTCTTTCAAAAGAATAAAGATAAATAAAAATCAAGAATAATTTAAAATTCAAGATTTATTATAAAATATACATTTCCATAATTCATAAAATATCACATTTACAAATAAAAACTTCTGTAACCTTTGATCATCGGCTACTAGCATCCACCGCTCGCGCGCCACGCCTTAAAACTCCTTAAACTGAAAACATTTTAAAAAGGGGTGAGTGACAATAGTACACTCAGTGGGGTGGGGAACTCGGGATGACATGAAATAATTTTGGAAGATTTTACACACATGCCAAAACACGATTTTATCACATAAACAGATTTTCGTAAAATATTTATCTTTTACTAAAAACCGTAGAAAATAGATCACTTCAAACATTTGGCTTAAAATCATTTTGAAAATGTAAGCTTTCATCTCAAATCAATCATCCTTCACATTCAAACATCACTTTTCACATAATTTACGGTGCTTAGCCGCCATGAAAGCATTTTACGGTTCTTAGCCGCCATGAAAACATTTTACGGTTCTTAGCCACCATAGATGTGGTTCTTAGCCACCATAGATACGGTTCTTAGCCGCCATAGATGTGGTTCTTAGCCACCATAGATGCAGTTCTTAGCCACCATAGATGCAGTTCTTAGCTGCCATAGATACGGTTCTTAGCCGTCATAGATGTGGTTCTTAGCCACCATAGATACGGTTCTTAGCCGCCGTACATGCACATGCACACATATTCACATCACACATACACATATCCAACATACATATGGAAGCACATTATTTTAACATAACACTTAATTGCAATTCAGAATCATATCTTATTGCTCATATACATACATTAACTTCACATCATTCTTCACTTTTACATTCATAGTAACCATTCACAATCCATCATGTGCTTTGAAACATTTATTAATCATATTCATCATATCACTTTTATTTTCACATATAACATCTCATGCATTCACCACGTATACCCAACACATTTCATATAGTATAATAGTTCGTAATTTAAATACTTCGTAAATTAAATATTTTGAAAGAGGTATAAATACCGACATAACAATTTCCCCGCATATAATAACAATCTTAATTTAAAGAATTTACCCCCACCTTGTTCGGTGGTTACCACGTGAGCAGCACCCCTTAAAGATCGCGTATCCCAAGGCTTCACTCCAACAGGTAGCCTACATAATTTACAGTGTTTTATAGATCTTTATTAAATAAAATTAACGATTTAAACGATATAAAATCGGATACTATCTATCGAGATGAGATGGATCGGAACGGAAGGCTTAACGATTGAGGATGAAGAAACAAGAGGGAAAGATCAGTTTGTAAGGCTGAGATGAAAGAGAATGGATTTTGGATCACAACAAAACAAGAATGAGCTCAATCGGAGTTGAAACGAGCTCGAACGGAGCGTTTTAAGATTTAATGGTATTTTGGTAATTTGGTCAAATGGTTGACTTTGATCGGGACCCACAACCCCCATTATCGATATCTCGTTGGTGATGACTCGATGATAAGGTACGATGAAAAGAAAACGAGATTCGAATCGAAAACGAATCGAAAATACGGCGTCGCATGCGTTCCCCGTGACGGGAAAATTTCCCGACGGCGTCTCCCGTCGGCTGCCTAGTTTTCTAGGCAGCGGGGCAAGTTGCTCCCATCGTCGGCCTGCTCGAGCAGCCACCTTCCCGGCGCCGCCGGCCGCGGCGGCGCCACCCTATGCCATCGACCCTTAGTCCTCCGACTAGCCCGCACCGCCGGCTACCAGATCCGGCCATCCCTCGCCGGATTCCGGCATGAATAGTACCTAAAAAACAGCCTCAAAAACCCTTCGTCGCACACATTTCACAAACTCCTTGCAACAGCCCCCCCTTCTAGGCCATTTTCCGGCACCGGCACCGCCACCGCCACCCATGGTGGCACCACACCTCCAGTGGCTAGCCCACAACTCCGGCAGCCCTTTCGGTGCCTGCAACGGTGAGAAAAGAGAGCGAGAGAGAGAAACGGGAGAGAGAAAATGTGGCCAGAAGCAACGGTTGGGGTTTTGGAGATGGTTGTTCGCCGTTTTCCAGCGAACGGAGAATCAAAATAGAATTTCGGAAGTTGCCCTAAACTCTTATCGTCGAGGGCTACGTTATATACGAAAATCAGCTGAAACAGATGGATTTGACTTTTTCCGGCGACGGCAGCGGCGGTTTTTCGCCATTTTCCTGCGAACGGATAATCGGAATTGAATTCCGGAAGTTGCCCTAGACTCGTATCGTCGAGGGCTACGTTGTGTACGAAAATCAGCCAAAACGGACGAGTTTGACTTTTTCCGACGAACTCCGGCAGCGACGGCGGCGCGCCGACGGCGGCTCCGCCGGCGGCGGCGACGACGGAATATAAAATTAAAAGGAAAGAGAGAGGAGAGAAAGACTTACGTGTATTCGACGTTTTTCTGCTCATTCGAAGAAATGGTGAAAATGAAATCGAATGATGGCCTATTTATAGAAAATTTGAAAGTTACTATTCATGATAAGGTTTCGTTTCTCGTTTTTCCGAAACTTCGTATTTTGTCCCTTTTTTTCGTTGTTTGAGCTACGGGTGTCCGATTGACCTCTAGTTCGTTTCTATCTTCTCATTTTTCCGTTACGCATGTAATGGTATAAAAATATTTTATGTTTCATGTTTATAAATTTTATCCCTCTAAAACCGATCGTTAAACAACATCTGAAACGCACGTAATTAAATTAAACACTTAAAAATTAATACACATAAGATATTTTAATTAAGATTTTACTTATTTACTTAATCAATTATGCTTCGTTTTTTATCTTGGGCGTTACACCAATCATGCCTAATACTTGTGTTAGGAAAATCCCCATGAACAGGAAAGTTTTAAAGTTAAACTATTACAACTAGAGAGAAAAAATTTCAAAACTAATGGTAGAAAAAAGTGTTGTGTGTTTTCGATCTCTTCTTCTGAGGCTGAAGCCTCCTTTTTATAGGTAAATATCCCTTGCAAATTGTGGACTTTTCCTCCTCACGCTAGCTTACCTTCCACTTTGTGGAACCGTCTTTAATTTTCACCTACCGTTAGGTAAGTGAGTCATCCCCCATTTATTGCCGATTTAGGTGGCATCGTTGTCCTTTTGTGTCAACAATGAATCTTTTAATTAGTGGAGGGGTCCTCCACTTTCGTCTTTTGGCAATCGTCGGTGCTGATTTTCAAAGATGGTGGGACCATTCATTACACCGTGTTTAACGGAAATGCCATGTTTGATAGGACCAAGAAACATCTCTTAGCACCCTTTGAACCTGTATAAGTTTTGTATTAAACCCTGTATTCTTATACTATTACATTTTTAGAATACAATACAACTTGTCTACTATAGAGTTAGATTAGATTCGCTTCCTTTTATTATATTTTAGATTTTTACTATCTAAAAATCCTTCTCTTTTTCCTTTTTCTTCGGGTGTTCAAGTTTGTCCTGCTTGACCTTGAAACCTTATCCAAACAAAGGTTTCTCTTGTATTTGACAATAAGAACATATGTGTTCTTCTCATCTTCATATATGCACCATGTTGCATATCTTCTTTCTTGTTTGTTCCGTTGTCGGAACCCTATTTTCTCAAATCAGCTTCCTCTTATTTTCAAAGAGCTAGGTTTTCAGCAAATCTAGTCGTATTTTCTATCATTGAGTTTAACAGGAAAGATCTATTCACAAAATTTTGAAATATCTTGAATGAATACTTTACTTTGTCCATCTCCGTAAGACAGACCCAATGTCCCCAGGCTTGCTGCACTTGTTTTATCTCAAAAAAAAATTTGGATACATATTTTCTTGATTTTTCTCCTCCCATTAGGCATAAAAAAAATAATATTGTACAAATAATTTAATTTATATTTTCAATAAACCTAGGTTCTGATGCCATTTTTGAACATCGGATCTCAACAAATATAAAATCATGAAAAAACTCTATTATTCACTTTTCCCAAATAATAATTTATAAGTGACATTGTTATACCTCATAGTTTCAGTATACAAGTGTAAACACAAGTATAGTTTAACGGGCTCATAGTGGTTTACAGCCGATATACCTTAATGATTATATTTGTTTCAATAAGTATATTTAGCAAAATTGGTTTGGAAATAATAAAATTGAAGTGGAAATAGCATTTATCAATGGTTGTAAAATTATTGCACATGTGATGTCAAATGATTTTTTGGTCTTTTTACTTATTTATAATAGAAAAGGGTATTATTATATGTTTTATGGTATAAAAGAGTTAGTGTTATATGAAATGTGGTATTTGAAGTTATTATCCCTTTATTTTATTTTTCAAAATTAAGTGAGTTATGAGATGATGTCTAACGTGGCTACATTGATTCGAATTGTCAGCTAATAAAACAATTCATGACTTCAATCCAATACTACACTTCGAATTAAATTGTAATATTTTAAAAAGTGGTGATATATATATATATATATATATATAAAAGACTTTTAAGAATTTAAAATTTTCTTAATATATAACAAACATTTTAAAGAGTTTATAAAACTTAGCCAAATGCCTCATTTGGAGGGGCCGTTGAAAAGTCTTTTTATAGATAATAATACTAAGTTACCAATTGGCGCTGATTTGGGTTTTAAATATTTGATTGTGCCAAACAGATAAGAAGCAAAATTAGTAGTATTATTAATTTATTGTATATAATTAAATTACAATTAAGGGTATACTATAATATTGGCTATTTATCCTTTTCATTCATGCTCAGAATTCAGACATTACAGGTAAGTCGCCTTGGATTTTTTTTACTTTTTATTTTAATCTTAGTGGATCTATTTGTTGTTCTGTTTTATGTTTACAATCGAATCGAAATGACAATTGGTAAATAATAAGTAATCATTTGTGAAACTCAAATTATGCTCACCTCTAAAAATTATAAGTATAATTGAAGAAAATTTATAAATTTGCTAACCGATAAAAAATTAAATAATTTAATGCTGAGGTTGGTCTAACATTTAACATATATTAAAGGAGAATACATTTGAGGACAGATAGCATATTCATGTTGATTTGGTTTCCTGTTTAACACTTTAAACTAGAACTAGAACTTAAACTAACTTCTATCTAATTTCATTTTATATTATTTTAATGGTTAATCAAAAAAAAAATTATTTATTTAGTACTTCATCAAATTTCAACCAAAATTTACAAAGTTCATTAAACAACATTTTTACAACTACAAGTTTCATATTTGGAACACAATGCTGGTGAATTATTCACCGTCCTCAATTTCAACTTCCAGTATTCATCTTTGATGTCAAACTTAAATCTTTATGAAGTTGAATTTAATTTTTAAGGAAGGGCTTATGTATTTTGGGGTACAGATTCAACCTGACCTGCCAACTAAAATATGTATACATTTTTTTAAAATTAGGGTATAGAATTAGCAACCTATATTTTCTCTATCTTTTTCTCTTCTCTCAAACGCAAGACAAGAATGAAGTTAAAAGTATTGTTTTCTTTGTATGGCGTCATATTGCTTCTTTATATGGAGTTCTCTTCTTCTTTTATATTTTTCCTCATTCTTTGATTAATGATTCATGTTTATGGTTTTTTCTTCAAATCACAATTTTATGTTTATGATTTTTTATTCTTCCTTTTAGTTTTCATCTTTGTAGATTTAGATGATTGAATAAAAATCATGATTCCAATACAATATTTTAAAATATTAAAAATCAATTATTGCAGTCATATAAGATTGATTGCAGAAAATTCGAGGAAGAAGATGATGAAAATCACATTTGAAATTTTAAGATTTTAAGCTTACATCTTATAGTACACTGACACCTTTTGAATATATGATTAATAATTTTAAATTATATGAGTAATACCTTAAGTTATATATAAGTAATACGTTACATTTCAATAATTTGTAAAATAAATTTTAAGATTGTAAATTCATAATTATACCTTTTGAGTATATAAGTAATACCTATAAGTTATAAGAGTAATACCTTAAATAATATCTTTTACTAAAATAAAGTAAAACATAGTAAGTAATACCTTAAGTAGTATGCAACTAATATCTTATGAATAAATAAAATAATACATTTTAAATATATAGGTAATACCTTTAGATCTTTGTGATAAATAAGTAATACCTCTGCATATAATAAATAATACATTTAGGTAAACTAAGTAATATATTTCATTAAAAACAAAATAATATCTTTAGATAAATATAAAAACTCATGTACAATCGTCGCACCATGCAACGATCATACTTATAGCAAAAAAATACGTACTTGTAGCTATAAAAGACATACTTATATAACTCATATTAATATCTATAAAAAAATACTTATAAAACACATATTTATAGTTGAAAAACACGTACTTATACCCAATAATGAAGCTAGAAATTTAGTTCAAGGGATCTACTCACAATGTATAAAAATTCGAAATATGTATAAATTATATATGTATTTAGTTACCTTTTCATTTCACAGTGAACATATATTAACTTAGAATTTTTTAATATTATTTTAACAGTTTCGTATTAATAATACTAAAATGATAAAACTTAAATGTTGGATAATTAAATAATACAAATATAGATAACCACAAATATAATTTACTCATTTCAATTACTTAGAAGACTCACACCACTATTATATTATTATAAATTTGGTACCTAAAATGATTAAGAAAAATTAAAGATTGAAAAATGTGAAAATATGATATTTATGTAAAATTAAAAGTAATATATATATATATATATATTGATTTAATATGAAATAAAATTACAATCAATAAATTTCATTCAATTATACGTTAACATTAAAAATTATCATATATATATATAATTAATTTCACAATATTAATATAATATATATGTAAATATTTCAAAATTGGAGGGGGTCCAATGCCCCCTCTCCCTCCGTCATTGTTTATACTTATAAAAAAATTATTTGAATCCGATCGTATGTGAGATAATGTTACAAGAGACCAATTCTTAGATTAAACAAGTAATATTTCATGAATAAGAAACTAATATCGTGTATATATATAAGGGCTAAAATCACTTATTTTGGTTTTTTTACCCCATATTGTAGGGTGGATCTTGAAAAATATGAAAGATCTCCCTCCAAACCGTACATACGACTTTCATCGAATATGACTTTATATATATATATATATATATATATATATGGTTTTGCTCAAATGCCCACTGTGGACAACTCCTAATATGCTCACCGATGATGTGTAATCATCACATCCTCTCATTATATGAAAAATAAAATTAATAGATGCTTTGGATTTTTGACACATCAATCGTGGACACATTAATATGTGCCCACAGTGAGTAGGTGAGCAGGACTATATATAAATATATAACTAATATATTTCACTGAACATGTTATAAAATACAACTAATTACCTTATGGTCATGTTTGGTTTGGAGGTTTGGGTTGGTTAGGATTAACTAACCTATCTAAACCTTTATTTAGATTAAAGGTTGGGAGACCCAGATTCACTTAAGGCCTGGGTCCAAAAAATTATTTTTGGGGTTATTTGAAGGTTAGATAAACCCTCTAAAATGGGTGGATTATTTCACCATGTCTTTGTCCATTTTGGAGAGGAGTAAGAATTACCATTGTATTCTTACTATTAATATATATTTTACATTTATGTCTTTTTCTTCATTTTAGTTACGAGATGTCATTATATAAATCACACAATAATTGTCATCCCCCACCCATTCATTACTATTTGGATTGAATAAATTGTATTTTGTCATTTCCCATTCAATTCAATTAAATTATTATTTAACATATTTTGGAATTTAAAATTAATTATGTTAAAAAAATGTTAGGGACAATTTGATCAAGTAAATATTAAACTCATAAAAACACTTGATTCAAACAAAGTTTTGATACCTAAACTATTTCAAGATATAACACAACACTCATTTTAAGATATAACACAACACCCATAATATTTTTTAAACAATTGAAATATATTTTATTTGAAATAAATCAAATTAGGATTATATTTTAAATTTTAAAATTATCACGATTACATCTAAATATAATATGAAAAAAAATATATTTAATAAGAACAGATTGTTCAATATTTTTGTACAAAATATAAATCGAATAACTCCATAAATCAAATTATAGAATTAGTAATATATTTTTTTTTGTATAAATGCATTTATTTCAAAATGAATTGAGTCTCAAAAGGTAAGCTTAATGTTAATTGTTCTTATTTATAAATACAAATTATGAAGTATTTTGTTCCAAGTAATTTTGAATTACCTTTATATAAATACAAATATGTTTATCCCAAATAATTATGAATTGCCTTTTATTTATTTTTTATTAGTTTGTAAAAATATTTTAATCAAATTATTATTTTGCTTTGAAATTTAATAAAAAATATAGCATCATTTATGTTTGAGGGCATTTTGGTCAAGTTTTTATAAACTCACATCAAACACGTGATCCAAACAAAATTATAATATACCAACCAATTTCAAGAAATAGCACAACACTCAAACCAAATATAATATTAAGTCAAACCTATCATTAAACATTCAAATCAAATATATTAAAAAATTAACCCAATATAACTCAAATAGTGCAAATCCACCACGACCCAACCAACTTAACTAATTCAACATACGAACCAAACATACCCTATAAGTATATAACTAATATATTGATTAAAAAATTTATACAAATTTAATGATACATAAATACACACCAACTATGATGTAGGCGCCATAAAAGTGGTCCATACGCGAGGTTGGATTAGAATCCCAGATCTAAAATCTGTGCCCAACATACATAAGTTTTTGTGTAATTCTTGATTTTAAAATGGACAGTATATTTTACGTATTTAAAAGTGCAATCACATTTATTTATTGAGGAGCAGTGTGTTTTGATTTTTTTTTTTTTTTTTTTTTAAGTTTTTGAAGGATATATTCAATTACAATACGACAATTTTGACAGTCAAATCAATGAAAAATCATTGAAAACCCATCAGATGAATCAACACAATAATTTTATACTGCGTGTATGGAGTTGCAAAATTTTGAAAGTTAAGATTAATATTACAATAGTTTTTTATGAAATTGCAAAAATTGAAGAAAATATGTGGGATTAAATTTGATGTGTATAACAAAAAAAAAAAAAAAATCATGGTTCAACTACAAATGAGTGTGATAATTCGTCCCTTTTTTTTTTTTTTTTATAAATTATATTTCCTTTAAATTGTCCTTCATCATCTCAACGATGTTATTAGTATTTGGGGGCATCATTCATTTCTCACCCAAACCCAAGATATTGAGTGAATGGTAAAATTTATTTTAATAATTTATAATATCTAAATTTACTCTTATTTATCAATTTACCTTGTATTACCAATACTCTTATCTTTTTTACATGGAATTTGTATGAAATTGTTATTATTATTTTGTCTCAATAAAATTATCCGTTGAGATATTTATATAATATTAACATTAAAATTATAATCGCATTATATAAGTTATGAGTATATATTAAATTGTTTTAAAACATAAATTTAGAATCGTACGATTAATAAAAAAATCGTACATACCATAGTAAGAAAATTGTGTATATAAATTGACACTACAAACAATTTTTAGGCTATATGATTATAAAAATAATTTTTAAGAAAAACTAACATTAGTAAATTCCAAAAATAATAATAATAATAATGTTGTATGTATAAGATAAGTATCTATAATTTTTTAGGGTTGAATTCAAAATTCAACCTAAAGTATGATAATTTTTCAACACAATTTCTTTTTTATCCGATTGCAACCTAAAGTTTAATAGTTATTCAAATTGTAATCCAAACAATTTTTTTTGACAACTTTCCCAGAAAAATGTACAACACGTGGTTAGTAACATAAACTTTTTTATCCGATTGCAACCTGAAGTTCAGTAGTTCTTTCAAATTGTAACCTAAATATTTTTTCTGGTAAACTTTTCCGACAAAATGCACAACATGTGATTTTTACAAGGATAAATTTATTATTTCAAAATAATTTAGGTTTCAAATTGAAAAAAAAAACTTATATTTAGGTTGCAATTTGAAAAATAATTATAGTTCAGGTTGTTTTTTTCCATCTGAAAGTTGAAAATTTGTCGTAAAAAAAGTTTTGATTGCACTTTAACTTGATTTATCAGGAATATTGCTTGCTAATATTAATACAAAACAACAAATAATAATAATAAATGTGATGTTAATTTATGTTATTTCAGATTCATAAAATAACCTTATATATTATATTTTATGACTTATTATTATATGAATTTCGAATTTAACTTAGTTTTAATATAACATATAGTTCATGTGTATGTATTACAAACTCTATTGCAAAAGATTTTAAATTTTTTTAATAAAATGTCAAAATATTATTTGCTAAAAAATATTTTTATTACCATAAAAACATTTTCTTATATAAATCAACATTATTTTTCAAATTATTATATTTCTTACTCAAAATGTATTACATTTTTATATCAGGTTTTTAAAAATATGAATTTTGATAAAGCTCATATAATTCACTGATGTTTTCATTTGTAATGCCTAATCTATCATCATTTTTTACATAGCATTTTATTTTTACCACACCAATTACACAATTTACTATAGACTTGTACAGTGTAGCCAAAACTTATAAATGTGTATTTTCTATTTATTTAAATAATGTGAAAGAAAAAAGAAATAAGAGAATAAATAACAGGATTGAACTTTGACTGTCACGCACCCCCATTATTGCAACATGCAGGAAAAATAAAATAATAAAGACTTTTGAAAAAAATAAAAATAAAGGGCAAAAACATAGGACATGAAAAGCACACATTTCTCTCTCTGTATCTATCTATTGTGTATATTTCCCTCTTAATTTTCTCTCTCTAAAGCTGAATTGGTGTCCATTTCTCTTGCTTCTATGGGTGGTGGTGGTCTCAGATAATTGATCCACAAAATTCATCGTCGAAGTCAATCACCGATGATCGTCGGTGCGTCCACTTTATCGTTTTCAGCATTTCGATTTCATCACCTATGTTTTTCTTTTCGATTTTCCTGTGAATTTCCTCAAATATTGTTCTGAAATTGTTATTTCGGTTTGCGGTGATGGGATGAGTAATTTTCCTGGACTTTAATGACGATTGTGTTTTGTCTTACGCGGCGTGGATCCGTGGATCGCTTTGTTGAATTTGTTTCTTAATTTGTGAGCGGTTTCGTTTGTATTGTTTTCCTGATATGGAGCTAATGCATTCTCCTATTTGGTAGATCTCTTTCCTTCGAGTTTGGTGATTTTGCCACTGATATTTGGTTTTGATTGTTTCAAATTTGGTAATTTCTTTAACTTTTTAGGTTGTGTGAAGTTTTTGTTGTTGTTGTTTTCTTTTTTGGTCGTTTTGCTATCGTGCATCTTGGTGATGCTTTGTGTACTATCTCCATGATGGATTATCTAATGCTGAATGAATTTACCAATGTGATGCTTGAGGTTTTTTGCATTGAAAGATATCGAGCATGCTCGAATCTGTTGTTTGTGCCACATCTTAGCAGCTTAATGATCGTTGAAAGTAAGAGGCGTATGCAAAAGTGGGAAATTAGATGGCATGCATTCCCAGAATAAATGTGTAGCTTTAAATGTTGTGTAAATTGAAGGTTTTAAAATCTTTTTCGGATTTTAGGAGGGTTATGTATTGTCCATTTGATATGCTGCCTCATCATCTGTACAAACAAAGACCTAAATTCCTATGAAACTTGAAATTTGGAAGCTGACTGAGAATAGCTTTGATTCTTTTGAATCAACCTGCAAAAGATCATGAGTTTCAAAATGAATCTTTTGATGATATTTTGATATTTCTATTGAATCCATGGGATATAGGATACTCAGCTATAGTATAATGAAAAATTACACTGACGAATATATAAGTTTAAAAACCTTTTGAAATCCAAGAGTATTTGTATTATATTGTTACTAATCTTAAACTTGCTCACTAGTTACTGCTGTGAGATTTTGCAGATAATAACAAGTTGGACATATGTAGCATTATGCTACTGAGTTTTCTTAAATCTGTTTCATCTCATAAAG
Organism: Scutellaria barbata; assembly: GCA_028654395.1. Classification (NCBI taxonomy): domain Eukaryota; kingdom Viridiplantae; phylum Streptophyta; class Magnoliopsida; order Lamiales; family Lamiaceae; genus Scutellaria; species Scutellaria barbata. The sequence goes on along the minus strand of CM053644.1, from coordinate 18,359,021 downwards.
CCATATATCATAGAATAAGAAACTATTAAATATACTTTAGCTTCATTGAAGTCAAGGTCCTCGTCTTACTTGATCTTATGCTTCAGTTGGTTTGCATGTGCTATATCCCATGACAATCTTGTTTGTTGTGGTCTCAGCCATGTCGCTTAGGCTTTGCTAATCAGAAGACATATTATATAATTATATTTGTGTATGTGATGGGTAACCTAACTGCTAAGTTAGAAACTGTTTTATTTTCTTCCTTCCTTATTCCAAAACAGCTCTCGCTCTCTTTTTTGGCCTGCTAGTCAGTTTGGTGGTTTTGTTGTGGTAACTTAGTCATTGGATCAAATGTGTTAAAATTTATGTAACCTCCCTCCCCCCCCCCCCATCTCTCTCTGGGTGGTCTTACCTGTTGATTAATCTAACTTGAATATTCAATCAAAAATGCATAGGTAGATTGCCTCTTTTGTGAACTATAGCAATGGTCTGAATTGGTTATATGTACATTACTGACTTTCTCTTTAGATTCTTGCAATTTTAAACCAGTGTTCAGTTGGTGTTGTACCTAAATACAAAGTTTATGCTCCAGGATGCGGCGGGTTACTATTAGTGACCAAGAGTAGGGCCACCGCTTCAGGGTGCTTCAATTTGTTCAATTTGCTATGTAACGTGACCTGAATACTGAAAAAAAAATTAAGGAACTATTTTAAATATTGCCTCTCTTGCTGGTATCAAGTGATGCTTTTGGAGAGGGCTCTCTCCTCAGTCTTGAACTTCTGTTTAGGATCATTATACTTAAGCATGTACCTGGTCGGTCTTGTGCACAAACAATAGTTTGGCTCCCACAATTAATGGTAATGGGTTAGCATGCGACAACTTCAGCTCTTCAAGGTTTTTAATAATTGTTAATTTTCAGATGCGACATTGCCTGAAAACTACCAAAAAAAGTAAACAAATTATTGTTTGAAAATGCCTCTTTGGCGGATATTAACCAATGCTTCAGAAAGACTCTCATTTTTGTACACTACTGACATTCTTTTTGAGATTTTTGTGGTCTTAATTAGATCTGCAACCAGTTGGCAATTCCCAAGTATTGCGATCCTGCTTTTAGATCACATTAGCAAGTAAGAGTGGGACATAGCTTTAAGATGTTTGAAAGTTCATCTTTTGTGTAACGCGACCCGATTACTTATTATAGAAAGAAAGAAACTTTTTTATAAAATTATATGGAGAGTATGATGATAAAATTCGTGTCATCAGGAAGCTTATGAAGGTGGTGTGATGAGAAGGGAAAGATCACTATGGAATTTACCATTTTTGACATCATAAATAATTATTTATTTATTTACTAGTGCAGTCCCAGGGAGATACAAGGGATTTATGTAAATAACAAATAATATAAAAAATATACAATATGTTATGAGTAAGAAAATATAATTTGGAGAATTTTTATTCTGAAGGACACGTCTCTATGTTAATCCAAGCATATTTTAGGGAGTTTTTTAAAGTTCTATTGCTCACCAAAGGTGGTCTTTTTGCAAAGTTTGTAATATATATACACGCTATAATAAAATTAAAATTCGTATAATAATGAAAGTCATAAAATTCAATATCTTTAAATTTTATTAAATTCTATATTAACATAAATTGAAGTCATAGTTTATATTAGTACTACCATTTATGTATTATTATTAACAAGTGACAATTATGAAAAAATTTAGTCAACTATTAAAATTCTTGCAAAGTATCTAAGATAATACAACTACTATGATATATATATATATATGTATATATTTACTTGGAGTTACTTATGTTGTTTTGTTTTGTCTATAAAGTATTTAATTGTATGGCCCAAGATGTGCTTTTAATGTCAATTTATTTTTGAACTTTTTAATTATACATAATTTTGTTATTTATGTTATGTATGGATATTTTTTCTATTTTAATGACTGTATACATAGATTTAACTATGCATCGTATGTTTAAAATTAATATAGAAAATTGTGAATGTATTTAAGATTTTATATTTCCAAATTTTGTATGTTTTTGATCTGTTAACTCTATTTGTTGTATATAATAAATGAGATAATAATGAATAAAATAAGAAATAGTTATTATGTATATATTTCTTTTTTATCAACACAAAAAAGGGTGGGCTTTGAATATGGGAAAGTTGACGACCAGATGCAAATTTCGGTTGGAAAATAGACTCATCAAAGCTTTACACATGGCTTTAGATGGGTTGTCTTTTTGTAGTAAATAAAAATTGCTATTTAACAAAAAACATAAGGCATACCATCCTATATTATTGGTTGTAATTTATTTTTTATTAAACCATTGAACGAGACTTGTTATAACTTTTTATATACTAATCAGATACTTTTGTGTCCTAAATTCATCGATCTTGTTTCTTTTTGCAACTTCCTAATAAGAAAAGTCTCAATTTCCTAATTTTGTATTTACCTAAATGAACTCTCCACATAAAGTAACTATGTGACATCTACCTTCTACTACTTCTAAGTAAGAGTATGAAGATATTAAAAAATTTATTGTTTTGGACCTCCTTTAAAATTGGTGTAGAGTCAAATGGGAGTCTTAATTTTTTGGGTTGAGGGAGTTTGTGTATACATGCTTTAATGGATATATCTACATGTAAATTTGTATTTCTATATTTAGTTATACCTCTAAGACACTTTTGCTTTGTTAGTTCTGATGTTGATGCCACTGACCATGCTTTTTGTTATTTACGCTATCTCGTGAAACTTTAATAGAGTAAATACAGTGTGAGCAATGTCCTTTTTTCGTCAGTGTGCGTGTGAGAGTTTTGTTTTTGGGCTACATTGCTCCTAATCTCAGTGCTGAACCCCACCACAGGGCCCCCCCCCCCCTCCAAAAAAAAGGAAAGAAAAGAAGAAAAAAAAAAAACACTTTCCTTAATAGGTGATGAAAACCTGGTCTAGCTAGTCATGACATTCTATTTGAGGGGCTATATACTTCATGCATGATTATGTCTCTAATATTTCAGTTTCTAGACAGATATGATGGCAGATTATGAGTTTCTTCTCTGAAATGTTAGCAGTAGCTATAACTTGGCCTTTTCTTCTGTGTAATGTATTTACTCTTGATTTCCAAGTATGTTATAGATTGTTTAATTCGATATTGGTCCAGGTAGCCATTCCGTATTGTTTGTGTGATTCCTTTATTTCACTTAAAAAAGTTGAAGAGAGTTGCTCTTCGTTCTATACAACAAAATAAAATTGAAGAATAATCGATTTATAATATTTCCCTTCTATTTTTCATTACTTAGTCATACTTAAGTGTTATTGCAAACAAACTCTATAGAGTTTGCATGATTATGTTAAAAGAGGTCGTGTCTTTTCTGACATCACTCTTAGATTTCTCAAATCTTAAACTTTGACCCGTCACTCCATTCTGATGCATTTCTCTAGAGTTATATCGCTCTGTTTGATTTCCTCTCCACCTCTTGACTTTGTGTACTGATTCATATAATCTCTAGCCGCAATTATTACCAAGTGGTGTGTTTTTCTTGATTTGCAACCTGTGCTATATTACTTGACGTAGTTGAATTGTTTACTTTTTTCTACCAAAGAATGTTGCCTACTGCAATACTAAATACACATATCATTTTCTGGCATTGGGAATTAATATCACTGTAATTTGGCTTCAGGAATTGGATTATACTGGTTCCTTTTCCTAAATTTTTCAGTGGTAATAAGGACATAAATCATGTATATCTTTTTCAATCTGACAGAATTATAGATTATGTAGTCTAGAATCCAATTTTCAATTTTATTATGTGTACTCATTTGTTTAAAATTTGCTACAAAATTATCATATATTGTTCCGTCTTGGGATAAAAAGTTAATCGTGCTCACTACATGTATGATCATGAGTCCATTACTTGAATCTTTCGCTACGCAGGCCGAGTGAGTGGTGTTTTACCAGAATACTGTTTCGTGAACTTACAGTAATGCCGTTAAGGATATTGTGCCAACTTTCTTAATATTTTCATGGATTTGGCTGTTATGCTAAATATTTTTACAATATGGAATCCTATCTGACCGGCAATTAGATGTTTTCTAATAATAATTTCTACACTTACTTTATATGGATGATTAGGTAACTTCATTTTACTTTGACCATAGTACACTGTATATATACAGTTCTTTTTGCTCAGGAGCTTACATTGTCTTTTTCGGTTTCTATAGGTGAATGACTTATTGTGGTTACATTATCAGCTAGTTGTTTTGGCAAATGACTTCAGTGGAAATGGCACCTACTTCTGACTTGAAGGAGTCGGGCAGCCATGCTGTATGCATTGATAGTTTGCCTGAGGAGATGAATAACATGACAATTCGGGATGACAAGGTATCTCCACTATATAAAATTAGTGTTTTGGTATACCTTTGTTTCTCACTTGCATTTGTTAAAATGAGGTTGTATCTTATATTTTTTATAGGAATTAGAAGCAACAGTTGTGGATGGCAATGGAACTGAGACAGGCCACATAATAGTGACGACTATTGGCGGTCGAAACGGCCAACCAAAGCAGGTAGCATGCCATCTTTACTACCATTTTGTTCTACTCTCTTCATCTGCTGCTGTCCTGACCCTACTGGTGCTTCCATAAGTTAAAGTGCAGCATATTTGTATCTAAAGAGAGCCTGATTCCCTTCCTCCCCTGACAATCGAAAATAAAAATAAAGAAACCAAAAACCAATAACTAATCAATTATATTAGAAGGCAAAGAACAAAAAAAAATCTGCTACAGTGGAAAGTAAAATGTTGTCTGAGTTTGTTTATGGATCTTGATAATGATTTTATTCTGGCATACCGTAAAATTTATTAGATTTATATGGGGAAAGTTCAAAACTAGTACTGTAACTTTGGGCTTTTCCAAAACTAGTTTGCTAATTTAAAATTTCCAATTTTAGTCCCATATATGTTTCAAAAATGTCTAATTTGAGTTCAGTTTTTTGCCGAAACATGCAATTTTACGCACAGATCAGAATAGTGTTGGCAAAAATTATGGTTTGCTGCTGCTTTTGTACTAATGTGGAAATTTTTGGGTGTCAATTAATGAAAAACGTGGTCAGAATCCCCAAATTCAATAGTAACATGACTAATTCTGAAATTCTGCAATTTTTGACAAAAACTGTATTCAGATTGGACATTTTGGAAACATACAACATTAAAATTGAAAATTTTGAATTAATAGGACCAATTTTGGACAACCTTCTAAGTTAGGGGACTAGTTTTGAGTTTCCCCTGATTTATATGAGATGCCCATTGTTAATTTTTTTAAAGAAACATCTACCATTAAATGCTGGCAGAGGATGGTATTGCTACATCTAGGAACTGACTAAGGTTAATTATATCAATTGCTATTGAAAACTTAATTTTTTTGAATGAATGCACTCAACTTGGGGATTGCGACACACAGTATGCATGTGGTTTTTGCAGGTCAGATGAAAGATTATTGTAAAGTATTTTGCTGCTTGCATCTATGGGAACATTACATTCTTCTATTAGATTGAAATTTTAATTTACCAACTTTCATTTCCCTTCAGACTATTAGCTACATGGCTGAACGTGTTGTTGGACATGGATCATTTGGAGTAGTATTTCAAGTAAGATATTTATTTGTTTCTCTGTGTTGCAACTGCTGGATACTGCTGGATTTGTTTTGTGTTTTTTTTTTCTTTTTTTTTTTTTTTTTTCCGTGTTAGCTTGTACAACTGCAATGTGATTGCTTCTCAACCTTCTTGGTAATCCAGGCAAAATGTTTGGAGAATGGTGAAACAGTTGCTATAAAAAAGGTTCTCCAGGACAAGAGGTATAAGAACCGAGAGTTGCAAACCATGCGTCTTCTCGACCATCCAAATGTTGTGTCTTTGAAGCACTGCTTCTTCTCAACAACTGAAAAGGATGAACTTTACCTCAATTTGGTACTTGAATATGTACCTGAGACTGTTCACCGTGTCATCAAGCATTATAATAAGTTGAACCAGAGGATACCTCCGATATATGTGAAGCTGTATGCATACCAGGTAATTTTTCAGTATTTTGCACACTTCTTAGATTGAATGTGCTCTGTGAACTGTGGTTTCTGCTCGGTAAGATCATATGGGTTCTCTTCTGTATTTTGCAATCGGCTAAGTAATTGTGTCTTTTAGGAACCTTGTTCAAGTATTTTCCATATGATCAGGTATAGAACTGATGGGTGACACTTGGTTATAATTTAGAATCTGTTATTATATGTTTGCTCTACCAGCAAGTTATTTGAGCTGATAAGATGCAAGAAAATTGTTCTCTATACTGTCATCAATATTTTCATGACTTATATCAAATATGGTCAACTTATAGATATTCTTCTGGAATTTAAATTCAGCTTTATGTGGGTAAATGATGATACACTTTCCCATTCCATCCAAGCAATTGAGTGTTGATTATTATGTGTTTCAGAGGCTCAGCCTTGGAGAATTTAATTATCATTTATAACTCACTATGTTGGCGTTTGGCAGATTTTCAGAGCACTGTCTTACATCCATTGTGTTATTGGAGTGTGTCACAGGGACATAAAACCTCAAAACTTGTTGGTAAGTTTATCTTAGCTTACTTTATTAATTATTATCGTTTTGAGTCTTCCCTCAGGTGTGAAACAAACAAATTAATCACAATGTAATAAACTTTCTTCACATGCTTTATGCCAGATAGCTAGTAAATATTACTTTGACACTGTTTTTATTATTTTGGTGTTCAAGATGTGGTGATACACTTAAAGCAATGATACTCACTATCCTATAAGATAGCAAATTAGAATGATATTTTTCTCGTCATACCAGTTCTGTATGGTTTACTGTTTCTTTCCTTGAAGCTGGTTTACGATCCTCTTACTAAATGTTTATCAAGTGCCATATAAGTATCAATAGAGTCTATGGGGATCAAAAAGATTTCTAACTAACGCTGACTTTGATGTTCTTGTTCATTCCTGTTTGGAGATGCTACTAAGAGAACTTTTAGGCTACAGTGACAGGAGGCACTGTCAACAGGCTTGATACGAGACGAGGCTTTAACAAAGATTCAACTGTGCCACTTATGTTGTAATATATGTGCTTATGCAGTTGTTGTTTGCTTGATTTGGACATATTACATTAAAATTGCTTGTATTTGGAGATACTGTGCTTCATATGATTTTATTTAATTTCCTTGGATGGGATTTTTAGTTTGCCTCTTCCCAATTTGCTTTCCATATAATAACCTTATTGCATTATGCAGGTGAATCCACATACCCACCAGGTCAAATTATGTGATTTTGGAAGTGCCAAAGTGTTGGTATGCATAATATTTCTGGAGAAGATGGTGCCACAATAGTAACTAAGATTATTGATAATTAAGTGTTATTACGTTTGGCAGGTCAAAGGGGAGCCCAATATCTCTTATATTTGCTCTAGGTACTATAGAGCACCTGAGCTTATTTTTGGAGCAACTGAGTATACTACTAACATTGACATTTGGTCTGCTGGATGTGTGCTTGCTGAGTTACTTCTAGGACAGGTGGTTATTTTTATTCTTGATGGTTGTCATTGCATCATGTTTTCCCAAGCTTGTTTCCCCTAATAAATTAATTTTCTGCACACAATGGATTATGCATCTGCTTTATTTTTTAACCTCATATCGTTACTATTGGCCTTTGTTTTTTCAGCCTCTGTTTCCTGGTGAGAGTGGAGTAGACCAGCTTGTTGAGATCATCAAGGTTCTGTCTCTCTCTCTGGAACACACACACATGGAAATCAAAAAGAAAATAAAAATAAAAATTACATGTCCTGTGCACTCATCTTTAAATTATCTTGCTTTCATTTCTATTGTGTGAGAAACAAAAGGCTGAAAGGTTGTTGCCAATACGAATCTTGAACCATCTTGCCTTCTTATTCTTCAAATTTTGGGATATTTATTGATAACAAGAAGAGGAGCAAGATCTTCTGGGTTTCTGGGGAACTTTTAGGAACTCTTATCAGTTCTATATGTTAAGGGTTCACATTAGGTCATCTCTGTTTAGGGCTCAGTGAATTGACCTAAATTTTTATCTTTTGCAAGTTTTACCAACTAGTTTTTTAATTGCTTAAAGTTGCTTTATATTTTTGCCGGAATAACAGGATTATCCACTTTTCATATTTGGGATTATGCATTACTATTGTGTTTTTTCCCCTATAACAAAATGATTGTCTCAGGTGTTGGGTACTCCAACCAGGGAGGAAATAAAATGCATGAATCCTAATTATACTGAGTTCAAATTTCCTCAAATCAAAGCTCATCCTTGGCACAAGGTAAGTTTCTAAGCTATTGTGTTAATGACGATATTCTGATTTATGTGCACTTTTATTTTACACTTTCTTTGTCGATTAGATATTCCATAAGCGCATGCCTCCAGAAGCTGTAGATCTTGTGTCAAGATTGCTTCAATATTCTCCTAATTTACGTTGCTCTGCTGTGAGTATTCAATCTTCGCTTTTTATTGAATATCCAGAAGAGAAAGGGCTGAAGCTTTTCCTTTTCATTTCCCAAACTTGTTTTCTGAAAACTTGGTTCGTTAATATTCCCTGCAGTTGGATGCCATGATTCATCCCTTTTTCAATGAGCTACGTGATCCAAACACTCGTTTGCCAAATGGTCGGTTCCTTCCCCCATTGTTCAACTTCAAGCCTCAAGGTAAACATTCTCCACAATGAAATTCTTTACTACTAGAGAAATTTCTAATCAGTGTTGGATGCCGATTAATTAGTTGCACTGTCTTTTCAGAGTTGAAAGATCTTCCAGAGGAGACCTTGAAACGGTTGATCCCTGAACATGCTAGGAAGTAGTGTCCCTTCCTCGCATTATAATTCACCTTTTTCTCTGTTGTTTTGTGCTGGTATTACCTTGTATGCATATCTAGGAAACTGCTATTTACTTTTTGCCCCAAACATCTATGGTTATTATGTTTGTCCTGTACTTGCTACCTTATGTGGAGATAAGGATGATTGTTTATCTAAATGAACTTATCATTGTTGTTTTGTGTATCCAATCTTTTGTTTCTGAAGATTTGGCCTGTTATTTACAGGTAACATCATTTGAAGTTCTATATTACAAATAGCATTTGAAGAAGTTAGAAATGTGCCATACTGAGATTTGTTTATTTTTGTTACACATTGAGTTTACTCAGAAGTATTCAACTACCTATTGTTAATCTGACCAACGACACTCTTTATTTGAATGATTAAAATCTTGATTTACATTTTCTGATTGAGATATTCGAATATTTGAAGTATAATGCCCTTTTCAATGACACTGCAAATTATGAAGGATTCCATGGAAAATGGAGATTCGATGTATACATTAAATGAGTTGAATCGAGTGGATATATTTGAGCTTGAATAAGTAGTTAATCAGACTGCATGAGTTGAGTTTCAATAGTTAATGCACGATAGAACTAATCTATCATTTTATAATTTTTAATTTGTTATTTATACTGCATATATAAAAATAGACTATCAAATATGAAATGTATAGATTGTGGTATATTTGAGTTTTTTTTAGCGTAATTGTAGTAGTTTCTGTTGATGTTGGAATTTGTTTACGTGTAAATTTCTAGCCATACACTCAAATTAGGAAAATCCGGTTTAAATGAATCGAATCGGATGAAGAAATCGAATGAAAAAGTGTAGAAAACATTGTGTTTGGAGCCTACCCAGGCAAGTTAGGTCGGCTAATTTTAGTCGGTTTGCAGTGGCCAGCCAGAATTGTATTTAATAAATATAAGAGAAATAAGTTTTCTTGTGCTTGAATACAAAAATTTTCAAAAAGTCCTAATTTCTACTATTTATAGATAAAAAATACAAGTAGTGGAAGGTTACATCTATCTTTCCACAACTTTCCACAATCTGTTCTTCAATCGCCTCTTATCTTTAAGGAAGTGTGGAGTTGACTTACTCCCCTACTTCCTGTTTTGTAGAATAGTTGATAGAATGGTCTTCTCGAAACCCTGTTTATCCTTTTTTCTGGTCTTTCTCGCCAAATCCTGACCGGGTCGGTAATTGTCCTTCCGAAATCCCTATGAAAATCGGTCCGGATCTAATCGTCTGGTGGCCAACCTGATGAACTATCCTGGTTGGATCTTATATTTTTATATGGATCGAATATCTCTGGAAACCCGTCAAATCATATGTTTGGATCGAGGCTCGGATCAAGGGATCCAAGAGTTTCAATTGTGATATTAGACTAACATGTGAGATTTTAAAAAAAATGTGTACTTAGCAAACTTACAAATATGAAAAAATAATAAACAACAAAATTATACATAAGAAAATTTATAAAACATAACTTTTGAGAAAACTATAGATCATTTGAGAATTTTTTTTTTTTTTTGTAGTGATTTTGTATAGAAAACATGATCTTTCATTTTATTTGTTGATCTTTTTATTGATTTGTAGTAGTTTAGATTATGGTGGTAAATTAAAATTTGAGTTAAAAAAAATGTGTTCTTAACAAAACTACGAATATGAAATAAAATAACAATAAAAAAAATTAAATGATTAACAAAGTACATTTTTTCAAATACAAATTTAATATTTTTGAGAAAAAAAAACGATAGTTTTCACAGAAATAGGATCCTTCAATTTATTTAAAAATAAATTTTTTTTTGTAAAATGACATGTTAAATATTTAAGTATTCATATAATACTCTTATACAAAAAAATATAATATTTATTAATTTTGGTACTTTTACATATATATATATATATCGATTCAAATACTAATGACATACCTTTTAGTGTTGAAAAATATTTTTTAAATTTGAACCAACATGTAATATTATGAAACAATAAATCTTTTTTGGTACTAAATTTAATTAAATTTGATTTCCTTTTTGTAATTAATAAGTGTATAACAATGTTATATGAAATATATGTCTGCATGAGTGAGGAATAAAAACAGTTAATTAGACATGATAAATGGCAGTAGGATGTTAGAATTAATTTGAATTTGCTACCTGAATTATAATATATTTTTTTAGTAGATGTATAAACTCAAATTTTCTTTCAATCACTAGCCAATCTCTTCAAAATTTTCCAATTGCTATCCCAAACACATATTTTCCAGCCAATATTCACTGGAAAACTTGAAAATACAATTCAAATGCATAATTCATATGCCAAAATAATCATTATTCGAAGCCATATAATAACCCCATGTCAATTTCATGATTCTCATTCGATCCGATCACGAATCTAACAAAAATCATTCTAGGGTTTTGAACATTTTTTATTCGATTCAAATTTAAATCAAACAAAAATCTTTAAATTAATTTAGGGTTATAATTTAACTTCGAAAGAGGATCATTTTGACATATAAATCATGAATTTTTGAGTTTTTTGATGAATTTTAATCGAAAAATATATGTTTAGGGTAGTAACTGAAAAATTTTGAAGAGATTGACTGATAATTGAAAAAAAATTTGAATTTATATATCTATTAAAAAAATATTATAATTTAAATAACAAATTAAAATTAACGTAAGAGTTTATTAGGTTTTCAAAACCAAATGAGTCAAAACGTGTACACAATCCAACTCTGATAAAATTGAAGTAAAATAGTTTAAAGTAGTGGAATTGCAATTATATGGATATGATTTTTACCCAATTCAAAATTTTAAAATCCACTTTAAACAAAAGCCCAACAAGGCCCAAGAGCCACAACCACAAAAGCCCAGCCCAATAACTTAAGATCCATTCCATTTAAATGATCTAATGATTTAAATCCAAAATAAAATTTAGAAACTAGAATTTGAATGAATGAATTTGATTGGGAAATTGGAATTGGGGGGAATTATAGCTAGGGCAAAGAATTAAGAAGCAGAGAAGAAGGTTGAAGAAAAATTGCCTGACGGTGACGAATTGAGAATTCTCTAGGTAAGAGCTCTTCAGTTTTCTCTTTCTCCATTTTCTCTTTTAATGATGTTTCTTGTGAGTTGTGATAAATGAAAATATCTTCTGAATTTGGTTTTGAAATCTGCAACTAGGGTTGAAAAATGCGTCCTACATCTTCATATGGATGTTTTATGAATTTTTTAAAACTTTCCTTACTTTTATGAATTTTAATATTCCTTCCTAGATCAGAAATATTGATAATCAGAGGAAACTTCATCTGGTATGATAGTTGATGAGTAGTCTTTTTCGTTTTTTTATTTTCTTTGATTATTTGCTGTTAACTTTTATCTTTTGCGGGGTTAGTTACTGATTGGTGTTTTAAATTATGATGTTAGTTTTTTTTTTTTTAATTATTATTATTATTATTGTTAATTTTTTTTTCTCTTGCTTAGAAAAAAAGATTGATGCTAAATCAGAGAATGATAATTGCATGAGAATGTAGAGATGTTGCAGCAGATTTGTTATTTTAGTTTTAAAAATGTAGTACTGTACACCGAGCTTCCACAATTTTATGGTATTGTATTTTCATCGGAGTATCATTTTCTTGAGGTGTTTCTCTGTCTCTATCAAGAAAGATGTTCAAGGTTCTGGTGAGCCTTTTTCAGTTTGAGTGCAAGACTTATTTGTGAAAGTTTTTCTTGTTTCTGACAGATTAATTTGTTGATTAGTGATTCATGTTTTTCTGGGAACAAGGATAAGAGGGTGGGCTGTTCTGTTTTTCCATGGCTGATCATCGCAATGTTAAAGGCATTGCTTATAATGCCAAAGCATCAGGGAATACAGCCAATTCTTATGCAATCAATCTTGAAAGCTTCAGCAAACGATTAAAGATGCTATACTCACACTGGGAGGAGTTCAAGAATGATCTTTGGGGTGGTTGTGGGGTTTTCTCTACTGCTACCCCTCCACCATCAGATGATCTCCGCTACCTAAAATCATCAGCTTTGAATATATGGTTGATTGGTTACGAGTTCCCAGATACAATTATGGTGTTTATGAAGAAAGAGATCCATTTTCTATGTAGCCAAAAGAAAGCGTCGTTACTAAAAGCTGTACAAAAATCTGCCAAAGATGCTGTTGAAGTGGAAGTTATAATGCATGTCAAGGCCAAAAATGATGATGGGACAGCATTAATGGATGATATATTCAGAGCTGTTCGAGCAGAGTCAAAGTTGGATGGCTGTGATACCCCTGTTTTTGGGCACATTGCTAGAGAAACCCCTGAAGGGAATCTTCTGGAGTTATGGGATGAGAAGTTGAAGAATGCAAATTTTCAACTCACTGATGTGACTAATGCGTTTTCCAACTTGTTTGCTGTTAAAGATACTAGTGAAATTACAAATGTGAAGAAAGCTGCTTACTTGACTTCCTCGGTTATGAAACATTTTGTGATCCCTAAGATGGAGAAGATAATCGATGAAGAGAAGAAAGTTACTCATTCATCCTTAATGGATCACACTGAAAAAGTCATTCTTGAACCTGCAAAGATAAAGGTGAAACTGAAAGCTGACAATATTGATATCTGCTATCCACCAATCTTTCAAAGCGGAGGACAATTTGATCTGAAACCAAGTGCATCGAGCAACGATGACTTTCTATATTATGATTCTACAAGTGTAATCATATGTGCAATGGGTTCCCGTTACAATAGCTATTGCTCAAATGTAGCTAGGACATTTCTATTTGATGCCAACTCAGCACAGAGCAAGGCTTATGAAGTTCTCCTGAAGGCCCATGATGCAGCAATAGCTGCATTGAGACCAGGAAATAAGGCTGCTGGTGCCTATCTTGCAGCTCTTTCCATAGTAGAATATGAAGCACCTGAATTAGCTCCCAACTTGACAAAATCTGCAGGAACTGGTATAGGCCTTGAGTTCCGTGAGTCAAACCTAAGTTTAAATGCCAAAAATGACAGGATACTGAAGACAGGCATGGTGTTCAATGTGTGTCTTGGGTTTCAGAATTTGCAAACACAGACGAAGAATCCGAAAAAACAGAAGTTTTCTCTTTTGCTTGCGGACACTGTTATCATCGGTGAAAGTGCTCCAGAAGTGGTGACTTCCATGTGTTCAAAAGCTATGAAGGATGTGGCATACTCATTCAATGATGATGGAGAATCCGAAGAGTTCCTGAAAGTCAAATCCATGCCTAGTGTTGCTGAGATATTCCCGTCCAAGGCAAATCTGAGATCAGTTAACCATGAGATATCAAAGGAGGAGTTAAGGAAGCAGCATCAGGCTGCATTGGCTCGCCAGAAGAATGAAGAAACTGCAAGGAGACTTGCTGGAGTCGGCTCTAAAGGTGCAAACCATGGTCCTGTGAAACCGTCAGGTGAGCTTATTGCATATAAGAACGTCAATGATTTACCTCCTCCAAGAGACTTTATGATACAAGTGGACCAGAGAAATGAGGCCATCCTGTTGCCCATCTATGGAAGGATGGTGCCTTTCCACATTGCTACAGTGAAGAGTGTGTCTAGTCAGCAGGATACTAGTCATAGATGCTATATTCGGATAATGTTTAATGTACCCGGTGCTCCTTTTGCTCAAAATGACTCTAACTTGCAGAAGTTTCCTGATTCTATTTATGTTAAAGAAGTTTCATTTCACTCCAAGGACCCAAGGCATATTAGTGAAGTCGTTCAATTAATCAAGACCCTCCGCAGGCAGGTTGCCTCCCGTGAATCAGAAAAGGCTGAGCGAGCAACTTTAGTTACGCAAGATAAACTCCAACTTTCTGGAGCAAAATTTAAGCCAATTAGGTTATCGGACTTGTGGATCCGTCCAGTTTTTGGTGGTCGTGGAAGGAAACTTAGTGGTACCTTGGAAGCGCATATAAATGGATTTCGTTATGCAACCTCAAGATCAGATGAACGGGTAGATATCATGTTTACAAACATTAAACATGCATTCTTCCAGCCAGCGGAGAAGGAAATGATAACTCTCCTTCACTTCCATCTGCACAACCACATAATGGTGGGAAACAAGAAAACGATAGATGTTCAGTTTTATGTTGAAGTCATGGATGTGGTCCAGACAATTAGTGGTGGAAAGAGATCTGCCTATGACCCTGATGAGATTGAGGAGGAGCAGAGAGAGAGGGATAGAAAGAACAAAATCAGCATTGAGTTTCAAAACTTTGTGAATAGAGTCAATGATCTATGGGGACAACCTCAATTCAAATCACTTGACTTGGAGTTTGATCAGCCACTGAGAGAACTTGGTTTCCATGGGGTGCCACACAAGTCATCTGCGTTCATAGTCCCTACATCAAGCTGTCTCGTTGAGCTCATTGAGACACCCTTTGTGGTAATTACCCTTAGTGAGATCGAGATAGTTAATTTGGAGAGAGTGGGTCTTGGTCAGAAGAATTTTGACATGACTGTTATATTCAAGGACTTCAAGAGAGACGTTATGCGGATTGATTCGATCCCTACATCGTCACTAGATGGCATCAAGGAGTGGCTTGATACAACAGATATCAAGTACTATGAGAGTAGGCTGAATCTCAACTGGAGGCAGATATTAAAAACAATCACAGACGACCCCGAACAATTCATCGAGGATGGTGGGTGGGAGTTTTTGAACTTAGAGGCTAGTGATTCAGATTCTGACCAGTCACAGGAATCTGATCAAGGATATGAACCTTCAGATGTACAATCTGACTCTGGCTCAGAGGATGAGGATGACGACTCTGAGTCACTTGTGGAGTCGGAGGATGATGAGGAAGATGATTCTGATGAAAATTCGGAGGAAGAGGAAGGGAAAACATGGGAGGAGTTGGAAAGGGAAGCTAGTCATGCAGATCGAGAGAAGGGAAATGAATCAGATAGTGAGGAGGAGAGAAAACGAAGGAAAATGAAGGCATTCGGGAAATCTCGGCCACCAGAAAGAAGACCTGGAGGCAGCCTTCCTAAGAAGCCCAGGTTTAGGTGAAAGATTGGCGTAGTCGCGTAGAGTTTCTAGTGCAGCTGTAGGACTCCATATAGGTAACATATGATGATATATTTGTTTGATGGTATGACATATTTTCGTAGTTATCAGATCAGTACTTGAAACCTCTTACTTGAAGATCAGTTTGTAATTTTGTTATCAACTTGTTGGGTCTGTTGGGATCAAAAGTATTCTTGTCTGAACAAATATTAGGGCTGTTTAACTTGCAACTTTAAGAAACTTATCATGTTTACTGGCATTCTAAGTCTAACTCCTAAGTAGCTGCACTGTGATTGTCCTAGGATTTACAATGGGTACTCCCGGGAACAGATCCAGCGGAGACGGGGTGGGGCCTGTAGCTCAGAGGATTAGAGCACGTGGCTACGAACCACGGTGTCGGGGGTTCGAGCTTTTGCATCATCTGGGAGACCCGACATTGTTTGCTAGCAATTTCGATACATCTAACTTATCGTCCATTGCCAAGCCTTATATGCCTTTAAGCTAATCGAAAAGTTGTTTTCTTGCATTTGCCATGTCATACTCATATCCGAGACTAGCGATGTCCAATTAGCACATATACATATGTTATAGATAGTTAACTATTATAAAATGGAGTCAATCGAACATAAGTTTATCTTAGAAAACACGTTACGCTAATCAGCAACTAACATTTTTCACACTAGCATCAATATTTGCTTCTGGAACGCAAAATAATAACAATTATCACTCTATACAAAAAAAACTCCACGTAACATGTGTTTTCTAAAGATGATTGGGTTTTTTCCGCGCACTCAAGACATGTTGCTACTTTCAGATTGCATATTAGCAACCAAATAATCACCAACGTCTTTGTTGTTTCCAGCCAAAATGTCAAGTTGTTCATAAGGGTCTAACATGCATTGCACTACCGATGAAGTTATGGATAAGAAAACATATCATTATTAGTCGATTTTGAACTTTGATAAAGTATTTTGAGGTGTTTCACAGTATACCCCAATTCATCTTCATACAAAAAACTCTTTTTACAATGTAGTACGCTCTAGTGTGCCGTATCGTTTCAACCCTTTTGTTCGAAATTTCTTCGTTTAATTACTTTCAAAATTTTGTTATGATTATGCATGACTCATTTCAGTGTTGAGGATTTATAATAGTGAAAGTTCTTCTGTCCTATTTGTTCTAGCATGCAAGAGCTTTATTTTGACGATTAAAGAATTTAAAATGTAGGAGATAAAAGATATATATCCTTTATTTCTTGTACATTAGGTCTGTGGCTTATTCACTAACTGTTGAAATCTCAACATTTTGAAGAGAAGTTTGTGTTTGAAATTATTGGTTTTAAGGTTCCATTCTTCTTATTAGTGGTCTCCAATATCTGCAACTACATTTGGATCGAAGATAATCGTCATTTTGAACTATTTTTTTAGCCTCCGTAAATTTCATTCTTGCTCTTGTTCAAACTGTCTTTTCAAATTGTTCCAATAATGTTTATAGAGAAAGGCTTGAGGTTTAATTACTCCAATTTCTTAACATAATTTTTTTTTATGTAATTGGTGCACGGATTTAAGATCCGTGGACCTGACCCAACCTGATTCGGTCTATGCACACGCACGTGCCCTACGTGCTTGGGTGGATGCGCTCAAACCCACTCAAATTCGCTCAATGTGCTATACCTTTTATGTTATGTTAAGCATAACTTTATATTATGTGAAACATACTTTTATGTTATGTTATGTTAGTCATACATTTAGAGTCTTTATATTATATTAAACATATATTTATATAACGTTAAACATATCTTTATATTATGTTAAACATACTTTTATGATTTTATATTATATTAAGCATACCTTTAGGGTTTTTATGTTATGTTAAACATACACTTATATTATATTAAGCATATATTTATGTAACGTTAAGCATACCTTTATGATTTTATATTATGTTAAGCATACCTTTAGGATTTTTATATTATGTTAAACATACCTTTATGTTAAATTAGTCATATCTTTTAATTATGTTAGTTGTACCTTTATATATTATATAAAAGTATAACTAATATTACTTAAAGGTGTGCATAATATTACATAAAGGTATATATGTATAAATTAAGATTTTTTGTGCTGAAATTAGGGTTTTTTAGTTGAAATTAAGATTTTTTTAAAAATTAGGGTTTTTTTAAAAGTTAAAGTATTAGATAAATGTATGTTTAACATAATATAAATGTATGTTTAACAAAATATAAAGGTATGACTAACACAATATAAAAGTTAAGATTAAAAAAAATGTATGGATTCGGGTCGGATTAGGCCCGACTCAACCCACGTTATATGAATCTAAGATCCATATAACAGTTGTATATAAGTGCAACTTCTTTCTTAATGGTTATAGATACATTTAATCTCTTGTAGTTGATATTAACAATTTTTGTGAAGATATGACAATTTGTAATATGAAAAACTATTTTGGAGTTATATATAATATCTTAAAATATATTTTAAATTTATAAATATAATAAAACTAGAGCTTATATAATTATGAAAATTACTCCTTTAATTTCCTCATGCTTGGCTGGCTTTATCCTAGCTTTATCCTATACGGGGTAACTTAGACTATATTTATTGGTGATCATCAAATGTCACCATCAATAATAATTAAATAATAAAAGAGAGAAGCTTGATGTTATGACATTGGTCACACGGTAACCAGTGTTATAACTTTCACTTTTGATCCACAAAAGATATGTGTCATCATTTTATTAGTGTCGATAATTTTTTTTCGATTACAATTTAAAATGTTAATATTGAAAATAATTTTTATTTAAATTTTTTTATCAAAATTCATAAAAAAAAATTGGCAATGATTATTAAATATATAATTTGTATCTTTATATTTGTAATTTAGTATGCATCGATTTGTAGTTAGATTTTTTATTTATTTCATATTTCAATTATTGTAATTTTGATTTAGTTATTGTGTTTGTTATTTAAAGTGTATGGTAGAAACAATTTTCTTATTATAATTACGAAATTAATATATCAAAATATATATAATAAAAAATGCTCACAAAATAATATGCAATTATTAAATAATGAGAAAAAAAATATTGCGTTGGATTGGATTGGTGTCACTATAAGACTTGGTTTATCAACCCCTCTAATGGGTTGTTAAAATAAGACAAAAATTTGAAAAAAAAAATATAGAGAAATGAAAAGAAATGAGACAACTAGTTGTGGTGTGGGTGTATTGATCAACCCACCAAACAACCTCTTTCTTTCTCCAATTATGTGACAAGTGTCACACTTTAATTGGTTGTAGTTAATTTTTGTGGATATAATTTAAATTCTTGATAAATGATATACAATTTATTTTATTTTATTTTTTATAAATAATCAAAATTCTTATCTTTTTTTTTATCTATAAATAGAGTCTAATATTGAGATATTTTGAATCGCAATCAAAATATCGTGCAACGAATGAAGTTGCTGCTGAAATTCGTGAATTGAGGCTCATTAAAGACAATGAAGTTGAAGTAATGAAAAATTTGGAAAACACAAGAATCGAATTCGCGAAAAAAGTTATAGAGAAATCAAATGAGTATGAAAGAAGTTGTGTTGAATACATTGCTGGCGAAAGATCACTTATCCCAAAAAGATGAAGAGATGAAACGTAAATTAATGACAATTGTGTTTGAACGATAGATGTATCTTATTGTATTATATTTTAATTTATCACATTTCAATTATTGTCTTTTAATTTCTTGTACTTTAATACTTTTAGTTAATTTCATGTAATTGTAGTTTGTTTAATTATGCAATTGAGTTGTTAACTCTACTTTAAATTCATTTCAAAACTTTTCAAACTTTCACATGCACATATAGCTTTTTCAGAATTTTCACATGCATATATAACTTTTTTAGAACTTTCACATGCATATATAACTAACATAATTAAAGTGAATTCACATGCATTTGTCTCTTCATCTGTGAGTTGTCTTAATATAATTTTATGATAGATTCACAATAATTAAAGTGAACTTTATGAACTATTTACGCTTTTGAGAACCTACTTTTATATATTATAATAGACAACAATGAACTTCAAAATTTATATACTAGCCACCAAAAACGTTTTATGCATTTGCTCTTGTCGCTTAACTTACTAGCTCCTAAAAATAATGTACCAACTCTTTCACATGCAGTTGTTACTTTATGCACGTACTCTTGTCTATCAATTTACTAGCTTCCAAAAGAATTGTCTCAATCACACTTTATGGTAGCTTTCACATGCTATCTATGATTTTTCTATATATCCTTATTGAATTCATTTCTAACTTACATTCAAACCATTGTTTATCCTCAACGTCAAAAATATCTTTCAATGAAAACTCATATGTAGATTCAGATTCAAGTTCTGATTCTATTAATTTTCTAGAACTTGATGAATGAAAAAATCGAGTTGTTCAAAGCAATCATCAAATTGATAAGATTATCGAGGATGTGATCTTAAACAATACTAATATGATTGTGGAAGATCACACTCTTAGAGCTAGACGACGGTATATTGATAGAGAACGTGAATTTGGTGAGGAGTGTTTGATGAATGATTATTTTATCTACAGACCTACATATCCTCCTGAGATCTTTCGACACAGGTTTCACATGCAAAAATCATTGTTTCTGTGTATAGTGGAGGCTGTTGCTTCCAATGATGAATATTTTCAACAAAGACCTGATGCCACAGGTAGATAAGGGATTTCACCATTACAGAAATGTATTGGAGCTATGAGGGTGTTGGCGTATGGCACATTAACTGATGTCGTTGATAAATAATTGCGAATGAGTGCAGCTGTGACAAAGGAATCTCTCGTGAATTTCGTGGATGATATTATTTCTTGTTTCAGTGATGAGTATCTTAGAAGGCCTAATGAACTAAATTTGACTAGGTTACTCTACGTCGGGGAACAATGTGGATTCCCGAACATGATAGACAGTATTGATTGCATGCATTGAAAATGGAAAATTTGTCCTCCTGCATGGGCCGGACAATATGCAGGAAGAAGTGGAAAGCCAACAATCATTTTAGAAGTTGTTGCATCATATGACTTATGGATATAACGTGCATTCTTTGGAACACCGGGTACGCATAATGATATTAATGTACTCCATCGATCTCCAATTTTTAATGATGTGTAGGAAGGTCGAGCATCAAAGATTAGTTACGTTGTGAATGACTGCGAAAATAATAGAGCATATTATCTCACTAATGGCATGTATCCTTCATGAGCTGTATTTGTTAAGTCAATTTCTGCTCCACAACTCCAAAAGCATAAGTTATTCACTCAACACCAGGAGGCAGTGAGAAAAGATGTAGAACGAGCATTTGAAGTTCTACAAGCTCGTTTTGCATTTCTTAGACGTCCATGTCTTATTTGGGATAAACTTCAGATGGACAAAATTATGATGGTTTGTATCATCATGTACTATATGATAGTAGAAGATGAATAACACACATCAAAACTATTATGATCCCACCGAATTTATAATAGATAGACCTATAAACCGACAAGAAAGAAGAAGTGGAGTACATGAAGAAAATGATGATTAACATTTGCAATACTCTATTGAACGCATTGCAAGTTTGTCCACTTATACGAGTAATAGGGCACAACTTCGAAATAGAGAAACTCATAATGCTCTTAAAAATGACTTGATTGAGCATATATGACAAAAATTTGGTAATGATAATTGATTATTTAATTTGCATTTTTTATGTTTGTTTTTATATTTCATGCATCTTTTTTTAATTTTCGTATTCACATTATTGTAATTTTAATATAATTATTGCAATTTTAATTTAGTTATTGTGTTAGTATGTTATTTTTAATGTATTTTCAAAACAATTTTCTTACTATAATTGCGGAATTAAAATATTTTTTAATCTATGCAATTATTATAATTTTAATATAATTAAAAAAATTCTCAAAATAGTATACAATTTCATATTAATAACTGTAGTATATATATAGATGAGAGATAAATGAATAATTTATTAAAAAGTTAGGTTGGGTTGTGTTGGGTGTCCGACCCGAGCTGCACAGCTTATCACACCTGGACGGCGGAATAAAGGGTAGGGCTCCACCTGGTCGGCCACGACGGCGGCGTCCTCTCAAACAAACCGTCCAGGTTAATTGGGAGGGCTCATCGATGGATTAGCTGGGCCGGCCAGGACCCATATGGCCGTTCAGGATACAGCCAACCTCCAAGGGATTGTGGGTAACAAAACCGTCAAATGCCACATAAATAGGCGAAAATCGAGAAGATGGGCTCAACTCCCACGACCTCCACGATCCCCACGATCTCCATTACCTAGATTATCTTTCAGCTATAAATAGGTGTAACTTTAACTTGTAAAGGATCTGAATCCTAATTCTGTACACAGTACTAGAGAGCTGATTTCTCTAACTTAATGCTATAAGGTCCTGCCCGGTCATTTAACCGTCCAGGATCAGCCGAGCTAAATTGCCCGAGTAGGCTCCGGGCAAATCTCATTCATACTTTACATTTTATTTCATATACATTTGGGTGTTAGACTAGGAATTACTTTTCAACAAATTCCGACGTCAACAAGTTGGATTGTTGATAAAATATTAAAAAAAAAATTGAGATTGGGTTGGGTTGTAGATTATATATGTGGATGAGAGAGAAATAAATATTTTATTGAGAGGTTGAGTTGTGGTGGATTGTTGATAAATATAATCTAAAATATGAAAATGTTGGAATTGAGTTGGATTGTGGATTATGTAGATAAAAGTAAGAGAAATTAGTATTTTATTTATAGGTTGGGTTGAGTGGATGTTATTAATAAATAGTCTTATAATTGTAATTTAATATGTTTATTGTTGATGTGACCAGCTCACAATGGTCCTCGATGATTATAAATACTAATTACTATACTCAAACGGGTGATCTTATTAGACTGTAAATCCTACGACAATTATTGTACAGCTAAGTAAACCTGAAAATGAATTTAATCCCACAAAATCACTTGCAACATTCAGGGAGCTGGAGATAAAATAATCAGCAAAACATGTCATCTATGACAGTAAACTCCATTTTTGTCCTCCAAGAGATAATTCTACGTAGAAGAAGGTAACCAGAGAAGAACACAGGAAAGTCACTTCAACTTACGAGGAAAACGAGTATTTTACGATGGAGCAGTTAATCGAACATGCACAAGCAATATGCAACTTTAAAGAGAAACAGTTTATGCGTGTGTAGTGTGGTGACGAGCAAACATTCAACTTCAAATAGAAAGGGCTCGCAATCATCCTTCAAAGAAAAATATGTGCTCTCAATTTCGGTTTTCCTTTGGGTAAAGACTGAAGCGTTAGCTAAGCGCAGAATATTATGCTTCCAAACAAACTGCTAGAAACTTCAACGCAGCATATCCAACTAAAAGTTAAGGTTAAAATGATCCATTGTTGTTTCTCTAATCCTTACTCATCATATTGAACTAATTTTTCTGCCAAGGATAATTGGTTTCGATGATTCCAAAATCCATAAGCATATCTTGAGGTTTTTATTCTATGGACACAAGCTTCAAACTACATGCATTTTTTGCATATCCCAGACTCGAAGGAAACAGAGTACTTAGAAGTTAGAACTTAGAACTCCAGTAAACATGCTGAGTTTCTTAATGTTGCAAATTACACAGCCCTCAATTTTGTTCAGACAATAGTAATTTGATCCCAACAGACCAAATGACAAGGTAATAGCTGAATTACAAACATCAACATGGAATACGATGATCGTGATGTAAAAAGTTTAAGTACTGATCAGATAACTTACCAATATACTTCATACCACAGAGATCAAACAAAAATAGCATATTTTACCTAATATGGAGTCTTACAGCTGCAGTAGAGCCTCTATGCTAATCTATCACCTAAACCTGGCCTTCTTAGGAAGGCTGCCTCCTGGTCTTCTCTCTGGTGGCCGAGATTTCCCAAAGGCTTTCATTTTCCTTCTTTTTCTGTCCTCCTCACTATCTGATTCATTTCCCTTCTCTCTATCTGCATTACTAGCTTCCCTTTCCAACTCCTCCCATGTTTTCCCTTCCTCTTCCTCGGAACCTTCATCAGATTCATCTTCCTCATCATCTTCTGACTCCACTAGTGACTCAATGTCGTCATCCTCATCCTCTGAGCCAGATTCAGATTGTACATCTGAAGGTTCATATCCTTGATCGGATTCCTGTGAGTGATCAGAGTCTGAATCACTAGCCTCTAAGTTCAAAAACTCCCAGCCACCATCCTCAATGAATTGCTCTGGGTCATCTGTGATTGTCTTTAATATCTGCCTCCAGTTGAGATTTAATCTACTCTCATAGTACTTGAGATCTGTTGTATCAAGCCACTCCTTGATGCCATCTAGTGACGATGTAGGGATCGAATCAATCCGCATAACATCTCGCTTGAAGTCCTTGAATACAATAGTCATGTCAAAATTCTTCTGACCAAGACCCACTCTCTCCAAATTAACTATCTCAATCTCACTAAGGGTAATTACCACGAAGGGTGTCTCAATGAGCTCAACAAGGCAGCTTGATGTAGGCACTATGAATGCTGAAGACTTGTGTGGCACCCCATGGAAACCAAGTTCTCTTAGTGGCTGATCAAATTCCAAATCAAGTGACTTGAACTGAGGTTGTCCCCACAGATCATTGACCCTATTCACAAAGTTTTGAAAATCCAAGCTGATTTTGTTCTTTCTATCCCTCTCTCTCTGCTCCTCCTCAATCTCATCAGGGTCATAGGCAGATCTCTTTCCACCTCCAATTGTCTGCACCACATCCATGACTTCAACGTAAAACTGAACATCTTTCGTTTTCTTGTTTCCCACCATTATGTGGTTGTGCAGATGGAAGTGAAGGAGAGTTATCATTTCCTTCTCCGCTGGCTGGAAGAACGCATGTTTAATGTTTCTAAACATGATATCCACCCTTTCATCTGATCTTGAGGTTGCATAACGAAACCCATTTGTATGAGCTTCTAAGGTACCACTAAGTTTTCTTCCACGACCACCAAAAACCGGACGGATCCACAAGTCAGATAACCTAATTGGCTTAAATTTTGCTCCAGAAAGTTGGAGTTTATCTTGGGTAACTAAAGTTGCTCGCTCAGCTTTTTCTGATTCCCGGGAGGCAACCTGCCTACGGAGGGTCTTGATTAATTGAACGACTTCACTAATATGCCTCGGGTCCTTGGAGTGAAATGAAACTTCTTTAACATAAATAGAATCATGAAACTTCTGCAAGTTAGGATCGTTTTGAGAGAAAGGAGCACCAGGTACATTAAAGATTATCCGAATATAGCATGTTCGACTAGTATCCTGCTGACTAGACACACTCTTCACTGTAGCAATGTGGAAAGGCACCATCCTTCCATAGATGGGCAACAGGATGGCCTCATTTCTCTGGTCCACTTGAATCATAAAGTCTCTTGGAGGAGGTAAATCATTGACGTTCTTATACGCAATAAGCTCACCTGAAGGTTTCACAGGACCATGATTTGCACCTTCAGAGCCGACACCAGCAAGTCTCCTTGCAGTTTCTTCATTCTTCCGGCGAGCCAGTGCAGCCTGATGCTGCCTCCTTAACTCCTCCTTTGATACCTCATGGTTAACTGATCTCAGATTTGCCTTGGACGGGAATGCCTCAGCAACATTAGGCATGGATTTGACTTTCAGTGGCTCTTCATCTTCTGCATCTTCATTGAATGAGTAAGCCACATCTTTCAAAGCTTTTGAACTCATGGAAGTCACAACTTCTGGAGCACTTTCACCAATGATAACAGTGTCTGCAAGCAAAACAGAAAACTTCTGTGCTTTCGGATTCTTTGTCTGTGTTTGCAAATTCTGAAATCCAAGAGACACATTGAACACCATGCCAGTCTTCAGTATCCTGTCATTTTTGGCATTTAAACTTAGGCTTGACTCACGAAACTCAAGGCCTATTCCAGTTCCCGCAGATTTCGTCAAGTTGGGAGATAATTCAGGTGCTTCATTTTCTACTATGGAAACAGCTGCTAGATAGGCATCAGCAGCCTTATTTCCCGGTCTCAATGCAGCTATTGCTGCATCATGGGCCTTCAGGAGAACTTCATAAGCCTTGCTCTGTGCTGAGTTGGCATCAATTAGAAATGTCCTAGCTACATTTGAGCAATAGCTATTGTAACGTGAACCTATTGCACATATGATCACACTTGTGGAATCATAGAATAGATTGTCATCGTTGCTCGATGCACTTGGTTTCAGATCAAATTCTCCTCCACTTTGAAAGATTGGTGGATAGCAGATATCAATGTTGTCGGCTTTCAGTTTCACCTTTATCTTTGCAGGTTCAAGAATGACCTTTTCAGTGTCATCCATTAAGGAAGAATGAGTAACTTTCTTCTCTTCATCGATTATCTTCTCCATCTTAGGGACCACAAAATGTTTCATAACCGAGGAAGTCAAGTAAGCAGCCTTCTTCACATTCGTAATTTCACTAGTATCTTTCACAGCAAACAAGTTGGAAAATGCATTAGTCACATCAGTGAGTTGAAAATTCGCATTCTTCAACTTCTCATGCCACAACTCCAGAAGATTTCCTTCAGGGGTTTCTCTAGCAATGTGCCCAAAAACAGGGGTATCATGTCCATGCAACCGTGACTCTGCTCGGACGGCTCTGAATATTTCATCCATTAACGCACTCCCATCATCATTTTTGGCCTTGACATGCATTATAACTTCCACATCAACAGCAAGTTTGGCAGATTTTTTAACAGCTCCTAGTAACGACACTTTCTTTTGGCTACATAGAAAATGGATCTCTTTCTTCATAAACACCATAATTGTATCGGGGAACTCGTAACCGATCAACCATATATTCAAAGCTGATGACTTTAGGTAGCGGAGGTCATCTGATGGTGGGGGAGTTGCTACAGAGAAAACACCACAACCACCCCAAAGATCATTCTTGAACTCATCCCAATGTGAGTATAGCATCTCTAATCGTTTGCTGAAGTTTTCAAGATTGATAGTGTAAGAATTGGCTGTATTTCCTGATGCTTTGCCATTATTAGCATTGCCTTTAACATTGCGATGATCAGCCATGGAAAAACAGAACAGCCCACAGTCTAGTTCTTGTTAGTGAAAACCTGTATCATTAATCAACAAACTAAGAAGCTGTTGGAAACAAAAAAATAATTTCACAAGTAAAGTGGAAAAGGCACACCAGAACTGCACATCTTTCTAGTAAGAGAGTGACAAAGAAACACCTCCAAAAAATGACCCTCAAATGAAAATAGCAATACCATAGAATTGTGTAGTCTCTGTTTAACAGCTATAAATATTGGCAGCTAAAATAAAAAAAATATGTTGCAACATCTCTACATTCACATGCAAACATCATATCTGATACAACATCAATCACTTTTTTTTTCCTTTCTAAACAATAAAATAAAAAGAAATAAACATCATAGTTTAAAAACCCCGCAAGTACCAACAACCTCCCCCCCCCCCCAACCCCACACACATGCACACAAAAACAGTTAGACGCAGATAATCTAAGAAAATTTAAAAATAAAATAAAATCGAAAAATACTACTCATCAATCATCATTCACCAGATGAAGTTTCCTCCGATTATCAACATTTCTGATCCAGGAAAGAATTTTAAAAAATTCATAAAACTATTTTACAGAAATCCACACTTTTTTTGATGAAACATCCACACAAAGATTTAAGACGTATTTTTCAACCCTAGTTACAGATTTCGCAACGAAATGCAGAAGATATTTTCATTTATCACAACTCACAAACAATATAATTTAATTGCAGAAAGAGAAAACTGATGAGCTCTTACCTTGAGACCCTTAATTTGCCGCCGTCGGTGGACTGCGGTGAGATGTTGGCGCGCAGCCTGCTGCAATGTTTCTTCAATTTAAAGTTTTTTTGCCCTAGATATCTGCTACCCCGCGTTCCCAAATTTCAATTTTCCAAATAATTGAATCCATTAATTTAATGGATGCGACTATCCCCCCAGCCCCCTAAATGCATCCAATAATTTAAAGAAAAAAAAAGGAAATAATGTTTAAGAAATTAAAATATCTTTATATTTAAACAAAATATATATTTCCCTATCTCCTTATTTTACATCATCCATATAAATTTTGGGAAGAAATATTGTCATAAAGTATTAAATACTTCGTTAAAAATATTGTGCATCCAATAATTTAAAGAAAAAAAAAGGAAATAATGTTTAAGAAATTAAAATATCTTTATATTTAAACAAAAGATATATTTCCCTATCTCCTTATTTTACATCATCCATATAAATTTTGGAAAGAAATATTGTCATAGAGTATTAATTACTTCGTTAAAAATATTGTTTATAAAGAAAAATATAACTGAAAACATAATTTTCATTTGGACAAGCTGAACATTATGCAGAGTGTTTGACATGGATATGCAAAACATATTAGTATGTTTAATGTTTGGTGATTAAATATACTTATTTATGATATGCCAAATAGAGCTAAAATGAACTTGTATATATGGCCGATTTGTTGTGTTACTATACATAATTTTCATGTGATTTTTACACATTTATATTGACATTCTATTATGGGTGATTACTTCTTCCGTAAGAATTTATGAAAAAACCCGCGAGAGAGAGATGGAGGGAGGGAGAATGATTTTAATTTTTTTCCCCTCATAAAGGAATACAATCGAAATGCTTAGGATGTTTCTTTTTAGATTTATATATTCAGGTATATTTAGAAATTAATATGCGTAGAGATAGATGGGATGCTACTCATGCACTAACGTAAAGTTTAATTTCAAATTTTTGTTTTGAATTTAAAATATTAGATTCAGAAATCATTTAAATTAGATTAAAAGAACTAAAAAAAGCTCATAAAATTTTATTCACAATCATGATTTAAATCTACTTTGTTTTGCTAATCTAAGTTTAGTGTTTATATTTATATCTATTTTGTTTAACTGAAGTCAAGTTGCTGTTTTAATTTAGCCACAATAATATGAACTTTTATAATTTGAGCAATACTTCAATACAATCTCTCTATATATATCTATATTTACAATCTCTCAAAAATCGCTATCTAAGCTTTTAGAAGACATTTGAAACTGTCACCTCAACACTTTGGAGAAATCTAAAATTGTCATGAGTCCTTCTTAAACAACCGTTACAATTTCTTTTTTTTCACCTCTCCTTCTTCCTCTTCCTCCTCCTCTTCATTGCTCGTCACTTTCACTAAATGCATAATGAATTATTGGGATCAAAAGAGAAATAAGATAGTGTGGTGTCCTTGAGTAAAGGCAAATGGTACTACAAAATACTTGTGAGTATCTCTCTCTCGGTATTGCACAAATCTTTCAACATAAATGATTGGCTGAACAGATGTTGCAATAGTGATTCTGATGACTAAAATAGCTGCATATATGAACCTCATGGTGTCAAATATATTTTGATGGGCTTCTTTGTAGATGAAGATGAAAGATAGGAAGGGAAGTTGAGAACGAACAATAATCCAAAAAACAAATAGACAGTGTCTATTAGTCACATTTTTTCCCATTTATTGCACTTGAGTGATATGAAAAAATAACATATCTTCAAACTGTAACTGCAATAAAGGTGAGCTCTCATCTCCTTAATTTTCCTTATTTTAGCCAAGCAGCTTTTCAATTCTCTATATAATATTATCGTTTGAATGACCAGTAATTGATTTGATCTTCATAATTTTTTATAATGTGTGTAGGATTTTGTTTCATTGAAAATTTATTAGTTTGTGGTGATTCGATCTATTGTAATTTGTATTTATTGTTGATATTTAAACTGAGTATATAATGTTTTGACATTCTTATCGAAAAAGATTTTGTGGAAAGTTAAGATTATCGTTTGAAAATAAGTTATGTATGTACTTGAAAAAAAAAAGAAGTGAAATCATTGACTTCAAGGATAATATATCATTTATTGAAAATTAGTTGATTCCAAATTATAATGATGGGTGATTGATAATATGAATTTTATTTTTAATCAATGAACATTAGATCGATAATTAAAAGGTAACTGCATCTATTTATTTAGTTGGATGAACTACTGATTCACTTAGTATTTGACATCTCTTTATTTCTATATATCCTTTTAAAATGATAGTAAAAATATGATAGTGTCATCAACATGAATTACCTATATTATTAAAAAAATGATAAGTTCAAATTTTATTGATAGAATTTACATCTCTAATAAATATCATATAAGATCTAATTTTGGATGATATAATGATTTTGAGGTTATATCAATTTTTAATGAGAATAAAATAAAAGGATTAAATAGTTTTCAAACATGGAAAATACATAGAAATTGAAACATTGGACTTATTAATGTATTAGGGTTTTGTTTAAATGATATTTTGATATATTAATACGGTGGATGTTAGAAAAATATTATCTTTGTAAATTGAAAAAATCAGGATAGAGAGAGAGAGAGAGAATGGCGTTTGGGAAATATTACTGTGATTATTGCGACAAAGAGTTTCAGGACACGCCGTTGTCACGGCGGCGCCACCTCCAAGGCGTCGCTCACCAAAGAGCCAAAGCTCTCTGGTACGACACCGTTCGTTCTTCATCTCAGTGTATGTTTTTCTCTTAATATCTCATTCACAAATGCATCTTGACCGCGAATTCAGCTAATCTTTCTGTTGCTTCTGTCTCTCTCTAGTGCCTCTGAATCAGATTGAGAACTGTCACTCTTTTGGCAAAGGAGTTTGCAATCGGTTTGTTCGCACGGTAAATTCTCCCTTCGGTTATCTAGCTTCTATGTGTGTTTTTGTGTGTATGATTATATTGTTGGATATTACAATTTCTATAACGTATGCTAAAAAATTGGTTGTTCTGCCTATTTGTATCAATGGTGTTTCGTTGTTTGGAGAGGATGAAGGGGAAGGGGCGGTGGCTAAGGGCTAAGAGAGCAACTTTTAGCTAAACGCCTATGAATTTAGTTACTTTTAATTATACTTATATATGTATAAGTTCTTCTTTGCACATTGATTTCCAGATATGTTACTCACTGAGCACCATTTTCCTGGAGGCATTGCAATAGTTTTGGTATTATTAATATACTGGATTTAGAGGTCGTATATTGATGAAGATCAGCAAACCGTTGATTACCCTATTATGAGAAGCAATTTAAATATGCTAAGCAGATGTTTCCATCTAGATCATATGTTTTGAAGAATTTGCTGCCATCATCACAATGAAAAGATGATTTCCTCCTCAAAGTAGTATGCAGTTTTTTTTTTTTGGGGGTGGGGGTGGTCAGGGGTGGAGATCCATCAATTTAGAAATTTTAATGCATGATTTAGTTGTGTGCAATAAATATAATGATCAACAAGAATGTGTTAATCCTGATTTATTTAATGTATTTCCTATGATAAGATGAAATTTCATTTAGTATAGAGACGCTTAAAAGGCTTATCAATATCAAAGTCTATGTTCTGCTTTAGTTACATTGTTGTCTTGAATGTAATCCCTCCACTTAATAATGTAAAGGGTTCATGCCAGTTTGGAGATTCCTGCAAGTATTACCATCCGAAAAAGAATGTGCCGAACATGAATACTGAAGGAATGGAAGGTGGTTATGAACTTTTGTCGTTTTCTACTAGTAGTTTTGGATGTTCTTGCCGAGCTTGATGTTATTTCCAATTTCCAGGAACAAGTTCTGTTAATAATGTCCAGTCTCAGGATATTCCAGGTAGTCTTTTGAACTTTGTAAAGAATATAAAATGATATAATTACTGTGGTACATAACATTTATGCCTATTAATCCGCTAAAACCATTACATGGCAGCTCTACTCTTTGGCAAGCATATGGGGACATCACTGAGAAACCTACCACCATCTTTGTGGCCTCCTCCGGAGAGTGGATTTCCACCCTTACCCTTTATCGATTGGGGATAAGGATACTACTACATCATACAAGGCACAGTAGTTTCATTAGCTATGAGTCATCGTGCTTTTCATACATAATTGAGCTTGTAATTTACTACTCTTAAAAGTTTCTTATTTACCTACATTAATTCTCACCTTATTCTGCCTTGTCTTAATATTATCTCCATCTTGACACACTTGCTTTGAAAGCGCACATGCACACACATATCATTTTATAGTTTTTTTGGTAAATCAGTGGTACACCTAGGCCATCTCCATGTTAGACTTGGCTCTTGGGAGCAAGGGCGACTTACTTTAAGTATACGTGTCAGGCCTACTTGATCTAAAGTTATATATGCTTCTTGAGAGTGTCCAACTAACAAGCGCGTTTTATTTTTTTCGTAACAGATGCTACTGTAAACTAACAAGCACATTTCAACTGAATCAGCTGCGGTGTGGCCCAGAAGTGCGATGTACTCACAACATGTGTCTTCATATTCAATCTGAAAGTACAAGGAATCCGTTAAGCAACCTATAGGACACATATTACAAGTATACTGCACATTTCTTATTAGCTACTTCTGTATCCTTTGCTAAACATTTTTGATGTGAGTATGAGGCTTGGTATGTAGGTGACTCTTATGGCTGCGTTTTCGTGCTGCTTCAGTTTATAAAGTTGATTCATAGATGGTGAGCTCATGCAAGGAGCTGTTTGTGAAGATCTCTGCCAAGTTTATTCTCTTGTATTTTCAAGAAAGTCAAGATCTTATTTACATATCATCATATATTGTTTATCTGATTTATTTGGGAAATTTTATTTTCACCACTTTGCTGTTGTTAGCTAGTTTCTAAGCGATTTGGTTCTTTGCTTCTCAGCTTTGGCTGCTTCGATCAACTTTCTTCTGGCATTTCCTAAGTTCAACATTTGACTAGTTATCACTATTCTAAATCTAAAGAGATGTGCCCTCTTTGATAGATTTTACTCAGATAGTATTGGCAAATTTAAAGAATATTTGTATGCTTGGGCACCTCATGCATTTTTAAGCACCCCCAATCTATACAATTTTTAATTAAAAATTAAAAAAATATCAATTTTAATTTTTTGAAAAAAAAACTCATTAAATCTGTTCGGCTAACATGACTGAACATATTTCTACATGTTCAGTCACTGTGACCAAACATACTTTTATATATTTGTTTTGGGTGGGGTGGCCAAACATATTTCTACATGTTCAGTCAACTAGAACCAAATGGAATTCATCAGGTTTGGCCAATAATCTTATATTTTTTTCATACCTTTAGCTAATTCGTAAAATGTTAAGGAGGGTTTTCCTCTGTCTTTGCATCGAACAAAAAAATAAAAAATAACTAATTCGTAAAATGTTAATTATTATTTTGTACATTACATCCTCAAGAAATTTAGAAAAAAGAATCTCAAATAAGAAAAAAAAAAAGGGTAAAGGAAGAGAGAAAGTAGGGTTCCAAATATTTTTAAGAGTAAAATTAATATTTACTTAATATTAATTTTTTTTAATTGACATATATTAAATTGAGGTGTGCTTGGAAATGGTGGGTATCTTTAGTCGCTCCCTATTTGTATTTGTATCCAATTAATATTCAAATATAAATATTAATTCAAATTCCATTCAAAAGTATTCAAGCACATTTGAATATTTGTATTCAAAATCTTAACTCGATCTTTCTTTTTGAACGGAATCTTATTAAATTGCAAATCAGATATTAATAATAAAGAATATTATAAAATATTCATGAAGTACATATAATTTAAATATATATATATATATATGTATTATTTAAGTTATTTAACTCCATCATGAGCATCTCTAATTATCTCTAACAAGAATCTGGTTTTTTGATCAAGTTTATTAAGAGATTAACTAATAGGATTGCCCATGTTCTTGTTAGGCAAGTTTATGTTCATGCTAATTCAATTGTTTGGAATGAGCCGCCCATCTTCGTTCAGGTTCTTCTTTTGAACGATTGTAATGATCTAAATGAATAAATTTCTTTTCTTAAAAAAAAAAAAAGATTATATATGTAGTATTATAAATTAGTATTCATATGAATAATATATAATGTTTAATACTGGAATCAGATAAATAGATATTCTTATTTATATTTGAAATTATTTGAAATTAATAAAGAATTCTTATTCAGATTTTTCATCACATCTCAAATCAAAGCAAAATTATTTGATTTGTTCATTTGGTTTGGTTTGATTTTCTATCCATCTAAACATAATAAAAATATTTTCTACCTACAAATATTGAATGTACTTTGTCTTAAATCGAAAAAATAAACCCAAGAAAAATAGAGGAAAAACATGTTCGTAAACATCCATCAATGTTAATACACAACTGATAAGAATAAAATCACCCGTTCTAGTTCAATTAACTAAATGTATACGATATTATGTTATATCTTGAAAGATAAAAATGTCACAACTTGGTTGTACTTGAGCGTGTGATTCTATGATAATTTCATCAATTGTATATTAACATCATTGGATATATGATAATATGTCAATTTGGAAAAAGAAAAAAGAAAATAAAATTTAGATGTTGGGTTTTTTAAATCGACACATATCACACATCCACCGATGTTGCTACACCACTGGTGATGGGATCATCGCACTTGAGCATCAATTCGTCACATGTCTTGCTAAGATAGAAAAACTTACAAATTCTCATAGAAAATGCCATTGCTATTGATAGATAAAAGAACACACCATTTTGATAATTCACACTCACTGAAACTGTTTATTTCAAAGCAATGCCATTGCCATTTCATAAATAAATCCATCTTCACATACAAGAATTTGGATCCGACCCCGACTTTGATAACAGATTTGAAGTTGTACCTTTTGTTGAGCAAATCTTTTAATCTATAGATGCAAGTATCTCCAACAGATTGGCTGCGAATTGCATTTGAGTTTCCTCGTCTATAGTCAAGAAGAGAGGAACATGTACAAACAGTGATTTGATCCCATTCTGCTCTGCAAATCGCAACGAGTGATAGTATACATAGTTGCAAACGAATCGACCAGCATCGTCTGAAGTCGCCACTTCATATCCCATCTTCGCCAGCGTCTTGGTGATCTCTTCAACAGGAAGAGAGGTCTGGATATGCAATAAATTCACAAACTCAGATGATGGAATTTCTAAAATTCAAGATTAAGCAATTTTTTTTGGTTAGTTATGTTTGTTTTTTTTGATATTTTGAACCATGCACGTAACAAACAGAGCCCGGAACAGCGGTATACACTTTGGCACTTCAGCAATGGTGTTATACGACATGCAAGACAAATGAGGTTAGAACAAAAGGTAAAATTCTCTCTCACACACACACGAGGCAATTCAAAGAATTCCAACTTCTCTAAGAGTGTGTTTGAATTGAGGGATTTAATATTCAAGATTTGAAATGAATGAATTTTTCAAATCCACTCAAATCAGAGTGAATTCAATATCCACCCATATTGATCGAAAATTAGTTCAAAATAAAAGTGATGGATTTCGAATTCATATCAATCCAAACACCCACACCACCAATGGATTTACTCCTATGAATCTTTTAACCCTCCATCCAAACAAGACCTAAATTAAGTCATCGACCTTAGAAATGTTCGCCAATTCTCTTATCGACCTCAAATACAATGTTTCAATTAAAAAAAGAAACATAGGTTGTATCAGATGTACCTCGCGAACTCGTGAGATTCCACCATCTGCCGGAACAATGGGAACCCTCTGCAAAAATCACAGATATAAACTTATATGATAAACAATTTCACCATAAGAATACTGAACAAGATAAGGGGTTGGTCTAAACCTGAGGCTTCCATCCCATTTCATCAGGGCAACGGAATGTAGCTTCATTGACAGCTTGATTCTCTATAGCAAATCTTGTTGCTCCACTATTAACCCCAAAATGGACCTGAAAACTAAGTATCCATATTAGAAACGAGTCTCATATATAAAAGAGAAAGAGAAGGCATGTAAAAGTGTATATTTTTCTTATCAACCTCAAGAATTTATACACAACAGAACGCTTCGGAGATGCTTATTACTTAAACCCCTTAACTAATTTCAAATAGCAACAATGATAGTAGATAAAATTCTTGTTGACGTGCATAAGGTTAGAACAATGCAATACTGAGTCACTAACTGAGAGAGATTAAATGATCGGTTGAAGTTCCATCATAATTCTTTTCCTCCTAATAAATAATAAGCTTAATTGCAGAAAAGCAATCACGAACTTCAACAATTTGCAATTTTAACACGGCTTTTCAAATTCAGCAAAATAAATCACGTACTTAACATGGTTTTGCAATTCGAATCTCCATCCATTTCACAGCAAAAGATTGTTCGTCTCAAGATACTTTTTACACATTGGATGCCACATCGTCCCAAATTTTTTTAAACAAAGATGGCATCCAACATGTAAATAATTAGCCAAACACGTCATCAATCTTTCATCAGAAAATGGATGCTATTTGAATTGCAAACTTCTCCCTTAGTTGATAAAGCAATTTCAGTTCTATTGAATGAATAAAATCCACATAACGTTCCAAGAATACCACCACTCTTCTTGGAATACGAAAAAACTGCTCCTCCTATCCTTAACGAGACGATAGTTCTAACATGCATAAGTATCAAACATACTCTCAGAGTCTCAGTAAAGAAAACAAGATTCGTTGTAATTTCTGCTCAGTTCATTACACATATAGTAAATGCCATTTCGGTTCAATCGAACAAACACAATTCATTCAAAGTAGGGACGAATGCAAAACAAGCAACTCACCCAAATAACTCTCCCATTATTGGGCACATTGATGACATCCTTGCTCACAGCAGATTGCAAAGTTTGGTATAAGGGAACTAGAGCTCCATGTCCTGCAGTTTCAAGAATTGTGCAACTACCAAGAATTAACCCTTTAGGGTGAACCCTTTTCTTCATATAAGCTTGCAGATTATTAACAATTGTCTCAGTTGGATTCTCTGCAACCCCATGAAACTTCTTGAACCCTGTCACATGAACAGTAACTGCAGGAGTAGGCCCCTCAGACCCCATCTAGAGACAACCACCCTAATGATTGATATGCAACAATGTCAAGCATAAAATGTATGAAATTTGTTGTGTTATATACCTGAAAGGTAACAAAAGGAGGATCAAACTCTAGTAAAACTACAGGCTTTCTTTCAAGTTTGCTTATAGAATAACACAAAAAATCTGTGATTGTTTCAATTCAATACCTTCTATTTCAGCAATTAAAAACAGAAATTAAGAAAATCCCATCAGAAAAATGAGGAAACTAGTGAATTATAAAGAACATAATCACTCAAGAAGAATGAAAATTTAAAGAAAGTTCTAAGGTAAGGGAGGATTGGAAACAAACAAAATCAGTCAAACAAGAAAGAAAAACAGAAAAAGATCACAACTTTTATCAGAATTAACGAAAACCCATTATTGATTTATCTTCATAAACCTCTCTGATCAAGAGTTAACAACAGTAAATTCAGGGTCAAACACACCAGAATCAGTACTGAAACTAAAACCCTCTTGAAAATTCAACACAAATAATCAAGAAAATCAGGCAATCAACACAGCAAGTGGATCAGAGAGACAAGAAAAACATACAAATCACGACAACTTTGGGTAAAGATTGAAATGTTTTTCTTGATAGCTATGCCCACCTGGTTGCTGAAAAATGAAGAGGTAAAAATAAGAGAAATATACCCCAAGGGCCTCAACCACTAGTCTTATCTATACATTGATAGTTTCTTTATTATTTTTGAGTTTTTTGGCACAGCCTAAAACTGATTTGAGTTTCATTTAATGAATAGATTCGACTTTTTGAGTGATGTGATTCTCACCAACTCGCGAGTCGCTCGACTCATCAAGAATTTTCGTGGGGGAGACTGGAGAGAGAGCGAGAACATTGATAATATTTATTTTCATAAAAATACAAAAAAAATTGGTACCATATAATGATATCATATGATTATTTATTATTTTATGTATTTCATTATGGATAATCATTGATACATGAATAATGAACCGCAATAATGGACCTGTTCTTTACCTAAATAAAATAATTATGATAATAATAATGGACCCTTTGCTCTTTGAATGAAATTAAAAAAAAAAAAAAAAAGGGACAACACTATCTTAGGAATTTAATCTTGTAAAATGAGTCGATCTATAATTTATAAAATAATATTTGATTTGCAAAATTAATTTAATCTCATGAATTTATAATTCTTAAAATAATTTTATAAAAGTTTTTGTGATGATTGCAATCACTTTTATTTGAAAAAAAACACCAACATATTTGGATGTTTCAAACCATTAAGTAGTTCTTTGTACTTTTATTTTACTAGTAATGCGCACTTGGAATGAACCGGTTATTGATATTAAATTTCATGAAATTATTAAATCAAATATTGTAATAATTTATTATTAAGTCATTTAAAAAAAATCCTGATTGCCCATATTTGTGCTTCACAAATGTGAACAGGATTATATTCAATAATAATAGAAGGTATGACGTTTTAAGTTCATTACGTTCTTAATTATCACCTATAAAACTATAACTAATTCTTGCATCACTTCAACTTAGTTTCGAGACACAAAGTTTTAATTAGTTATAAGTGAGAATTCTTAAATTATACACTAACTTTTAACTCCTCCAAAAGGATAATATTCATGTTATCTAAACAAAACACTATAATCCATAATTATGATTGACAAAAAAAAAAACATAAGAAAAATTTCATCATAAAATCCAATTTATAAATTTGTTCTCAATTCAAGATTCAAATTTTGAAATTTCTCAATTAAGGACTCAATTTAACAAAATTTTTCAATTTAAGGCTTGAAAATTAGATAAAATTCTCAATTCAAGATAAAATTCCATTTTTTTCTTTATTATTATTATTATTATTATTTATATTTATATTTATAAATTTATTTATATTTCAATATATGTTCATATTTTGGATAAATTAAGATAAGTTAGTGTACTTTAAGAACAATTTTCATCCAACTTGTCTTAATTGATATATATATATATATATATATATATATATATAAAGAACGAAAGAAAAATATTATTAATTTAATTCATAAAATGTAATTTATATTAAACTGATTAATATTAAAAACGGTTTGCTATACTTTTATTCATAAAATTAAGAAAATAAAGGAATCATAATTTTATGAATTGCATTATATATATAAATTAGTACAAGTCAAATGAAGATCGTTGTAAAATTACATTAAGTTATCTTAATTTATCTGAAATATAAATACACATTGAAATATAAATAAATCTGTAGATTTAAATAAAAAAGAAAAAAAAATATTGAATTTTGTTTTAAATTGTGTTGGACCAACCAACCCGAGCTGAGTTGGTCACCAACCTGGCCGGCATTAGGGTGTGAAGATTCAGAAGATGGAACCTCCGATGTGGTCCGGTCAGAAAATCCTTTCAGGACGAAATCGAGACGACCCAATCAGAAACAGCCTAAAAATGTCAGTCGAGCTGGACAGGTAATCTCGAGCAGGATTTACCATGCTGAGAAATGTTACCAACTGCTAAAAGATCGTCGGTGATAAAATCGTTCAACACCGCAGAATAAGCGAAAAACAAGGGGAAAGTGGGCACAACCCACACGATTTCCACGATCTTCACCACCTGAACTCTTTCGTAGCTATAAATAAGTATAATTTCAACTTGTAAAAGGCTGGGAACTCATTTTGTACTAAGCACTAAAGATCTCATTTCTCTAAAGGAATTACATACGATCCTGCTCGGTCACTCAAAACCGCCCAGGATCAGCCGACCTAATTTGCCCGAGTAGGCTCCGGGCCAGTGTGTTTTGCACTTTCTTTACACATTTTCAGCGTATTTCTCCATTCAATTACACCAATCTCATCCATTTTACATCAATTTGAGTGTTCGACTAGGAATATATGATTTGCAAATTCCGACGTCAACATTTTGGTGCTAGAATGAGGGGGATTTTCAAACATTCGAACATAACTCCGAAGATTCAACATGAGCAACGAAGAACATACCACTCCGGAATCCCAGACTCCTATCTCTCAGTCTGGCGGTTCCAGTTGTCCCCGACCAATTACGGTAGAGGGAGCCGTTCATACGGCCCCCATTACTCTGGAGACACCCGAAACACCCATGTCCGTGGCACAAATTCGGGCATTATGGCCCAACTAAACTAGCGGCTAAAAGAAGCCGAGTAGAGGGAGATGACCAGGGCGACAAATGGCCTATTGGAGGACTCTGAGTCTTCCGACGAACCTAGGCGGAGGCGAAACTTGGGAAAACGAGTAATGGAGGAAGAACCGCGGAGAAGTTCGTCTTCTGTACGGGCTCGAGTTTGCCCAAATCGTGCAGGGGAACGGGCAGATAGACGATTTACCCAGGACAACACCGGGGCCGGTCTCAGCATTGGAGGCTAGGAGGTCAGACAAACTTCCTGAGGAAAGAGGTGAGGTTCTACCACCTCACGACGAGATTACCGATCACAATCTTCGATACTCGGAATTGGCAGAGGAGCAGGAACTCCGGAAGCGACTGGCTGACATCCAGGCCAGGTGAAATAGAGGGGGCTGAAAGAGGGCCACCCCCTTCGCAGAACATATTTCTACCTTGACCACCCCGACCAAATTCAAAATACCGCCCATCGGTTAGTACAATGGAAAGACTGACCCGAGCACTCACTTGGACAAATACACGTCCTGGATGGAGCTGCTGGGCATAGGAGAGGAACTGATGTGCAAGGCTTTCCCACTTAGTTTAGGAGACCGAGCACAAAGGTGGTTCCGTTTCCTCCCAGATTTCTCGATTGAGGGATGAGACGAGCTAGCTGAACTGTTTCTTACACAGTTCATAGGGTCGAGGATGAGGTCGACCCCGAAGGAGAGGCAGGTTAACGTGAAGTAAGACAAGACCGAGTCTCCAAGGTCATATTTGGACGGCTTCAATAAGCTGGTCCTCGGAATGGAGCAGGTGTCAGATGACGCAATTCTTATGGCCGTCATGGCCGGACTAAGGCCCAGGACCCTGTTCTGGTGGTCCGTGCATGAGGAGGGCCCAAAAACCTACCATGACTTCCTCACCCGAGCAGAGCGATATATTGGGGCTGAGGAGGCCATCCCGGATGATAAGTCATCCGAAAGAGAAATGAGGCCTGAACGATGAGAAGAGAAGAGGGAAGAGAGGAGGAAACCCATGAAGGCGTTCAGGCCGGCCACAAACTTCAGGGCCTTTCACGCTGGAGGCCCCAGCCAGGTAACTGAAATCCTCTCGGTTACCCTATCACAGGTCCTTACGGAGATTAAGGAAAAAAACTTGTTGCCTGAGCCGAGGCCCCTAAGAGCTGACCCAGCCCGCCTTAATCAGAACAAGTACTGCAAATACCACAAGGCGAAGGGCCAGATACTGACAAGTGCTGGGCACTTTTAGCCGTACTAATGAAGCTGATCGATCAGGGTCAGCTAAAAAAATATGTGAAGGGCCAAGAGCAGCCGTAGGCACTGTCCCCCACCTCCACCAACAGGGGCTTCTCGCGAAATCCTCACCCTCGTCAATAACAGTTTTAGCGAGCAGCGCGGTTCAAAAAGTACCTGAAAAGAGTAAGTTCGGAAGGCCAGGAACGCATATCAAATGTGCGTTCCACTTAGGACGGAGTCTCGTCATGCACCTATCCTCTTCACTGAGCTGGACAGTGAAGGGATAGCCTACCCCCATAGTGATACCTTAGTGGTGTCACTCAATATCTGCACACAGAAATGGTCGATACAGGCGTCTATGCCAACGTGCTTTACTTGAGCACTTTCAAGCGGATGAGGTTTCACGAATCCCAACTCATGCCATCCTCCGACACGATTCAGGACTTCGGAGGAATGCGGACCAGAGTGCTCGGGACATGCGAGCTGAAGATCCTATTCGGATCTGGTGACTGGGAGGTCTTCACAACAATAGAATTCAAGGTGGTGGACTTGAATTCCCAATATAATGCAA
Source organism: Scutellaria barbata (assembly GCA_028654395.1). Lineage (NCBI taxonomy): Eukaryota > Viridiplantae > Streptophyta > Magnoliopsida > Lamiales > Lamiaceae > Scutellaria > Scutellaria barbata. The sequence continues at coordinate 18,317,069 of CM053644.1, read as the reverse complement.
TTTGGGGCAGACCGCTCCTTGCCAAACTGAAAGCAGTGGTCTCCATTTATCACATCGCTCTTAAATTTCCGGTGGGCGATGAAGTATATATTATAAAGGAGAACTAATTGGTAGCCCGGGAGACTGATATGGGGCTACGTCCGAGAGAGCTCAATCAACTCGAGCTCACTTAGGCCGGCCCATCGACCTCGGACGACGAGCAAATGGGGGACGCTTTTGAGGATACTGTCCTCGAAGTTGCCGAGCACTGCCACACCAATATGAAGATAGATGAGGAACCTCCACAACCGGTAATTTCCCCTAAATTACCAGTCAGCTCAACCTTCGAGGTTGGGTCTTCCTTAGGCACATCCGCCCAAAATAGCGGAGGAGAAGTCAGTCTAGAAGAACAGCGGCCTGAGGAGGAATGATGATCCATCGACCTCAAAAGAGACGGCCCACAAAGACGGGCCGCGTCCGTAGAGGAGTTGGATCTCACTAATTTAGATCCAAACAGGCCAGATTTGGAACTGCGGATAGACAGAGAGTTGCAGGAGCCTATCCGCACTGAGCTAATAACTTTTTTTGCAGGATAATACTGACATCTTCGCATGGGCTCACGAAAACATGGAAGACATTCGACCAGAAGATGCCTGCCACCATCTCAATATAGATCCTGCCGCCCAGCCAGTAGCTTAGAAGAGGTGGAGGCTCAGTCCGGAAATATATGAAGGGCTGGAACTAGAAGTACAAAGGTTATTGGGGTATCGCTTCATTAGGGAGACCAAGTACGCCACTTGGGTCTTTAACACCGTGCTGGTCAGGAAGCCAAATGGGTCATGAAAACTATGCGTGGACTTCACCGATCTAAACAAAGCATGCCCAAAGGATTGCTTTCCACTGCCTAACATTGACCAGCTCGTTGACACCACCACCGACCACGAGCTAATGAATTTCATGGACGCGTACTCAGGTTACCATCAGATACCGATGGCCGAGCACGACCAGGTTCATACCACCTTCATCACCGATCGAGTATAGTACTGTTACACTATGATGCCGTTCAGGTTGAAAAATGTAGGGGCTACTTATCAAAGGCTGGTGAACAAAATGTTCGCCGCACAGATTGGGAAAACAATGGAGGTTTACGTGGACAACATGCTCGTCAAGTCTAAAAAAAAAGCCAACCACGTAGGCCATCTAACAGAAATGTTCAACATCCTGAGAAGGTATAGGATGAAGTTGAACCCGAAGAAGTACTCCTTTGGGGTTGGCTCGGGCAAATTCCTCGGATACATGGTAAGCCAAAGAGGAATTGAGACCAACCCCGAAAAGATCCAAGCCATCATAAACCTAACCCCACCGAGACGGATCAAGGACGTCCAAAGTCTAACAGGTAAGGTGGCAGCCCTCAATCGGTTCATTTCCTGATCCACCGATAAATACCGGTCATTCTTCAATTTAATCCGAAAGAATGCTCAATTTGAATGGAATGGTGAATGCCAGTCAGCCTTTGACGACCTGAAGAAAGCACTGATAGAGGCCCCGGTTCTGGCCAAGCCACATTTAGGTGAGAAGTTGCAGTTCTACCTGACAGTGTCCGAATATGTAGTAAGTTCTGTGCTGGTTCGAGCAGAACAAAAGGCTCAACAATCATCTATTATGTGAGCCAATCATTGCATGACGTCGAGCTCTGCTACCCAGAGCTATGGAAAAATTGGTCTATGCACTGGTCATCTCGGCCCGAAAGCTGTGCTCATACTTCCTGACACATTAGGTTGAAGTATTAACCAATTTTTCTCTGAACCAGGTACTTGGCCGCCTAGATGCTTCCGGAAGATTATTGAAGTGGGCAGTCGAGCTCGATCAATATGACGTCCACTATGCACTCAGGACGGCAATTAAAGGCCAAGCCCTCGCTGACTTCATTGTTGAGTTCACCCCAACTCTTATCCTTCGTGAAGAAAGAATAGAAAAGCCTTGGAGAATGTATGTGGATGGGTCGTCAACTGCTCACTACGTCGGAACTGGAATTGTACTGGTCAGCCCCACTCAAAAGTATTTCTGCTCAACTTTTGTTTCAAATTCCCTGCTACAAACAATGAAGCTGAGTATGAAGCACTTTTAGCTGGTTTGGACATGGCGAAACAGTTTGAAGTGGATAACTTGGAGGTTTTCAGTGACTCCCTCCTGGTAGTCAACCAGATTTCTGGCGAGTATGTAGCCAGAGAGGAACAAATGGCCAGAGATTTAAGGTCAGTTGAGTTGGCCTCTGCAGGGTTCAGACGGATCCAAGCCGAATAAATACCGCATAGCAAGAACGCTCAAGTCGATGCACTCGCTTGATTGGCCACGAGTGAAGTAGCTGAGGATATTGGCTTGGTTAATATTGGAACTGTGGACAGCTCGGCTCTCGAACAGAAGAAAGTCTATGATATTGAGCCAAAGGTGACTTGGATGACCCCAATCATCCAATACTTGGAAGGGGAGAAGGTACCCACCGACCAGGACGAGGCAAGAAAGCTACGGATCCGAGTTGCCTGATATACTGTCCAAGACGGTATGCTGTATAAAAGAGGTTTCTCTCGTCCTCTTCTAAAATGTCTGGACGAGGACGAGGCCAAGTATATATTAGCAGAGGTCCACGAGGGTGTGTGCGGCAATCACTCGAGAGGCCAATCCTTGGCCTTCAAGATTATCGGCAAGGATACTTTTGGCCAACTCTGAAGAAAGATGCTATTAACTTTGCCAGGAAGTGCGATCGATACCAGAGATGTGCTCCCCTCATCCGAGCACCATCAGAAGATTTGAATTCAATCATGGCTCCATGGCCATTTGTGAAGTGGGGAATTGATCTGATTGGCCCGATGCCAACTTGTCGAGGAGGAGTGAGATTTGTAATAGTTGCCGTCGACTATTTCACCAAGTGGGTAGAAGCTGAACCCTTAGTAGGTATAACCGAGCTGAAGATGACAAACTTCATATGGAAGTCCATCATTTGTCGGTTTAGGATCCTGCATTCCATAATCACGGATAATGGGCGACAATTCGATGTAGAAGACATAAAGACATTTTGTGAAAACTTAGGCATTAAGAAGCTGTTCTCCACTCCATATCATCCTCAAGGAAACGGCCAAGTTGAGGCCGTAAACAAAATCATCAAGCATACTCTGAAGGCCAGACTTGAGGAATCAAAAGGGGCTTGGGCAGATGAATTGCCCGAGGTACTATAGGCGTACAGAATGACGGCCAAAACTGTAATAGGAGAAACACCTTTCTCCTTGGCATTCGAATCCGAGGCCGTCATCCCAATAGAGCTCAATGTCCGAACCTGGAGAGCGAATAATTATCAGGATGAGCAGAACGCCGAGGCCTTGGAGGTCAACCTTGACTTGTTGGAGGAAAGAAGGATCAACGTAAATGTGAGAAACTCTATCTATAAACAACGAAGTGCAAGGTACTATAACTCTAAGGTCCGAGCATGAAGATTTGAGGTCGAAGATCTTATCCTAAAAAAGGTTCTGCAGCAAATCAGGTCCTTAAGCCACAATTGGGAAGGGCCGTACAAGATCAACCGAATTCTGGTTGGAGGTGCTTACGAAATAGCCGATCTCAACGGCCAAGTGGTGTCCAAACCATGGAACATCGAACACCTGAAGAAGTATTACCATTAGCTGGCTAGGACTTCTATTGTAATCTTTGTAAATTTTTGCATTCAACTTGATCAATGAAATTATTTCCTAGCTTGTTAATTTTTTAAGGCTACGGCCTCATCCGAGCTGTTCAAGCCGAATGGAACAGTATGGTTTCGGCTCACAATAAGGCTACGGCCTCATACGAGCCATCTAGGCCGGATGGAACAGTAAGGCTTTCGCCCACAATAAGGCTACGGCCTCATCCGAGCCATCCAGGCCGGATGGAACAGTAAGGCTTCGGCCCACAATAAGGTACGGCCTCATCCGAGCCATCTAGGCCGGATGGAACAGTAAGGCTTCGGTCCACTAAGGTTTTGGTCTATAATAAGACTACGGCCTCATCCGAGCCGTCCAGGATGAATGAAACAATAAGGCTTCGGCCCACCAAGGCTCCGGCCAAAAACAAGAAAAGAGTAAAATTGGGCCAATTAGAAAACACTGGGGCTAAGGTATTGACCAACCAGAAATGGCGATAAAAACCAACATGCTGAGTCAAGCCGGACAGGAAAGCAAATGTTAAATTTGAACGAATATTTTAGCCAAGTGTTGGTGATGCAAACCGACCTGGTATGATAAAGTGCCATGTCAGTCGAGGTCGATTAGTATTTTAATTGTATACTGAACTGGATAGGTAAGGTAAATGAGATGAACAAATGTTAAATGTTAAATACTCAAGTACACAAAAATAAATGGAGCAGAGCTGAGTAAACAGAATTTTATATTCACATCAAAAGCTGGTTTGGAGGCCAGCACCTCTTACAGAAGATTCAGAAGATTGAACCTCCGATATGGTCCGGCCAGAAAATTCGTCCAAGACGAAACCGAGACGACCCAACCAGAAACAGCCTAAAAGTGTCAGCTGAGCTGGACAGGTTATCCCGAGCAGGATTTACCATGCTGGAAAATGTTACCAACTGCTAAAAGATCGTGGGTGATAAAACCCTTCAGCACCGCAGAAATAGGCGAAAAACAAGGGGAATGTGAGACTCGAGCCCTTCGTTACCTATTGACCAATACACTCCATGCATCGTATGCATCTCTTATTGCTTATGTGCTACTTGTGACCTTGTATGATTATATTTTGCTTCCAAATACTAAATTATTTTTATTCTCTTACATGATTAGTATTGAAAAACCTCTATCATAATTGGTTAAGACTTTAATAATTAAGAATATAAATTATAAAAAAAGAAAAATCATTATATATACAACATATGTATATAATATCATAATATGTATATATATACTTATATGTAAGTGACGTGTGTGCATATATATAAGTTAAAGATAATAATATTATATATATAAGTGATGTTTGCAACAAAGATAATAATATTATTATATTTAGATAATAGTAATAGTAATAATATAATAGTATAGATAATACGAAAACTTCGAGGGAAAGCTATGAAGAGGCGGTGGACTACGGCTGGATAAGTATATACCTAGAATTTCTTCATTAACTGCTTGAAGGAGAAGAAAAGAAAAAAAAAAGGAGGAGAAAGAGGAAAGAAGTGATAACAGGTAATACTTATTCTTCATAATATTGATTCATTTTAGTAGATTAATTTTAGCACCTTCCTTTATGAATAATTTTAAATAAATTTATTGAATTAAGAGGATGCAACAATTGTTTATAAACTGATTAGTGGGTTAGGATTTCATTAATTTCCTAGCGAAATTTAAATAACATGATGCATATATGTAGATGTGTATACAAGATTTATTCAAAGAAGTTATTAGTAGGTATCATATTTAATTAAATTGGTCACTGATAAGTACTAATTTTCACCTATTTTTGCATATGTTTATGTATTCATTTGAATGTGTTGGCTACGTTTTTATGGTGATTATTGAGATTATTCGTATATAAGATGCATTTGACAGGTTTGTGTTTAGTTTCATGATTTTAATGAGGAAAAGTGCAAGTTTCGAGTGAAATGGCTGAAAAGGAGAGCACAACCGTGCTGAATAGCACGGTCCGACCGTGCTCGATAGGATTTGAGGCTGAAGGATGGGGCACGATCGTGCCGTATAGCACGGCCGTGCCCGGGCGCGCATCGATTTCAGTTATTTTGACGAGGTCTCATTCTTTGATTGATATATAAGACTCCAAGAGCGAAAAATAAGAGGAGGATTGGCGAAAAGAGGCAGAGAGAAGAAGTACGTAGAAAAAAGAAAGAGAATTCAAGAACCGAAGGAAGCACGAGATCATCGTCGCTAAGATTTTAATCTTTTCTCTCTTATTAGTTTTTAGAGATGATATTTCCAATCTTGTCTATGAGTTTGTGGATAATCATGTCTAGCTAATTTTCTAGGGTTTCTAGAATTTGTTAGTAATCTAATTCGAATCTTGATGGATCTTTAATTTAATTCAATGTTCATAATCATTCATCTTATTTGTGTGTTTATGAGTTGATTGTTTGTTTGATTATTTGGCCAATAATTGAGCATGTTTTAATAATTGAATCAAAATTCGGGAGATGAGATTTAATTATGGAAGAATAAACATATGACACATAAAGATACTTAGATCGGGAGATTAAGGAATTTATGTGATGAGAAATCAATCTTGGGTACTTTTCGGAGTTGTTGTGTTTTTATCAGATTGAGTAGGGATACCTCTGGTGGCATAATGATCAACTGATTAATTGACTTGGGAGAGCTATTAATTGATATGTGTGATTGCTCGGATGATTGATTAATGAACTTGGATTGGTTAAAGTGATATCTTGATGAGAATTAGATGAAAGCATGTCCTAGAACCTGTTTCAGATTTCTGTTATCTTCAAGCTAATTTATTTACGTAATTATTGTTTCTGTTGAATTAATCTGCAATTGATGAGATTTGATTTTCCTAGATAAATTTGAGAACTGGATTTGAGTAGTTAATTAGTGCTTAGATAGATAGTCTCTGTGGAATCGACCTTGCTCACCATTCCTACAATGCTAAAAGAAATCAGTGAACAGTCACAAAAACTTTACAAATCAGAGATCCAGTATAGCTATGTTTACATATATGATTAATTATTAGAATCTTGATTAGTAGTAGAAATGAATAATTTGAAAATTGTAAGTTCATTAATTAATATAATATAAAGTAATTTGATTATGAATATAACTACTCTGAGAAGAATGATAAGTTGGTAGATATATATATATATACGTATATATATATATTCATATATAAAAACATGTTATACTTTTAGGTTATTTTATTCAAACCTAAAATAGAATATATTGTTATAATTTGATTTGTTCATGTTTACTATTATAATTAATTGAAGTTGATACATGTCAAATAGAAAGTTTTAAATATTAAGGAAAAATCATTTTTATTCAATTAAGCATGTGGATATTTGTCTTCCAGCAGATCAATTAATATTCTTTATAATATAATCATTATAATAATTAAATTAATTTTAGTAAACCCAGATAAGAGATTATTGATCTAATATAATATTTTATATATTATTTTTGTTTAGAGGTATTGATACAAAAGAGACGGGAGGTTGAGATTAATCATTTTACAAGATAAGGTAAGTAAAAATTCATTTGCAACTACAATGTATAAATATAGTATTTTATGTGTTTACTTGTATTACATGATAATAGTGAATTTGCATTTCTTGATATTAGTGATTAGTTTTTATGTGTGATTAAAGATGATACGTAGGCATTGAATTTTGTACATATCATTCATGAGCATAGATAGGTGTATGCATAGAAGACATGTTGAGTCTGTATGCACATCATAATCATACAAAGAAACAAAGTTAAAGCAAAGTTGACCGCTACTAGTATATCGAGGCCGGTTGCATGTGAGATATGAATATGGCTTAAAAGTAAAGTGTGCCTATGACATGTGAGCCATGGTTATGGTTCGAAGATATTGGGCCATAAACATGACTTTAAAACAAAGTAAAGTAAAGTACAAAGATTATTGAACTAGCTCCTTTTCGATGTACTGTAGATGGGTCAAGGGCCCAACATAGTAAAAGATATCAAAGTCACGTATTCACGATATTCTTAAAGTCTTCACAGTCATTTGTATGACAGTGCATGCATAATTTTTGCTTACTGAGTTTTAGCTCACCTAATTTATGGATTGTAGGTGAGCATGACAGCGTTTGATGAGCTTTTGGATCTTGTTAGCATGTTTTGGCGCTCTAACAATGTTTTGGGACGGTGTACATGGATGACGACCTGCAGGACTAAAACTTGGACTTATTTTGCTTTTGACCGTGTTGGTTTTGTTAAATTTTTTTTGGGATATGTATAAAATCGTTGCGCCATATTGTTATATGTTTGGTTTAAGGGAAACTCTGATGACAATTTGGTGTAAGATATTGGCTTATGCTCTGATATAGATGAGGTGTTGCTTATGATATATCGTTTTTGTTATTTTGTTATTTGTTAGCTTGGAAAAAAAAATTATTATCACCTTTTTCGAAGTTTTGCATTTCATGTATCTTATAAAATTTAGGACGTGATAGGGAAAGTGGGCACAACCCACACGATTTCCACGATCTCCACCACCTAAACTCTTTCGTAGCTATAAATAGGTGTAATTTCAACTTGTAAAAGGTTGGAAACTCATTTTGTACTAAGCACTAGAGAGCTCATTTCTCTAAAGGAATGACATACGATCCTACTCGGTCACTCAAAACCGCCTAGGATCAGCCGACCTAATTTGGCCGAGTAGGCTTCGGGCCAGTGTGTTTTGCATTTTCTTTACACATTTTCAGCGTATTTCTCCATTCAATTACACCAATTTCATCCATTTTACATCAATTTGAGTGTTCGACTAGGAATATATCATTTACAAATTTCGACGTCAACAAATTGAAAACTCAATTTAATTTTCAAGTTGTAAATTGAGAAAAAAATTAAATTAAACCTCTTATTGAGAAACTTTAAAATTGATGTTTAAACTTGATAACTAATCTTTAAATTGAATTTTATTATAAAATTTATCAACAAAAATATTCTACTCCATTTACATGTTTAGCAATTTTAAAATTGCTACGTATGACTCTTTTAGGAATATCATATTCCAAATTTCAAAGAATCTATATATATTCTATGTAATCCATACATAGAACATAAGGTTTCTTGCAAGGTGAGGTGTTGAGTAATTCAATTAATCAATGCATTCATAACTCCATTTTATATGAAGTGAATCCTTAAGCAACTTAATGTTACTGATTCGATTTTAATATTAAAAGAAAATGTCTGCTGTCTTGAATTCAAAATAAAATAAACATAAAAACTTTTATATAATTGGTGTACGGATTTTAGATCCATATAATTAATCTGATCCGGCCACACGCTCCCCATGCGCTTGTACGCACCTAGATGAATACGCTCAAACCCACTTAAATTTACTTCACGTGCTATACATTTATGTTATGTTAAACTTATATTTATATTATATTATATATATTTATATTATATTAGTTACACCTTTAGAACTTTTATGTTATATTAAATATATTTTTTTGTTATATTAGTTATATTTGTAAAGTCAAAGTCAAAGTTTACATAAAAGAGAAACAACTATACCATGCAAAATTAATGGAATTTGAGTGATTAACGACAAACAAAAGCTTATGACATGAGAATTCAATATATGCAAATTAATCATAAAACTTTACTGTGCAAAACGTAACACTCAAGAAAGTTCCAGAAGAAACAAAAGTAATGATTTAAAAAAATTATTGGCTTTGAATAAAGAAAAGAAAAAGGAAAAAAGAAAAAGCTAGATAACATATTCAACATATAAGGAATGTATAGTGATCCTTTTAAGCGAAAATGACTAAATTTAAGACAACTATATATATATATATATTTGATGTTTCAAAAAATTAAATCATTAACATACTATATTTTCAAATAGCAACATCATGAGGCCGAAAATCAACATTCCGACTTTCATATCAACTAACGGATGACATGGATTGTATCTATATGATGCAAAAATAAAAGATTATCTATTTTTTTATGATTAAAGTCATGACTCTGTATTGGTATTTTCTTAACTTCTAAGTTGAGGCGGGAATCATTTACGGACCCATATGCTACATCACCCTCCTATTAATGTTCTTATTTGATTAAGACAATTCACATCTTTTTTAACATTAATATTTATTACCTGTGATGATCATATATTCCTAATATATATCTTTATCGATATTTTACATTAAATATGTATATTATTAAAAAAAAAAAAAAAGGCATGAGGGACCCAATATCTTGCACTTGGAAAATGTTATTGGAGTTTAATAAATGGGATGTTAATAATGCTGCTTAGTGATTATGATATCATCGAAGTGTTCAACATCGTGGATGGCTCATAAAACATGTGCTAGTTTTATGAATGAGAATATTGTGTGCTAGTTTTTCTCTACGATGGAAAAGACGCTTTTATCCCAAGGGCGTTATTTACATGTTTGACCCTAAAAAATTCCTTAATTATTTAAATTCCCAAAAGTTTTGTGCATTTGATGGGTTTCTTAATTATATAAAAGTAAGTCTCTCTAATAACGTCCTAGTTTACATGTGGTCAATCGATTCCGCAAAACGATCTGTGAATTGATGACTCGGTTTTGATTTCAAAGTGAAATTGTGAATCGTATTAATGATGTTCAATTTTGATTTGTATATTTTTTAAATGGGAATCAACAGTTAAATAAGAGATTTATCTGTTTTTTTATTTATTTATTATCTGTACTATATATACTTAATATTACGTTATTCTATTGTTTAATTTATAATTGTATTGATTTTTTTTTAATTTGTATAGTAAATCGTAAATATTTTTTAGGTTATGATTGTCTAACTTATAAACTTATAATTTGTGTTGTTGTAATTAATAGACTCCAACAATTCAAACTGGTTTGCCACTATAAATAAATAATAAAAAAAAAAAAAATATATATATATATATATATATCACTTCTTATTCATTGTGTTTATTGTTTTCCTACTCCATAACTCATCAAATATTCAGATTCCTATTATTGTTATTACTAGTATTTTCTCTCGTGCGTTGCACGAATTATAATATTTATAGTTGATTTTAAAAATTATGATATTAATGGATTCAAAATTTAATATTCACTAAGTTAAAAAAAAAAACAAACATAATATAAAACAAATAATGTCTACAATAAAAATTAAAATATAATAATTACAAAACTCACAAAACTTTTTTATATACAACATTAATTGATACATAAATAAAGTTATGAATATAATTAATATTAATATATAAATATAAAACTAAGAAACAACAATAATAAATAATTGGATCATAATTTTTCAATTTCATTATGTCCTAAAAGATATGTGTTTTTGTAAATTTAACTTTTGGGTCATGGTCTTATTATTTAAATTCTACAGCTTTAATTATTGTAAGATTTTTGAAATAAATTTTAACTTTAAAAATAATATTTAAAATTTTAAAATAATTATCAGATTTTGAAAATAAATTTCAAATTTCTCAAGAAAATTGTGGATTGGTTATATCTTTATTTTAATTTCAATTAATTTTCTTAAAATTTCCAAATAATTTTGAAATTTTTAATATTTTATTTTTAAAATCAATCACTTTTAAATTTATTATTTTTAATTTTATTGTAAAACTTTTTTAAGATTGCACTTGTTTATGTGTAGATATTTAAAATAAATTTTCTAATTATTTATTATGAAAATTTTAATGTCATTATTTTAATTCTTTTATAATTTTGATATTTAAACCGTACAATTTAATTATATAAAATGGTTATATTTAAAAAAGAGTTATTCAAATTATTATGGTCTTTTTCACTAAAATTATGTTTAATTAAGAGGATATGATTTTATCAATTACTATTAAAGCCCAATTAGTTAATGCAAGCCCAATTAGCTCTTTTATTAAATATATATATATATATATATATATATATATATATATATATAAATAAGCCAATTATTCAAGGCAAGCCCAATTTTCATCATAATATATAATTTTTTAATATTTTATTATGATAGTGATATTTTTAGAAGGAAAAATGACATTCTTGTAATATCTTCCAACTGTCTTGCTTTTATATAAGTATAGATTATTATTATTATTATTATTATTATTGTTGTTGTTGTTGTTGTTGTTGTTGTTGAACCCCGATCCAAATTAGAACCGGACACTCATCCTGGCCGGTTTATGAAGGTTGCCTTTAGGAGTCTAATCCAGTCCATCAAGCTCACCCATATGATCCGGCCAGGATTCTTCACCTAAACAACCTCTCGGAGACCCGGTCAAAATTATCTCCGTAGCGAGTTCGGAAGGACATGACCGACCCAGACAGGATGTGCCGAGTAGGATATTTCTGATGGTTATGAGATATGGGATAGCTAAACCGCCCACTCCCGTGAAAGTAGGTGAAAATCAAGGAGGTTGTGGGCATGATTCCCACTACTCGAGCTCTTCCTAGGCTATAAATAGTAGTATTTTCAACTTGTAAAGGGTTCCAACACTTTTGTATTGAAGCACTAGAGAGTTGTTTTTTCTATATATATTAGATCCTGACCGGCCACTAAAATCCGACCAAGATCAGCCGAGTTAAATTGCGCGAGTAGGCTCTGGGCCAATTTTTTTGCACTCTTTTATACATTTCAGCTTAATTTTTTTGATCCGATTTCACCAATTTCATCCAAATTCAATCGATTTGAGTGTTCGACTAGGGATTATTTCATAATATAAATTCCGACGTCAACAATAATAATAATAATTATTACTATTATTTATTTATTTTGGATAATTTCAAATTTTCTCTAAAGTTTAGGTTTTATTCAAAAAAAAAATCATTTAATTTTTTTTACAATCTTAATTTTTTACTTAGTTATTTATTTTATTGTTATTAATGTCAACAATTGATACATATATTTCTCTGTTTACTTTTGTATTTTTCCGTTCATTTTTTTCATTGTTAATTTTTATTGTGTAATATATTTTATTATTATAAATGATAATGGTTGATATTTATGCTTCTTTATTTTACTTTACATTTTTTCAAAAAAAAAATTCAATATTAATTTTTTATATAATTTGTTTATTTATTGTCACTAATGTTGATATTAATGAGGAAGATGTGGAAATATTCGATAGTATACTAGTTTCACCTCATATTAACCCCAAAGTGTAATTAACGGAGCTCTAAATATAATTTTCATACTATTCTTCTCCAAAAAATATTCGATACCCGTACAGAAAAATGAAAAATTCATTGAATTTCTTGAAAAAAATCAAGATGATTAAAGACATGAAAAATGAGAAAATTTGCTATTGAGGTACATTTTGTTTTAAAGGAGAACTTGAAGCAAGTAGCAAGGAATGTTCCAAGTTTTTCTATATAGTTCTTTTTTTTTATTTTTTATTTGTCTCTTGCAAATTAGTATGTTTCAAGTTTTCTTGCATAAATTTTATTATTTTTTATTTGTTGCTGACAATTTGATATGTTAATTGTTTTTTGGTATGGTTAATTTTATTTGTTATACCTAACAATTTTTAAGTATTTAGTCATTAAATGTTTTATATATTTTATATTTTCCTTAATATTAGGTCTTATCTTTTTAATCTTATCTTCATGATCAATAGTTGATATTAATAAAAATAAAATAAATAATTAAATAAAAAATTAACATTGAAAAAAAATGAATTGAAGAAAAAAAGTAATGAAAGAAATATACGTATCAAATGGGAAAATTACAAATTTAGGACACTATTTTTAAGTAATTTATCAATGAAGGACACTAACTTTTCAAGTCTTGACATTGACGCACTAACTTTTCAATTTGAGTGATTTTAGGACAAAAACAACTTGTAGTCATGAATTTCAGGTCCAATCATATGAGATTTGAGGTTTTGCTTAAGTGATTTGCACCAAAATTCCTGTGATTTGACCCGAAATTCATGATTTTTGGTTCTTTGTCCTAAAATATCCAAATTGAAAAGTTAGTGTTTAATGTCGGGGCCCGAAAAGTTAATGTCTTTTATTGGTGAATAACTTAAAGATAGTGTTCTAAGTTTTCAATTTTCCCACGTATCAACCGTATGCATTAATAGTAATAAAATAAATAATTAAATAAAAAATTGACATTGTAAAAAAAAAAAGAGTTGAAAAACAAAAATAAAAATGTGTTACAAGTAACTACATAAAAATTTGTACCGATCGTTGGCATTAATCACAATAATCTAAATAACTAAATAAAAATTAATATTAAAAAAAGAATTAATTGAAAAAAAAAAGTAAATAAAGAAATGTGTTAGTGTAGAAAATAAGTTTGAAGGAAGCATTTACACTTGCAAGAAACTCACATAAGAGAATGATGTTACAATTTAATACAATATAACATTTTTTGTATGATTTTCTGTATAAATTGAATGTAAAGATATGAACTGAGAATAAGAAAATTAGTGAGGATAGAGAGAGCACAAGAGGGAGGATAGTACTATTTTTCTGATGATTCCTTTCTCTGCCAGAAAAAAGGCATTTTGTAACAACTAGTGGGGACCGCACCCAAATACAGCAAAAGTATAAACAACAGTGGCTAAAATAGAAATACCACCCACTTTAGGGAAATTTAAATAAGCTGAAAATAAAGTCAAGTGTACGGACGAGATTTAATCTATCAAAAAGGTCTCCACCATCAGATCTTTGCTACGCCTAATCCCCCTTTTCAGACACAACTTGTACTTGTTCACTTTCCTCCTTCTCCAACCTTATTTCCTCACCTTCCATCTTCTCGAAACCTACTGCAACTACTCCGCCATTCTGCACAACTCTTCCGGCTACATTTTCCGATTTCTTTCGCAACTTCAGATCTTCCAACACTGGTATTCCTGTGACAATTTCCCCCGGTTCAGATGATCCTTGTCCCCAAGGATCCAACGAAGGATACCAACGCTTGATTAGCAATAAGTCTTCCCAACTCTCTACCTTCCACTCCTCTGCAACCCACATAACTCAAACCTCTATTTTCTCTACATAGGTATCCAGAACCTTGCGGTGGGCAAGAACCCGATCTGGTTGGATCTGGAAGTTTCCTTCTTCATCAACGTCGGGTAACTTGGTCGAAGGTATGTGTTTCACTCCAATGCACTTTTTGAGTAGTGAAACGTGAAAAACAGGGTGTATCTTAGATCCCTCTGGTAGATCTAGTTTGTAAGCCACTTGTCCAACTTTCTCTAGGATAGGAAATGGACCGTAGTATTTTGATGAGAGCTTCAGATTCTTTCGGAATTGCACTGAATTCTGCCGAAATGGTTGAAGCTTGAGAAATACCAGATCTCCCACTTCAAAACTCCTCTCTTGTCTCTGCTTGTCTGCGTAGTGTTTCATCCTCTCTTAGGCTAAGTGTAGATTCTTCTTCACTTGTTCAGTAACCTTCTGCCTCTGTTGTAGGAACTCTTTACATCAGTATTACTGGTATCCAGGTAGGGATCTATGGTTATGGTAGGTGGTAGATAACCATAGAGCACCTGAAATGGTGACATCTTGAGACTGGTATGATAGTTGGTGTTATACCAGAACTCAGCTAATGGTAACCATTTCAACCAATGTTTAGGCTGATCTTGAACCATGCATCTTAGGAACTGTTCCAAGCATTGGTTGACTCTCTCTGTTTGCCCATCAGACTGAGGGTGATAGGCTGTGCTTAAGCTCAGTTTAGTACCAATCAGTTTAAACAATTCCTTCCAAAAGGAACTTGTAAAAACCTTGTCTCTATCAGAGACTATACTTACTGGGAAACCATGTAGTTTATAGATGACATCTAGGAAATGTTTTGCAACAATCTGAGCTGTGTAAGGGTGTGAGAGGGCTATAAAATGGGCATATTTGGTGAACCTGTCCACAACTACCCAAATGACATTCTTACCCCAAGACTTAGGAAGGCCCTCTATGAAATCCATAGAGATATGTGACCAAGCTTGCTTAGGGATGGGTAATGGCTGCAGTAATCCTGGGTAAGGAACACGTTCAGACTTGTTCCTTGCACAAATATCACATCTCCTTACCCATTCCAGAACATCTTTCTTCTGATTTGGCCAATAGAAAACCTTCTGTAACCTGTAGTAAGTGCCATTAGAACAAGAATGCCCTCCAAAAGCAGTGTGGTGGAATTCTGCAAGCAAAAGTTCCCTTACCCCATGTGATAAACCTACCACAACCCTGTTCCTGTATCTTAGAACCTCACCCACCTTCTGGAAATCAGGATAAGAATCAGGATTTGCAGATTTAGTACTGATGATCTTCTGCACAAAGTCATCTCCTTGATAACTTTTCACCACTTGTTTCACCCAATTTAGAACAACTGTGGAAACAACAGCACATTGTACCTCTTCCCCTTCCTTTCTAGATAAGGCATCAGCTACTCCATTATCCCTTCCTTTCTTATAGTGTATTTCATTGTCAAACCCTAAAAGCTTGACTATCCATTTTTGTTGTAGAGGTGTAACCAACTTCTGATCCATTAAATATCTCAATGATTGTTGGTCTGTGTTAATGATAAACCTTCTACCTTGTAGATAGTGCTTCCATTTTTGTATGGCCATCATCACAGCTAGGAATTCTCTTTCATAGACTGATAGAGCTTGATTTCTTGGACATAATACCTTACTCAAGTAAGATATAGGCCTCCCCTCTTGCATGAGAACAACCCCAATTCCTTTTCCACTAGCATCAGTCTCCACAACAAATTCCTTACAAAAATTAGGTAGAGCTAGTACAGGAGCAACAACCATAGCCTCTTTCAGTTTGAGGAATGCTGCATCAGCCTCAGGATTCCAGCAGAAACTGTCCTTTTTTAGAAGATTAGTAAGAGGCCTACTAATCGTCCCATACTCCTTAATAAATTTCCTGTAGTAGCCTGTTAGACCAAGAAACCCTCTTAATTACTTGACATTCTTAGGTTGTGGCCACTGAACCATGCCGCTGATTTTGTTTGGATCAGTTGCCACTCCTTCTTGGGATATAATGTGACCTAGATATTCAATCTTTTGCTACCCAAATTGGCACTTGCTCCTTTTTGCAAAAAGATTGTTATCTTTAAGTAACTGTAAGACCAGCTCTAAGTGTTGTAGATGTACCTCCCAGCAAGGGCTGTAAATTAGAATGTCATCAAAGAAAACCAACACAAACTTCCTTAGATAGTCCCTGAACACCTTGTTCATCAGAGACTGAAATGTAGCAGGGGCATTACACAGCCCAAACGGCATGATAAGGAACTCATAATGGCCATTATGAGTCCTAAATGCTGTGAGATACCTATGCTCAGGTGTCATCAATATCTGAAAATACCCTGACCTCAAATCAATTTTAGAAAAAAACTTAGATCCATTCAGCTCATCCAATAACTCATCTATGATAGGAATTGGATAGTTGTGTTTGATGGTCAGGTCATTTAGGTACCTATAATCCACACACATCCTCCAAGAACCATCTTTCTTCTTTACCAATATAACTGGTGAAGCAAAAGGGCTCTTGCTGTCTTGAATCACCCCTGACTGTAGTAGTTCCTTAACAATCCTTTCTATTTCCTCCTTGTGGGAATGTGATATTCTGTATGGATACTGTTGCTTCGGGACACTTCTATTTTTGAGCAAAATCTGATGCTCAACCCCTCTCTCATGAGGTATCCCCACAGGCTCCTCAAAAACTTCCTTAAATCTTTCCAGGATGTCCTGTAGGTCAGGAACATCCTCAGTACCAGTCATACGTGCTGTGACCAAGTAAATTTTTTCTACATCAGTGGCCATCTCTTCATGCCATAACTTATTTAAGCTGATATCAGAAATTAAGTTACAATCAGTTGAGGACGTAATAGCCTGTAACTTAACCTTCTTGTCCAGAATAGTGACTGTGAAAGACATGTTCTCATAGTCTAATTCAATAGGAGTGCAAGATTTCAGCCAATCTCCTCCTAAAATCAAATCACAACCTTCATTTTCTAGTACTCTTAGTGGAAAAGAGAACTCATGCCCTTGCATTTTCCAACAGAAACTATCCACCAGTTTTGCACTTACCAACCTCTGTCCATTAGCTACTTTTACAATCAAAGGATTGATTGGAGTCAAAGGACATCTCAATCTTTTGGCTGTAGCAGATTGAATGAAACTGAGGGTACTTCCAGTGTCAATTAGGATGTGTAGCCTTTATCTGTTATATTCACCATACAACCTCTTAGTAGTCATACCCTCATCACCTTTAATGGAATCCAAGGACATTTGGACTTCTTCCATTGCTTCAGTGTCTGCTTGGTTTGGAATTTCCATTAATGGACCACCAATTTCCACTTCCTCTTTCTCTTCAGTGATAAGCATATATGTAATTTTCTGTTTACATTTATGCCCATAGGTGAAGGGTTCATCACAATTGTAGCAAAGCCCCTTCTCCCTTCTAGCAGCCATTTCAGCAGCTGTCAAAACCTTTATTGGTGGTCTTCCTCCATTGAATGGTGGTTTTCCAACATTACTATCAGAATTATCAGTTTTTTTTAAGTTTTGTTGTGAAAAACTGAAACTCTTAGGAGTAGACTTAAGCTTCCTAGTAAGTGCATCCATAGTCAACACTTGTTGTTTACCCAGATTGATAGTATGTTGTAAAGTTTTGGGATCAAACATAGAAATAGCATATTGCAATTCCTCATTAAGCCCACTAATGAAACTAGCAACAAAATAACTTTTAGAAAACTCTTCTCCTTTAATCAACTGCAAACAAGCCT
Organism: Scutellaria barbata; assembly: GCA_028654395.1. Lineage (NCBI taxonomy): Eukaryota > Viridiplantae > Streptophyta > Magnoliopsida > Lamiales > Lamiaceae > Scutellaria > Scutellaria barbata. The sequence goes on along the minus strand of CM053644.1, from coordinate 18,298,632 downwards.
TAAGCTCTTCAAATTTATCAACATAATCAGAATATGTTCCAGTTTGTTTTAGCTTATTGAAACTCAACTATAACCCTAGATTCCCTCAACTCTTCAAATCTAGCAGTAAGCACCTCCACAAACTGTGCCCAAGTGAGTTCAATATTTTTTTGACTATGATTTTGATACCATAATGCAGCTTTTCCATCAAAATGCATGGAAGCAAGAGTTACCTTGTGGGAGTCTGAAACAACAGGTACAAGCTTGAAGTACGAGTTGCATTTCAAGATCCAAACCCTGTGGTTTGATCCATCAAATCTGGGAAAATCCACCCTAGGTAGGGGTGTGTGAACTACAGATCCAGCATACTCTTGAATCTGTCTTCCCTTAGATGTTTTTTGATTTTGTGAAGTTTTTCCATAGTAACTTAATCCCATATTGGGATCCCCCAATATTGAATCCTGCTCTAATTGATTTTTTCCTTTATCCAGGTTCATGAGTTGTAGCTGGAGTGCAGCCAAGGTGTTGGTAACATGATCCAACTTCCCCATAATTTCCAAACGTTGATCATCAACCTTAGAGGTAATGCCGATGATTGAATCCTGAAATTTTGCCTCCTTTGCTTCCCATTTCAAAGTTTATGTTTGAATTTGTTGTTCTAACTTCCTCTGCGATTCTTGCAGGTCCTTAAACCTGGTAGCTTCAGCCATTTTCTAGATCAAGATGGCTCTGAATACCAATTGTTACAATTTAATACAATGTAACATATTTTTTGTATGATTTTCTATATAAATTGAATGTAAAGATATGAACTGAGAATAAGAAAATTAGGGAGGATAGAGAGAGCACAAGAGGGAGGATAGTACTATTTTTCTGATGATTCCTTTCTCTGCCAGAAAAAAGGTATTTTGTAACAACTAGTGGGGACCGCACCCAAATATAGCAAAAGCATAAACAACAGTGGCTAAAATAGAAATACCACCCACTTTAGGGAAATTTAAATAAGTTGAAAATAAAGCCGCGTGTACGGACGATATTTTATCTATCAAAAAGGTCTCCACCATCAGATCTTTGCTACGCCTAATCCCCCTTTTCAGACACAACTTGTACTTGTTCACTTTCCTCCTTCTCCAATCTTATTTCCTCACATTCCATCTTCTCGAAACCCACTGCAACTACTCCGCCATTCTGCACAACTCTTCCGACTACGTTTTCCGATTCCTTTCGCAACTTCAGATCTTCCAACACTGGTATTCCCGTGACAAATGAGTCCTTTAATATATCAACAAAACGAAAAGAAAAAAAACACTAAAAAACGTTTGAAGAGCGCATGCACAACACTTCCATTAATAATAACAGATTTGGGGATTTCAAGTTATATGTAAAAAAATCACAAGGGGGTTTTACGCTGATTTTCCAAAGCATAAGAGAATTTTGCACAATTATCCCTATTTTAATTCTTTAACCATCCTTTTATTTTCAATTTTAATCGTATTTTATTCAAAATGTCAATTTTTATTTTATTTGGATGTTGGATAGTAAAACCTGATCATCATATGTGGCATTTCGAATTTTAAAAAATAACCATCCAAAATTAAAAATAGAAAAAAAAATTAAAACAGAAAATTAAAAAAATGAAAATTCATCTTCTTAAAAAATTAAAACAGAATTAAATGTTGAAATAAAATAAAATAAAATAAAAAATTAAAAAATGAAAGTTCATCTTCTTCATCAACCACGGCACCAGCCACGACCGCCGCCGTCGCGCCGAACCACCACCAACCGTGTATCCTATTCCCTTTTCCACCACCTATTTCCTCCTCTTTTTTCCCCAATTTACTACCCTATATCACACATTCTACACACCGAGATACCATAGCTAACTGCGAACCAACAATCGAGATTCTCTTTCATCAGATCCATTGAGTTTGTTCACCTCCGTTTCCTCTCTTAGATCTTGCTCGCCTTTCGATTCGTTGTATATTCGCTGCCAAATTATTGAATTACTCTTTGTGAGCTGCTGCTGAAAATGGGTTCGATTAGGGCATATTTGTGGAGCAAAATCCACCCCGAACCAATCGACCACTTCAGCCACCGTCAGGGCCGGCGGCGGGGGGTGAGGAGTTGGAGGGGTTTTCATGGGGCCTGGTGGACAGTCCGGTTGGGTTTGGCGGAGAGTGTAGCGGCGGTGGGGATGTTCTATTCCTTTTTTATTTTTTGTGTTTTGTATTTTTTATTTTGTATTTTTAAAATGGGTTTGTATTTTGTGTTTTTTTGTTTTTTTATTTTAATTATGTTCCTTTTTATTTTTTATGTTTTTTAGTTTTTTAATGCATTTAAATGATGTGGCAGATGATATGGAATTATAGGGATGAAAAAAATATAAAAATAAATGCCACATATGAAATAAATTGCCACATATAAAATATTTAGGGAGATTTTTTATATTAAAAATGCCACAAGGGATAAAGAAATGCCAACTCAGCAAAATTGACCTGAATTGTCTAATTTCACGATCTCCGTGCGATTCACGTACAATTTGAGCCCAATTAAGCAATTCGAACTTAAATTGGGCAAAATTCGCGAAGCCCGATAAGATAAAGTTCTAAATTGCCAGCCTAAAAACTTAAAGTTCGAAATTGTCAGATCCCTAAATTACGGAGTAAAAAAGATAATCTAAAAAAAAAATTGATAGTTAGGGAACTGAAATTATGACCAAGTTATAAAACAAAAATTGTGTATTTTCCTTTTTTTTTTTTTCTTCTCAAACTCCTATAACATAAAACAGTTATAAACCTATCATTAAAACAAACATTAACTTGTCATACAAATATAATTTCATGAAAAGAAATCTAAAATACATAATTCAAATTTAGTTTTATAAGTCAATCTTTATTATAAGAATTATGAATTGTGGATTAATTTATTTTATAAAATTAGATTAATAAGACAATTTTAAATTTCTAGCCTAAATTTATTTAACTTTTTTTTTCCCAATCATTATAGAATTGTAAATTTCTAGTCCACTCAATTCAATATTGGAGCTTTTCCTGCCAAATTAATGATCAGCCACCTCTTTTTAATGAGAAGTTAATATTTTAATGCGTTTGAAACAGTAGCAAAAGGCAGTTTGTCTTTTTGTTAATAAATAAATAAATATGAAAAGTGGTTGGGATATAATATTCTTATTATATATTAAATTTTTTCTATTTATAATTATTTAAAAAAGATGAATTTTATGTCTTACGAATTTAATTTTATGAGAACTTACAAAATTAATTTTGTGGGATAATGCAATCCACATCCCACCACTCAAAATTTAACTTTATCAAATAATTTATATCCATTTCTTCCTTTTTTTAAATAACATTATTTTATATTCTTGAAACTATTTTATATGATTTATTTTAATAATTCGTTAACAAAATCAATTTGACATCTACTTCTTGACAGAAAATAAATGAGTCGCTGCTGCGACCCGCATTTATGCATTGACTTGACTCGAAATTTTTTTTAATGCATATTGGTAAAATAATATAAATTCTGTTTCTTAGGAGAAATTTCAATAGAAAGAAGATATTATTTTTAATTCATATATACATATATTTAATAAAGATAAAAAAAATATTTAAGAAAGAATGCGCTGGAGTGTGGACAAGGAGTCAATGTAGTCTGACAAAAATAAAAGTCAACTTAATTAAATCGAGGCTTTTCAATTGGTTATTCTGTGAGTCTTCATGGAAATGTTAAAACTTTATTTTTCCAAGATTTTTTAAAAGTTTTTTTTTTTTTTAACGTCTAAAATAATGTTGTCGTGAACTTATAATCTCAAATAGAGAGTATGGGTGGGCTGTACATACACCAAGAGTTTCTAAACATATTTCATGATTTTTACCCACTATATAAGTAATTAATGCAAAATGTTAAGTTAAAATTAGAATTTTCAATCCAAGTTTATCATTTTATACTTGTTGAATCAAAATTAATTATTTGGGTATAACGGCTGGAAGACTTTTTAAGTACCCCTTTACTACACTCCGGTGTAGGGTGATTTGAATGATACAACGCCGGTTAAATTTTGAGAATTGTGAAAAATAGAGTTTTTTCCATGTATTTTATATAATTAAACTCGATGCACAGAAATGGTATCAGAGGCTAGGTTTATTGAAGATATAAATTAAATTATTTGTACAATATTATTTTTTCTTATGCCTAATAGGAGAAAATCAAGAAAAATGTATCCGAAAATATTTCGAGATAAAATAGGTGCAAGATTTCAATAAATGACATCCAGCGACGATTGGAACCTAATCGTTCCAGATACATCTAAGATCTCTCAAGATCTTAGGGAGATCCAAAAATACTATGGTGGATAGACAGAGAAGATGTTCTGATCTCTATCCGAGATCCAACAAGAAGTCTTATATCTAAAGAAAGAAATCATAGGTTTGAGAGAAAGATTACCAAGAGGAACGGGTAGATCGATGAACGAACGTTTCAAAGATGCATTCGGAAATAAATCAATTATTCCCAAAGGAAAGACTATGGAAATTCTATAGTCTAAAAGCTACGAGAAACTCTTACTCGACATCATCCGACAAGTCTGATGGAAGTCACAAGAGTAGATATCTCGAAATTAACCGAATCACTTTCCAACTTAGGAATTGTGGATCTGGTTAATCTCAAGATGAATGATCCTATTCCTAAACAAGAAGAAGAGAGTACGAGTGCGGAAACACCCGTCCCCCAACAACCATGGAGGTAAGATCAAGTCGATCATAATGCATTTGTGGCTCGATGCAGGAGACAACCAGGATGGGATAAAGCAGCATCTAACAGTCTTGGGCAAAAACGAATCTTGAACCAACACATCCGTTCGGGTTGATGCTCACAACTGACATCGTCGATTTCAGAAATATGGAAACTTTGATCGACGAATGAGTGACATCTTTAAAGGTTGCCTCATCAGCGCTGGACATTGATAAGAATCAATTCAGCAAACTTTTTGAAAATAGTTTGCAAGGTTCAGCTAAAAAAACATGAGATAATACGGAGGCCTATATCAAAGAAGAGATTGGATCGGGAGATAATATTTATGGAATTATCGAAAAGATCGGTCACTTGCTCAAAGTATACTTCATCGGCGATGGATACTTTGATGAAAGAAAAGAAGAAAAGAATCAAGAATATACACAGACATTGTATGCTCTCAAATTGAGAAGTATATGTTACGCGGATGAATATATATATTGGTTTCGTAAATACTACTTTCAAACTCAGATACCATTGAATGTTGTAACAAAAATGTTCTTTGCAAAAATATGTAGCTCATGGAGAGAGATACTTATACAAACATATAAGGTACCTCCAAAAAGAGTTGATTCAGTGGCCCGAAGGGCATATGAGAATTGTGTCAACAGGCGACACTACATAAGAATAAGAAAAAACTAAGAGGGCAGACAAAAAGAACCCCTCTTTGTTGCGATAACAATGGTTTTCCAAGTATTATTGGAGAACTAAGTCGTGAGAGGTAGGGCAAAAGAAAGAAACACTTCAAATGTGTGTTTCGATCTAAGTCCGGAGGATCATACAAAAGGCTTTCTAATCAAGGAAGATCATGGTGGTCCAAATCAAAGGCTAGATTTTACAAATCTGGTCAGAAATTCGGTCCTTCCAATTTTTCTTCACAAGAATCTAGATTCACAGGGAAGTCAACAAGAAAAATACCAAGAAGGAAAACTTTCAAATGGGTTTATACTCGGACGAATAAAAGTTTCAAAGATTGCAACTACTGGACGTGCGGTGCGAAATGTCATATTTCGCCAGATTTCCCATAGAAGAAAGGTGAGGTATGTCAATTCAGATCGACAACCGACATCCTTGATGCGGTTTACTATGACGACTTGGTACTGGTTTACTAGTTTGAGGACATTTCTCAAATGAAAGCATCTATGAAGAAGAGTTCGAATCTGATTTTGAGAGTTCCTATGGATCATTTACAGAATCAGACGAGTAGCTTCGATGAATAGGAAGATAGGCTCCAAATGTTGAATAGTCTATCAGGATTCTTTTCACGAATGACAATCTCAAACAAAACGATGAAAAGAATAATGTGGCAGGATTCAACCCTAAGTCTTTACGATGGCTTTAGGATTGAAAGTCTTAACCGATTCTGTAACTAGATCGAACTAAGACAGTGTAAGCACAACATCATCTACCGTGTAAACTCAGGTGAGTTTTCGATTCCAATGAAATTAATCGGTAATAAAGTTGATATACAACTTATTCCAAATGAAGAAATTCTTAAGGAATTGAGCCGAATCAAAGAAGTAGCGGTTACTATTAAATGGATTCATATTGAAACCATTGAAGTAGTAATTAAAACTACCTTCAAAGAAGGTATTGATTCAAAAATTCATTTGTCAGTAATGGATAGACGTATCAATAACTTGAGAGATGACTGTCTTGGTACAATGGTAGGAAATTTATATGTTGGCAAACTTATATTTGACATACATCCTAGGATTGCATAACCTAGCAGATCAAGATTTCAGTAGAGTCTTAACCCTTCATCAAGGTTTTAAAAGATCTGAATTAATGAAAGAAGGTAATAGACCATATTCTATCACGTATAGAATTGCATATATGCTTTCCAACACACATCATTCGAGGATAGGTGGTGTAAATTTGCTAATCAAAGATCATCTGATTTTAAATAAATCGTCAAGGTTTGATTCTGAGATTAGTAACAGGATGTCATTTTTTGAAGATAGGATTTTAAGTCTAAAAGGAAAAGAATCAAGTGAAGATTTTAATCCACAAAAAATTAGGGTAAGTAATGTAACAATGAATTGCCTTGAGGGTTGGAAAGAAATCCATATTGTTTTTGATGTATTTGAAACTAATAATTTATTTTCTTGTGATGAGATATATCATTTACAACAATCAATTGTTAATAGATATGAATGCATGTTAAAAATAGCAGGCTATGAAGTATCTGTTACAAGAATTGCAGGTAGAACTAAAGGTTCTATGACCGTTGCTCTAAATTTCCTTGAGGAACACAAACCATGGGGAAGAAATGAAAAATAGATGGATTTCAGTTTCGATGGACACCTGATGAGGGTGGAATGAGTAGCCCATTTTCTATCAAAATATGTCAGATCGACATATAGAGGAAGAGATTTCAGATCTCTTAAAACAACGAGATTTTGTTAGATATTTTAAGAGATTTACGTAATCACGGTCTAACTCATTATACAAGAATACAAGAAGTTATGTTTAAGTTTAATAAGATAAACTTAAGGATAAACCTATTAGAATCCTGGAAAAATAGAATTTATCCAAAAGATTTTGAATGACAAGTGTTTTCTCTATATATATATCTATCGGGATATTATATGAACAATACAAATCTGAGTACTTTGCAGCTTATATTGATTCAGGTTCAGACATTTGCATAACAAAATCAAAAGGTTTCCCCAGTGAATCTGTGGAAACTCACCTTTTATTGCAGGAAGGGATTTTTCTCAAAAACATCCTAATACTCAATAAGGGTATTCGAGAATCATGAATAATGATCGGAAGAACATTTGGTACCCCATGGTACAAAGTAAGAATGCCACCAATCTATATTCATGATACAAGTGCTTATATTTTGTTGGCTAACAATTTCATCCAAACATTTGCAAAATATGAGCAAGATAACCATACGAACCAGTTAACCTTTACTACTAACTATGGTAGTTTAATACAGGTTTTGCAAAGGGAGAAAACTTTCAATAGGATAATGCCTATTATTTTTCCGCAACAAATGTGTGATAATGACTCCAAGTTAACCCATCCTAAAATGCAGGATAAACAAAAATTTGGAAAAACTCTTTTGTCTTATAGACAAAAGGGAATGGAGGAGCCGTAGGAAGAAGCTATTCAGTTTTTAAAAAATGTCCTATAAGAAGGTCCACCTCCAATTGACATCGATGAAGAAAGTTTACTTTCCCTTAAAAATGTTAAAAGACTAATTAAAAGGAATTTCAATGAGAATCCTTTAACCTGGTGGGACAAAAACCAAATCGAAGCAATACTAAAAGTTCGGGAATAATATAGATACGAGTAAGTTCGATTCAAGCCGATTCAGATGAATATGAAAGATTGAAAAGATATGCAAAAGATTATTAAAGAGCATATCGATCTCAATCTAATCGAAGCAGGTATCTCCCCTTATAGTAGCCTTGGGTTTTTGGTAAAAAATCATGGTGAAATAAAGAGAGGTAAGACAAGGTTAGTAATTAACTATCAAGACATTAATAAAATTACCGAATTTGATGGTTATTACATTCCAAGTAGAGAACCCTTAATTAATTGCATTAAGAGATCAAAAGTGTTTTCAAAGTTTGATTGTAAATCTGGATTTTACCAGATTAAGCTAGAAAAGGAATTGAAAAAATTAACTGTCTTTTCTACACTACAAGAATAGTATATCTGGAATGTACTTCTAATGGGTCTTACAAATGCACCCCAAATATACAAAAAAAAAGGATAATCTTTTTAAAGATTATTTTGAATTTATGTTTGTTTACATAGACGATATTCTGATTGCATCTAAAAATATGAAAGATCATTTAAAGTATCTTGAAATATTTTCTGAAGCATGCCATAAAGAAGGATTAGTGCTCTCTGAAAAGAAAGCAATAATCGTGGTTAATAGGATCCAGTTTCTCTGTGTTATTATTGACCATGCAGAGATGGAACTACAAGAACATATTGTGGAAAAAAAATCCACAATTTTCTAGATGTTCTTAAAGATAAGAAGCACCTTTAAAGCTTCTTAAGAGTGATTAATTTTGTAGGATCATTTATCAAGGACAAAAAGATGAAAAGTCCAAATGAAAATGGGAAGACATCCATTCCCAACGTGTCTGGGAGTTAAAATAGGTTTGCAGTAACCTGCCAAAACTTACGATCCCTTAAGATAAGGATCAATTAGTTATCTATACAAACGCTAATGATTTCTGATGGGCAGCAGTACTTATGAGGAAAATATCTAACGATGAAGAACCATGTAGATATAGGAGGGTTGTTCACAGAACAATAAGACAAAGTATGACATATAAATGAAAAAGAATTTTTTGCTGTTTGGAAGACAATCAAAAAATGATCTCTATTTTTACTAGCAAAAGAATTTATTCTTAAAGTTGATAATACCAATGTAAAAGCTTTTTTAAAAATAAACTTGAATCAAAAATAGAAAAAAGCTCGTATTATCAAGTGGCAAGCAGAATGCCAATATTATTTATTTGATATTGTCATTGTGAAATCTAATGAGAATGTTCTTGCAGATTTCTTAACAAGAAATAGACATCCTTAAAACGGATTCCATCACGGTTAGATAAAGACACCTCAGGGAACACCTTGAGAAACTAAACAAAGCATTTGAGTTGCTAAGGATACGTGGCGAAGCAGCTTCATATGTTCAAAAGGTAGATTTGGACAAAGTCCAAGCAGCCATACACACTTCGTGCGTGGTCCAAATCCATTTATGAAAGTCATTGGAAGGGCCTCTGCAAAAGACGGGTTCACCATCGGTGACCCAAAGGGAAATACACGGGAAAAGGGTCATCATCAATGAACAAACATGATGTTTTTATACCCAAGACAAGAAATCCTGCAGATAAGTATTTTTCATCAAACTCTGGTGAAATGGTGAATAAAGACAAAACAAGAAAACTATCGGATTCCGATAGTAATATTAATTCGAAAAGTTTGGAAGCAATTTGAGACAACCCGAGTCAACCCATCACCTCTGAGGTTAAAGAGAGAGATGTTAACCTAAGACCACATACAGACCAAAGACAGGTTAATACTAACCAATCTATTTCTCATTTTTAGGTTTATCAACGAACATGAGAGAAATTGGTTATAAGGAATAGGATCAATCCTAACAAAATTACTGTCGATTGGTCTGGAAAGTATCCAAGACTTTGGATGCTCCCGGTTGTAAACCCGCAAGATGTGTGAGAATGGTTCGAATTTGGAGCTATTACTTCAACCGCATCCAACTTTCTGGAGATCTCCAAGTTACCGGAATGGATAACTACTTCTGTGCATGATTTATGGCAAAATAACCCACATTTAGGTCGAGGAGATACATTGGAGCTAAAGATCATTTTAGCAGCTCCTGAAATCACGGGTAAGGGGTCTCACCCAGTTTTCCAATACATAAAACTACAGAGATCAAATATGGTGGCATATAATAGAGCCAAAACACCACCATCAAATAGTCATTTAGTGGTCGCCCTTACAGAAGAAGAAATATCGACAAGGCGAGCTTGGGGATTATGGGTCTGTCTTATTGAGATGGACAAAGTAAAGTACCCATTCAAAATTTTCCAAAATTCTACGAATGGGTCATTCCTGTTAAATTCAATGACAGGAAGTACAACCAAATTTACTGAAAACCTCTTCGAAAATAAGAGAAAATTAATTTGGGAAAACAAGGTTTTGGCAACTGAGCAAATGAGAAAAAAAGTATGTAACATGATACATATCGGAAGATGGGAAGAATGAATATGTTCTTACTGTCAGGGGCAAGAGAAACATTTGTTTGGATAAGGGTTCAAAGTTAAACAGGACAAGCCCGATTACTAGAAAAAGAAGGGAAAAGGGAAGGGTTTTTAAACAGAAAAAACAAAAAATGTAATAAAAGAAAGCGAGTGTAATTGGACTCGATAATTTACAAGTAGACATGTATTCTACGAATGTAATAATATAGGAATACATTGTATTGTACTATGGGGTGCGCTTAGAAAAATCGTAAGAGATCTTTCTTGGCTCCACCAAGCACATGACACTACTTTCAGACAAGAAATAGTGAATGGTCCCGCCATCAATAAAAGTTCAACCACCAATAATAAAGACAATCGGGGTGGACAAAAGAAAGGGACGTTCCACTAATAATGTCAGTGGACAAACATCAAAAGACAAACTATAGTGGGTGAATTATTACTCCACTCATATGGTGTTTGGCAAGCTGGCAAAGAAGAGGATTGAAATCCACATTTCAAGTCTAAATTCTTGGCTATAAAAAGGGGCTCTCATCCTCAGAGAAGATTATCAAGTCTTACACTTCCCTCTTCTATAAGTGTCGAAAATCTTCTCTCTAGTTATAATAGTTTAGCTTTAAAGCTTTCCTGTTTATGAGGGTCTCCCCTTCTCGAGTATTAGCCATGTTGGCTAAATCAAGCTTTTTCCTCCAATGACTGAGAAAATTAGTATTGTAAAATAGTTTAAATTTTTATCTTCAATAAAACAGATTTTTGCTCCAATACTTCGTTTCATTTATTCATCTGAGTATAAAAATATCCAGTAGTGAGTCTCTCCAAAAATCCCCGTGTTAGGCAGTTGGCCGTTGTGAAGGGGTGTGGACAGGTTCTCAAAGGGGCAATCGATTTAGAACCACAGATTGCGGGCGAGTGGTTGGATCAATGATCCGTAAAACCTAAATCGAGAAAATCGAGAAGAGAAATTTTGAGACGAAGACGATGTATGAAATTTTACTAAGATTTATTTATGTTTACGGAAGCATGTTGGCCTGACTATCGATCAAATATGTGAATAACAGGTCTAATTAGATATGATATGGAAGAATGGAAAATGGCTATTGACATGTTGGCTTTTTGGAAATTTTAAGAAAAAGACAAGGACAAATATTTTATAAATATGAAATGTATTTGAAAAATCAAAATTTTAGGATATTCTTAGAAAATAATGGGGTGTGGATAGTGCTACTCTTGTATTATAGAACCAAAATTCTGGTATAAGGTGAGACTGGAATATTAATTGTTAAATAATTTCAAATAGAGAAATGCTATTTTTATTTGTTAAAGAAAAATATAAAATTGATATTTTATCTCGACAAAGGATAATGTAAGTATACAAAATAAGAAATGCTTAATACAAAATTACTAAAATTTGGGGAGTGAGACACTTGAGTTCATACTGATGATAATTTTAAGGGTTAATATAAAAAAATAAATTTAAAATTAATATAATTGTTTTTAAATTTACAACTTAATTTTATTTTTTTTCAATGGCTCCCCAAAGACCATGCCTTTTTCAAATAACAACCCAGTACTATTTTCTGACTAATTTAAGATCAAAATAGAATTTGATTTTAAAACAAAATATATGGGACATTAAAAAAAAAACTTCATATTTCAAATCATATGAATACCTCAAATCAATTTGAAAAAAAAAAAAAAATCGATTTTGACTGAAAAAAGTTGCTTGAAAATATAGATTGCAATATGAAAAAATTATAAGATATGGAGTGCAATCAGAAAAAGAAAATAATTATGTTGTAAAATGAAAAATTATTATATTTCAAGTTGATTTTTTTATATTAATCCTTATTTTAACGAAGTAATTTTTTTAAATATATAAATATATATACTAAAAAAGTATAAAAATTGAGGGGGTTACCTCTACTGACGGTGTGCTTAATCAATACCAAATAAAATTATGAATGTACAACGTTAAAATTTTATTTAAGAGTAGGACTATTGTAAAACACTGTTTCACATTTCTAGTTTGTAAGATAGAATAATTCATAATTTACATGAATCTATAAAATTTAATTTGACTTATGAAAATAAATTTAAGTTGTAAATAGTGAAATTCTGTCTCACAAAAATATATTATTCAAACGATTTTATATAAATAAAATTCAGTTTATTTAAAAGTTAAATTGTAATAAATTACTCAAATAAAACTATGAATATAGAATTTTATAGCATTAATTGAAACCGTTTGAAATCTGCGTTTGATAGTCTTGTAAAAAAGATATGACTATTGTATAAAATTGAACGCATATTGAGTAGGTATATCTGCCAACCAAAATAGAATATGTATCAGAAAAAGTCATGCATCATTATAATTTGGATTATATATAATTAAAGAACAATTTAAAGTATCAACTTTTTACATTTCAACATTAATTTTTTTCCCCTCGTTCTGCTATACGGAATTTTTTTACTTAAACTCATTTAAATATCATTTTTCCTTTTAAGATTTTTTTTTTCAATTTTTCATTAAATTGTGCCTTCATAGAATATGAATTATAGATAGTTTCATTTGATTTGGGATGAGAAAAGTTTTGACCCGGGTTTCACGTATTTATGAAAAAAATATCATCACATCAAATTCGATTATGATAAAAAAATTAATTGAAAAATAATCTTATATTGCAAAAAGAAAAATCCATAAATTAATTTTAGGATGCAAGTGGAGAATCAATAAATTAGATAGCAAAACGTAAAAATAAATTTATGCTTTAAAACCCTAGCTAGAATTTTATACAAAAATTTAAGACAATCTCATAGATAGCTGTTGTAAATCAAAACGTTATTATCAACAAATAAAATTTATTTTTATAAAATTTATATGTGAATTATACAATTTTTTAGTTGTGGGTCGAGACGATCTCAAAAAAGTACTGCTCAAAATTTTATGCATAAATCATACTTTCTTCATCTCATAAAGATAAGTCAACTATTACAATTACTTTTTTCATTAGAATAATATAATTTCATGAGGTTTATGTGTGTAGAGCTACCGGAGAATGTTGCCTTTTGTCATTAAAATTCTTTTTTAGTAACTAAATAAGAATAGAAAAGGAGATTCATCAATAAATTAAATTTGTTTTTTTTTATGAAAATTATTTTTTTTCAAATGTATTAAAAATGTTTTCTTAATTTGTAGGAAAAATAAAAATAGTATACTCTCGTCCCATAAAAGATAGACACATTTCACATATCACATAGATTAAGAAAAACACATTTAGTTTACTTGTAAAAGCAATTTTCATCAACTTCTCATTATACCCTTATTTATACACATTAATGACAAAATAAAAAGCAACCAACGTTTATATATTCTTACACTAGTATAGATCCGTGTAATACATGAGATTTTATAAAAAAATAAATTAAATTTAGTGAAAAAATTCAATTTTTAAAAAATATTATTTATACAGTAAAATTAAATTTATAATTTATGTAATACATATCGCTTAATTTAGCATTAAATATAATATTATATAATTAAATAATTTTATAATTATCAAAATTCATGTTGCATTTGTAGAGGATTATAAATAATTTTTTATTTATCATTTTGAAAGATATATATTGTTATATCTATTGTATTATTCAATCTACCCATCGATTTAATTTATTTATATTTTTCTCTAAATTTTTAAATTTAAGAAATTTCAAATATATAAATAATTTCTATTATTGAAGTATAGTAGATATTACTTAGATCAATTTATTTAAAATTTCCTTATTAATGTTTTTTAGCAACAAAAATTTTAAAATCATTAATTAGTCATATTTAATGCAAAAATAATGTAACATTGTCAAGTATCTCAATGGTCTCACTTATATATATATATAAAGATAAGTTTCTAAAATTAATTAACGATGTTTCAAAGAAATTAACTCTACGAATAAAAAAAATCTATAATTTAGAACAACAACAAAAAAAGCAAAAAACAAGTATATCTTTATGGGGGTGACGAAGTCGGCACATGACGACGTAATTGCATACACACATAGTATGGCACACACAATTACCAAAATAGAAATATGTGAGGATAGGATATTAGGATCATGTGTCTTTGTCCCATTTCCTCCCATGATATAACATTATCTCCCTTTCTCTCTCTAAGTCATGGATGGAGAGAGAAAGAAAAGAAAAATGGAGGATGCAGATGATCAATATGAAGATCAGAAAATGGAGCAGCTTTTTGCACTCATTAAAACCACCAGAGAGGTGAGAGAACGTCTAGTCGGAGGACAAGACATTAAGCGACCGCCGGCCCCGCCAGCCGCGGCGGCGACTCCCTGGAACCCCACATTCAGACTGGAAGATTTCATGGAGGCGCCTGCGGCGGAGAAAGGAGGCCACTCAAAGGAAGCAGAAGAAGAACATGGTGAGAAAGGTGGGGATAAAGAATTGGACTTGAATCTTTCTTTGTAGTTGGAATGAATGAATTAGTTAGTTCACTAATTATTCTCCTTATATTTTGATTTAATCTTTTTTTTTTGTAAGATTCTTGTAAATCCATTTTATCAAGTTAGGTTCTTCGAAACGATCACATTCAAATTCACGATCAATGATTTATAAGATAGAGATTGAATTGTAAAAATAAATTTAGATTCAAATAGATTGAATAAAGTCGTACCCATTACTTTTTATGCTTGAATTGAATTTTAAAAAAGGACCTCTAAAAAGGGTCCATATATACATATATATTTAAGTGATTCTAACAATAAAGTTGTTCCAATTAAAATCTCTAATATAATTATCGGGGAGGGGGGTATGACGATATTGTTCAGTTAATTTTTCAATTTTCGATGATTTTGAAAGTAAAAACTCGAGTAATTTTGTTATATGGAATGAAAATTTAGTGATAATCTTTTTTTTTTTTTGGGGACTATTTGCATATATATATATATATTGTGGAATGAAAAAACGATTTTTCCTCAATATTAATACAGCAGGATTGTTTTCATTTATCATTGATAATGGATGTGAAATTTCTCCGATCTTATGCTATTTTTTGATTAAATTTCTCCGATCTTATGCTAATTTAATTTGTTTAAATTTGACGCCATTCATTTTTTTAAATCTTTCTATCCAAAAATAATTTAATATCACTAATAGATATGCCATTATAGATTTCCTATTAAATTCTCAATTATGTTTGGGTTGAGGGATGTGATCTCAGAAGATATTTTAACAGAGTAAATGATTTCAAATCACCGCACATGTGATTATAAACATCAATTAAAACACAACTCTATATCAAAATTTTAAATTCCAAATTCCTTGTAATATAAATCTATATATTTGAAAAAATAATGATTTTTTTATCAAATTTTATAATCTATATCTAAAATTATTAAGTGAGTCTTGTGTTTCGGATATAAATATAATACTTTTATGTGTATCAGGTGATATTTTTGTATCATATTATATAATATGTGTAAATAATATAAAAATGTTACATAATATATAGAAAATATCACCCAATATACATAAAAGTATTATATATACCGATCCAATTTGGATCATATATCATATAATACAAAAATATTACCTGACACCTATAAAAATATTACATATTTTCTTATAGTCTAACCAAATACAAAATGCATCTTATAATATAAATGTATTATTTAATACACATAAAAATATTTTCTAATACACATAAAAATATTATATGATTTTTTATATTCGATCTTATCCGTCTCGCAATACCCAAGTCTTTGCCAAATTCATCAATGTAATCTCAACTTACTTGACTTCAGAAATTTCTTCAACAACGAACCAATGTTCTTTGAAGTTCTTCGAACATGTTAGTATTAAAGAAAAAAATTTAAATTTTAATATCGTAATTATTGCAATGTCTTTGGGAACGATTGAAACAGAAAATTCTAGAGCTAGGACCACGAACGTAAATATAAGACAAATGACTATTACAAAATAAATGTGTTGATGGACAACAATATTTCACATCTAAAAATAAAAAGAATACCGCTATTACACCCCCAACTTTACTTAATACATCTCTATTTTTTTATTTGACAAAAATACTCCTGTGAACATTTTTTTTAATTTTCTCATTTATAATTTTTACTCCGTCTGCAACTTCGTACCAATCCGCTCCTCATCATCACTAATGCACTTCTCCTTCACCACGTCTATTTTCACATGGTAACAATCATAAATAATGGCAACGTGAATCTTTTTGGCATGATGACAATGAATTACAACAATGACATTAATATTAATAAGACTGCATTGGTTTGAGAAATCTTATCTTTATCTTTAGGCTTACTATTTATGTTTTGTGTAAAAAAAGAAAAAAAAATCATCTTTCCAAATGGTGTTAATAATTGATTGAACGTAAATATGCTAGAAAAGTTTATTTTTTTTCAAACATATAAGTGGAGAGAAGATGAAGAGTTAAAATGGGATTAAGAAGATTTTTATGCAAAAAGGGTAATATTGGAATTTAAGTCTAAAATTAAAATTGTGTGGGTGCATTAAGTAAAGTAGGGGGTATGAATAGCGGTACCCTAAAAATAATGTAGCATCCGTAAATTATTTGCATAACTAACTTAAACTTTGGTTTTAATTAATTCTTAATTAAGCATGCTAATTAAGCTAGAGGATAGCATGACACCTCCTGCGTATCAGTAATACACTTGGCAAGTTCCTCTTATTTGAAGTACATATGGTAAGTTGGCAAATAAGGAAAAAATAATAATAATAATGAAACCAGTGTAAAGAAAAGAAAGAAAAAATAAAGATTTCATCTCCAACTCTTTCTTCTCCTAAGCCACAGTCACCGTCATTTCCAATCACCATCAGCGAGCCTTGATTTCGGTGATTCTTCCATCCATGGTGAAATTCTTGTCAAGCCCGTCGTAGTCTAGGGTTCCATTTTTGGAAACGGCAGCCCACTTCCCTTTTTCCTCTCTCGGTCTCTCTCTCTCTCCCTCTCATCGCTGCTCTGCTGCTGCTGTTAGGCCGCCGGATTCTGCCGTTGTGCTGTGCCGGCGCTCGGTCGCGCCGGCGGTATGTGTGGAGTATGGTGACCGGCGCTTGAAGCGCCGGCGAGGAATTGAATAGGAGCCGCCGTTGAAATTATATATATATATGCTTGAGTATTGTTGCTGATATGTGCTCTGAATGGTTGGGTTTTGGTTCGATTTTGAGGAGAAGCCGGCGCCGGTTGCGCCGGCGGCTGAGGAAGGAGAGCCGCCGCTTGCAGCGGCGGCGAAGCTGGAAAGTATGATATATGTATATGTATATGTAAGCTGTGTGCGTTGCTTTTGGCGTGTGATTGTGTGTGGTTTGTGTTGTTGCCGGCGACGGGAGGTCGCCGGCAGCAGTTTGGGCAACGGCAGGCGGTGGCAGGCGGCGGCAGTGGGCGCGACGGAGGCAGGGGGGGCTGATTTGGTTGTTTTGGGTTTGAGGGTGCAATTAAGGATTTATCTAAGTCTAGGGGTTTAGTTGCAAATCCTTGGATTTAAGAGATATAACATTTAAGCCCTTGGACTATTAGGTATTCACCAATTGGTCCTAGAACTCATGAAACTTCCAGTTTAGACCCTGAATTTGAATTTGAGAGCATTAACTGTTTGATCCCAGAATTTAATAATTTATGTAATTTAAGTCTTAAACGTTATAAAATAATATACGACAAGACAAATGGACTCTTTAAGCGAGAAAAACCCTGATTTTAGGGGCGAAATCCACAAACCCTAATTTCCGGTAAACCCTAAATTAGGAACCTCCGTTTATCGATTTTCTCCAGGATTTATTCCTTTATAGATTTTATTAGTTTTAAGCTATTTAAATCAGATAATAAGCCCGTTTTACTCTCTGTAGGAAATACACGCACGGGGCCGAACTAGGAACATGATCGAACGCTTTTTGGACGGGGTTCGGTGAAAAGTCTAAGGTGGGGGGGGGGGTAAAATCTCATTTATGTTTTAAATTGTACAATTTTACGAAAAACTACGTGATTATGTGATTTAAATTATGTTGTTATGTGACATTGTTTTAAAATAAAATGTCTTCACTACATGAGTTTTATTCGAGCAAATTATACGACTTTGGAAGTTATGTGTTTTCAAAGAGATTCACTTGAGACGAGAGGCAATGTTTGAGTTTATTAAACGACTTGGAAAACTATTGATTTAAATGAGACAAAAGAGACTGGCTTTTTCTGTATTTACGTGTTATGTGAGTTATGTGGCCAACGTGAACGTGCTCAATGTGCATTATGTGCTTATGTGGAACCACTATGTGATATTTAACTGCGCATGCGCCTTCACGCCAAATAGGGTATTCCTTGTCGGAAACCCATCAGAGCGGGGTATTCTTCGGAAACCCAGCACGAGGGGGTGTAATAACCCAAATCGGGTCGGCTTGGGGCCCTGATAGGTATTCTTCGGAAACCTATCTAGAGTTCATTGGGACTACTTGGGAGTCCACAACGTGTAATATGTTTATGTTAAGCAAATGTTTTTCATGGCGGTTAAGATCTGCGTTTTCATGACGGCTAAAAACCGTAAACAAAAAGATGTTATTGGATGATATTATTATGAGTATTCCCGTAGATCAACCCCACTGAGTGTCTTTGTACGCTCACCCCTTCTATGTAAAATGTTTTCAGTTTAAAGAGTTTAGGGCGTGGTGCGTGAGCGGTGGATGCTGGTAGCCGATGATCACAGGTCGAAGAAAGTTTTAATTTCAAAATATTATATTTCATGAATTTCGTAATGTATATTTCATAACAATTTTCTAGAATTTATCTATTTTTATTTTCTTGAAAGAGTGAATTTTACGCGTGAGTAACGCCTCAATCAAAGTTTGCCTTAAAAAGGAAACGGGGCGTTACAAATAATCTAAAGAAGAAAAGGATGTAAAAATATCATGTAGAAAATGCTCAATTTTACTTGTATAATTTATTCATTTTATCGAAACTTTAGCAATTATTAAGGAGTATATGTTGAAGTCGATTATGAATATTGTGTTAGAAATTTGGTTGAAAATAAGTGTTCATCCGCCCTTAATCATTTTTGCAGTGGTAAATTTTTTATTCTTGTCAAATTAAATCAAATGTTATTTGTATATTTATGTTTCAAGTAGATAATTATCTAGCTTGATTTCTAAAAATCAATTACTAGTAAGATGTGAAATTGATACAAATTGCTAGCCATTTAAAAACACATAATGGTGTATGGAAAGTTGGTCAAGTTCCTAAAATTAAAAAATAGTCAGTTGAGACAAAGTAAAATCATGAACTTTGATTATAAACCTTTCATAAAAAATTTAAATAGATTTGTCTACCCACTATAAACTTCTTCTACCATTTGAGACCGACACAAAACTACGTCAATATAAATCGTTAGTGAATGTATCTGTGTTTGGTTATGAAAATGAATTTGATGGTGAAAGAAAGAGAGAATTGAGTTCTCTTCATTTTTTTGTATTTGATTTGTTGGAAATAATTAGTGTTGGATGTACTTGATTTGTTGACTGTTGGATCTGGATCAAGATAATGAAACTGTCTCGAAATTTGTCATAATTAATCGAGTTAGTTTCTTATTTATGCATCTTGAGATTTATGCAACTCAACCTGACAGGTATATATAGGTGCAAGCTCTCCTCCACCTTCATTTTTTTTTTCTCTAAGTTTATGAGTTTACTTGGAAAAAATATGGATAAAGGTATTGTAGAAGGTTAAAAATGATTTTAACCTTTTGCTGAAATATATAAATGTATTAATTTTATTATATACATATATTACTTGTATCACATAAAATTAGTATTTAATTTACATAAAAATATTATATAAATATATTATTTGTATCTCGTAGAAATATTAATTATATAATGTCAAAGTATTACTTTATTTATTTATAGGTATTGCCTTATTAACTTAAGGAATGATTTTACTATCTTATTAAAATATGTTAATTATATTATATAAAGATATTAATTATATTACATAAATGTATTAATTCTTTTACATAAATGTAATGCCACATTTTATTGACATATACAACAAAAGTGTATAACATAATATAAAGGTAAACATTACAAGTTTATCGAAGGGGTAAGAGTCCATACTACCCATTTATATAAACATTCATCCCTTTCTACCCACCAATATAACAACACATCCCAATATACCCATAAATATAACAAAACATCCCTTTATACCCATTTCTCATAGAAAAATACTATGCTACCCCTTTTGACTTTAATTATTCACCAATATGTCAATCTTGCCATTAGCCATTTTCTATTTCCACACTTATATTTATTAGATCCGGATTAGTCCACTGATCAATATCAGGCCCAACATGCTTCCGTAAAGAAAATAAAGCTGAGTTTAAATCATACATCGTCTTTGTCTCTTAAATTCCCTTGGACCTCGGTTCAGGTTTTATGGATCAAAGATCCAACCACTCGCCCGCAATCTATGGTTCTGAAACCGATTTTCTTGGGAACCCTGATCGCAATCCTTCTCAAACGGCCACATGCCTTTAAGGAGATCACGGGGAGACGCACTACTGGATGAATTTTCACTCAAAATTATAAAATTCTTGGACAGAATGTAGGAAAGCAAAAACCTTGTTTATTGAAGAAAATAAACTAAACTATTTTACAATATAAATTTTCTCCGCCATTGGAAGAGAAATTTGTTTTAGCCAATCATGGCTAAGACTCGAGAAGGGGAAACCCCCATGAACAGGAAAGCTTGAAAGCTAAACTATTACAACCTTAGAGAGAAAATTTCTCGAAAACTATGATAGAAAGAGAAGGTGTGGATTTTCGATGATTTCTTCTGAGGCTGAAGGCCTCCTTTTATAGGCATCAATGTGCTCCTGTGTGGATCTATTATTGCCTTGCCAGCTTGCATTCCACTTGGTTAGTGGGGAATGGGCCAACCTTCTTTATTTCCCACCTACCA
The DNA here is from genome assembly GCA_028654395.1 of Scutellaria barbata. Classification (NCBI taxonomy): domain Eukaryota; kingdom Viridiplantae; phylum Streptophyta; class Magnoliopsida; order Lamiales; family Lamiaceae; genus Scutellaria; species Scutellaria barbata. The sequence goes on along the minus strand of CM053644.1, from coordinate 18,277,094 downwards.
TTTGGTAAGTGCATCTACCACATTCGTTGTCTTCTTGTGTTGGCAACGAATCTCTTGGTGAGTAGAGGGGTCCTTCACTTTTGTCCTTTTAGACCAGATGCTGATTTTTCAAAGATGGCGGGACCTGTCACTCTCCCCTGTCTGAATTAGCATCCAATACTGATTATAATGTATTCCTATCTTATTACATTGTTTGGAATACAATACAGCTTGTTTACTATCGAGTCTAATTAGACCTGCTTCCTCTTATTACATTTTTGGGTTTTATTTTCTAAAAACCCCTCCCCTTTCCCTTTTTCTTTGGGTGTTCGGGTTTGTCCTGTTTTACTTTGAACCCTTGCCCAAACAAAGGTTTCTCTTGAGTTTGACAGTAAGAACAAATTCGTTCTTCCCATCGTTCGATATGTATCATATTACATATCTTTCTTCTAGTTTGTTCCGTTGCCGGAACCTTGTTTTCCCAGATCAATTTTCTCTTGTTTTCGAAGAGGCTTTCAGCAAATCTGGTAGTATTTCCTGTCATAGAGTTCAACAGGAATGATCCGTTCGCCGAGTTATGAAAAATCTTGAACAGAAACTTCACCTTATCCATCTCTGTGAGACAGACCCAAAGTCCCCATGCTCGCCTTGTTGAGATGTCATCTTCTGTAAGGGCGACTACCAAGGGGCTGTTTGTAGGGGGTGCTCTGGCTCTGTTCATTGTCCCCATATCAGATCTCTGTAGTTTTATATATTGAAAAACTGGATGAGATCCTTTTCCTGTGATTTCTGGAGCGGCTGAGATGATTTTCAGCTCCAGTATATCTCCTCGACCCAGATGTGGGTTGTTCTGCCATGACTCGTGCACAACAGTAGCTATCCATTCCGGCAATTTGGAGATTTTCGAAAAACTAGATGCGGTTGTGAAAACTGAAGCAATTGCTCCAAAATCAAACCATTCCCGCACGTCTTGAGGATTAACACCAGGGAGCATCCAAAGTCTTGGATACTTGCCAGACCAATCAACATTGATTCGGCTTGGATTGATCCCTATTCTTGTAACTAATTTCTCCCATGTTCTCTGATAAACCTATACAGGAGAAACAACTTGTTTAGTGTTAACCTGTCTTGGGCCAGTCTGTGGCCTTAGATTAACATTTCCCTCTTTTTCCCCAGAGGTGTTGGGTTGACTCGGGTTGTTTGAAATTGCTTCCTGACCTTCCGAATTATCATTTTTATCGGAATCCGATAAAACACTTGTTTTGGCTTTATCCGCCTTTTCACCAGTATCTGATGAAAAACTTTTATCAACAGGGTGTCCTGCTTCGGGTATAAAAGTACCCTGTTAGGTCATCGATGATGAACCTCTCTCGTGGATTTCTTTTTGTATCACCGATGGTGAACAAGCCTTGTTAAGGGGTTCTACTAATGCATTTCACAAATCACCATTTGAGGTTATTGCTGCATGTAGAGTTTTTTGGACTTTGTCCAAATCAGCTTTCTGGACATATGATGCTGCTTCGGCTCTTACCCTCAACAACTCAAATGCCTTGTAAAGCTCCTCAAGGTTCTCCCTAAGGTGCCTTGCTCGTACATTGATGGAATCTGCTTCAAGGATATCCATCTCTTGTTAAGAAATCTACAAGAACATTTTCATTAGATTTCACAACGACAATATCAAATAAGTAATATTGACATTCTGCTTGCCACCTGATAATACGAGCTTTTTCGATCTTAGATTCTAGTTTGTTTTTCAAAAAAGCTTTAACATTTGTATTATCAACCTTTAAAATAAATTCTTTGGCTAATAAAAATAAAGGTCATTTTTTGAAAGCCTTCCATACAGCAAAGAATTCTTTCTCGTTAATGTGCCAAACTCTGGCTTGTTGTTCGGTAAACAACCCTCCTGTATATCTATATGGTTCTTCACCCGTAGATGTCTTTCTCATGAGCACTGCTGCCCATCTAAAATCATTAGCGTCTGTGTAGACCACTAACTGATCCTCATCTTGAGGAATCGCGAGCTTTGGTAAGTTACTACAAACCTGTTTTAACTCACGAACCCTTTGGGAATGGATATCTTCCCATTTCCATTTGGTCTTTTCATCCTTTTGTAATAAATGACGGAAATCCTTACGATATTTTGCCAAGTCCTTAATAAATGAACTTGAAAAATTAATCACTCCTAAGAAGCTTTGACGGTGCTTCTTATCTCTAAGAACATCTGAAAAATTACAGATTTTCTCCACAATATGTTCCTGTAGTTCCATTCCTGCATGGTCAATAATAACACCGAGAAACTCGATTCTATTAACCGCGATTATTGCCTTCTTTTCAGAAAGCACTAATCCTTCTTTATGACATGCTTCTGAAAATATTTCAAGATGCTTTAAATGATCTTTCATATTTTTAGATGCAATTAGAATATCGTCTATGTATACAAACATAAACTCAAAATAATCTTTAAAAAGATTATCCATCTTTCATTGGTATATCTGAGGTGCATTCGCCAGACCCATAGGCATTACGTTCCAGATATACTGACCTTGTGGTGTAGAAAAAACAGTTAATTTCTTAGACTCTTTTTCTAACTTAATCTGGTAAAATCCAGACTTGCAATCAAACTTTGAAAACACTTTTGACCCTTTAATACAATCAATTAAGTGTTCTCTACTTGGTATGTAATAACCATCAAATTCGATAATCTTATTAATACCTTGATAGTTAATTACTAACCTTGCTTTTCCTCTCTTTATTTCGCCATGGTTTCTTACCAAAAATCCTGGGCTACTATAAGGAGAAATATCTGCTTCGATCAGCTTGAGATCGATATGCTCTTTGATAATCTTTTGCATATCCTTTCGATCTTCAAGGTTCATCTGGATCGGCTTGTATCGAACCAACTCATATCTGTATTGTTCTTTTACCTTTGGCGTTGCTTCGATCTGGTTTTTGTCCCACCAAGCTAAAGAATTTTCATTGTAGTTCCTCTGAATTAGCCTTTTAACATTTTCAAGGGAAAGTAAACTTTCCTCATCAATGTCAATCTGTGGTGGTCCTTCTTGTAAGGCATTTTTCAAAAACTGAATAGCTTCTTCGTGTGCCTTCTTCATTCCTTTCTGTCTATAAGACAAAAGAGCTTCACCAAATTTCCTCTTATCCTGCATTTTAGGATGAGTCAACTTGGCGTCATTATCACCACGTTTGCTGCGAAAATTAATAGGCATGATTCTATTAAAAACTTTCTCTCGCTGCAAGACCTGTATCAAACTACCACAATTAGTAGTAAAGGTTAAGAGGTTCTTGTGATTATCTTGCTCATATTTTGCAAAAGTTTGGATAAAATTATTACCAAACAAAATATCAGCACCTGTATCATGAATATAGATAGGTGGCATTCTTACTTTATACCAAGGGGTATCGAATGCGCCTCCAATCATTATTCGTGATTCTCGAATACCTCTATTGAGTATTAGGATTTTCTAGGAAAAATCCCTTCCTGCAATAATAGGTAGTTTTTCCACTGCTTCGCTAGGAAAAATTCCTGGTTTTGTTGTGCAAATGCCTGAACCTGAGTCAATATAAGCTGCAAAATATTCTGTCTTATATTGATCATATAATATCCCTACAGATATATATGAAAATACTTGTCATTCGTCGTCTGGATATCTTCTTCTTTTCCAAGATTCTAACATGTTTATCCTTGAGCTTTTTATATTATGCTCACGGATCAACTCTTGAAACCTTATCTGATGAGTTTGTTCATTATCTCGCATTTCCCTTATGCGTTCTATCAACTCATCTTTCTCTCTTCTGAGATCCTGGATCTCATCATCTATACACCTTCCTGGCATAAATCAGAACCTGTCTGGATTATTTGGATAAATCCCTCTACTCCAGCGTTCTAGCATGTCTATTCGTGCGTTAATTTGATTTATTTTTAACGCAACCTCTTGTATCCTTATGACTTATTGGATACTTCTTTGTTCTGGCAGATTTTGCTCTCGTAAAGATCTTAACAAAGTTCTTGTCTGAAATCTTTGTATCCTGAGATCAATGATCTCATCTTCCAGCTTAATTCCTGGCATAATGGTTTTATTCTACCCTGATTGTATGTCCATCAAGGTCGAACTCCATCCATTTTCCATCTCTCCTCCAGGGCTTATGACGTTCTTCAAGGAAACTTAACCCTAGGGTCATAACTCCTTTGGTTATACATGTACTTCCTGTAACAGATACATGATAGCCTGCTATTTCTAACATGCCTTCATATCTATTAATACTTGGTTGTTGTAAATGATATATCTCCTCACAAGGAAACAAATTATCAGTTTTAGATATATCAAAAACAATCTGGATTTCTTTCCATTCCTCATTAGGGCATTTTATTTTAACATTTCTTACCCTAATCTTTTGTGGATACAAATCCTCAATTGGTTCTTTTCCTTTTAGGCTTAGAATTCTACCCTCGGAAAAGGACAACCTGTTACTAATTTCAGAATCAAACCTTAATGATCTATTGTTTAAAATAGGTTGATCTTTGATTAGCAAATTGACACCTCCTAACCTTGGTATTTTGATTGGGTCAGGTGTCATAACTTTGGCAAATTCCTTGAAAATTCTAGGAATTTCTATATGCTCTTTCCTAAGAAACATATCCGAATGATGTGTATTGGAAAGTGCATATGCAATTCTATATGTGATAGAATATGGTCTATTTCCTTCTTTCATAAGATCAGGTCTTTTAAAATCTTGATGAAGGGTTAAGACTTTACTGAAATCTTGGTCTGCTAGGTTATATGCAATCTTAGGATGAATGTCAAACATAAGTTTGCCAGCATATAAATTACCTACCATTGTACCAAGACAACTTTCTCTTAAGTTATTGATTCTTTTATCCATCACAGATAGATGTAACTCAGAATCAATTCCTTCTTTGAAGGTAGCTTTAATCACTACTTCAATGGTTCCAATATGAATCCATTTCATTGTGACTGCTACTTCTTCTTTGATACGACTCAATTCCTCAAGAATTTCTTCTTTTGGAATAAGTTGCATCTCAATGTTATTACCGGTTAACCCTATTGGAATAGATAACTCACCTGAGTTCACCCGGTAGATGATGTGATGCTTGCGCAGTCTTATTCCGATCTTGTCACAAAATCGATTAAGACTTCCAATCTTAAATCCGTCGTAAGGACTTAAAGCTGAATCTTGTTGTATGATTTTTTCCATCGTCTTGTTGGAAATGGTCATTTTTTAAAAGAATCCTGATAGACTGTCCGATGTTTGGAGTCTATCTTCTTGTTCGCCGGAGCTACTCGTCTGATTCTATAGATGATCCATCAGATCCTTCTGAATCAGATTCGAACTCTTCTTCATAGATGCTTTCATCTGAAGAGATATCCTCGAACTTGTAAACCGGCACCAAATCACCATAAAAGACAGCATCACGGATGTCTTCTGTAGTCTCGAACTGGCGCACATCTTTCTCCTTCTGTGGGCAATCGGGCGAAATATGGCCTTTTGCACCGTACGTCCAGCAATTGCAATCCTTGAAACTTTCATTGGTTCAAGTGTGAGCTCGTTTGAAAGTTCTTCTCCTGGTTATTCCTCCTGTTGTCTTCCCTGTGGATTTAGATCCTTGTGAAGAAAACCTAGAAGGACCAGACCTTTGACCAGATTTGTAAGATCTAGTCTTTGATTTGGACCACCAAGATTTCCTTTGTCTGGAAGGTCTCCTGTATGATCCTCCGGATTTAGATTGAAACCCTCTTTTGAAGTGTTTCTTTCTTTTTCCGTGTCTTTCTCGTTGTGGTTCTCCGATGATACTCGGAAAATCATTGTTGTCACAACAAAGAAGAGTCTTTTTCATCATCCCTCTTAGTTTTTTCTTGTTCTTTTGTAGTGTTGCCTGATGACACCACTTTCTTAAGCTGTCTTTAAGGAAAGACATCCTTCGGGCCACTGAATCAATTCTCCCTGGAGGCACCTGATAAGTTTGTATCAACATTTCTCTCCATGGACTGTATATTCTTGCAAAGAATAATTCTGTTGCAACTTTCAGTGGTATTTGTGCTTCGAAGTAGTATTTGCGGAACCAATATATATATTCGTCTACATGACCAATACTTCGTAATTCGAGAGCATACAAGGCTTGTGTGTATTCTCTCTTCTTTTCTTCTTTTCTTTCATCAAAGTATCCATCTCCGATGAAATATAGTTTGATCAGGTTCCCAATCTTTTCGATAATTTCAAAAAGATTATCTTTAGATCGGATTTCTTCTTTAATATGGTCTTCCGTAGAATTCCATATTTTCTTAACTGAACCTGTCAAGCTGTTTATGATAAGTTGGCAAAAATGCTCCTTATCGATATCCAATGCTGATGACGAGACCTTCATGGATGCCATCCATTCATCGATTAAGGTTTTCATGTTTCTAAAATCGATGATATCTGTTGTAAATGTCAACCCGAACGGGTGTGTTGGTTCAAGCATCGTTTTCGCCCAAGGACTATTGGATGCTGCTTTCTCCCATCCTAGCCGTCTCTTGTGTTGTCGAGCTACATGGGCTCCGTAGGCAATTTCATCATGTTTCCATGTTTGTTGGAAAACAGGTGCATCAGGTACTCCAGCACTTATACTCCCTTCTTCCTCCTTTGGAATGGGCTCATTCATCCTAAGATTAACCAGATCCACAATTCCCAAATTGGAAAGTGATTCGGTTAATTCTGCAAGATCAACTCTTGAGACTTCCATCAGACTTTTCGTATGATGTCAAGTAAGAGTTCATCATAACTTTTAGACTTCGGGACTTCCGTAGCCTTTCCTTTTGGGATTTTTGGTTTATCTCCGAACGTATCTTTGTATCGTTCGTTCATCGATCTACCTGTTCCCTTTGGTAATCTTCTTTTCAGATCTAACACTTCTTGTTTTAGATCTAGAACTTCTCCTTGGATCTCAATTAGAGATCGGAACATCTTCTCCATCTGTCCACCATAATGAATGATAGTCTTCTAGAGCTCCCTAAGGTCTTGAGTGACCTTATATGTGTCTGGAACAATTATGTTCCAATTTGAGCTGGATGTCATTTAATGATATCCTGCACTTGTGTTATCTCGAAATATTTTCGGATACATTTTCTTGATTTTCTCCTCCGTTAGGCACAAGAAAATAATATTGTATAACATAATTTAATTTATTTCTTCAATAAAACATGGCTCTGATATCAATTCTAGCATCGGATCTCAATAAATATAAATCGTGAAAATTTCAATAATTTTTCATCCAGATAATAATTCCTTAGTACGTGGCTTTGTTATACCTTTCTGACCAGATCACAAGTATAAATACTAGTGTTTTTTGGGGCACGGGAAAGGTTTCCATCCGATATACCAAGATAATTATATTCGGTTTTTTCATAAATGTGGCTATAGCAATTTGGTTTGGTATTCTCAATTTTGGAGTGGCAAAACAATTTTCAATAATTAAAAATCATTTTTTATGGAATGTCAAAGGGTTTTTTGGTCTTTTTACCAAAAATGGATATTTTGGGCTTATATGTTATATTTGTGGGTATTTTGGGTTTAGGTTTTATAAACATGGGTATTTTCAACCCTTATCCCTTTATCAAAATACAAACATAAATGAGAGAGTGGATGCTAACAACTAACACACGCGTAAAATAGGTCAGTTCGAATCCGTGAGCCAATTCATTAAATGTTTTTTTTTGTAATTCATAACATAATATTATAAAAAATCAATATATATATATATAATTAATTATATCTATAAAATAATTAGACATAAATTTTTGTGTAACTGGTACATGAATTCTAGATTCTTACAATAGATCTGACACGATCAACGCGCTCGCATGTGCCCCCACATGCCTAAGTGGATGTGCTCGAACTCATCCAAATTCGCTCTCGGGTATTGTACCTTTATGTTATATTAGTTAAGTATGTTTTAGGGTTTTTAACTGTATCTTGACATATTTTAGACATCTATTAATACCTTTTATACATTTTAATTATATTAGTTATATCTTTTAATTATGTCGGTTGTATCTTTATATATTATATAAATGTATGACTAATATCACTTAAATGTACGAATAGTATCACATAAATGTATATGTACAAATTGTGCTGAAATTAGAGTTTTTGTGTTGTGATTAGGGTTTTTTTTAAATTAAAATATTACATAAATATATGACTAATATAACATAAATATATGACTAAAACAATATAAATGTCAAAATAAAAAAATATGTTGAAATGAATTGAATTCAAATCGATTCGACCCATGTATATGGATTTAAAATCCACACTAAAATCCACACATTAGTTGCACACAAATTCAATTCAAATAATTAATATAAATCTAGACTGCTCCTTTTATAAAGTGGGTACCCACTGTCTCAAGCCAAATTAAATTGTCAATATCCCTATATAGAAAAAGGACAAACACAATTAACTTTTGGAATAAATAATATTATGTATCATTTCTGATCCACCGTTTCTCCAACTACTTTTGCATCAATTTGTTGGTGTGAAGTTTATTTTATTTATTTATAGAATTCGTGATATATATATCACACAGGGTAAAACAATGCTGATTATGGTGGGAAATCAATGCATGTATAATGTTTTCCTGTTAAAATATAGGAAATGAAAAAAAAAATAATGGTTAAATGGACAATTATAATTGATTGAAGTTATATATGATTGAATAACCATATATATGGCTGTTTGAATTATTATTTTTAGTTCCAATAAAAGTATGTCTATATCAAAACATTATGTTAAATGGACAATTATAATTGATAGCAAGTTTCCAAGTTACAAAGTTCCTTCTTGCTGTGAATCGGTTTTATTTAAATAAATTACTGCAAATACAACGGTCAGAAATCAAAATATAAAGAAGAAATCTCAGATTTTTTCTTTATATGAAGCCTAACAAACTATTAGACAAAAGGAATTGAATTCTAATATAATAACATTGTTTCATAAATTTAATTTTGTTAGATGAGTCAAGATTCCACAAAGTCATAATTCATAACTTTTAAAATAAAAATTTACTTATAAAAACGACACTACAATTAAAATGAGTATTTACGAAAAGTTTATATTTTTGTGACAACATACTGTTACAAAAATTGATTAATATAAATTGATAATAAATTATCATAAAAAATAATTAAAAAATAACTAAAAAACTAACTAAAAATTTTATTTGCAATGTTGTCGCTTGCTAATGTATTAGTGATAATAATATTGTTGCAAAAAGATTATTTGCGATGAAACTTATGTGATAATAATTTTGCGACAAATTGTTGTCGCAAAATGTATCTACGACAATCATCAATGTTTTTACGATAATATTTTGTTGTCGTTAATAAATTTTTTTGTTGAAGTACGAATTTGAGTATTTCATAAAATTATATTTGTAAGACGATCTCATAAATTTTTATCATATGAAACTATACAAAAATGGTGATATGAACTAACTTCGGATTTCATCTTCCAAAATGAATCCTATGAATTCTCTATTACATTTGAAGTTTATATTTTGTTTTATTGCAATTAATATATGAATTATATGTTAATTAGTGATTATTTAATATATATATATGAGATGTGGTGAATATTTGTATTAATATACAATAAAATAGAGTATAATAGAAAAACTGATGTGCCTCAAAAATACATATCTTCAAGGATATATGTATATATATTTTTTCTTAATAATATATATATATATATATATATATATTCTTAATAAAAAAATATATCAATTTTTTCTTAATAAAAAAAAAGACAATTGCCAAAAGCTATAGAAATTAACATTTGTTCCGGATAAAGGCTTTTGTATATATGTGTAAGAGTTACTCTCGTGTGCATTAAGTGCACATACAATTTTGGTTGATCTGTATTCATAAGTTTTTTTTTTCCGTTTCATACAAAACTTTTATACTATATTGGTGTGACATTTATGTACAAGTATGCTGACCTTTATGTAATACTTTTATTTTAAAAAAAAATTCGCTTCAGGTGTTGACCTTTATGTTGTATTAGTGTGACTTTTATGTTATACACTATGACATTTATGTACAAATATGTTGACCTTTATGAATTGTAACTTAGAAAAAAAAAATTCTGCATAATTGTGTTGGTACCAAATGGTTTCGAAGGTTCAGAAAGGGTTAAATGAACCTCTATAGATTTTACAATCTTTTCGAACAAGCTATACTGTAAGTTACTTGAATTTACAATATAACAAGTAGACAAGCTTACAATACTATAGAGTAGTACTGTTTGTTGTATCTAAGAGTTCTTGTAGTGGAAATTTACTTTTGACAGATGGTTTGTTTTAAGACGTTTTCTTAAAACTACTTTCTTGTAAAACCTTTTATGCACAATGATGATGAATAAGCATGCCGCACGTAACAAATATAAAGCGATTAAACACTTAAGGTCTTATAGTGGTTCGAATGTGGTGTAATCCTTCCACTTCTACTCTACTGTTTTCCCAAGTAGGAACTTCGTTAAGTAAGTTTGGTTTACAGAATACAATCTAACAAACTATCAACTTAACAAGCTAATACTTACTGGAACCAAGGACGAAAATATCGGTGTCGGTGTAAATATCGGTACCCTAATTTTACGAAAATATCGATGTCGGTATCTGTTTCGGTGGAAATATCGGACATTTTTTAAAAAATATGAAAACTTTCTAAAAAAATTGAAAAATTATATCTATTAGTTTATAAATTATTATAACTGACATTAATACATATATTGAACTTATAATTTTAAATAAAATGATATATTTTCAACAAATATATAGATAAAATACTATATAAACGTTGTCTGCTATGATAACATGACAAATTTTGTACAAAGTTAATATATGGACTAGTAGTAACTTGAACTGCTATGAGATTCAAATGAATAAGATGACATGTCATCTAGATTCATACAAATCAACTCATGATATTAAACCAATTTAGAGTATAATCACGAAGATGCAATTCATATGTACTTGCAAAAAATTGTATTATACAAAATTAATATTCTTAAAATATCCTTTTTTTAAGATATTTGTAGAATATTGCCAAAATTACCTTTTTTTATTGCCTTTTTTTATTTGTAGAATTAATTTCTACAAAATTGTCTTTTTTTTATTTGTAGAATTAATTTCTCTAAAATATCCTTAATTAATATTAGAAATATGTGTAATGATATATAAATGTTGGTGGTTGTTTTTCTTCATATTTTCTCCAATAAAATCTCTTAATTATTTACACATTCTATGTACTATAAAATAAATAAATAAACATAATATCAATGAAGGAGAATTGATTAGATACAAACTTCAAAATATTGCAACTAACAAAAAGAGGTAAAAAGATAAAAAAAATAGAAAAAAATCACATTTCCACCGATTTTTTACCGACAATGATATCGACACAGATATTTCCGATATTTCGCCGATATATCGGCGACATGCTACAATATTTGCCCATTTTTTACCGACAACGACATCAACATCGATATTTCCGACATTTTACCGACATTTTGACGAAAAAAAACTGCACCTGTATATAATGTTGGGACACTCCAAAAACCAAAATTTCGGCGACATTTTTATCCATGACTGGAACTTAACTTACACACAGCTACGGTAAATTCCAAAGGCAAACCCACTGAGGATTTTAAACACCCATACAGGGAAATTATCTTCGCCTAGACAACTATAACAAATAACAAGGATGTAATCCTATCAACTGTTTGACACCTATTAAAACAATATAGCACATAGTGAATAGGTAAAATTATAAAATGTTTCTTCAACTAGTGTAGTAAAGTAGTCTTTTAACACTTTGAACTTCTGAGGTTGACTTGGCTACTTCACGAGGTTGAGTGACTGAAATGAGATTTTGTTTGCTTAGAAGTTTAGCTTGGTTCTTACTTAGATTTTAGAGAGCGTAAGTTTCAATAACCAATTCCAGTTTTCTTTTCCTCTATGTATAGTTGTAGAGAGATATGTCCGTTGAAGAAGACATTCTCCTTTAGAATTTGACGTCCCTTTTGAAGGTATGACTTGCATTAATTTCTTCTTGACTTTGCATTGCGGATCATTAAATGTAGCAGTTGCGGCTCGCAACTTTTTGCAGACTGTGTCAGGCCATGTGTTTTCCTCAAATTGAGTCTGAGCCTACAACTTTAGTTTATCTCTACTGTCTTTATTTTGATTCGTTGAGAACTCTGATCCTCGTATGCATTTTGATCTTCCTTATATTGCAGCTGAAGTTGACTCTGTTGTTGCATTTAATGTTTATTTTAAGCATGCAGTAGGTTGACTATACTGCTGCATCCTGCATCACTTCTTTCTGTATCTTTAATTTGCAGCACTGTTGTAATCTCTTCTTAATTACCGTTACGTTGTATGTTTTTCTTACTATTGTATCTTTACAAGCTGTTCTTACAAAATCTTCATTTCTTCATTGATTGTTGTATACAAGTTTCTTTCGAAATCCTCCATTCTTCAATCTTAAAAACTATAGTCTCAATGTTTCACTTAAATATTGTAAAAAATGAGGTACTCTAATTTCTTATTACAATGCTGGTTTGTCTTATCAAAATTTAAACATTAATATCATAATAATTGGTATATATATATATATATATCTTTATGTGATGTTAATCGTACATTTATGTGATATAACTTATATATTTATATTAACATAGTCATATATTTTTATAATATATAAAGATAATATAATTAAAAGATATGAGTAATATCACATAAAGATATGTTGATCCAAAAAAAGGATACAATATTCCCTTTTTTTTAAAGTTATAGTACATAAAAGTCAACATATTTGTATATAAATATCATGCTAATATAACATAAATGTCAACATATAAAAAAGAGAAGGACTTCTGTGCCCCAGGGGCACAGATCTTAGGATCCGTGCCCCCAACCCACTCCGCCCCATCTCTAACCTATGTATATATAGATTTCTTTTATAGATTTTTTTTATTCTGCATTCAAGATGGACGTTGCCATAGCTGAGAGAGTCGCGATCTCTCAACTCATTTTTCTGCTCAATTTTTTTTCTTAATTTCTTCTTCAATTTATAAGAGAGTCGCGATCTCTCAACTCAGAAAACAATTTTTACTCTTAATTTCTTCTTCAATTTCTTTCTAAAATCTAGGGTTTGATTTCCTATCAGACTAGAAGCAAGTCTAGCGAAGTCACCTTGGGAGAAGACAGAGCAGTGGAAATTCTCTCTCGTATCGTAAGGCAGGCTGTAGCGCTACTTCAACTAGCGTGATTGATGAATATGGGCTTAGCTTAGTGAGAGTCGGTTGCTGTTCTTCCTTGAGTTGACGGTTCACCCTTGATTTCAGCTACTGTGATCTTTTCCGCTGCTATAGACATAAGCGCAGCTATTTCCTCATTTCTTCTTGCTATCAAAATTACCCAAACAATAATGGATGGATATTTGAACAATTACCAAGGTAATGGTTTATGTCTTTTCATATATTGGAAGAACATTTATACAATGAAAATAATACCAAATGTTGATATAAGTATTCTAATTTTTAGGTCAAGAATCAAATACAATTCATATATTGTCAAGTGAAGAAGAGGAAGACAATGTTGTAATATCATCTTTTCTTAATCACATTATTGAGACAATAAATGAAGGTATTAGACATTGATTTTATTTCATCTTTGTGCATGTTTACTTTTGAAATTATAATGAAAAATGCTTTGAGGTATTATTGGTTTATTCTATAGGTATTACATATATGTTCTACGAGTGTTATGAAAATTCTAACTGTTTATACTGATATAAATCAGGAATACCCAAAAATATTAATATATTAGTTTATGACATCAGTTACTTTTCATGTATTACCTATATGATCTATAAGTATTAGATATATACTCTTCAGGTATTATAAACTTACATGCTTGAATTATATATAGGTAAAACCTTCAAGTTATTACCTATATGTTCTACAGGTATTACAAATATAACATGCTTGAATGATATGTCTTTCAATTTATTATGAAAATACTTTTGGGGTATTACTAATGTATTCTATAAGTATTTGACATATGTTTTAAAGGTATAACAATACTTGTTATGTAGATGGCATGCTTTATTCAACTGATGTTAGTGACTCTCTACTTGGATTAACAAGACATACAACTGATGAGATGTATGAGCTCTATTGCAAACATGCTCGTTTATTGGGATTCTCTGTTCGTAAATCAACTACTAGATATTCCACAGGTGATAAACCTATAGAGATAGGAAAAAGTTTGTATGCTCTTGTGTTGGACTAAAGAAGCAGGGAAATGATTTAACAAATAACAGAAGAAGAAGGACAATCACTAGGACAAATTGTAATGCTTTGATGATGGTAAAGATGAATGATGAAGGCTTGTTTGAAGTTGTAAACCATGTAGTGTTACATAATCATCCACTAACAAGAACCGAATTTAATCATCTTCATCGTTCAGAAAGAAAAATTGATAAGGAAAAAGGCAAGGCAATTGAGCACATGGTGTCTTCAGGTTTAACTGCAGCAAATTCTTATCGATACATGGTAAAGGATGCTGGTGGTGAGGAATGTCTTGGGCATACAAAGAAAGATCACATGAATTTTGTGAATCAGTTGAAAATGAAAGCAATAGAAGGGGGAGATGCACAGACCGTCATTGATATAATACAAGAAGAACAAGCCAATAAAGATGATTTTTTCTACAGAGTTCAATTGGATGATGAAGGCAGATTGAGTAGCATTTTCTGGAGGGACTCTATGATGACAGAAGATTATCAAATCTATGGAGATGTAATGATTTTTGATACAACTTATAGAACTAACAAATACAACCTAATTTGTGGTCCTTTTGTTGGTATTAATAACCATCGAAGAAACGTTATGTTTGGTTGTGCATTCTTGACTGATGAAAAGACAGAGACATTTCAATGGCTTTTCGAAGTATTTAAGAAGTTAATGACATGGAAATGTCCTATAACTTTATTCACAGACCAAGATCTAGCTATTGCAAATGCAATAGAAAAGGTATTTTTCTGATAATTTGATATCTTAACCAAATATGTGAAATACCTTAAATGATAATGACTGATACCTTATGTATGACTATGCAGGTCTTCCCTCAAACAAGACATAGGCTTTGTCTATGGCATCTACAACAGAATGCTGTAAGTAGATTTGCAGAATTCAAGTCAGATAACTCATTTAAAACATTATTCAACAAATGTTTATCAGGATATGTTTATCAGGATGTGTTGATGAGAATGAGTTTGAAATTTGTTGGAAAACCATGATATCACAATATGGCTTGGAGAATCATTCTTGGTTTACAAGATTGTATGGTTTGAAAGACAACTGGTGTACGGCATTAAACAAAGATTTCTTCCCAACTGGAACATTGTCATCTCAAAGAAGTGAAAGCACAAACAATACCATTGGCTTCCATATTAACAAAACAACAAGTTTGACTGATTTTTACAAAATTTTCAAGGAGACAATTAAAACATGGAGACAGAAAGAGCAATATAATGAATTCCAGTCATCAAGATCAAACCCTGAATCTACCCTACTAATGACGGGTATGTTAAAACATGCTTCAAGTGTCTACACATTGTCTGTTTTCAAAGATTTTGAAGATGAATTCATCAAGTGCATTTCAAGTACTTCTATGCTTTTAATAATTGAAAATAGCACAATGGTTTATCATGTTTCATCCGATAATGGCAATGGTTCTATGCATCGAGTCATATATGATGTTCAAATGAAGCTGATAACATGTACTTGTAAGAAATACGAGAAATATGGTATGTTATGCTACCATTGTTTGAGGGTACTACATATTAACTCTCAACATAGTATACCTGATACTTATGTACA
The DNA here is from genome assembly GCA_028654395.1 of Scutellaria barbata. Taxonomy (NCBI): domain Eukaryota; kingdom Viridiplantae; phylum Streptophyta; class Magnoliopsida; order Lamiales; family Lamiaceae; genus Scutellaria; species Scutellaria barbata. The sequence continues at coordinate 18,261,152 of CM053644.1, read as the reverse complement.
AAAAAGATGGACAAAACTTACTAAATCAGAAATTTGGGATAAATTTAAAAGTTTGACTGTGGCAACTGAAAAGCTAGGTGATAGTATTCCTTGGCGACATGATATGACACGAAAATATTACAATCTTGTGTTAAAGTATCAAGACAATCAAGAAGCAAGAAGAGTTATTGAAGAAAGCTACAAAAGAGATGTTCTTGCAATTAACAACTTGATATCTCCAACAGAATCTACACATCAATCTGAAACATCAACTCAATCAAATGTTGTCCTTGATCCAGCACGTTCAATTACAAAAGGACGACGACAGAGGATTAAAGGTCATTTTGAAAAGAAGAAGAAGACCAAAGAAAGTAGTTCAAATTCAACGACAAAGGAATTTGGTTCGAAAACACCTAATGTTAGATTATTTTAGTTTAATTCTAACATAGTATTCCAACATTACGATTGAAGTTATTATGGTTTATAAATTCTCATCATGTATATGTATACTACCTATATGGTTTACAAAATTAATATGAGTAATACTTATAAGGTTCTTATGTAATACCTAAAAGGTATCTACGAAATACCTATAAGGTTCTTACATAGTACCTGAAAGGAATATGTGGGATACCTATACCATTATGTTTTATATTTTCTGACTGTTTTCAACATCAATTATTATGTAATGTAAAACGGGATACTTTAAAGGTATCTACACACTACTTATAAGGTACTTATGTAATACCAGAAAGGAAATTGTGTAATATAAAAGTCCAAATCCTATATGAATTTACCTGAATGAAAATTCATAATACCCATAATGTTCTTATGTAATACCTATAAGGTACTTATATAATACCTGAAATAAATATGCGTAATACCTATTAGGTACTTATAGTTGAAAGTAAATTGTGTAGTATAAAATTCCTAATCATATATGAATTTAGTTACTTATGTAATACCTAAAAGGAATATACATAATATTGATAAGGTACTTATGTAATATCTGAAAGGAAAATGCATGCTACCTATAAGGTTCTTAAATAATACCTGAAAGGAATATACATGAAACATATATGTTTTACACTTTTTGACTGTTTTTCAATATCAAATCACTATGTAAGGTAAAATAACAATTGTTAAATACGGGATACCTTAAAGGTATCTACGCAATACAATTAACGATACCTTAAATTTTAAGTATTCATATAAGTAAATATGTGTGATACCTCAATAGCATTAGTGTAATTTCTTAAGTGTGTATATATAATACCTTTGCTATTAATATTAATACCTTTGAGTACAATCAAGTAGTATCCGAGTGTATCATCCTGTAACAAAAAAACAATTTTAATACGTAATTATATACTTATGTTTTAGTCTTTAATAATATAATATCATCATGTTGTTACAAATGTAATACCTTAAGCATATCTATATAATACCTCAAATGTATATATATAATACCTTAATAATAAACAATACCTCAAATGTATATGAATGATACCTTATATTATATCCACAATTACATATGTATGCTTGCATTCAAAAAAAGAGAAAATGACCCTCATTGCCCTAATTCACTATATTGAATACGTGTATACCATCAAAAAAAAAAAGCCCCACTTACCCAATTTCTTATAATGTAGTCCCCATTTGCCCCTTTTCCTATCCAAGTCAAAAGGGGCATCCCATCATTCCTGCCACCACCGGTCATTCCTAACAGGAAGCCAGACAAATTTAATTTTTAATTATTAAGTATTAATTTTTCGTGTAAGCCCCTTTAATTGTTAATTACTTTTTAATTCAATTATTTCCTACACGAAAATGGCTAATTATTAAATATTAATTGTTCCCTACACGAAAATTGGATTAATTATTCCCTACACGAAAATTGGATTAATTATTAATTAATTCCCTACACGAAAATTATTAAATATTAAATATTAATTATTAATTTTTCGTGTAAGCGCTGTAATTGTTAATTATTTTTTCATCCAATTATTCCCTACACGAAAATGGCTAATTATTAAATATTAATTGTTCCCTACACGAAAATTGGATTAATTATTACCTACACGAAAATTGGATTGATTATTAATTAATTTCCTACACGAAAATTATTAAATATTAATTATTAATTATTAATTTTTCTTGTAAGACCTGTAATTGTTAATAATTTTTTCATCCAATTATTCCCTACACGAAAATGGCTAATTATTAAATATTAATTGTTCCCTACACGAAAATTGGATTAATTATTAATTATTACCTACACGAAAATTGGATTAATTATTAATTAATTCCCTACACGAAAACGATTAAATATAAAATATTAATTATTAATTTTTCGTGTAAGACTTGTAATTGTTAATTATTTTTTCATCCAATTATTCCCTACACGAAAATTGGATTAAGTATTAATTATTAATTAATTCCCTACACGAAAATAATTAAATATTATTTATTAATTATTAATTATTAATTTTCGTGTAAGCTTGTTAATTATTTTTTCATTCAATTATTCCCTACACAAAAATGGCTAATTATTAAATATTAATTATTCCCTACACGAAAATTGGATTAAGTATTAAAGTTGGATTAAGTATTAAAATGAATAACAAATAATTTTTTTTATTTTTTCCACCACGAAATTCGAAATTAAATGATTTTCGTGTAATATAATTCTTTTTATTTTTTCATCCAATTATTTTTTTAAAAATGAATGAATGAATAAAAAAAAATCACCTACACGAAATGATTTTGTGAAAAATAAAAAAAATTAATGAAATGGGAATAAATTACCTACACGAATTTCCTTGAAAGATATAAAATAAAGTTAAATTTTTTTTTAATTTTTCCTACACGAAATTCGAAATTAAATGATTTTCGTGTAATATAATTCTTTTTATTTTTTCATCCAATTATTTTTCTAAAAATGAATGAATGAATAAACAAAAATCACCTACACGAAATTGAGGGGAAAAAAAAATTAATCAAATGGGAAGAAATTACCTACACGAATTTCCTTGAAAGATATAAAATAAAAATAATTTTTTTTATTTTTTCCTACACGAAATTCAAAATTAAATGGGAGATGGCAAAAACCAAAAATCGTGTAAGAATTAAAAATGTACAATTTAATTGAGTGATTAACTGAAAATCGTGTAAGGAAAAAAAATGTATAATTTAATTCTTTGATTCTTATAATTTCGTGTAAGGCTTAAACATTTGGCCTAATTTTTTCAAAAAAATGAATAAATGAATAAAAAATTAATTACCTACACGAAATTTAATTTATTTTCGTGTAGGGAAAAAAATAATATTTTTTTATTTTTTTCCTACACGAAATTTGAAATGAAATGGGAGATTGTAAAAACCAAAAATCGTGTAAGAATAAAAAATGTACAATTTAATTCAGTGATCAACCGAAAATCATGTAGGGACATCAGCCTCGTCCGATCTGAAACCAACGATCATACTGGTCATCAGCCTCACGGGACATCAGTACGTGGAGAAAACCCTTACACGTCTCTAGCTCGATCGCCCATAACAAAAAATAACCGAAACACGTGCATCCGAAACGGGTCATGCAGTCCCCTCCTACAGCTCTCAACTCGGGCCGTAGGTCATCTAATATACTCAAACGGGTGTACCATTAATGTACGCAAGCCGACCCTGACAACCAGCACAAACCCAAGCACGATCCAACTAACATTTGAAAATCAATTATATTATTACTTAATAATGTTATTTTCATTACAGTTTTTGTAATTAATTTTCACTTAATTTTCGTGTAAGCATATATTTTTTGAAATTTCGTGTAAGACATAAAAATTTTCAAAATTCGTGTAAGCCTATTTTCAGATTTTTTTTTTAATCAATCGTGTAAAAAGAGTTTGTAATCATATTTAACAAATATAAATATTAATTATTCGTGTAAGCATTTTCTAATAATATTTACCAAATTCGTGTAAGCATATTTATTTAATTATTAAGTATTTTGAAAAAAATGGTGTAAGCATTTCATTGACAAAAGTTATTACTATTAATAAGGCTTATTTAATATCTAAACCAGTTAACAAGAACTAATCAATATTTTCGTGTAAGCATCTCCGTAAATATTTAATATTAATATTTCATTGACAAATGTTATTACTTTATTTCAAATCAGTCAACCATTTCATGTTACACGAATTTTCCAATAATTTTTTTCAAATCAGTCCACTTAAAATGACTTACACAAATTCGTGTAAGCCCTACATTTCGTGCAAATTTGTGTAAGACCTAATTACACCCGAAGTTTCGTGTAAGCCTTTTCACCCTAAATTCGTGTAAGTCCTAAATTTCACAAATATTCGTGTAAGCCCTAATTGGAGGCCTAAATTCGTGTAAGCTCTAAATACACTCTAGATTCGTGTAAGCCCTAATTGGAGGCCTAAATTCGTGTAAGCTCGTATACAACAGATTCCAATGCTCAAATTCGTGTAAGAAGCAATTCAATAAACATGGAACAGGTAAATTCGTGTAAGCCACAGATTCATATGCTCAAATTTCGTGTATTAATCAACCCTAAACCCTAAATTGCTACTAATGCGGGTAATTTAAAACATCAAACACATATACAAACTGAAATTCGCATTTCTGTACTTGTCTTCCTTCCATCACAAATTTTGTTTCGAAAAAAAAGTGTAACTTCACCCCCGTTGGCTGCAGATTTTGGCGAGAAACAAGAAAGATTTTGTGTAAGAATTTAGGGCTTACTAATCGGACCAGAAATGTAAAGATACTTACACGAAATTGAGAGTGGGCGGAATGCTGGGGAAATCGCCTCTTCTTACACGAACTCTGGTTTTCCTTTTTTTGCAATTTGGTGAATGGTTGCTTAAGTTGACTTTGTGCTTGATAAATTATTAACTAGGGAAGTGTAGGGAATATTTTAATTGAGTTGAATTTTCAAAATAAATCTCTAATTATATACTTAGTATAAAAGATTTAAAGTATTTATAATAATTAAAATATTAAAATATTTATATTTATATTATTGAAAAAAAAAGACCAAGTTAAAAAAACATTATTTACAAAAGATATTCAGGATATTTATATTTATATTATCATAAAAAAATAAAAAAAATGAGCCTCTGATCTAAATTATTACTTAATTCTAGCTTCACTTTGAATTATTTTTTTATCCTTTATTTTCGTGTAGGGAAAAAAATTAATTTTTTTTTCCTTCAATTTCGTGTAGGTAATCTTTTTTTATTCATTCATTCATTTTTTAAAAAAATTAGCCGAATTGTTTAACCCTTACACGAAATTATGTTAATCAGAGAATTAAATTGTACATTTTTTTTCTTACACGATTTTCGGTTAATCACTGAATTAAATTGTACATTTTTTATTCTTAAACGATTTTTGGTTTTTACCATCTCCCATTTAATTAATATTTAATAATTAGCCATTTTCGTGTAGGGAATAATTGGATGAAAAAATAATTAACAATGAAGGGGCTTACACGAAAATCAATAATTAATAAATAATATTTAATAATTTTTATGTAGGGAATTAATTAATAATTAATACTTAATCCAATTTTCGTGTAGGGAATAATTAATAATTATCCATTTTCGTGTAGGGAATAATTAATATTTAATAATTAGCTATTTTCGTGTAGGGAATAATTGGATGAAAAAATAATTAACAAGCTTACACGAAAATTAATAATTAATAGTTAATAATTAATAATTAATATTTAATTATTTTCGTGTAGGGAATTAATTAATAATTAATACTTAATCCAATTTTCGTGTAGGGAATAATTAATAATTAATAATTAGCCATTTTCGTGTAGGGAATAATTAATATTTAATAATTAGCAATTTTCGTGTAGGGAATAATTGGATGAAAAAATAATTAACAATTACAGGTCTTACACGAAAAATTAATAATTAATAATTAATATTTAATCATTTTCGTGTAGGGAATTAATTAATAATTAATCCAATTTTCGTGTAGGTAATAATTAATAATTAATAATTAATCCAATTTTCGTGTAGGGAACAATTAATATTTAATAATTAGCCATTTTCGTGTAGGGAATAATTGGATGAAAAAATTATTAATAATTACAGGGCTTACACGAAAAATTAATAATTAATAATTAATATTCAATAATTTTAGTGTAGGGAATTAATTAATAATTAACAATTAATCCAATTTTCGTGTAGGTAATAATTAATCCAATTTTCGTGTAGGGAACAATTAATATTTAATAATTAGCCATTTTCGTGTAGGGAATAATTGGATGAAAAAATAATTAACAATTACAGCGCTTACACGAAAAATTAATAATTAATAATTAATAATTTTCGTGTAGGGAATTAATTAATAATTAATAATTAATCCAATTTTCGTGTAGGGAATAATTAATCCAACTTTCGTGTAGGGAACAATTAATATTTAATAATTAGTCATTTTCGTGTAGGGAATAATTGAATTGAAAAATAATTAACAATTAAAGGGGCTTACACGAAAAATTAATACTTAATAGTTAATAATTAAATTTGTCTGGCTTCCTGTTAGGAATGACCGATGGTGGCAAGAATGATGGGATGCCCCTTTCGACTCAGACAGGAAAAGGGGCAAATGGGGACTACATTATAAGAAATGGGGTAAGTAGGGCTTTTTTTTTATTTTGAGGGCATACACGTATTCAATATAGTGAATTAGGGCAATGAGGGCCATTTTCTCTTCAAAAAAAACTTCCAGTAATAACCTGTGTCCAAAAAAATAATTGGTTTGTATAAAATAAACAACTTCATACCTTTTTTTAATCATAATTTCCCCTAAAATTTTACGTTAATGAATAATACCTGTAAAACAAACAATTTCATCTTGTTTTCAACTCAACTACCAAACATTAAGAACAACATTAGATACATAAAAAATTTATTTTTGAATATCATCACTTCCCTGCTCTTTTTGTTCGTGGCTTATATGTCTTTTGAATTAACATTTTTTTCTTTTTCAAATTTGCAGCCTTATCTGCTGCTTCCTTTTTCTTTGCTTCTGCTATCATCACTTTAACATTTGGCTTCCCTTGATAAAAGTTGAATACCTTTTACAGCATAATTTCCCTTACGTCATTCAACTGTGACAACACAATTGTTGCACATATTTTAGCTCAGAGCACTCGTCGTATTGCAGCCTGAAAAAAGTAAAAAGTTGTATAACAAAATACCGAAAACATATAACAAAATCATAACAAAAATTTCAAAAAACATTTGACACCTTAAATGAAAACATGTGATACCTTAAATGATTATATGTGATACCTCAGTCATATTCATATAATACCTTAAGACTATTAATGTGATACCTAATATTTATTCATGCAATACCTTAAGACTATTAATGTGATACCTCAACCTTATTCATGTCATACTTTAAGACTATTAATATGACACCTAATCAGTACAAAGACAAAAAAATACCACAACATGATGTTCAAAAATTAATTAAAATACAGAAAAAAAAATACCTTTGTCATATCTGGAGTAGAATATATGACTCCATCGAAATGCTTAATGTGATGCATCATGTATACACCACAATCTAAATCTGCAATTGTTCTTTGCCATTTAAAATCCACATTTTCAAAAGTATAGTTCATCATCTCTTCTACTTTATTATATTTTCGATCAGCCAAGAATTTCAACGTTTCAACTCTCTGAACATCATTCAAATGAAAAACAAACATATGTTATAATTAGACTCATTAAAAATTATTATTTATTCAAAATAATATATCACATGACTTACCAATATTTCAGCAGCTTGAAAAAATATATTGTCTTCATTATCTCCGTACTTTCTGTTGTTTAAATACTGAAACTTCTTGTCAGGAATATTAAAAACAACAGCAGCATAGTGATCATCAAGACAAAATGGAATAAATATCTGCAATTTCAATAAACATAAATTTACATTAAAATCTACAAATATTCATAATAAATATATGAATTGCTATAAAAATTTACCATTTCAACAGAATCAAGAGAGTTTTTCTACATATCCATCCACATTTTCAAACTGCCTCTTATCAAACTTGCATTCTCTTCAGCATCATGCTTATTATAAATGATCTTAGCCAAAACATCCTTAAAAAAAACACAATTAATAACTTATAAAAAACAAATATACTGCACTAAATGAAATTTATTTACAACTTACACTATGTTCCAAGTTGAACACAAACCGACTTCTTTTCTGTTCATTATCACCACCATTAACAATCAAACACCAAACAGTAATAACAGATTGAATAACTCTAGTCTTGGAAAATAAGGAAGCCATATCCTGTCTTGTCACAAAATTGAAGTATCCATTTATAAACAAATATTCCCTGAAACAAAAAATACACAATGATAATTAATAAGTTATATCTCTTTAACTATATGACATGAAAGATAAACAACTAATATCTAAAAGGTATTTAGTAGATACTTTAAATGTATATGAGTGATACCTGAAAGGTGAACAACTGATACCTGAAAGGTATCCAACAGTTACCTTGAATGTATATATCTGATACCTATAAATGTATTTATAGGTATCATATCATATATAGAATTAATGCATGTCATACTTAAAAAAATATTATATATTTCATACATATAATACCTTATTATATACTGTTGGGATTTCAATATTTAGATTTTGATGAGACAAACCAAATATGTAATAGGAAGTTTTGAGTACCCCATTTTCACATTGTTTAAGTGAATAAATAGACTAGAATTGAGTCTTGAGCCAAGTATTGAAATGGAGGTTAAAAGAGGATAAAGCTGCATCTAAGCTTTAAGGGAAGATATCGCTGCAAGAAGGCAGGATACAGTATCGCTGCAGAAAGGCAGGATACAGCATAGCTGGAAGAAGAAAGGAACAGCAAAGTATAATTAAGACTGAACTTCGATACAGCAAAGTAAGAAAGAACGGCGTGCAGCAACGCTGCAAGAAAATGATACAGGAGTACTGATAGAAAGAAGTTACAGCAGCACTGCCAGAAGATACTGCAATCAGGTTTAAGATACAACAGCACTGAAAGAAAGCATCAGCTGCACAAGGACCTAGGATACAGCGCAGACTTACAAGTCAGTTAAGTAATATAGCGCCAACTACAAGACGAAGTATCCTGCAAATCCTAGGAAAGATAAATGCAGTACGAGGAACGGAGATTCAAGCAAGAATAATAGAGCCGTTCAAGAAAAAGTCAAAGTAGCAGACACGGAGCCAATAAGAAGATGCCACATGGACTGACGCGTTGCAGAAAGCTGCGAGCCGCAACTGCCGCATTAAATGCTCCGAAAGGAAAAGTCAAGTCGCATTAAATGCGAACCATACTTTGGCCAGGCTACTTCAAATTCAAAAGAGGATGTCTCCTTCAACAGACATCTTCTCCTACAAGTATAAATAGAGGTCGAGGAGAACTGAAGCTGGTTACTGATACTGATACTGTCACTGTTACTAAGAACTAAAATCCATACGCAAAAGTTTCAAGCTGACAAAATTTCAAGCATTCAAGCCAACAGTTTCAGTCACTCAACCTATCGAAGTGAAGCAAGTTCAAGCTGAAAGTTTCCCTACGGATTCAGAAGCTCACTTCGAAGCACAAGTTGAAGAAAACTTTTTTATCCTTTTAACCTTGTTGCTGTGTGCTTAGGTTGTTTTAGTTGTGTCAAGCAGTTGATAGGAGAAATCCTTGCTGTTTGTTTAGTTGTCTAGTGTTAGGCAGCTTCCCTGTGTGGGAGTGCAGAACCCTGTGTGGGTTAGCCTTTGAAGTTTGCAGTTGTTGTCTGTACGCTGGACTTCAATAGGTGGTTTGCTTTGTAAAGTTGATAGATTGTTAGGAGAGTCCTGTAAATCAATCTTGCTTAACAAAGTTCCTGCTCGAGGAGCAGTAGAGTGGACGTAGAAGGATTACACCACATTCGAACCACTATAAGCCATAAGTGTTTAATTGCTTTATTTATCAGTGCGTTTATATTCTGCATATCTATCTGTCTCTCATCATAAAACGTTTTGAAAGAAGCATTCTTGAGAAAAACAGCCTTGTGTTTAAAAGTTTATTTCCGCTGCATACAAAACTCCAGGTTACAGCGTGCAACACTGCATTCTAGCACTGCAAGCAGTAACCATCTATCGCTGCAAGCTCAAGTAACTTGCAGTGCAGAACGGTTGTTTTAAAGATTCTGAAAAATCGACCAAGGTTCATTCACCCCTCCCCTCTCTGAACCTCGGACACCACTTGGGACCAACAAGTGGTATCAGAGCAAGTTGGGTTAAAAGCCAACTTATCTGGTCACCTACCCAAATCCACATTTGTCTTGCTGTTTTCTTTACATTAAAATCATTTTTAAAGCATATCATGGATTCCTCCAATCACAAGCTACCTATGTTTTTCATAGAGGAATATGACGACTGGAAGATAAGAATGCAGGCACACCTTTCTGCCATGAATGATGAGATGTGGACGGTCATAACTGAAGGACCGATAATCCCCATGTAGGTGAATCCAATGTATAGAAGAGACCATGCAGATGGAGAGCAGCCACCACCAAACTTCCTGACCAAACCACGTCAAAAGTGGGGTAACGAAGACAGGAAGAGAGCCAACCTGGATAATGTGGCAAAGAACGCTCTATTTATTACTTTGGATAAAAGCACTTTTAGCAAAGTAAAAACTTGCTCAACATCTAAAGAAATATGGGAAAAGTTGGAGTAAATTTGTGAAGGAACTGAGCTCACAAAGGACAACAAAATCTCCAACACTACCCAACTATTCGAGCTCTTCGAAATGAAGAATGAAGAGACTCTTGAACAACTAGATTTGAGATTCACATCCATAGTGAATGAACTAGAAGCTCTGGGCAAACACTACACACAGAAAGAAAAGAACATGAAGGTGTTGAGAGCCCTACCAGCGGAGTGGGATAGCAAGACCACTGTCATGAGAGTGTCTATGGACCTGAAGTCCATGAGCACATTTGACCTATTCTCCGACTTGAAATCATTCGAGTATGACATCAATAGAAGGAGAAAGGAGTCAGAGGAGTCGATCTCCAAAGTTACAGCGCTAACCGCCAGAGGAACCAAGGATACAGCAACCGCCAGTTGTAGTAAACAGAGTAAGGATACAGCAGAAGTTACTGAAGAGGATATGGCGCTCCTCCTAAAGAAATTCAGGAGATTCATTAAGAGCAACAACAATAGCAGCAACATCAACCTCAACAAAAAGAATGACTTCAGAAGAAGTTATCCAACCCCTCAGGTATCTTCTTATCCACAGTTAAATACAGGAAATATTGACTTGTGCTATAATTGCAGGAAGCCTGGACACTACGCAAGGAACTGTCTTTATCCAACCGTACACAAGTATCCTGAAGGAGAAAGAGAACAGATGAGAGATAAAAGAAGAGAGGAAAGACACAAGCTTCGAGCTCTCATAGGAGAGATGGAGAAAGCCAAGGATGCAGCAGTTCCTAAAGAAGTACTGAAAGCTGCAGAATCCTCTAACAGCGATGCTGAGACCTCATTCTCTGACGAATAAGCACTCATATGCCTGATAGCTAGAGATGGCGAGGACAGCGAAGAAGATGAGGTAATCTACCAACCGTTGTCCATACAAGTTGATGAGGAGTTGAACATGATCCACTCCTTGAAAAGGATCATGAGTGATTTCGAGCAGATCAACTCAATTCATGAGGAGCTTAAGGTTGAGAATGAGAACCTTAGGATCGATAATGAGATCCTCAAGAGCAAAAACATCGATATTGCCAAAATGCTCGCTGCACGAGAGTCTGATAACTCAAAGTGTAGTAAGCTGCAACAAGAGGTCTCTAGATTGAATCTACTGATCACTGAGCTAAAATCTGAGAAGGAAATCTTGCAGTCCAAGATGAGCACGTTCACCAAATCTTCAAAGGACGCAAGAGATTGCATAAACCGTGTCAGAGATCCTTTTGAGATATCAGGTATAGGTTACAGCAATCAAGGCTCTCAGAATACAGCAAGTACATCCAAAGCTGTAAATTTTGTTCAAGCTAAAACTCCAATGGAGAAAGAGTTACTCTGTGACTCTGAAAAGATCATGAACAAAACATCAATGACGGATAAGGGGAAGAGACCCCAATGCTCAACTGCAGGGAGTAAGCCTGCATCTAAGAATTGGCTGCAGCAGAAGCCATCTGCTGCATGCAGCAAAAGGATGCAGCAACCAACAAAGTTGCAGCATAGAAGAAACTCTCCCACCTATACTAAAACATACATGTCTAAACCTCAAGGAAGATATACTCCAGGGAAGTATGGTGGAAGACCACACTACAAGGGTGTTGGTAACACACATGTTGGTTATGCACACACTTTTAACAAGCAGTCTGTCAAGACAACTGCATACAGCATGAGAACCAACAAATCTTACAGTAAAGTAGTTACTGTTAAGAAAGTTTTGGTTCCCAAAGTAACTAATCTCAAAGGACCCGTACAGATATGGGTACCTAAATCTGTTTAAATTTGTTATAGGTTACAGTGCCAGGATGCAGCAGTGATGTATGGTATATCGACAGCGGCTGCTCAAGGCACATGACAGGCAATAAAGAAACGTTGAAAGACTTCCAAGAATGCAAAGGACCTAAGGTCATATTTGGAGATGATTTCAAAGGAAGCACAAAAGGAAGCGGATGCCTAGTTAAGGGGAACATAAAGATTAAAGATGTATCCTACATAAAGGGGCTTAGATACAATTTTCTAAGCATCAGTCAATTTTGTGACAAAGGATATACAGTGGAATTCAACCTCAACAAATGCTTAATCAAGGACAGCACCACAAATGAAGTAAAGCTTACAGGAACAAGAAGAGGAAATATCTATCTAGCGGATTGGAATTCCTCCACTCAGTCTACATGCTTCATTGTGAAAAGTCCACCGGAGCTGAGCTGGCTATGGCACAAACGATTAAGTCACCTTAACTTCAAGACTATCAACAAGCTAGCAAGAAAAGGCCTCGTGAGAGGATTACCATATGTAGCTTACAAAAAGGAGAATGTCTGTGGAGCGTGTCAAAAAGAAAAACAAGTTAAGAGCTCTTTCAAGGATAAGATTCAGAAATCATCCCACGGGATTCTAGATCTTCTACACATGGACCTTTTTGGACCAGTAGAATCAGTAAGCTTGAGTGGGAAGAAGTACTCCCTAGTAGTAGTGGATGACTACTCCAGATACACATGGACGATCTTTCTAGCAAAGAAGTCGGAAACTCAAGAAAAGCTACCTGGTCTCATGAAGAAAATTCAGAATGAAAAGAGCTTGAGTATAGTGATGATAAGATCAGACAGAGGAACCGAGTTCACAAATAAGTTTATAGAGAAATTCTATTCTGACAATGGTATTCGTCATGAATACTCTGCTGCAAGAACACTACAACAAAACGGGGTTGCTGAAAGAAGGGATAGAACCCTCAAGGAAGCAGCAAGGACAATAATAGCAGAAGCAGAAATACCCAAGAGGTTTTGGGCTGAAGCAACCAACACTGCATGCTACACGCAGAACAGATGTCTAATCATCAAAGATCTTGACAAGACGCCTTATGAAATATGGAATGGCCATACACCGAATATCTCTTATCTGCACATCTTTGGGTGCAGGTGTTACGTTCTCAACAATGGAAAGGAACATCTGAAAACTTTCGACACTAAATCAGACGAAGGAGTATTTCTAGGATACTCTGCTGTAAGTAGAGCTTTTAGAGTGTTTAATAAGAGAACTCTGGTGGTAGAAGAATCTGTACATGTGGTGTTTGATGAACCACATTGTGACACAAAGAAGTTGGAAAAACCACCTGAAGAGATCTCTCCCAGAAAAGAGAATGTTTTACCATACATAGAAGGAGTTCTGCCTACAGAAGAAGATAAAGAAGAAGAAGCTGCAACCTTGGATGCAGCAGACACTCTTACAGCAGCAGAACCTCCTGCATTACAGCAACGTGATGAGCAAGATACACCAACTCATGTCTTTGAGCCTGATAGGACATGGCTTAGAAACCATCCAAGAGATCTCATTATAGGAGATCCATCCATCGGTGTATGAACAAGAAGATCCATACCATATGAAACAATGTTTGCATGCTTCATATCACAATCAGAGCCTAAGAATGTTAAAGAGGCACTGCAAGATAGCAACTGGGTGCAGGACATGCAAGAAGAATTGAATGGATTTGAAAGAAATCAAATATGGCAAACAGTCATAAGACCAACCCATCAAGGTGTAATTGGAACAAAATGGGTGTTCAAGAACAAGCTAGATGAATCAGGAGTCGTTGTAAGAAACAAAGTAAGATTAGTTGCTAAAGGATACTGTCAGGAAGAAGGAATTGATTTTGATGAGACTTTTGCACCAGTGGCAAGGCTAGAAGCAATAAGAATTTTCTTAGCCTATGCAGCACATATGAATTTCAACGTCTATCAAATGGATGTTAAAAGTGCATTCCTGAATGGTCTCCTTACAGAGGAAGTATATGTTGAACAACCTCCTGGTTTCGAGGATCAAGCAGAAGAAAAGGTGTTTCAGTTACAAAAAGCCCTATATGGACTGAAGCAAGCACCAAGAGCTTGGTATGACACCTTATCTCTCTATCTTCTGGAAAATGGTTTTCAGAAAGGAACAATCGACAAAACGCTGTTTAGGATACAGGACGGAGAAAGTGTACTTCTTGTACAAATTTATATGGATGATATTATCTTCGGATCCACAAACAAAGAGCTATGTGAGAAATTCTCCAACCTGATGCAGTCAAAGTTCAAGATGAGTATGATGGGAGAATTAAGTTTCTTTCTCGGACTGCAAGTAAAACAGCTACCTACAGGAACCTTCATCAACTAAGTCAAGTATACGAAGGAGCCTATCAAGAAATTTGGCATGGAGAATGGAGCAGCAACGTCTGTTCCCATATCCACATCCATAAGTCTTGACAAAGATGAAAATGGTAAAGATGTAGACATTACCAAGTACAGACGCCTCATTGGATCATTGTTGTATCTCACAGCAAGCAGGCCAGACATTATGTTTGCAGTAGGAGTCTGTGCTAGATTCCAAGCAGCACCAAAGGAATCTCACCTTTTAGCAGTAAAAAGGGTAATTAAGTATCTGAAAGGAACTCAGGAAGTCGGCCTATGGTATCCTAAGGAAGGAGGATTCAAGCTTAAAGGCTACTCCGACTCAGATTATGCAGGCTGCAAGATTGATAGAAAGAGTACAAGTGGGACGTGTCAATTTCTGGGAAATAGACTTGTCTCGTGGTTCTGCAGGAAGCAGACCTTTATTGCAACCTCTACAGCAGAAGCAGAGTATGTTGCAGCAGGAAGTTGCTGTGCGCAGATTCTCTGGATACAGCAGCAACTTAGAGATTATGGGATAGAAGAAAAAGAGACTCCAATTCTCTGTGACAATACGAGCGCTATTGCAATTAACCATAATTCTGTCTTTCACTCAAGAACAAAGCACATTGACATTCGTCATCACTTTATAAGAGATCATGTTGAGAAGAAAGACATCGTGCTAGAAAAAGTTCACACGGATCTACAACTTGCAGATATCCTCACAAAACCCTTGAGTGAATGAAGGTTTTCCATGCTTCGAAACGAGCTGGGAATCCTTAAGTTGTGAAAAAAAAAAGATGCAAGATCGCAGGATGAACCTCTACATGCTTGCAGGAAGCAGTAAGAATGGTACTGTAAGCTACGCGTCAATACAGCACTGGGTTCAGACAGCGCTGCATCTTACATTCTTACAGTACAACAGTTATCGAAGAATTCAAGCAGCACCAGGTTACAGCATTTATTTCAAAAGAGTATTGATTGCTCTGCAACCTCGTACTTGGTTTGCTGCAACCTTAAAAAGGCATTTATTTAGGCGGCAAAGGGCATGTCTTTCAGCATTAAATGAATGACTGCGGGTGTCAGGAAGTGGAAAGGGCGCTGACAAAGCCCACGCGTCAAGTAATTATTAGCGTCGATTTGACATCTCCGCTTTTTCCTAAGCCACTAGATCTTTTCCCTGATTTATCTCAACCATTAATCAACGCACGTCTCTTGAGAACCGCCATAAAGATCAAAACGTGTCATTTGAATTCACTTTTCACCATCTTCAGAGAGAGAAACACTTTGATCGCAGCAAATTTTCTAAGTGCAAACCCTTGTTCTTTCTCTTTCTCTCTCACAAAATATCTTCAATGGCTGCCAGAAGAACTATCGTTCTTGATGGAAGGATGATCAACCAGGAACACATCCTTGAGTCAGGGCTGTATGATAATGCTCTGATCAAAAGGATTTTTGATGCTTTTCAATAGACCCAAGTCCTAGGGCTGTTGACCACCGTGTACGCTGGCTTCTCTACGGAGTCAGTACAGAGATTCTACGCCTACGCTAGGCAGGCGGAGGAAAGAAACTGCATCATGTTTCGGATGGATGTAGATGGAGAAGAACGGTCGCTGACCGTTAGGGACATCTTCATCACCTTCAGCATCTCGGCTGCAGGTTTGACCCCCAGCCAGTTTGCGACGTACGGGAAGGCATCGGCTCAAGAGATGTGGGATCTCTTTCGAGCAAGGGATGCAGGGGCTGAAATCAAGAGAAGCGCCCCCAAGAAGCTCTTCAAACTGGAGTTTGAACTTCTCCACGACATATGTGCATACTCCATCGAAGGGAGGACAGGGAGTTACGACAAATGCACAGATCTCCGGTTCCGGATCATGTCTGCAATCATGGCCGGAGAGAAGGTGAACTGGGCGAGGTTCATCATGAAGAGGCTGTGGGAGGAAGCAGAGAAGATAACGGAGCGTCGGAGCTACGGTATCACCATCTGCTCTCTGCTCTGCAAGCTTGGCCTTCAACTTGCAGCACCTGCCCCCATTCACCCTGGAAAGTATCTCGGGGAGAAGAAGAAGGGCAAGACCCAGCCGAAGGCTGCAGGAGCAGGAGTTGCGATGAAGAAAACCAAAGACAAAAAGAATGCAACTCTTGCTCTGCAAGATGAAGCTGCAGGCAGCGGGGAAGATGCTGAAGAAGAGGATCCTTCGAGTCCTCTTCCTGTTATCAAGAGGAGTTCAGGGAAGGCTGTACCTGAACTTGAATCCTCTTCCCCAGATGATGACGCACCCTTGGTGAGAAAGGCTCCACGCAGCAAGAGAGCTGCTGCTGCTGTTGGGGATGTGTCACATCAGCCCATGGATAAAGGTGACTCTCTTGATTCCCAACTCTCTACACCTAATATGGTTGTAGTTGACCTTGGGGATGAGTCACATCAGCTTCAGGAGCCATATCAGCACCGGGTCGAGTCAACTGAAGAAAAAGCTCGTCTACAAACAGAAGCTTCAGTGCTCGATCCTACATTTCCGGCTGCTAGAAATATGGCTGCGGAGTACTCTCTTTGGAGAGAGATGCGGCTGTCAAAAGGGGAAATCCTGTTGAAGTGGAAGGATTTCCTGACAGTCGAGCAAGCTGTCCTGGAGTGGGCCAAATCAGAAGACATTCTGGCACTCCTGCAACCTGACTTTGCAGCAAGAGTTCAAGAGCTCGATGGCTGCAGTGCTGCACAGGGAGCACAGGACAAGGGAAAGGGCAAAGCTCTTGCAGAATCCGACTCTGCAGAGATACCGATGAGAGCAGCAGTGGAAGATGCGCAGGTCTTCCTCGCCCCGGCTGTGGAGGCTGTAAGAAGGGGCGATGATGTCGCGTTTGCTCAAGAGCAAATCGACACCTTGGGAGTGGAGCAAGCTGAAGAAGCAATGCTGCATCTAGCGCTGCAACAAAGCCTGAAGGAAACCAGGATGCAGCACACTCCAAGGAGAATGCGGGGAGAAGGCAGTTCAAGTTCACATCAGATGAACTTCCCTGCATACGAGCAAGTGGTTGAGGGCCTCTCCAACATTGTCACGCTGGATCGCTTGGAGGAGGAGGAAGCCCAACTACTGGATTATGGCGATTCCCCGGTTCGCGAAGATGAAGATGCTGCTGCTGCAGATTCTGAGGGGGAACCATCAGCCATAATCAGGGATGTCATCTCAGACATCTCCAAAATTGCCGATGAAGCATCTACGGAGGAAGTTGCAGAGGCGGTACTCCCTGCACTGGACGCGACAGCAGTGCAGCCGGCAACCACCCTTCAACAAGAAGAAGGAGCTGCAGAGAAAAGCAGGATGGAAGCTGAGATTCTTGCAGCAATGGAGGATACAGTGCTGAAAGCTGTGACCGCTGCAGGAAGCCAAGCAGAGCTGCAAGAACCCATTCTTGCAGCAGAGGCTGTCGAAGTCGCTATAGGACCGGCCGAAGAGACGGGGTCCGTTGAGAAGACCTCTGTGGAGGATGTTGTTCTGACAACACTCCCTGAGGGTAAGAAGACCTCAGGTGGGGAGGCTGTTCAGACAGTACCCACTGAGGATGCTGGAGCTGAAGCCGAGATAACCCCAGTGCAGCTAGAGACACCTCGAAAGGAGGTTGATGCTGCAGCTGCTGCTCGCTCTCAAGAACCTTCCAAGGTTACAGCAGCAGAGGTTACTGTGGACGCGAACATGTCTCATGCCGAATTCGTAAGGATGATCAAGGCACGGAACATAGCTGTTCATGGACCAAAATCTGGCAGAGCAGTTCCTGTTCAAGTCTCATCCGGCGAAGAGGAGGCGGATGAGGAAGAAGAAGAAGAAGAAGAAGAAGAAGAAGAAGGAGAAGAGCACCCATCCTCAAGCTCGACAAGCTCTCAAACCAGCAACCATGAGGATGAGGTTGCTTCTGAAGTTCCGAGGCAGGATGCAGCACCAGTATGTCAAGATGTTATTCCTTTTGCTGTATCCGCTGCTGCCTCGACGAGAAGGAATTCTGGGCTGACTCCTGATGAATCTATTAACAGAGTTGAGACCGCTGTTAGACACCTGCTGCATGCTCTCCAGGAGCATGAGTCTATCATGCGCAACAGTCTCAGGGTCAGTGCCCAATTCCATACTGAAACCATGACGGGTTTCAAGAAGGACCTCGAAGTGCTGCCTGATATGATCAAGTCAACTCTCACTGAACATTCAAACAGGCTGTACTACGATCGGGTCAGGTTGGAGAAGGAGTTGAAGGTCGAAGCTGCTCTGACGCGCCAGGAGGTCAGACAATGCAAGCAGCATGCTGAAAATGCCTCAACCAGACTCAACTCTCACTCCAAAGTCCTGGAAACACTTCTGGATCGTGTCTATGATCAATCTCAGAGAACTAGAAGTGTGGACGACTGCCTGGGGAATCTGGAGCTGATAGTAGGAGAATTGAGGGACATCATGCTCCGAGCTTTCCCTCAGCATGTTGACGCTTCGGAGCCCGTCCCAGAACCGACCCGACGCCCGCGATCAAGGGCGGTCCCAGCTGCCCCTGCTCAGCCCCCGATTTTTTATGATGCCAAAAAAGGGGGAAGGATTTGATGATAGATACAAGAGCAAAGAGGCTGCTGAATTTGAAGAGGAAGAAGATGATGACCAGCAACCTCTCAGCAGGAGGAGAAGAAGGTCTGGATCATCTGTTGCTGCTGATATCCCTTCTCCGAAGAGATGATGATGGAGCTGGTGGAGCCGGTGTAGCTGCTGGAAGAAGATCGGCTACAGGTTTTGCACACAGCAGAGCTGCAAGCAAGGATGCAGCACCGCCCAGCTATCATCATAAGAGAAGGGATGATAGTCAGCAGCAAGGCTCAAGGAAGAGGATGAGCGGGGACGAGTTTGAGAATCAAAGGTGTCAGAATGAAGAAGCTACAGATCCTAACGCCTGGATTCAAAGACTCGGAGTGATTGGTGATAGAAAAATCTTTCCAAATAACTTCTACCAATTCCCTCCTCAAGAAATCCCTCGTCTTGATACTGAAAATATCTCTGCTGAAGTGTCCGTGTTGATGGATCAAAGGCCCGAAGGAGAGAACATGGCTTGGAGATTTGACATCTTCAAAGAAGTCAGACTGCCTTTTGATCGGAATCCAACATTTGAGGCGATCACTATTTTCAAACGATCAGAGTACCTCAGACACGTCAGAGAACTATGCAGGAAAGGCAAATTCAGCAAGTATCATACATGCAAGACTGTATTGAGAAGGTATGAACAGCTCGTTCGGGAAGGAAGCCTTGATATTCAATAATTATACATCGACCGAGTAAAGGAAGGGCTGATTGTACCATACTGCGAGGACTTCTGGCTGAGATGGATTCAAATTCCTGTGATCAGACACAAGCTGGAAGAGTCCTACCAAGAGTCCATCAGGGACTGGTGGAAAGGATCAAGAGGAAGGGAAGGCCTTGAAAGGTTTGCAGGAAGAAGATCAGACGAACCAACAAGCAAAAGGTCTTTGTTTTACTAAGCTGTATTTATATACCTTCTTGTGATCCTTATTGTATTTTTGCTAAGCTGTAAAAATTTATATCTCTTAAATGAAGAAATTTTTCCTTCTGTTTTATTCAAGTTCAACTCTTATGAACTCATGCATGTTGTTTATGTTTTCCTGTTGCTTATGATAAAAATAGCATGATGCATCTCTGATGAATCCAGGATTAGATTTAACTGTTCAAAGTTGTGCAAGCATGTAATCTAGATAAACCATATGAGTTAATGTAAATGAAACTTCTTCATGAACGAAATATTGTAAAGGTTTTGTCATCATCAAAAAGGGGGAAATTGTTGGGATTTCAATGTTTAGATTTTGATGAGACAAACCAAATATGTAATAGGAAGTTTTGAGTACCCCATTTTCACATTGTTTAAGTGAATAAATAGACTAGAATTGAGTCTTGAGCCAAGTATTGAAATGGAGGTTAAAAGAGAATAAAGCTGCATCTAAGCTTTAAGGGAAGATATCGCTGCAAGAAGGCAGGATACAGTATCGCTGCAGAAAGGCAGGATACAGCATAGCTGGAAGAAGAAAGGAACAGCAAAGTATAATTAAGGCTGAACTTCGATACAGCAAAGCAAGAAAGAACGGCGTGCAGCAACGCTGCAAGAAAAGGATACAGGAGTACTGCTAGAAAGAAGTTACAGCAGCACTGCCAGAAGATACTGCAATCAGGTTTAAGATACAGCAGCACTGAAAGAAAGCATCAGCTGCACAAGGACCTAGGATACAGCGCAGACTTACAAGTCAGTTAAGTAATATAACGCCAACTACAAGACGAAGTATCCTGCAAATCCTAGGAAGGATAAATGCAGTACGAGGAACGGAGATTCAAGCAAGAATAATAGAGTCGTTCAAGAAAAAGTCAAAGTAGCAGACACGGAGCCAATAAGAAGATGCCACATGGACTGACGCGTTGCAGAAAGCTGCGAGCCGCAACTGCCGCATTAAATGCTCCGAAAGGAAAAGTCAAGTCGCATTAAATGCGAACCATACTTTGGCCAGGCTACTTCAAATTCAAAAGAGGAATGTCTCCTTCAACGGACATCTTCTCCTACAAGTATAAATAGAGGTCGAGGAGAACTGAAACTGGTTACTGATACTGATACTGTCACTGTTACTAAGAACTAAAATCTATACGCAAAAGTTTCAAGCTGACAAAATTTCAAGCATTCAAGCCAACAGTTTCAGTCACTCAACCTATCAAAGTGAAGCAAGTTCAAGCTGAAAGTTTCCCTACGGATTTAGAAGCTCACTTCGAAGCACAAGTTGAAGAAAACTTTTTTATCCTTTTAACCTTGTTGTTGTGTGCTTAGGTTGTTTTAGTTGTGTCAAGCAGTTGATAGGAGAAATCCTTGCTGTTTGTTTAGTTGTCTAGTGTTAGACAGCTTCCCTGTGTGGGAGTGTAGAACCCTGTGTGGGTTAGCCTTTGAAGTTTGCAGTTGTTGTCTGTACGCTGGACTTCAGTAGGTGGTTTGCTTTGTAAAGTTGATAGATTGTTAGGAGAGTCCTGTAAATCAATCTTGCTTAACAAAGTTCCTGCTCGAGGAGCAGTAGAGTGGACGTAGAAGGATTACACCACATTCGAACCACTATAAGCCATAAGTGTTTAATTGCTTTATTTATCAGTGCGTTTATATTCTGCATATCTATCTGTCTCTCATCATAAAACGTTTTGAAAGAAGCATTCTTGAGAAAAACAGCCTTGTGTTTAAAAGTTTATTTCCGCTGCGTACAAAACTCCAGGTTATAGCGTGCAGCACTGCATTCTAGCACTGCAAGCAGTAACCATCTATCGCTGCAAGCTCAAGTAACTTGCAGTGCAGAACGGTTGTTTTAAAATTTCTGAAAAATCGACCAAGGTTCATTCACCCCCCCTCTGAACCTCGAACACCACTTGGGACCAACATATACATATCATGCATGGAACTTAAATTCATATAACTTAAACTTACCCATCAATGTCATCTGATCCGTCATCATAAAAACAATAATCCACAATCTATTTGTGTTTCTGATCCATAGAACCTAAATATTGCTTTGAATGAACCAAAAAATCAGACAAGTAACCAACATCTTCTGTAATTCTCCAAAACCCAACATTGTCCTCCTCCAAATCATTCTTCCTTTTTGAACCAACTGATAACATAGCATCATTCAATTCTTTAACTGAAGGGATTTTTTTATCAGATAAATCTTCATTGTCATTTTCATTTGTAGGAGGAGATTTCTTGTATTGAGGTGGGTCTGGTGTCAGAAGATCAAAGGATGGCATCTCCGAAGCCATTTTCTACATAGTCAAAAAAAATTCAACAACTTTATCAATATATTTGTGAAGCTTCTCATCAGAAAAGAACTTTTACGACGACTCAGACATTTCTGGGCTTGAAGAGCTGGAAGCTTGTTTCTTCTTAATTTTATTCTTCATCTTCAGCAGTTTCATCATGTGATGATTAGAAACAATTGAAATGTCTCTTTTATAACATAAAAATGTTTCATGTACTTCCTACAAAAATAAAATAGAAACATGTCTATCAGTCATAATACCATCACAATGTATCGAATGTAGATAGTTGATACCTGAAAGGTATTTATCAGATACATCAGTACTATATATGTGATACCTCAAAGATATTCAACTGATACCTGAAAGGTATTCAGCAGATACCTCCACTATCACATCATACCTTAAAAATCAAATACATATAATACTTTAATAGTATAAATATGCTACCTCAAATATAAACATGTAATACCTATAAGTATTAACAACTCATAACATAAATTAAAAATACTTACATCTTTTGCAAGTTTTTTAATTTCATCGTCATCCAACTCTCTATGTGGTAGATCAAATTTTATGTCCTTTGAACTTTTATTAACCCTACCACGACTTTCCTCCTCTTTTTCAACTTCTTCAACAACATCATCGACCACATTAACACCACAAACTTTACCCCTTGATGACACTGGGTAAACATTCAACAAAAGTTCACCTTTCCCATATTTTCCAGCAGCAGCTTCTTCAGATCATCTCTTAGAAATCTTTTCATCAACCCAATGCTGAATGAGGGCAACGACCTAGGTTCTGCAACTCCTTGTCATTTTACCCTTTGCAAATATAGAATTTGCAACAAAATGACACAACCACTTACATATCTTAAATTGTCACTCTTAAAGGCCCTAACAGACTCACATAACTTGTTTAAAACATATGAGCACCAATCTAATTTTGGAATTCTATTCACATCAACAATAGACTTCACTACAGTCATACTTATCAGTCTATTGGAAGAAGGTACTAGAAAGGAACACACAGCGTACAAGATAAACATCATTTTAAAATCATCTCCGCCATCAACCAATCCTTTCATTACATCCACCAGAACTCTTAAAGGAACTCTAGAAGAAATTCCATACATCTCATTAAACCTGTCACACAAAGGGGATGTTTCATCACTCCTAGTAAATGTTTGAACACAGTGACCTTCATTTCTAGGTATCATAAAAACATCAAAAAACGTCGTCTGGTGTAATAGTGAAATGATGATAATCGTCAATACTAACCATCCTACTAGAACTATTAAAATTATTCACTAGCTAGCTTAACATCTTCATATTGGACTTGGTCAACTTCAGATATAAGAGACCCCCAAACCCCATACTCCTAACATCATCCTTTTGTTTATCAGTTAGAGATTGTACAAGTTCAGCAAGACCATTTGGTCTACATTGACTGACAAAAGTGCTGCAAAAAAAGAATTAGGAAAAAATATAAAATACTAATACCAAACATATAAGATATTCAACTGATTGTACATAAGTAATGTAAATAATACATGATAGACAAGAATGTATTAATTTAAGATTATACATGTTTATAACAGACAAACTTTTGTGGGTATTACCGGTTTATTCTATTACAATATTACCTGTTCATTTCCTCAGTACCCTTTTTCTTTGCTTTCTTAGCCTTCACAACTTTATTCTTACTCACCTTCTTGTAACTAAAAAATAAATAAAATATAAATAAGGAAATAAAAAAACAAAATCATAACAAATAATTTCCAAAACATATAAGTAATATTCTTATACATACAAATTACACATTCTACATATTCATCTAATAAATTAAAAAATATATGATACCTTAAGTGAATACATGTGATACCTTAAAAGTCTTTATCTGATACCTTAAACACACACACACACATATATATATATATATATATATATATATGCATGTGATACCTCGTGGATGTTAATATAATACTTTAATAGAATACATGTAATACCTCAACTAAAAATAAACATCATACAAAAAGCATGAAATCTTTAAGATATAAGAGTACAATCAATTTAATACATATACATACATCAGAATTATAAGCATATACTTCATTGAAGTACATAACACAAAACTCAAAAGATTAAAAACTTATCAATTTATCTACCTAGAAACAGCCATTGAATCTCTTTTACTTGATTTCTCCGCAGCAGTAATTTGCTTTTCACTTCAAAAAAATAATAAAAAATATAAAATCAAAATCTTCATTATATAAGTATCAAAATATATAAACAATATAGAAGGCCAATCCAATAAATGAAAAATACATATACAAAATTACCTATTCTTTTCCACAGTACACATTTGCTTTGCTTTCTCAGCTTCTTTTTTCTTACTCACCTTCTTTTCACTAAAAAATTAAATAAATATGCATAAGAAAATTTAATGTAAAACAAAATCATAACAAAAACTTCAAATACATGTAATACCTTAAGTGAAAATATGTAATACCTTAAATGATTATATATGATACTCAAGTATATTCACATAATACCTTAAAACTATTAATGTGATACCTAAAGCTTATTCACATAATACCTTAATGGCATGATTGGTATGATGGAATGAGTTGGAAATGGAATCACCATTCCTACCTTCATTCTCATTCCTTTGATTGGTATGATTTATAAGTGGGAATCACCATTCCTTTAGGAATTGTCATTACCATGGATGAGGGAATGGTCATTCCTTCATATCCCCATGGTATTATGTATTCCTTACCTACAAATAAATGAACTATATTTATTAATTCGATTATTTATCATTATTTAGTTTAATTTTTTACAAGTTAACTTCCTAAAATTAAATTATTATATAAAATTATATAATAATATAAAATTATTTATAAAAAATATAATATAAAATAAAAAAATAAAAATATCAAATAAATAATAAAATTAAGTAGATAAATAGAATAAAAATAAAAAATGAATATAAATTTTTAAAAAATATAGAGATAATATGAATATAATATTAATACAAATAAGTGTAGTCTAGTTTATATAAAAATATATAAAAAAAATTATAACTAACTAAAATATTTTTTAAATAATGTAAAGTATTATTTTAATAGCACAAAATCATATAAAATAATTAACAAAATTATCATAAAATATAATATAATTAACTACTATAAAAATATGTAAATAATAAAACAAATAATATATTAATAATAAAATAAAAAATAAAAAATCTAAATATGATATATCTTAATATTAGTGATAAGGGTGAGCACGATTTAGAGCAAGTTGAGGATAAGATAATCTCTAAAATTGCTTCAAAGTTCGGAGATTTTTGGAAAATTGTAAAAAATAATCTCCAGACTTGCTCCGTCATATCGGTTCTATTCCTTCAGAGATTCAGGTATTACGGATCGGATCAATTCGAATTTTGGAAATTCAAAACTTTATAATATAAAATAAATATTTGTTCAAACAAGTCATAAACTAATAAAATAAATTGGTAATTTACTAAAGTAGTCGTCTTTTCTCGAAAATAATAAATTACATTCAAATTTTTTTCAAATTTTATTTTTCAAAATCTTTTTAATCTACATCTTATAAATGATCAATAGAAATTATTCATTGTAAAAGTAAAATAAATATACGTTTTATAGTAAAATTTGAAGGTAGGTATAACCTATAATTAGTGCATTGATTAATTTTTTTTAATTTTTTAATTAATTAAATATATCATATTATTTAAATTAAATGGAATAAGAATATTAAAATAAAATTATAGTGAATGATAATTTAATTAAATAAAAATTGATTTAATGTTTTATTTGTAGTAATCAATTATGAAATATAATTATAATGATTATTTCATTCATTTTCTATTCCTCTACAATACCAATCATGAGAATAAACATTTTAATACCATTACATTCCCATCACCATTCCATTCTTAGGTTCATTCCATTCACACCTTATTCCATTCCACCATACCAATCATGCCATAAGGCTATTAATATGATACATCAACCTTATTCAAGTAATACCTTAAAATTATTAATGTGACACATACTCAGTACAAGACAAAAAAAAAAAACCTATCAACTGCAACAACCGTCTTTCCCTTTTTTAAATTCTTCCTCACAACCAATTCCTTTTGTAAATTTACCAGAATTTCATCCTTAGATCTTTTACGCCCAGTCTTCTCATGATCCAGTAGTATAGTTTTCCTCTTCTTTCCAACAACTTTTATTTTCTCCATTGTCCTAACACAGATGAAAAATCACACTCATACATTCATGAATCTGCAATTATATGTTCATTACTATTGTTGAAAGAGCCAAAACACATTAACATATACACAAGATCTGAAAATACAGATAATGAATACACACATACAAGCACAGAAAATATAGATAATGAACACACATAAAAATACAGAAAATACAGATAATGAACACACACATAAAAACAAATAAACCCTAAAATTTCGAACACACACATACAAGCACAAACAAACAAACACACAACGAACAAAATGTAAGCGAAAACAACTATAATCTAACAATTAAAACATTATTTATGAAAAAAAACGAAAAATAAACTGTACACTTACCACTATCGTTTGAAGCGAAAATCTCCACAAAATCCTTCAAAATACTGATAATTTTTCACAATATAGCAAAATGATTACAATAAATCGAAGAAAAGAACGAAAAAACTGCAAAAAATGGAAGAAAAAACGAACAGAGAATAAGAGAGAGCGAGAGAACTGCAAGGGAGAAAGTGGGAGAGAGGGAAAGTTATTTTCAATTTAAAAAAATTAAATTAATATATATATATATACTGACCCATTTTTTTAACGGGTCGATTCGGAGCGGGTTGGGGGTGCGAATCCTACAAGTTTTGGCGTATAAAAAATAATTCAAAATATACGGATTCAAATTGGATCGATCCAGATTATATGGATGTCATGTATAGGAGAATTTGTGCACACGTGTAAATATGCAGAAATGAATTACAGAGTTTATATTTGGTGGAATTCTTGAAGTGTAAGGATATAATTAACCTTATATATATACACTATAGTATATAATAATAACTACTCTTTTCCTATGCAGCACTCAAGAACTCACCCCCAAAATAGGCAATATTTTTTGAAGTTGTTAATCCTCAATTTTAAAATAGATTTTCGTTCAATTATCAATCACTTTTTTATTATAAGAAGAGTTGGATGACTTTTTTCCAACCTTATCTTTATCTTGTTTTTTATACTATTTTTTTTTGATATTATATATTAATCATCTCTATAAATATTAGATAATATATTCATTTTCTACACCTAATTAACCATATATAAATCAAATTTTGTTTAATGTTTGTAAAACAATTGTAAATGAAAACGATTTTAAAACGATGAATATTATATGTTTAGCTAATTTAGCAAAAGCACCTAAATATTGTTAAAGCTGATGGAAGGGAAATAGATAAACTTAGCAACCTGCTTCCTGCTTGGCTCCAGTTCAGCCCTAATTAATAATTATTGCTTAAAATAGGCCTCTTCTTCTAATCATTAATTTACACATAGGTTCTTAAAATAATAATTAAATAATAATGCTTTCTATTAATTGCTTAATTATTGCCTAAAATAAGGCTTTTCTTCTAATCATTGTTGTAAACGTATGGTTCTTAAATTCATAATTTAGTAGCAACGCTTTCTAATCAATTTCAAATTTTTTTTCTACCCAAAATGATTATTTGATTAAAACAGTTCACCTTTTATTTTATGATGATATCTGCATATATATCATGTATTTTATTTTATAAGAATCCAATATTGAATATTTCTAATCATTTTTTCCTCTTCGCATTATATACATAGACTGCATTAATGATAATTAAATACAGCATAGTGAAAATACACATATGCGTTGAACATAGTGAAAACACACGACATACGTTGGTTGTATAATTGTATTGATCAGAGTGGGTTTATAATTATATTTATTGTGAAAATGTTTAAAAAATATGACTTAACATGATATAAACATTATATTACGACACAAAATCCCTTCTAATATTTAGTGATTGGTTTTGCACATTTTTATTCGATATTTTAAAATAATTATTATACACCAGTATATTTAATGATATATAATGTATATTTAATGATGTGTCCTGATTTGATTTTACTTGGAAGTCTCAATAAATATCAAAATAATTAATACTACACAAGCATTCTAAAAACAGTTTCGATAAAACCAATAATTATATTGTAAAATAACAGCATCGATCCAAATTTAGAAATTTAATTACATCTTAACATGACAAACAACATTAATATCAACTTTACCCCAATTACAACATTTCTCCACTATTTTTTCATTTATATTTTAGAACAATTGCATAATATTTTCATTTCTAATATTACTAAGATTACATCCTTAGAAATTGAATGCAATGCAAAAGAAATGGAGAGAGAGAGAGAATAATTGGGAAGAAGAAGCTACCGTGAGTCTATGAATTGCAGTTTATATATTCATTATATACACAATTTTCTGTTTTTTTAATAAAATGTGGAATTACCAAACTAACCTAATCTGCCATTTTAAAATATGTCACTATCTATATTAAATACAATGCAATGATATACGAGATTAAACATAAAATATAATAGAAGATCCATATTTAGATGTGGACTCATTCCAAACCGTGGTCAACAATTTAATTTAAACATTGATTCGGTTCTGATTCTAGAATCGAATCGAAACCGATTTTCATACGATTATGGTTAGAGATCTCACGGTCTGGTAAGAACCGTTGGTTCTCGAATTTTTTTAATCAACGATTCAAATCATTTGGTCGTTGAAGATCAACACCTGAACTTCAAGTAGATTCTGACGGTTAGTGGAATTGTCTATTCCGAATCAAACAACTTATCTTGAAACTAAATACGAAATCATATATTAGTTATGCGGTTTGGTTATGAGTCCCTTCATTGAAAATCGGGAACCAACGGTTCATGAACCGAACCGAAGCCATGTCTATACAAACTGAAATTACATATATGCACCCTTCTTTTATATATATATAATTTCTTTTTTCTATGAGGAGTATTCAATTTGGTTACTAGAAGCCAATGTATTTGATTTAAAAAGAAGAATAGAAGAGCATTAATATTGTTAGAAGGGGAAAAGCTGGCAAACAACAAAACTGAAAGTAGCTTTATAGGATGGGATGGGGATGCGTGAAACACCCTTCTCTCCATTCATCCTCCATGCACACACAACAACATCTATACTCTCTCTCTCTCTCTATCTCTCTCTCTCTCTCTCTTCTTTTGCTTCTTCATCACTCCCCCTTCCTCCTTTCTCTCTATATATACACACACACACACCATACTTACCATATTCCATCTCCCTTCTCTCTCTATTTATATATAGAGAGAGAGAGAGATAACAAAAAAATGGAGGGAGATATGATGGCTCTATTAAGCATGATAATGGTGCAAATAGGGTATGCAGGAATGAACATTATATCTAAACTTGCTATGGATTCTGGAATGAACCCTTTTGTGCATGTTGCCTATCGCCAACTTTTTGCTACTCTTGCTATTGCCCCTTTTGCTTTTTTCTTCGAGAGGTACTAATTATCTGATTTTATTTTTTGTGATTTTTAATCCCTATATTCGAATTTTGTGATCATGAACTGCATTATACTTCATATATATGTGAAACCAAGAAGAGAATATTTGAAATGGAAAAAAATAAATAAAAGCCAATGTGATAGGGTTTTATAGAATTATAAGTTTAATTTCCTTTTTTATTGTTGTTTATAGGCATTGAGTTTACTCATATTTGATCTACTAAAACTGGATCTATCTTTACACCTTTGTTTATAATTTATAAATATCGAGTCATTAAAATACTCAGAGTTTTGGAGTGAACTCGTGGCTTAATTTTCAAAAAAAAGAAAATCACAAACTCTTTCAAAGTTGTTATTTTAAAATAGATTTTTAGATTCAGAATAATGAATCACCAACTCAACGTTATTTTTCTAGCCAAAATTCAATCCACTTTTCCAGCAAAAGATTGTTAAATTTATATTTTATGTGCCATCTTTTTCTATCGGATTGTATTATAAAATTAGTGGAGAGATTTGTAATCTCTTACCGAAAAATGAACATGGATTCAATTATAAAATTGTAATTTAGTTAAATTAAATTTGTACGTTTTTGCTTAATTTTAATATGGATAATGTACAAGAACCCAATGTCTATAACTAAAATGAAGTATACAAAACCCTGTTACATTTAAAAAAAAAAAAAACCACTATTCCACAATTTAAAAATAAAATATATGAAATTTCAGTGAACAAGTACAGAAACATTCTCTTTGAAAGAGTATATTTTAATTTGTGTGTAAGATATATCCAAACATTTCAGCATTGGAGAGTAGAAGCTCCTCGAAATCCAAACACAAAACGGCGTAGTTTTGTCCATTATGAATAGGCATCACAAGAACAACACCTGGCTTTTCTCCAAGGTTGCTCATGGAACATGTGTCTTAGGACAAGTATATTATATACACACATTTGTATTTTTTGTCGTTTCTCGAAGCTTTATATTTCATTAAATTGTATTAATAATCACACCAGGCGATGCACTTAAATAATTAGTTTGTGAATAAATTATTAAAAAATATAATGAATAAATAGATTAGGAAGTAGTTAGCATTTATGTCTTTGAATGAATGTTGATTATTGTATTAATTAATATGAGCTTTTAGTTATTTGTGTTTGATTCCAGCTCTCAGTTAGCTGTATATATGTTCTTTAAAAAAGAAAAATCTGACATTGTTTATGGAATTGTTTGTAATTTATAATATAGGAATAACTGAAAGAATAGACGATGTGTTCATCAACTTTTATTTATTTTGTGACGTAATTATTTAGCCTACGGCTTTACTTTATTTAGTAGCATAGCCAAAAAATTAAATATCGTTATTTTTCGTGTAATTTAGTAATGATTTTATTTTTCCTTTTTTCAGGAAAACGCGGCCTAAAATGACACTATGGATCTTTTTCCAGATTTTCTTATGTTCTATATTTGGGTAAGTCATTATGAATATAGTACACTTTTTTAAATTTGAAATTTAATCTTGTTTTTTTAATACTAGCCAAAAAAAAACCTTCATAATTTGAACCACAATTGTAATTTCCTCTGATATAAGTTCATGTTCTTGGCTAAAAAACCACATAAAAAAAACTGGATTTTGATCTAATAAAAACTCTTTCTAATTTCAATTTAAATTCGTGTGAAACTACCTCATTTTTATAGAAATCAAAATTTTATCTTATTTCTCTAAATTGTGTGGTTTAATGGATTATGATGTGATGTCTTGCATGATAATTTTGTTGGACACAAGGGCTTGAAACATTTGAAAATATAACAGTGATTTAAATTGTAATCATATGTTAAAGTCAGCGATTTTTTATTGTTTTTGGTTAAAATAAAAAATAAGATTAAATTGTCGTGCTTTGAAATGTGGTGATTCTTTGCAAGTATTTATTATTATTTAAGATTGAAAGTTATGACTTTAATTCAAAATAAATAAATAAATATTTATATATTTGCAGGGTAACAATAAATCAGATCACATATTTTGTGGGACTGAAGAATTCAACTCCAACTATTGCATGTGCCTTGACTAATATTAACCCTGCGGTAACTTTCATCATGGCCGTTCCATTTCGGTAAGAATTTTCTTATAATAATCAATAAAACTTTTATACAATCATCTCATATATCTGTTTTGTTATACCGGTCAATCCATAGGACACAAATCAAGAGATTTACAAATAAATTTATGAAAATGAGTTTAATTTTTATGAATAAAAGGGTTATGTGTCTCATTAATGAATCCGTAGAACTGTATCATATGAGTTGTATTTTTATATTTTCTTAAATTGATTTTACAAATAATTATGAATAATGTTGTGTTATGACAGATTAGAAAAGGTGGGAGTGAAGAGCAGGGCAGGGCAAGCAAAAATATTTGGAACAATACTATGTGTTGGAGGAGCCCTATTATTGTCATTTTACCATGGACCTATTGTTGACATAGGTCCATCATCTATTCATTGGAAGTATGCAGAGAAAACTGGGACCAAGAGTTCCTTAAACCATGTCAACTTGATTTTGGGTCCTTTTCTCCTCATTCTTAGTGCTATTTCTTGGGCTGTTTGGTTGATCATCCAAGTAAGTACCCCCTATATATATTATAATTTGAAGGTATCGGAGTTTGAATGTTTTGATTGGGCCGAAATTGATAAGTACGTATAATCGAAAATATGACATGATTAATAAGTTTTGGGGTTGTGAAACTCTCATATAACTTGTTGTGTTGAAATTAATACAAGAGATGAGTTCATTTGCGTCTTTCTTTGCTCTTACAGACAAAGATTAGCCAGATTTATAGTGCGCCATACTCGAGCTCAGCACTGATGTGCCTGATGGCAAGTGTGCAGTGTGTCATTGTTGCAGTTTGCTTCGACCACACCCCATCGGCTTGGACGCTCATGCCCGGCATTAGGATCATCTCAAGCATTTATGCGGTATGTGATGGTTATTTTCTCTGATTCTCAAGTTATTTACTTGATAAACAAATTGAACATTGATAGAAAGTGAAATTAAGAAATCATTGAAGGTTTATTTTACGACGTTAATTTTTGTACATGTGTAGGGAGTAGTGTGTTCAGCATTAGCGTTTTGTCTAATGTCGTGGTGTATAGAGAGGAAAGGTCCTCTATACGTATCAGTGTTCAGCCCCTTGCTACTAGTTATTGTGGCTATCCTCAGTTGGGCCTTACTCGAAGAAAAGCTCTATACTGGAACGTAAGTGACTTCCCTATTTATCCACCATCTATTTATACATAATAAGGTGGTATATATCGAATTAGATCCTCTATTCCAAGTTAGTGTTTCATCTTATATCCTCGATTTTAATTGTTATTTAATATTGTAGGGTTGGAGGATCAGTATTAATTGTATTGGGACTGTATGGAGTTCTATGGGGCAAGAAAAGGGAAGTTAGCAGTGAATGTGATCACCACATCGAGGAAGCAGAGAAAGACAAGCCAATCACACCTATTACTTATGACATGGAATCCCTCACATCACCACCGCATCTAATTCCTAAGAAATAATTTATCTATCTTATTTTAATATTTAATTAATCTTGAGAAACCCCAACTAAAATCAATGTTCTGCTTCTTTTGTTGTATTTTTTTTTTTCATTTATTCTTCGTTTTTCCTTTACTATTTTCTTTAATTTGATCCATGGTTGTGTTAATTATTTCTTCCAATAAAAAATCCATATATATATATATATATATATATATATATATATATATATATATATATTACAAATTCAAAGAAGAGTATTCAATAAATCTATCTATGGAACAAGTAAAGTTAGACAACAATTTGCTTTGATCATTTACCTTTGATTTAGATTTTCAAACGAAATAAAGGTAAACAATCAAAATTAAATAAGTACGAATGATTAATTGAAAATATATAAAACATGGCAATTAATTAAAATAATAGTAAATGCAAAGATGAGTAAGTATTTGTATCCATATACCCTTTAGCATATCTAATGGAGGGTTGTTTTTTTTTTTGGAATTATTATTACTTTTTTTTTTTAATATATGAAGGGCTCAATTCAAATATAGCTGAAAATCATGAAAAAAAAAATCAGTAATTTCAAAATCAGCCAACTTCTCTGACAACAGAATTCAAGGGAAAGGGTTTATTGCAACAAACAGTTTTTCCAACTTACAAATTGATACAAAAATCTTTTTTTTTTTTTTTTCTTCTCAACTAGTGAGATAATTAACTAACGAGATTTTGATGATGTGACTTTCTGAAATTTCAATGCTCACTATCACTATGGACGTTGCACAATATAAGATTTTGTAATAACTACCCACAATTATAGCATATTACATTTATAATATAATCTCTTAATTTTTGTTGCACTTAAAAGATTTGACTTGATTTTTCTCTTGACAACATTATGCAGTGTTGTCCAATCCTAATGTTGCATTGAGTTAAAATTCATATATGAAATTTAAATTTTGTGTGAGGGCCTTAAATTGGGCTTTTTAGGTATTTCGGCCCGTTGGACCATACGCGGTTTTGGGTGAAAGACGGTTTTACCCTCACCTTGTGGTAAGAGCATAAATATTGTTATTTAGTAAATCATTATATTTATGTCTTTTCATTCTTGTTCGATGTTTTATGTGAATAACATGTTTACGAGTTTCAATGATAAAGATTTTCTCACAGTTGTTTTTCTTAAATGACTCTGAATCCATAAATTTAGTTTGAAAAAAAAAAAAACATCCTTTCAATTAAAAGATGTTTAAAAAAAAATCCTTTAATTATAATTAATGAAATAAAAGTAGGATTCCCAGCTACAAAATCTTGATCATTAAGAACATGAATTTCCATTAAAATGTTTAAGCAAAATTAAGTTTTAAAATAATTTTAATAAACATAAACATTTACAGAAATATCAAAATTAATTTTTAAAATAATTTTCCAAATAATATTTTTAAAATTTAGAGATTTAATTAGTTTTTTTTAATTATATTACAATATATTCATATTTTAATTTGAATTTAAATTCCTTCTCTGCAGATCGCAGAGTTCGATAGCCATATTTTCTCTCTCCTCTTCTTTGCTCTTCTCTCCGAGGGCAGCGATTCTGACAAAGATCTGCCCTTTTCTTCTTTGCATCTCTTTCTCCTCCCTGTTAATCACCGATTGGTATGTT
This sequence comes from Scutellaria barbata, assembly GCA_028654395.1. NCBI lineage: Eukaryota > Viridiplantae > Streptophyta > Magnoliopsida > Lamiales > Lamiaceae > Scutellaria > Scutellaria barbata. The sequence continues at coordinate 18,225,573 of CM053644.1, read as the reverse complement.
TCCTTTCCTCTCTTTCATCTTGTTATTTACCCGTAATTCATGTGCATTTTGGGTTGGTTTGTGAAGTGATCTGTTGATCTCGATTCCAGAGTTTTGATTGATCTCATTTCTTGAGTTTTGTGATGTATGCGATCATGCTTGATCTTTTTTTTTTTTTTTCCTGGATCGGCCTTCCTTTGTTCGATTACACGTCTTGAATATTGATCATATGACCTATTTCTGTTAGCGCACTGGATTCTTTTTTTATATATTTGTTAAACCCTTACAGTTTTTGTTTGTTTGTTTTTTTCATTTTCTTTTCGTATTATTTAGGCTGATTTGTTTAGATTTGAAACCAGACAGTGAGTGTGAGCTTATTCAAGGTCAAATTTCTGAATCGTCCAGGTTTCATTATACAAATGAGATCAATGCATTATAATAGTATTTCAGAATGACTTGACTGAATTCTGGTGAAATGTTTTTGCAAAATGTTGTATGCTATAATATTCATCCGAGAAATGTTGGTTGTTTATTTGAATTCGAAATTTTGAAATGTTGATAATGATGTTGGTTCTTTATGTGAATTTGAAATGTTGATTAATAATGTTGATTGTTTATATGAATTTGAAATAAAGATCTGCAACTCTGTAAATTTCCTCTGAAAAGGTGAAGTTCCTTGCCTAGTTAACTCAATTTGTAAGATCGAATGATATGTTTATACATGGTGTATACTTGAACCTTTTCTCAATGGTTCAAAGATAGGTGTTATGTGAACAATCTCAGTAGCTCTAAGTATTTCTGCACTTGTGGGATTGGCTGAACTAAGTATAGAATCTATCCATTTCTTATCAATTGAAATACATTGTGCAATATATACCCTATATTGTTTTGTCCGTCTGTCTGTTGTCTATGAATTAAAAATAAGAAAGCTATGTCAAAATAATGTTGTATAAATGAAAAACAAATTATCGAGATTGAAAACAGATGCTGCTAAGTGCTTTCATTATTATAAACATATTGGGATTCGAGTGATTTTGTATTGACTAGTTTAATCAAATGCAATATATCTCAATTTATGAGTTTGAGTAAAGTAAATGGCTTCAAAGTACAATCTGCGTTCCTCATGATAAAATGAGAGTATTAAAGTTTAATGATTCATGATTGATGTCTTACAATTTTCTGCCTATATGTTTATTTAGTTGTGAATTGCTTGTTAGTTATTGCAAAATGGGGTATGATTTTGGATTGTTTCGTCTCCTTCCTGATTTCTTTACTGTTATTGATTACTCTGTTATTTTTGCATTTTGAAATTAATCAATGAATTGCAGAATACCAATAAGTTTTCTTTAGATTCCTGCAAAATGTGTTCTTGGAAGTAAGATCATTAAATTAGCAATTCATTTTGATATGGATCTTGTAGAGTGTAGCAGGTTATCTGAGCTGAGCAGAAATGGAGTTCTGCCCAACTTGTGGGAGTATGTTGCTATTTGAGTTGCCTAACATGGATCGCTCGGCCAGATTTTACTGTCCAACTTGCCCTCATATGTGTGAAATCGAAAGCGGGGTATCTCGACTGATGTCCTGCATTGTTGTATGTGATTATATGATGCACACACACACAAACATTAATCCCCATGGTTCTTAACAGGTTAAGATAAAGAGATATGCACGTTTGGTTAAGAAACCGATAGATCCCATTTTCTCTGAAGATGACCGGGAGAGTTTTAATGTAACTGCAGGTGCGTTTTCCTTCACTTAGCACATCAACTATCGTATATCCATGTTTTGTGTTTATTTACATTATGTCCTAAGCATAACATCTTGCTGGATTACTTTTGTTTTATATGGTAATGAAAGCTTCCTATGATTTTTACATTTCTCTACTTGTAGGCATAAGTGTTTATCATGTTCCATCAATGACTTTAACTCTCATGGTTCGAAGGCTCATGGTTCGAAGGCTATAGGATCATAAATCGCATAAACCAAATAATTTGTTTTGATTTTATGTGATATTGAACTCTGTTTGGACCTGGAACCATAACATTTCTATTATGTATCATGTCACTTTTTGTTTGAAATCTTGAAAAATGGAAGTATCATGAAGCCAATAATGAAAGTTTTCAAGTTTTCGTTTTCCTAGAAGTGGAACCTCCTTATCTATTTGAACGAAACAGCCCTGTTAGATGAGGCACTTTTCTACCCAGCAATGCAAATAGAATGTTACTCTAGCATTAAGTTTTGATTACTCTTGCTGCTTAATTGTTCCTGTGCAGTGTCATGCCCCAATTGCAGTCATGGGAAAGCTAATTTCACCCAAGTACAGACCAGGTCTGCTGATGAACCAATGACAGTATTTTACACTTGCATCAAGTGTAGACACACTTGGACTGAGAACTAGAGATCCACCTCCATTCCTGTGCTGTGAAGCTGCCTCTTCTATACGGGCGGAACCCAAGCTTATCTTCCGTGTTCATCAAGTTGTAGCCTTTATCATTTGGATTGGTTCCATCACAGAAATTTTGGTATCGGTGCAGGCTGAGAAACGTATACGCTTTCGTGTTTTATGATTCGCTTTATCTTAATACATACACGACACCATTTTCTGTTGAAAATGATGATGCTCAAGATTGGTCGTTCTTATGGTGGTTGATATGGTGTGCATTATATAATAATTGCTGGTTCATTGTCAAACAACAGCATAATTGCATAACCTTTGAAAGGGTCCATTTTCTTAAATACTATGCAGAAAAGATAAATAAAAATGCTATTGTATAAGATAATATATACATAGTTAAATCTTCACCCCTAAAAAAAAAAGAGGGGGTTGAAGATACAATCTGTTCTAGGAAGGAAGCCCCATCCAAAGAAGGGTTCAATATATATACACATCACAACCTAAAACCAATAGAAAATAATGAAAAAAAATTGAAAGTGAAGGTTTGGGCAGAGAACAAACAAGCAAATGAGCCACAGTTTGTTTTTCAGCGATCATCCTTTTTCTTTTTTGTCGTCCATCTTTTCTTGGTGGCCTCCAATGCAGCCTGCCTCTTTCTTGAAAGTTCTTGAAGCCATTGCTGATATTGTGCTTCGATGGCTTCAAGTTCCAATTTCAGATCGCCTTCCAGTTCTCTCTCTGGCAAATTTAAAGTTGAGCAGCAACTTGTAAAGCTCCCACCTATCGAGACTTTCTGATCAGCAAAAACAAATTCGGACTTCTTTGTCAAGTGGTCACCTGATGGGCATTCTGAGCTGAAACTTCCAGTTTCGTTGGTTTAAATACACTCGAAAGGATTAGAATCCTTTGTTGTGCACAACAAACTGTACTCAACAGAGAATTCAAATTCACAAATGAATGATCGATTTTAATTGTTATTTAATATTGTAGGGTTGGAGGGTCAGTATTAATTGTATTGGGACTGTATGGAGTTCTATGGGATAAGAAAAGGGAAGTTAGCAGTGAATGTGATCACCACATCGAGGAAGCAGAGAAAGACAAGCCAATCACACCTATTACTTATGACATGGAATCCCTCACATCACCACCCCATCTAATTCCTAAGAAATAATTTATCTATCTTATTTTAATGTTTAATTAATCTTGAGAAACTCCAACTAAAATCAATGTTCTGCTTCTTTTGTTGTATTTTCGTTTTTCCTTTACTAATTTCTTTAATTTGATCCATGGTTGTGTTAATTATTTCTTCCAATAAAAGATCCATATATATATTACAAATTCAAAGAAGAGTATTCAATAAATCTGTCTATCGAACAAGTGAAGTTAGACAACAATTTGCTTTGATCATTTACCTTGATTTAGATTTTCAAACAAAATAAAGGTAAACAATCAAAATTAAATAAATACGAATGATTAATTGAAAATATATAAAACATGGCAATTAATTAAAATAAAAGTGAATGCAAAGATAAGTATTTGTATCCATAAACCCTTTAGCATATCTAATGGAGGGCTTTTTTTTTTTTTTTAATTATTATTACTTTATATATATATATATATATATATATATATATATATATATATATATATATATATATATGAAGGGCTCAATTTAAATATAGCTGAAAATCATGAAAAAAAAAAATCAGTAATTTCAAAATCAGCCAACTACTCTGACAACAGAATTCAAGGGTGAAGGGTTAATTGCAATAAACATTTTTTCCAATTTACTTGCATCTTTTACAATTTACAAATTGATACAAAAATCTTTTTTGTTTTTTTTTGTTTTTGTTTTTTTTCTCAACTAGTGAGATAATTAACTAACGAGATTTTGATGATGTGACTTTCTGAAATTTCAATGCTCACTATCACTATGGACGTTGCACAATATAAGATTTTGTAATAACTAAAAAAACCCGCAATTATAGCATATTATATTTATAATATAATCTCTTAATTTTTGTTGCACTTAAAAGATTTGACTTGATTTTTCTCTTGACAACATTTTGCAGTGTTGTCCAATCCTAATGTTGCATTGAGTTAAAATTCATATATTAGATTTTAATTTTGTGTGAGGCCTTAAATTGGGCTTTTTAGGTATTTCGGCCCGTTGGGCCATACGCGGTTTTGCGTGAAAGACGGTTTTATCCTCACCTTGAGGTAAGAGTATAAATATTGTTATTTAGTAAATCATTATATTTATGTCTTTTCATTCTTGTTCGATGTTTTCTGTGAATAACATATTTGCAATGATGAGTTATGATATTAAATAAATGTTTACGAGTTTCAATGATAAAGATTTTCTCACAGTTGTTTTTCTTAAATGACTCTAAATCCATAAATTTAATTTTGAAAAAAAAAAAAACATCCTTTAATTATAATTAATTAATGAAATAAAAGTAGAATTCCCAGCTACAAAATCATGATCATTAACAACATGAATTTCCATTAAAATGTTCAAGCAAAACCAGGCATTGCGATTAGGGCTGTCACTTGTACTCTGCTTTCTTCTTTTTCATCATCCTTTGCTTTTTTCCCAGTTTCAGAAGCTCTCTCCAATGGCAATGGCTACACTAGAGCTGCTGCTAACTGAATGAAGCGTTGATCGATAATCATTTCCCGGTAATTTTTCGCTTTCGGCTCCTTTATCTATGAAGAAATTGTGAGTTTCATTTGGAAACGTATTGTTGCAGTTTGTGCGAAAATGAAGGGTCGATGGTTTGCCAATGACGACATTCCGACAAACATCTTGAGCCGATTATCCGCGAAAGAACTGCATATTCTGAAGTATGTTTCCAAGGAGTGGCTCAATCTCATCTCTGATCGCTCGTTCATCGCCCTCCAGTTGAAACCTAGGGAGCCACTTTCAGGGTTTTTCTTTCAGGAGATCTTCCAGTGGACGGATGATGAAGATAGCCAGTCCATTAGCTATATCCCTGTGGACGTTGAACATGTGAAAGTATGGACCTCTGTTTTGAACTTTCTGCCTGAAAATGTTGTGATTCTTTCCTTAAACAATGGTTTGTTGTGTTGTCGAAGCTGTTTCCCTACTTCCCAACCTAGGATTTATGTGTGCAATCCTCTGAATAAACAGTGGAAAGTAGTAAATTGGCCTAATGTTTCTAAGAATAGCAGCATAGCCTTGGATTTTGACCCTTGTAGAAGCTTCAATGATGATTCGGTTTTCAAACTGGTTGCTATCAGTGATGTTGAGGTTGGAGAAGAAGAATACTGCTTCGTATTTGACATATATTCGTCGGAGAGTGGGTTGTGGAGAAGATCGAATGAGCATTGCCTGTGTAATCATGGTTTGAGTAAAAACAAAGGTGTTTTAGTGGAAGGGGTTTTCTACTGGCTCACTGATGGCTACAAAATCCTGATGTTTGATCCTCAAAATGAGTTGTCTGGCTTGATTTCGTGCCCTATTCCTGAGATGCAATTCAATAGCATACCTGAAATGTGTATTGGTGAATCACAAGGCATGCTGTGCTATGTGATCGTCTCCGAAGATGGTCTCCAACTCTGGGTTTTAGGGGATGTCTTTGCATCTGAGTGGGAGTTGAAGGTTTCGATATCCTTGGATGAATTGGAGAAGGAAAATGCCAAAGTGCTGTATAAAATATCAGAGAAAGTAGCGAGCCGTGTGTGCAATGACATGATTGCTTGGATGGACCCTCTGGCCTTTAAAGATGGGGTTCTGCTTCTTCGGGTATCGGCTGCTGTCTATCTATATAAGTTTGGTATCAAGACAATGAAAAAACTATGTGATGTTTCGACTTTGGGGCCAAAATCCATGTTTTCTCCTATCGTTGCCCCCTATGCCATGAGTTTGGTTCCCATTGGTGAAGCATAGATGACAACATATTCTGTGTTATTTGCTATGCTGTTTAGTTTCTTCAAAGTATTTTAGGGAGGTCTTAGTTGCAAATTTTGTGATGTGTAGTGATAGTATCTAATAGGGTTCCTGTGAAAGCTTTCATTCTTCGTTGCAGTTTATGAAAATCAAAACTATAAGTTCCTCTGTCATGTCATGGCAGTAGAATTGTGGAAGATTCGAGGCAGTAAATGAGTTGAATCATTGATATATGAAATTTCATCTTCTTGAATATATGTTATATGCATAGTTTCCTTAGGTTACTAAGAGTAGACTATTTGCCTTGGTAGCTCGTGTTTGTTCTTTTAGAACTAATGTGTGGTTTTGTCTGGTGTAGATACCCTCAAATTCAATGGTTACAGGTACAGTGTAAGTAGTCTATGTTTGCTTTGTTATCATAGATTGTGAAGATAAATTGAACTTCACTCAACTGTCTTTGTTGGAGGACAAGAGTTTAATCGTTATTCATCATCGAGGGGCTGAGTTTTATAACAAGGGATTTCGTGTCCTAGAATAATCTTTAATCAATTTAACAACACTTTCATAATCAATTATGGTTTTGATTTATGGATAAATATAGTAGCTGCGTTTTAGAGAAACCATTGGATAAATTGCTTTCATCAAGAACCACTCCTTATCCTTTATTCATGTATTTTAGGTTTTGCCATGTTTGGACTCTGCATCATAATTTTCAGGAATACTGTGAAGTAAAGGATAAAAATTTCATGAAATTTTGCCGAAATTTCTCTAAAATTTAGATTTCGAAATAGAAATTATTACCAAAATGTTGAAATTTCCGTAAAATTAAGGTATCAAGATTTCAAATTTCCATCCTTACAATCATGCCCTATGTTAGAGGTATTAGGCTGAAAGTTTGTCTTAAAGCGAATTTTTGGTAATATAAAAGTGAGGCTAAAAAATGCTGAAGAAAGCCTTTTAAAACATGAAGAGAAATACCTTAATAATCCAAATGATTCTCGGCTTCTTCAGTTAAAACAAAAGCGTGCTGAATTTAATTTGGCTTTGTGGTTATTATGTGAAATTCCTGACCTAATTTTTTTAATATGTTTTTTTTTTTTCAAATTTCCTTTTTTTGTTTGCATAAGAAATGGTCCCCTCAGTTTCTCCTGTTATATTATTTCTCATTGGGTAAAAATAATGTCCTACAACTATGTCCAATGGACCCGAATTAATATTGTTAGATAGTATTACTACATATCGCAAAATTTATTATCATTAATAAGATGTTAAAAGTTTAATACATATACATATTTTTAATGGTGACATAATCTCACCCCTAAGAAGGAAGAACACTCTTTATCTTATTTTTTATGAACTCATTAAAATGTGTTGATTCAAATTACACAATTATTATTATTAATATCTTATAAAATCTCTCCATCTTATTTATCAAAGAGAAGGACTTCTGTATCCGTGCTCCCAACCCGCTCTATGACCTAACCCACTCTGACCTAGTATATATAATTTTTTTTTTATTCTGCATTGAAGATGGCGAGAAGTAGCGATGAAGATGGCAAGAGGTAGCGAGAGCTGAGAGGAAGCGAAAGAAGATGGAAATACTGTTTTCGAGTTCGATCGATCGGAATTCTTCTACTTCATCAGTGGTGAGTCTCATCACTGCAAGTCAGGGCAAAGGCTTATTATCCGAGTCATGCATCCGTCGAAGGTGGAGGCAGCGGCGCCGGAGCTTGCACCGTTGCCTTCAGCAACTATTTGGAGAATTTACTTTGAGAGGAAAGTTGAAGTACTTGGCCATGACTGGCTGAGGTTTGTTTTTGGGGACATTGTTTTAGGGCTTTCGTGGGTTTTCTTTCTCGTGTATTCGTGGAGGGAGAAATATGATTAACGGTGTTTCTTTAGACAGTATTTCTTAAGGAATGGTGTGGGACTGAGAAGGGCAACATCATAAAGTTGGTATTGATCTGGACTGTGCTATTGAAGTTGGATCTACGCTGTTCTTTTTATTGGGCTCAATTGAGATGATATATTTCTGTTATGATCTGGTTTGGTTCGCTGGTCGGATTGGATTTTTACAGGAACTGGTGGGCTTCTGCAAGAAAAGTTGGAAGGTCAGAAAGATGAATGTGTGAAGAACAGGCGGAGATTGGGCGGCGCCGCCTACCAACTCCACCGAGAAGTTCTCCGTTGTTTCCTACTTCATCACTGCTCTGGCAGGGCTTTCTCTCGTGGTCTACTTATTTATGTAGGAATGGATCCTTATGATCACCATTATTGCTTAATTCCTTTGCTTTATTTAATTTGTAGGTATAATATGTTTTTGTTAGGGTGATTTGCTACGGAGTATTGAGTCTATTCACATTGTTTTTGTCTATGTTGGTTAATTAATTTAATGATCAACTTTTTTTTTTTTGTTTCTAAATATCTTCAAATCAATAGCTTCAAAAATTGTGATACTGAAAGGGACCTATGTAATATTTGGAAGGTAAATATGTAATACCTTGAACGTATTATTGTAATACTTTAAAGGTGCTTATGTAATACCTGAAAGAGACTTATGTAATATCTGTAAGGTAAATATGAGACTTATGTAATATCTGTAAGGTAAATATGTAATACCTTAAACGTATTACTATAATACTTTTAATTTTAATACCTTAAAGGTGCTTATGTGATACTTAAAAATGACTTATGTATTACCTGTAAGGTAAATATATAATACCTTAAAAGGTATTATTTTTGATGTATTACTAATTTGTTCTATAAGTATTAGACATATGCTCTTCAAGTATTACAAGATTACATGCTTGAATGATATGTAAATAATACTTTCAATATATTATGAAATTACTTTTGAGGTATTACTGATTTGTAATACCTAAAAGGAACATATGTAATACATATAAGATACTTATATAAAAAGAAGAATAATATACAAAACAAATAAGAAGAATAACAAATTGATAAGAAAAGAAATTAAGAAGAAGAAGGGGAGAGAAGAAAAAAAAAAGAGGAAACAGAAGAAATCAGAACTGTTTTTATATTAATACCCTAAGGGTAACAGTGTGATACCTTAAGAGTAAATGAGTGATACCTTAAAGTATAAAATTCAGGTGGTGCGCGACACACACCAGCTATGGTGTGGCCGCGTGGATGCACGTAAAAATGGCCCACGCGCCGGTTCGGGTTGGGGGCACGGATCTAAGATCCATGCCCCTAATGCATATAAGTTTTCCTTTATCAAAACACTTCAACAAGTAATTTTTAAAATTGAAAAAACGTTTTGTAACCTTTAAATTTAAAAACATGAAACAAATATAAAAGTTCATGAGATCTTTTAAATAAGTTTAACCAGCCACCCTCTTATTTCAAACATCATTTTGCATGAGTAGTGTTCTCCCACTGTTATCCTGAAATCCTTAACAAAAACCCATCTCGAAACCAAATGGGTTTTAAATATTATTCAATTAAAAAAAAAATGAAATGATGGACAAAAGTGTGGGTGATGTCTTATGCATTTTTTTAATCATATTAATTACTATTCAATTAAAATAAAATAAAAGAATAATATATATCCAACCCCCTGAATTTTGGAAAATATATATCCGTCTCTCCCTGTTATCAGAATGATAATGTTTACACATGTGATTTAATAAATATTGCACACTCTTCCTTTTTTGTTAAATGAGTGTTAATGATGTTAACTTTTGTGTTAACTTTTCAGATATATTCTTATACATTAAATAATTCATATCTTTTTAACTCTATTCCTTTCATTATAAATATTTTCTTTATATCTTTTTTTTAATCTTTTCACATATATGAATGATAAATATTATTTAAAAAACATTAATATTTGAAATTACCAAATTAATAATTTAAAATTTTCAAACATACTATAGAATTTTCTAATTAATTTTGAAATTTGATTATATCAAATCCAAACATTTAAAAAGGATCTAAGAATTAATTTTAATATACATAAACATTTACAGAAATATGAAAATTAAGTTTTAAAATAATTTTCCAAATAATATTTTTAAAATTTAGAGACTTGATTAGTTTTTTTTAATTATATTACAATATATTCATATTTTAATTTTAATTTTAATTTTTAGATTAACTTTAATAAATAAAAACATTCAAAGAATTATTAAAATTAACTTTTAAAATAATTTTCCAAATAAATTGAAATTATATTATACTTTATAAACGTAAATTTTAAAAAATTAGAGATTTAGTTAGATTTTTAAATTAAATTAACAATATTCATGTTGGTATTTTATTTTGAATTTTCAAATTGTTTTTTCAGATTAATATTTAAATATTATGTAATTTCTTGTATTTGTTTATTTTTAAAATATGTCTTGTAATTTTGTATTTATTTTTTCAATTTTCAGATTTTAGTTATATTATTATTATTATTATTTTAAAATCTTAATAGTTTTATTTTTATTTTTTTAGAATTATTCTTTTGTATTCTAGAGTTTTTTTTCAATACTTGTATTTTTGCATTTAATTTATTAATCATGAGAAGTTTTATACAAATTTTCAAATCTTAGTTGGATTCTTTTGAATACATTAACGATTTTCATATTTCAATTATATATATACATATATATATATATATCTTGTAATTTTGTATTTTGTTTGTAATGTTGTGATTTTTTTGATAATTTTCACAAATGTTAGATTTACTTAATCCTTTTTGAATTTAAATTCTAAATTTTTATGTTATTGTTTTCAAGATTTAGTTTATTATTTTTAAAATTTATTGAGAAATAGATGATATGTATATAATTCAAAAAGATAAATCAAAGTAAAAATATTTTGAGCAGAAATTTATTTTTAAATTAAGGTCGTAGAATATTTAAAAAAGTATTACGAAATTTTTTGATGCACGCTCTCTCGTTAATTTTGATGGAATAAGAAATTTTATTCAAACTTATTCCTATCACATATATAAATATTATCATTTTTTTGACAGAGAAAAGAGCAACGAAAGAAAATGTTTTGGACAAAAGAATGCCACCCAAAATTGGAGGACCATTCTGCAATATTCCCACCAAAGAAAGACCCAGTCTCATAATTAATTCAAATTAGAAGGGAAGGTCCATTAAACTCCTTCTCTGCAGATCGCAGAGTTCGATAGCCATATTTTCTCTCTCCTCTTCTTTGCTCTTCTCTCCGAGGGCAGCGATTCTGACAAAGATCTGCCCTTTTCTTCTTTGCATCTCTTTCTCCTCCCTGTTAATCACCGATTGGTATGTTTCCTTTCCTCTCTTTCATCTTGTTATTTACCCGTAATTCATGTGCATTTTGGGTTGGTTTGTGAAGTGATCTGTTGATCTCGATTCCAGAGTTTTGATTGATCTCATTTCTTGAGTTTTGTGATGTATGCGATCATGCTTGATCTTTTTTTTTTTTTTCCTGGATCGGCCTTCCTTTGTTCGATTACACGTCTTGAATATTGATCATATGACCTATTTCTGTTAGCGCACTGGATTCTTTTTTTATATATTTGTTAAACCCTTACAGTTTTTGTTTGTTTGTTTTTTTCATTTTCTTTTCGTATTATTTAGGCTGATTTGTTTAGATTTGAAACCAGACAGTGAGTGTGAGCTTATTCAAGGTCAAATTTCTGAATCGTCCAGGTTTCATTATACAAATGAGATCAATGCATTATAATAGTATTTCAGAATGACTTGACTGAATTCTGGTGAAATGTTTTTGCAAAATGTTGTATGCTATAATATTCATCCGAGAAATGTTGGTTGTTTATTTGAATTCGAAATTTTGAAATGTTGATAATGATGTTGGTTCTTTATGTGAATTTGAAATGTTGATTAATAATGTTGATTGTTTATATGAATTTGAAATAAAGATCTGCAACTCTGTAAATTTCCTCTGAAAAGGTGAAGTTCCTTGCCTAGTTAACTCAATTTGTAAGATCGAATGATATGTTTATACATGGTGTATACTTGAACCTTTTCTCAATGGTTCAAAAGATAGGTGTTATGTGAACAATCTCAATAGCTCTAAGTATTTCTGCACTTGTGGGATTGGCTGAACTAAGTGTAGAATCTATCCATTTCTTATCAATTGAAATACATTGTGCAATATATACCCTATATTGTTTTGTCCATCTGTCTGTTGTCTATGAATTAAAAATAAGAAAGCTATGATAGATAATTAATATTGTGATTTTCAGTTTTAGAAATCTTTGTCGTGATTTTTTACTTGGTGTAAGGTGCAGAAAAATGGGGTTATCTTTCACCAAGCTTTTCAGCCGACTGTTTGCCAAGAAGGAGATGCGTATTCTTATGGTTGGTCTTGATGCTGCTGGTAAGACCACTATATTGTACAAACTCAAGCTGGGAGAAATAGTGACAACCATTCCCACAATTGGTATGTTACTTGGGATTTTTATAGCCCAAAAATTATTCTCTTCGTCAAGTTTTTCTTTCTGGGAGTTATTGTTTGTTTCTGTTTAAATGAAGTTTCCTTGTGATGGGTATTCCTTCAATTTGCTATATTCTTTGATATTTTGTGTGTTGTCCCTTCTTCACATTCATGTGCATTTGTCACACACGCATGCATATAGGAAAAGAGGCATGTGTGTAGGTTAACCTGATAATTATGCAACATATCAGGATAAGATGGAGGATGAAATAATAAAATGCACTCCAGATGTTTTAAAACATAGATGCTAGCTTGAAATATACCATTGGCAAAACGTTTATGTACACATGAGACCATGAGTAATAGTTGAATTTGTTGCTGTTGTGTTCAGGATTCAATGTGGAGACAGTTGAATACAAGAACATAAGCTTCACTGTCTGGGATGTTGGAGGTCAAGACAAGGTAGACTGTACTATTTTCTCTAAATGTTTTTCCTCCAACTTACTTTGCTGAAAGCTTTGAATTATCTGCTCTATCAGCAGTGTGATTTGTCATGTATTCTGAGCTTCCTGCTGAGTTATCTCTTTAGTACTCCCATAATTCATTGAAGTTCTTACATGGTCAGTGTCACATATCACAAGGCATTTACTTGTAGAGTTGTATTACTGAACTATACAATAGGAGTATCCATAATAGGAAGCCTTGGTTTTCATAGTTGAACCTAAAAATGTGTTATATGCAGTACTAAAACTGCAAATGAGTGATTGGCTTTCCAGGATCTCAATATCAATCTAAGAAATACTATTTTATTGTACCAACAGCTAGATCTTCTTTCTGACTCATATCGACTATAAACCCAGTCCCACTAGCAAGCATTCTTTGCTTGCTCTTGCACCTTGCAGTTCTAATGAATGTTCACATACTTACAATCTATATTCTATGTTCATTGTTCAGTATTACAGTCCATGTTACTGGGTTCAAATTCAATATTTGCAACTGAGAAGTAAAAATTCTCGTAACTAGCAATTATCTTGAGGGTTGAATTAGTTAGCCTAATTTTTTTTCATGTATGTTTTCTGTTGTCAGCGATCTGTCCTTCCATATTACCATTCTGCATTAGTGGTGATAGTTTGTTCTGTTAGTGGCTTACTGAATGAAATATAGGCATGATAAAATATCTTCCTTATTTTCACTGTCCCAAGGCCTTAATTGAACTCTCATTGAGTCAGAATAGTCTAAGTGCAAGCTGATGCTCACCAAAGTTTCAAGATGAATGAAAGACTAACCAAACTGTACTTCCTGCCCTTCCAAATATCCCAAAAGAGTTTGTTTGTTGTATTAGTATCAGCTTTCATCTGCCAACTCCAGACTCTGATGTGAACTCTGTTTTTTTTTCTTTTTCCTTGGATTTGTATTCTGATTTATGGACTTGTTGCTCTGCTTTGCCTAGTATCAATAGTAGCACCCTTATCAAATGAAAGTGTTTCTTAGCATCTTATTCGAAAAGCTGAAAGGCTACTTAATTTAATACCAACTCTGAACCATCTTTCCTTTTAGTCACATGAAGGCTGATTGAAGCACTATGTATTTTTGTCCATCTTTGCAGAAGATTACATGTTAATTGTTGTAATTTTTTATTTCGAATGTAAAGTTCCTGCTTTCTTATCTTTATTTTTAATAAAGCGGCTTCTGATTCTGAGATGTCTGATATCCCTTGTCTAGATCCGACCATTGTGGAGGCATTACTTTCAGAACACTCAAGGGCTAATCTTTGTGGTTGATAGTAATGATCGAGATCGTGTTGTTGAGGCTAGGGATGAGCTGCATAGGATGTTAAATGAGGTAATCAACCTGAGAGTTGCTTTAAGTTACCTTTTGCATTAAGTCACCTATCATTTTTCTTATCTTCTTGACTTTTCTTAATTAAGGTGAAGCACGGTTTTGAATCCTAACAGTGACAGTTTTAGTGACTCATTTTTGTCAATGTTTGGATTATGCCTATGTAGGATGAACTAAGGGATGCTGTGCTGTTGGTCTTCGCCAACAAACAAGATCTTCCAAATGCTATGAATGCTGCTGAGATCACTGACAAGCTAGGACTTCACTCTCTCCGTCAGCGTCATTGGTACTTCCCTCCCCCCCGCCCCCTCCCCCGTCCTCCAACCTGCAATTTGTGTGTGTTCATCTTACTGTCTTTGCTTATTAACATGTCTGTAAGAAGGCGGAGATCTACTTATTATTAACTCTGTCTCAACTAGAAATGGACTTACTCGTAATTTTTGTAGGTATATCCAGAGTACATGCGCAACCTCTGGGGAAGGCCTATACGAGGGGTTGGACTGGCTCTCCAACAACATTGCTAGCAAGGTAGGTTCTTTGTCATTGCCCTCGATTGTGTGTGTGTGTTTCTCAGCTGTTGATAAGCTAGTTGCGAGGTTTTGATTTGTTCTCTATTTTCGCAACAGGCTTAAGAAGAAAAGATGCTGGATTAATCTTGGTGTGTCAATCCTAGGACTTAAGAAGATCATTACCATGTTGGGACTTTTGTTAAAACCAATTCTCTACTCTGTTTATTTTCTTTCCTGTAATTTCTGCTATTATACTATCTTAGCACTCCAAAGTGTTAAAGGAAGACAGTCGATTTTGAAGCGTTTTAGTTGTATTATATTTTGGGATTTATTACCAAAAAAAACAAAATTATAGACTTTGGCATGATTTCAACTGCCAGATGAACTTTTAAAAATAACAATATCATTCAACAACCTCAATATTTTTTAATTGCAATGATGCTGAGAATCTTCGACATAATTGCAAAATCTGGCTTAATATTCACTCTGATGGCTACGTCTTGTATTAGTTGAGATCTAGTGCAATTTTATTTTAACAAAAAAAAAACATGGGATGATTTTTTTTATTTTATTTTATGTTTGATTCCAATCTCTTTTTCCGTCCCAATTCCACATTTGTAATGTTGTTGCAAAAGTTTTAATGGAAAATTTTATTGACGTAATTAAATACTGGTTTATGTTACAATTGAAAGCGAGGTGAAAGTCGATGAATTTTTGGGTAAAGAACAAACTAAATAAGAATTTTGTTATCAAAGACTGACCTTACCATTTTCGAAAACATTGTATGAATACATAAATCGAAATGACAGGCAAGATTTAGATTATATTCTCTATATGATCCCATAAATTTACCTTATAATTAAGCTGGAGTAGTGATATATATCTGTTCTTCATTATACATTATAGAGATATTATTTTATGTAAAATTTCTAAAATATCTTTCCTTTTTATAAACATGAACTCACGGACCAAATGTGTCGGTTCAATCCAGGAAAGATCCGATCATTGGTTTGATCCAATAGTAGAGATGAAAATTTAGATTTCCAGAAAAATATCAATATCTTGTTTAATGAAAATATCAAATTCAATTAAATTTTTGTGAAAAATTTGGAAAATTGGATATGATGTTTTACATAATATTGTAATTAATCTTAATACATATATTCAACTAATAATTTCAAACAATATAAAACTATTAATTTCAAACAAAAGTTTAACATAGTAACATGAGAAATTCAAAATATTTGAATATATTATTATTAATATTAAAATGAACGATTGAATAAATAAAATGACATATTATTTTGATTTAAACAATATTAATATCGGTTCATGACATTAAATTGATTTTGAATGTGATCATGAATATGCCCGATGCCATTCCCATGATAATTGGTGTGGTGTGTGGTCTTTGAAGTAGTGTAGGGTAATTCGAAAGAATAAATTGAGACAATTATTTAAAGTAATTATTTGGGGGCATTATTTCAACTTTGATTAATTTTTGATCTAATGCACATTATAATTATAATGTGTGAATTATAATAGTATTTGGGTATAAAATACATTTTCCCCTTTAAAAATTGGTGTCATTCATCATAAAATTTTATTAAAAATAAATCATTATTTATTAATATTATTTTTTAATCAAAATCGATATTTACTGATATTTCCTAATAATTCTCCAATATTCAATTACTATAAATTCATGAATATTGAAGTCAATATCAATATTTTCCCCATATACTGCCGATACTTCGATCCAATATTTCCCCATATGCTACCGTTTTTATTTTGGTATCATGATTTGTTTGAGCGATATTTGGATGAAATATCTTTTTATATTTTTTTTCCTTCCTTGGATGATAATTGGTTTTTAACTTTATCCAACTACACACAGATCCGATTTTTCAATTAAACCGAAAAATCAAGCAGGTCAAAATGGTAAATAATAAACAACAGAGAAAAATAGTGTAGGACTAAACACACCCCCAAGAATTTCTAAGCACACCCCATCCATGTAGAAATTCTTGGGATGTGTTTAGTCTATCCCGATAAATAAACGAAAGAGAGAAATAATGCGTTTTATCCCAACCAAGATCTGAGATCCTTCCAAATCCGACGGCGACTAATGCTTTATCTCTCTAAGTCCCATCAGAATCTGAAACTGAGCTCATCTGTGTAACAGACTATCCATGGCAGCAATTTACAGCCTCTATATCATCAACAAATCAGGCGGCCTCATTTACTACAAGGTAAATCATCCCACCCCCAAACTCTTGTTCTGAATAGTTTTTTCCTATGAGGAATTGAAGAGAGACCTTTTCTGTGAATCAGGATTATGGATCCGCGGGACGAATGGATACGAATGATAGTTTGAGATTAGCGAGTCTGTGGCACTCGATGCACGCCATTTCTCAGCAGCTCTCTCCCGTTTCTGGCTGCACTGGAATCCAGCTTCTTCAGGCTGATACTTTCGATCTTCATTGTTTCCAATCTCTCACTGGTTAGATACTTTTCCTTTTACTTTTTTTTTTTTTTTGAAGAAGAAACAATGGAAATTCAAACTTTGTAAAGAGGTTTCTCTCTCTTCAAATTATGAGAAATGAAAGAGACTTGGATGTACGAGGAAGTTTAATGTAGGTTTGCTTTAGGGTTTTAGCTCTTTACTGATCTTGCTTCCTGTTATTATGATTAATTACTTGGGAGACTAACAATCATGGCTTGTAGACTGTTTAACTAAGTTTTCTTTTGTGTTGTATTTCTTGTTGTCAAATTGATTTGTTTATTTTCTTTGTTTTGAGTCGATGCTGCTCTCGTTTGGTTGGTCAGCAACATTGTTGGGGCATTCTGAATGTCATATCTGGATTGTGGAATATTGATTGCTTGGTCAAGCTTTAGTACTCGGGCTCACAGTTCACTAGATCAATATATGTATGTATATGATACGGTGTGCTCGATAAACAGAAAAAAAGATCAGTTGCTTGTGATATTCCTCTGGAAGTAAATGAAATGTCTGAAATACATGTGAGTCTTATTGGAGGTTTGTTAGTTTTGCAAGCTATTTAAGGATTGATCTAGTGTCACTTCATCTATAGTGTTGGCAAACATGTTAAGAGCTTATATTCTTGATCAGCAAGATTGCAAATATGGCAATGGCTGATAAAAACAGTTTAGGGATGGTCTCAGATCTTTGGCTGGATGTTGATTATAAGCTGTAAAGAGAAGTAATCACAAACACCTAAATTTTGTCCAACTTCAAGATACATGTTTGTTGGACCACTGTCATCACAACAACTGTTAACCACTCATTTGCCTCTTCTCTTGTTTCTAAATTCTAACTATTAAGCATGAGGTGATTATATGTCACGCACTCACCTCATCTTTCCTGAAGCTGCACTGCTCATCCTAACACATAGCGAGGAAATTGTTGTGCATTTCATAAATATTTTTTCATACTGGAAGTTATTGATTGTGGGTGGCTGGTGGATAAAGGGGCAGCTATGGTTTGTTGATGATGTTAATGGTGTAACTGATGGTTTGTGGCCACTCCTAACAGTGATTTTGATGCAACATATATATATATATATATATTTTTTTTTTTTCCCTGTACATAAAAACAAACACATTTTGGAAAACAAATTGATTGGTGGGCCAAATTGGTCTATGAGACACCAAACATGCTAGAAGAATCTCTAAAATCTCCCATGATATATACTAGAACAAATTGTCACATCATGTCTCATGTTCTGGGAAGACTTCATGCACTGTTAGGGCTTTCAATTCAGTGTAAGCTATTTGATGCAATATAGTGATAGTTATGATTAAAGTTTTGCAATTCAAGTTTGAGCTTGTTGTAGTTTCACCAGGTGGAGCAGAAACTTGATTTTGGAAGTGTTAATAAATGCTTTGCCTTGGCTCATTTGATCCTAGAGCACTGTTGTCTGTTCTTTGCTGCTCTAGCAGTAAATTTGCATGTTTTTCTTTCTCGAACAAATTTAGGTAGATAATTTACTGAACTGCTATAGCCTTGCATATGCAATAACACTTGCATGTGCGTTTATCAATTAACTATGATTAGATGTGGACACAAAGTTCACAAGAGTTGATTACCTAAACTTGATTTCTGTATTTCTATGCCGCCCTTTTTAAAATTTTCCATCAATTCTGATTAGCAGAATCATGTTAGGGGATCTGCATCAAAATTCAAATCTTAGATTTCACCCAACCCATCTTACTGAAACTTATGAAGTTCGTTTTTTTGTAATAAAGCAACTGAAGTGATCACTAATTTCTTGTAGGTACAAAATTCTTTGTGGTCTCTGAGCCTGGTACTCTGTACATGGAGAATCTCTTGAAAAATATATACGAGTTATACACAGATTATGTTTTGAAAAACCCTTTCTATGAGGTGGAGATGCCAATTCGATGTGAGCTATTTGACATAAATTTGGCACAAGCTGTACAAAAAGACCGGGTTGCCTTATTGGGAAGATGATCTGCATAACCTGATGGGTACCCAAGAAATAACCTTATCTTATTCTTTGTTATATGCTAAGTTTGTTTCTAATCTTGTTTGGTGTTCCTTATACTTGATTTCAGAAACAATGGTAGAAGATTAGGTGAATCTCTTTTGTTGGACTCAGAAAACTCGGGCTTATTATGCTCATTTTCGTCAACTGCAAACGAGAATGATTACTCGGTTACCTCTTGCTGAGCATGGGAAATGCCATTGGTGATTTATTGAAATAATATGGAGATTGGTATCATGACTGTGAAAAAGATGCTTTTAAAAGTACAACTACTATGTTCTGATTTTCTTATATATAATGAAACTGGTAAATTATTGGGCCGATGGTTTGGAGAAAATAGTTGCCAATATGATTGAGTTCGTTTTGTTCTTTTTCCTTCTTTTAGATTGTAGTTTAGATAGGATAATGAATGTATACCATATGTAAACATGTGTTCAAAATAACTGTGTTTCATTAGAATAAATTTAAAAATATATTATTTGATTTTGGACAAAAAAACGCTGAAAATGTACTTTACTCATTGTGAATGTGTTTTCACGTAATTTAGATATCATAGATCAATAAATACCAACTTTATAATGGTTATACAAATTGAAATTTAATATATATATGTGAGAAAATGCTTATAATAAATATATGTGTCTGTAGTAGTACTATTTTCATTGTATATATTGATCAGTGCACTTCTCTATTTTTTTTGCCATGAATTAATATACATGTTGAATTTACGTACCTCATTTAGTCACGTTATTTTACACCTAATCACATTTATTTGTGTGTTGATTTATTGTATCTCGTGGGAGGCTCGGCTAAAGTAGAGTTGGAGAAATCAAATTTATTGGACATTTATTATGGCACACAAAACGAAAATGAGCAAGAAATTAAATCATTTATTTTGGAGACGATCAGTTCTCAGTTAAATTTTTATATTTATCTTAATGGGTTGATGTTTGAGATATAAAACGAAATAATATTGAAATAAAAGATCTCATATAATTTACAATTATCAATATGTTACCAACTTAATCCAGAGAACAGAAGATAAGCACAAATACACATTCCTGGAAGATAAGCATCATATATTAATTGATAAATTGCATAAAAGAAGGGAGTTCTGGGCTCTCCACAATCGAAAGGAAATCCGAGAATCACCCAATTACATTCACAGAGTTGCAATACAAAAATAGGAAAGAAACACTCAAAACTAATTCATTCCTGCTAATCCATGTCTATATATATGTGATCAATTCCCCGATGAGAGAGAAAGAGTCTGCCATGTGCGAGTATATGTTTGTCTGATAGATTCTAACCAACTGGTGGAAGGAGCGTAGAATTGGCAATTGTTGATTGGTCTGTTTGTCCTCTGGATTGCTGCTATGATTGGTCCATCTAGCGTTGATGTGTCGCTGATGTGGTAAGTTATGCTGACTGGATTACTTAGTCGCGCCTGACTGATAAAAGCGCTGAATTGAAATGCGTTTCTCACTAGCCGTTGCAGGTCGTTCTCTTCCTTCTTTTTCCTTTTCATCTGGTTCTTTTGGCTCTTCTTCTTCGATCTTAACTTCTCTTTACTGTCCATGGTCGTCCTCGAGCTGCTGAATAATAGGGCAAAGGTTGAGCAGCTAACACAGTAGAAATTTGGAGAGATCGCAATCCATTCCAATGTGCTTGTGGTAATTTTGTGAAATCTTTTAGTTGTCAATGGTGGTATAGTCAAGGCATTTCCAGTACTGCACGGCACGGTATCCAATGCTAAATCTTGCACTATTCTAATGTAAATATTGTTATTCATCGTCTCCAATAATCAACACTATTTTTGCACTTAAAAAGTTAGTGCAAATATGAAAAAGAATATAAAAAAAAAAAGAAAAAAAAAGAATTATATAAAAGAAAAAAAATGAAAAGAAAAGGAGAATATCATAGATTTTGACCCCACGTAAAACTGGTGTATATATCAGTTAAAGAAAAGTTGGTACAATCTTTTATATCACTGTTAGAAGCAGAAAAATATCAAATTGGAATATTTTTTTAACACAATAGAGATACGCACAAGATTTATGCAATTTGTTTTAAAGGTTTGTGCAAATACAAAAACTCATGACTAGAATATATCTTTTTATTTTCAGTCAAACAAATATGATATAAATTGTGTATATCAATACTATCATGAGTAGTAATATACAAATTGTTGCTTCTAAATCAAAGAGGTTTACAGAGGATTGAATAAATTTTAAATTTTCAAAGTTTTTCAAGTAATTAAAGTAGTTTTCTTTGTTGTCGGATGTAAAAAATATATTCTTACAACGAAACTAATATCATTAAAGTTACTCTAATCTATGCGTTAAAGTATAGTGTAAGTCAGTTTTAGTTACTTAGAAAAAATGAATTATGTAGTGTATTATGTAAAACACGTTTAAAAAATATTATTTACAGTAAAATATAAATGTTGTTTGTGTGCAACGTGTGCTGGATGCAACAATAAATAATCAAACAGTTAAATAAAATTATTTTAAGAGGTTTAAAGATGGGTAATAATTCTATTTCATTCTATTCATTCCTCATGCAGAAACTTCATTAATTTCTTGAGGAATTTCATTAATTTGTTAAGGTTAAAACGCACACAATACTCTTAACTCCCAAAATATATATATATATATATATATATATATATATATATATATATTGATAAGTCTAATATTTAATATTGTAACCTCGTTTAAGTTAACTTGTTTCTTTTTTAGGTATTAGTTTTTGTTGATTGATACTACTTATTTATTAATGATGATCTGATTGATTGATATAAATTTCAGTTTTCTTTTTATTATTTTTTTATTTATCGATGAAGTACTTTATATATACAACTTATTTCACCTTTTATGTAAGAAATCTTACTTTCTTTGAATGTTAGTTTGGTGGATATTATGTTTTTTTTTCCTCCAAGTGCACCAACTCCCTTGTAATATATGAAAGATATGTGCATAACATGTGCTAGCACATACTTGAAAAGATTTAATATAAATAATAGACTTTCGAATTCGTCGTCTAAGTTATTTATAAATGTGTGTTATTATTTATTTTCTATATTTCTTGTATTATATTTATCTAGAAATGTTATGTAAAAAAATTAATGAATTAAAATTTTCGATTTTCAATAAAGATAATCAACAAAATAGCTCAACTAAAAATGTACATAAGGAAGTGTTTCACAACATTAAATTTGTCAAATTGGTTTTTTCTAACCACCTTCTATTAGTATAGACTTTTTCATTTATTGTTTAACTTATCCATACATTTTTATTTTATTGTTTGTATTCCAAACTTTTAATATTATTAAATAACATAAGAGTGACATAAACTTAAATTTTAAAAAATTTAAAGTTCTATTAATAATATTAAAAGTATTATATATTAATTAGAAAATAATATATCATATAAACAAACATATATGAATATTAGATTTTTAAAAACATATATGAATATTAGATTTTATATGATAATTCGTGCAATACATGAATGCACTACTATGATGAGTCTTGTGTAAAACCGTCTCACAAATCCAATTTCGTGAGACAGGACGAGTTGGATCAAACATAAGAAATGAGACAGGTCGGGTCGAATATAAAAAATTATGTAATATTTTTTTATACATTAGGTAATACTTTTGTATTATAATGTAATACAAAATTATTACATGTTATATAGAAAAATATTATCTAATACACACAAAAGTATTACATGTTATACAACTCATGCGCAAAGGAGGATCAACATGTTTTTTGTATACCCGAACCGATCCAATTAAGGTCATGTGAATCTATATTACTTGATATATAGAAAAATATTACCTAATACACACAAAAATATTACATATTTTCTTATAGTTTGACCAAATACAAAATGCATCCTATAATATAAAAGTGTTACATAATATATAGAAAAATATTACCTAATACACACAAAAATATTATATAATCGTCTTACGAAATGAAATCTGTGAGACAATTTTACCCAAGACTTTGCCCACAAGTAATCCTACTAATGGAATTATAAAACAAAAACAAAACAAAAACAAATGATTGTTGTAATTGGATTGTGATGAAACTTGCAATAAGAATTAAAATTGCCCCTTCTAATTTAATATTTAAAAGATTCTTTTACAACTCTATTACAATATATTGTGCATAGTATGTGTTCACTAAATTGAACAATTACTCTATTACTATAAATTGTTCATAGTATGTGTTGTTCACTAAATTGAACAAATAATACACGTGAAGCCTCTGAATATAGCTCAACGAAAAATATATGAAGGGTTACCGTGCTAGTTCAAATTTTAGAGAACATACCATTTTTTTTTTAGAGTTGGTGATATCAATAGAACCAAACCTAAAAAACATGTCATTAATACACATTACACGATTTATATGTGATGAGGATACGAAAAAATACTCTACACAAATTATAACATTACATAAGAAAACTGGATAAAAAACTAAGAACAAAATAAGTAAATGTTAAAGAATGAAATATTATTTCTTAAAGGATGAATAACTTCAAAGTAAGGGTAAAAAAATAATCTCTATGTAATACAAACTAATTACATGAGATACTCATACCCATTGACTCCAGATTCGTGAGCGCAACTCTATTTTGAAAATATTCACATCAATCACTTTCCCTCATATAATCAAATAGATTTAATAGCAGAAATAATTAGTTATAACACGAGTATTTGAAGCAGACTCCACTTCAATGTGATAATAACTTAGAAGAATTAAAAGTTTAATCACAAAATTAGTTAGACGTAACTTAGAATTAAATTATTAAATAAAAAAGTTATACACGTGAACCAATAAATTCATCCGTTAAAGAATACGTCCAACATCAACCATTAACAATTAACATTATCTCCTCACTTTGATGACTTTATGGTAGGAATAAGTGATTTGAAAATGGATGTTTGAACAATCATTGTTTTATAGAGATTAGACGATGATTTATTGGAAAGTAATCACATCCTTTATGTAAAATAATAATATAATATGTTAATTACTATCATCGTCCTAAAATAAAAGTCTTGTTTATATAACTGCAAATAAAAATACAGGTAAGCCGCTTTTTTTTGGATGCAAGAAGTACTATTTCCTATTCTTTTTAAATATAATTAAAAGTATATATAATTAATAAAATATAACAGCATTCAACATCCAAAACAACCATTTATACAGAGTACATGAGTTTTCAAGAGAGCAAATTTATATTTTCTAAAAAAAATGAACAAGAAAAAAAAACTAATAAATGATCTACCAAATTGTTTTGACCATTTTTTATTGGTTGAATCGATTAAAATCAAATATAATACATCGTTCTTTGATCAAGTCAATCAATTTTCCAATTTTAGATTGCGAAGTGAACTAGTTGGTTACAATCAATTGCACATTGAGCATTGTAACGATTACCACAAAAAATAAAATAGACCAAGAGTGATCATGATGTATTAAGAGATAATTACAATCAAAATTGGATAAAGCTCAATACATTCCAATGTGCCTGTGTGCAAATCTTGTGCAAATCCTTTTTAGTTTTTAATCTTGTGCATGTTATGTGCAAGATTTGTGCAATTTTTGTTAAAGCTTTATGTAATTATAAAATCTCAAGGAGCCATTCATTGTTTGTGAGATGAAGATTCGTTTAGAAAATTCAGATATAGATAACCTGTTTTGACTTAATAGTATGGTGAAATGTATTAAGTGAAACTCAATCCTACATAACGTGAATTATGAAACGGTTTCAACCAATCAGTATATTCCTAATAAGTATATATATTAGTGGGGGCTAGTGTTAGTAATGTAAAGATATATTAGTTACAGTTTATTATCTTTTTTGCCCCGTAACTTAGGGGATCTGGTAATTTCGAACCGTAACTTTTCGGGCTGGCAATTTAGGACCGTAAGTTGTCGGGCTTCGCGAATTTTGCCCAAATTAAGCCCGAATTGCTTAATTTGGGCTCAATCGGCACGTGAATCGCACGTGAGCCCTGAAAATTCACAATTTCGGGCTATTTGTGCTGATTTGACAGATTTTAACCTATGTGGCATTTTTTTTAATTTTTTTCAACTCCACCTGGATTAATTGAATTAAAATCGATGCCAACAAACCCCAAATCCCCAATTCCAATTTTAGAACCCTAAATCCAGCCCCAAATTAATCCAAACACTACAATACCACTCACGCTGTGTCCGACGGCGGATTGGCAGTGGTGGCGGCTGACGTTGAGCCACCGGAGACCGTCGACTTCTCCGACCGATCCTCCGATGAGCTCGACGAAACCGGCGTCGCATCCGGAATCCGCCGGAATATTCCACCCGAACTCGCTGAGTATGGTGCTCTCCTTAAAATCAGCCCCGAAGATGAAACCGTCGTTGTCGTCGCCTCCGAATTGCCAGGTCAGCTCGGAATCCGCCTTCTCCTTACCATTCATGTCTCGTAATCAGAGGTATCAGATACACGCGCGAAGGTGTGAGGAAGAGAGCAAAACGCGGAGAGAGATAAAGCTAGGAATTTGGAGTGAGAGAAAGAGAATTAGGCGGAGTGGTTTTGGGGAATAGCTGTTTCTTTTCATTTGATTTATTGGTTATCTTTTCTGTGTCTTTTCTCTAGCTGGTGGCGCCGCCGCTGAAAGCCGCCGTGTCTGCGTAGAGGTGGGAGTGCGAAGTTTGGATGGAGAATCCTAGGGGTGAATCGGTTGTTGAGTTTCAATTTTCACATTTCTAGAGTTTGGATTAATTTGGGGTTGGATTTAGGGTTCTAAAATTGGAATTGGGGATTTGAGTTTGTTGGCATCGATTTTAATTCAATTAATCTAGGTGGAGTTGAAAAAAAAAAAAAATGCCACATAGGTTAAAATCTGCCAAATCAGTACAAATAGCCCGAAATTGTGAATTTTCAGGGCTCACGTGCAATTCACGTGCCGATTGAGCCCAAATTAAGTAATTCGGGCTTAATTTGGGCAAAATTCGCGAAGCCCGACAACTTACGGTTCTAAATTGCCAGCCCGAAAAGTTACGGTCCGAAATTGCCAGACCCCCTAAGTTACGGGGCAAAAAAGATAATAAACTCTATTAGTTAATTTTAATGTTGTTTGATGTTTTTAAAGAAAAATCCTTAAAAGATATTTATATTGAATTAGAGGGAGTATATTTTATTTTATGAAAAAAGACAATAAAGGGTGATTCATATTCGAATTTGAACCAACTTAATCCGTATACATAAAAAGGTGGAGATACCATTTGAATTGTAATATTTAGAAAACTTATACAATATTTTATTATTTGTAAAAAAAAAAAAGAAATTCTTTGCATATATTTCATTGTTCATTGGAACATTTTTCTATTTATTTTAAGCCTTTAATGAATATATAAGTTTATTTACCCCAACCCCAAGATGAAAGGACCGATTAAGTTGAGAATCAAACTTACATGAAGATTGATTATGACACACAAATGGAAAATGAGAAGAAATTATTTGCTTGGGTGTTTCACGCACCAAATAAATACACTATTTTTGACATCTTTTGCAGTGATTTTAAATTGTAACGACAAAATGCTAACGAGTGGGATTTTGTCAGATTATTTTATGAATTTAATTTTATAAGATGTATCAATACATAGGTCATAAAATAAAGATTGACTTAAAAAAATGA
Source organism: Scutellaria barbata (assembly GCA_028654395.1). Lineage (NCBI taxonomy): Eukaryota > Viridiplantae > Streptophyta > Magnoliopsida > Lamiales > Lamiaceae > Scutellaria > Scutellaria barbata. Next base: position 18,198,305 of record CM053644.1, on the reverse strand, counting down.
GTTTGAGTTTATATCCATAAAAAATCTCTTACAAATTTTTGTGATATTTAATTTATTAATATTGAAAATTAAGTTATTTGCTATCCACCAAGAGTGATCATGGTGTATTAATAAGAGATAGCAATCAAAAATTGGAAAAAACTTTCTAATGTACTTGTTTGGATCTTGTGCAATCTTTTAGTCATTAGACTTGTGTAAGTTATGTGCAAGATTTGCACATTTTATTATAGAGGTAGTATGAAATGTCAAAACTAGAATATGCATATATTTTCATCGGTTTTCTGTTATAACATGGTTTGACCTAAATAATTAATTAGATATAAGTGGGACATGCATATGCGTTAAATTTAATGTTTTAACTAACTTAATTATAGTTTCTTAATTATAATTAATATTATATTTAATGTTAAATTATAAAAAGTTATAACAAGAAACATCAAGCAAGCAATAATTTTTTTTATAAAAAACTCATATAAAATGATTTTATAATTATAAATTTATGAGATAGAGTTTCATTATTCAAAATAATCAAAACTAATAAAATTTTACTAGTGCTCAATTAAGTGGACTTGTTAAATTTCCATTCTCTTATGTTCTAAATCATATATAGTCCAATTTCCTTATTGAGAATATTAATGATTTTTTAGTTGATTGAATTACATCTATTTAAAACATTGTTATCAACAAAACTCATCTTTCAGTCAAGTAGTTATAATAGTAACTTCGATTCTTTCTATTCATCATTTAACAATCATGTGTAAAAAAAATATCTAGTTAATATTAATCCAAATATATATATATATATATATATATATATATATATTAACCACTCTTGTGTTTTATTTTTATTTTTTAACTATTAAGTGATTCAGAAAATAAAACCCATCTAATATTTGCACAAACCATTCTAGCCAGAGCAAGATTTTATAATAAGAGAAAAACCAGCATAGCTTCCTATAACTTCACATTTTATTCTAATATTGTCAATGCTATATTAATCGAAAATATATAACACTCGTTGATGTTAAATTTTTAATGTTTGACAAAAAGCTAGAAAAAAAAAATTCTTATATGAAGATTGGATTTTGGCACACAAATGGAAAAATGAGCAAGAAATCATTTGCTACCAAATATCTACACTAACCTTTAACATCTTTCAAAGTCGTTCAACATTTGTTTGAAGTGCAATTTTATTTCCTTAAACCTTGGTAGCTCAGAACACCGTTTATTGCACTAAAAAAATACATTCACGAATTACCAACAGAAATATTAGTCAATAAACAAGGATATTTCATCGGTATACATTTTACAGACAAACTTTCCATCGTCAAATTTTGTCACAGTATTGCTCATTCGTAACACTTTGCACAACCTAAAATTATTCCAAAAACACGACTAATTGGTAATTTTTGAATTCCAATAATTCAAAATCAGGTTGACACTCCCAACCCAATTAGGTTATGTACAAATTTATTTTACAATTGAAAAATAAATTGTGCAACCATCTTATATTATATTAAGAGATAACAATAAAAAATTGGAGAAAGATCAATCAATTTCAATGTGCATGAGTGGATCATTTTGCAATATTCTTTGTGTTGTAAGTGCTTGTGTAAGTTGTGTGCATTTAATTTGAAGGTTTGTGCAATATAAACAAAGCTAGATTACTTCTATTGTAAATAACGTTCAATTTTCATTTGAGCGATTAATCCCATATATATTATGCATTTACTAATAAAATACAATATTAGACGATTGATATACAATATAGATGGTAAACAATATATTGTTATAATTAATTTCATAGAGATAGATATCTATTATGTTGTTCACTTATTTAATCATCCATTTTCATATGTACCCTTATTAATGTATCTTGGTATTACTCACTATTTACGTAAAATAGCTAATTAAATAATGGAGTATAATAAAAATAGAGATAAAAGTTAATATTTTATAGTTAAAGTAACTAAGATTTCTTCATTTTCTGTGAAAATAAATATAGATCTATCCTATGATTCAAGAGATCAGGAACTAGGTATGATAATTTAGTCGATTTGCTTCTAGTTTAGTATTTTAGACGTTTTCTTTTTCATTCCTTTTATCTTAATTGGTATTAGCGATTTTCAAGACATTGAATTTTTTATTTTTAAGTCTTCATATCATTTCATCCGGTGAAAATATTACACATCCAAAATTTGTAATTTTATACCTACCAATTTTTGTAAAAATGAGATGTGTTTAGTAAATTTTAGGATGACATAATCTCACCTTTTCATAAATTCTCTATGATTATTTCTCTACAGAAAAAAAAAAAAAAAAAGAACATTTATATTTCTGTCTATGTTTAGATGCTCTCAATATTCTCAACTTTTCAATGTTCAAAATAAGTGCTAACTTGTTCTGAATCAAGATCCAAAATTTCTTTTATTTTGAAAACTTATCTATTGAAAACCATTCAATCTAGTATCATCTATCAAAAGAAGTATACAAACCTACATTAGAGTTACATGTCTCCTCCTCCTCCTCATTATGAATACAAATTTTACAAACAGAAGCTATTATTTTCATATTTGTTCTTCCTTATCTTAATTATGAATCGACTATATTCAAAACGCAGTCCTTTTTTACCAGTGAATATTATTATATTAACTTCAGAGTCAGAATGATCGCAACCAAATCAAAACAAACATACATATATTTAAAAACAGGTAAGGTAATTCACCTTTGCACCGATGCAAAGATTATGAGTTCCAACATTAACATTCAAACTGAAGAACACACACACACACGAGTCTCTAGCTCATTTATTCAAGGGACAGATTGATTACAACATCAACCAGAAGGTGGAGAGCCTGCTTGATTTCCTGGGAAGTCGAGAGTTGGATCATTATAAATATCCCACCACCGATCAATCAGCATTTTCACATCAGCACGATCCATGTGTGGCTCTTTGCCAGTATACTCCCAAGGCTTCGATCCAGCAACACAGAAGTGAACCACCTTCACTTGGTCGAGCTCAACGTACTCAGGGTGGCGCCAAAGCATCGTCACTAACAAGTTGTACACCGGATGAATTGGTTTCAACTTATCCCTGAAGAAAAAGTTCAGGAAATCCTGCAAATTGAACCATTAGACAAGCAATGGAAGTGTGTACTATTTAAGCATTAAGTGTAGACAATTGAATAACCAAAATAACTTAAAATAGCTTAAAATGTCAATCTTTTTTAACCAAAAGTAATCATGTTTTGTCAATCATGAGCTATTGTAGGTAGGTGGAACTGCCTAATTCTATTGATCTACACTACATCAAAACGACCTAAGTTTTGATGGTATGGATTACTTAGGTGGTATGGGCAAGAAGGTATAAGAATTAAAATATCCAAAATGCCGCAAAAAATTATAAACTTTCCCAAATTTGTAATTTTGACATGACTTTTGGCTATTAGCAAATTTAACGTGACTTTCAACATCTCGTTCATCCGTAAATAACGGGAAGATTACGGGTATTTCACAAATCCCAAATTTTCAGAAATTACAAAGAAAATTCTCAATTAATGCTACTACATGTAATAAACAAATATTAATTGACCTAGAAACACGCATTTATAGAGTTAAAAGATGCATGTAATCTGCCTTTTGGTACACTTTTGGTTACACATGCACGGGACATTGAAAGTTGTTAAATTTGTTAATAGCCAAAAGTGATGTTAAAATCGCAAATTTGGGGAAAATTTGTGATGTTTGCAGCAATTACCCCTAATTTTTTTTTTAGGAATCACAAATGGCAGAAAGAATTTGCCTCCCTTGCCTTGAGCATTTTTTACCTGCTCCGCAAATGGGGTTGGAGGATTGTCATAGAGGGTGCTCAAGAGATGGTAGTATGTGGAGCGACCAGGCTTGAAAACGAGCACGCCACAGTTGAAGTAAAACAGGGGCTTCTTGCCCAGTTCTTGAGGCCACTGGATCGTCTCTCCACACGGTTGGCCATCCAACTCACACAAGCAGTCCATCACGGCATATAAGCAACCAGATGGCAAATCGAAGAGGTTGTCTATATTCTTAAACACTTGGGTGTCTGCATCCAGATAAATCATCTTCTCATACTCCACAAACTGCAAATTAAATTGGAAAAAATAATTTTATGATCACACGTCTTGATTAAAACAAAGACAACGAGTCTTGCAGTTTAAGTGGTACCTCACCTTTATAAAAAGTGAGGTTATGATGAACAAGATTCGAGTTTTCTAATCTTTATTTCCTCTCTTCCACTCCCTCTAGATCACTTAAAAAAGCTTGATTAAAACAAAGACAAGTGAAAAGGCTCACTCACCTTCCATAGGCGAAGTTTACAGTAATTGACAGCAAAATACGCTCTAACAAAGGGGTTCTCGTCGTTGCCAACAGGAGGGAGAACTGGGTCAATATCACGAAGAAGACATCCCTGATTCACCAGCAAGTTGCGGTGCTCCTCTGGCACATCGGGTAAAACTGCCACCACCAACGGATAAGCTGCTTCCACCTTCCTTAATCCCTTTGCCAAACAAACAACACCTTTCACGTAATCGCCATCACCTGCCAAGAAAGTAACATAAGCATACCTAAGAGCATTCATCTCTCTGAGCACCGCCATCTCAGCTTCGTCCATTGTGACCGGAACGACAACTTCAGGATCCATTTGGGCTCAGTGTTTTCTCACCAAAAACAAGAACAATATTTTCTAAGCAATATCTGCTCACAATGTTCACATTTATCATGACTAGATGAAGAATGAAACCGCTTAAACACAGAATTCAAGGAGATGTATTTCATATCCCAAAGGCGACAAAAATGACTACACGCCATGCAATGACTTCAATCTATTTGTTTGTTTATCAATTCGTAACTGTTAAAGAATACGTCCGGCATAAAAAATTCGAACCATCTTCCAGTTTTTGCGACTTTCGGTAGCATTCAAGGGAAAAGTGCTTAAAATTTGTCTTTACCCATGGAGATCAAAGCTCCAATGCAGTAAGAATTAGCTGCATTCCGCAAATATTATGACGCAATTCATTGTTTTATTACCATCAATAAAATGCAGGAAAATGTGACAACCTCATCTTAGCAGGCTTTCAGAAATCTACACATAATAACCTACGCGGTTAACTGATGCATATTTTTCTACCTACCTCAGCTCTAACAATCAAAGACCAAAAGATAAGTTAGCTATCAATCGAAGGCTAAAAAACTCAACACCATTGAAGAGCTTTGTAATGGAAGCTGATGTGGCAGCCGTAATGCCATGTAAGCTAACCTTGCCACAATCAATTCAAAAACTAAAAAAATAATAAATGTGCTATTGTCATCAGCACACAGTAATTTGACAGCCATGCATGAAACAGATACAATTGAAATATTTCTAGTTTCCACATCAAGCAGTGTAAAACTGAAAGCCACCTATGCAAAGACCAGAACAGCCATGCATTAATAACATGTCCGAAAGAAATGAGTATACAAGCATGTAAAATCTAAAGTAGGCCAGGATCGATAAAAGTGAGTAGTCGTTTGTGAAAGACTCTTTCACAAGTTTCTTCAGCAGTCTTTAATGGTGAACCTTCATACAAAAACTAATTGTCAAATTTAATCAGATATTTTTTTCTCAAAATAAAATGGAATCTTGAATACACAATAGCATGAATTGCGACTCCTACTTTAGAAATGCATCAATTTACTTCATGAAAGAAGCCATTGATCAGATCTAAACACTGAAAAGGCATCATTTGTAAAAAAAAAAATTGTTTCCTTACTGTGTGGACTAGTAAAATGACTTACTTTGGTAAATAGAAACTACCACAAAAAAAGGCATGGCAATCCAAGTGTGAGGACACTGTCGCATAAAGCATAAAGCAGAAACTGTAAAACTCCATGCGTACATATGAACATGAGCAGTGACAGACGGAGAATATCAATAAAATTAAATATCAAGTTAGTGAAACTTTCAGTAAAAATCAATATATTAACTTAGAATTCAGCATTCTTCTACTCATGTATTGAAATTACTACATAACAGTTTCACGCTAACATTTTGAAATTTATCTTTATGAGTATTTACCGAACAATCATTTGATAATTTGTCTGGCATGGTGAACTGTGAATGATATTCATTGTAGAAAACTATCAACAGTTATGATCTGAGTAAATCACGGTATAAATAATCAATGATATAACAAAGAAATAAAAAAAATGATTTGAGTCATATTTGTGATATTTGGAATCAACAGTTCATTTAATTAAACCACCTAAAATGATGAAAAGAAAAAAAAGGGTATACAATGGATTCGTATTGTGGAATGCCTCTCTCGTAAGTAAACACTAGTCAAGCATAACTTCGCATCACAATTTTGTTCCTTCACCAATTCAATTATAACAAGCTCATTAGACATCCCAGTAACAGATTTAATACTACATAATAAACAATGTCAGGAAAATGCGATCACATATAATCATCTCCAGTAATAACCACCAAAACCAATCAAATAATAATGTTTTAGTCAGATTGGTTAATCATAATGCAGATCATAAAGCAAGGGAAAACAGAACTGGTAATTCCCAAAAATACATATTGGCTACCTTGTCAGAATTTACAGCTTAGGAACAAAATGATGACAAATTGTTCAATACCTAATCTGTTATCAATTTAATAAAAGCGACAGTTTAATTCCAATAAGAATTACAAAGTTTACATGAGTATTACAATTTATATCATTGAGTCTCGAGGTGAAATTAAAACATATATATCGGATTATCTGAACGAGTGAACAAGGATTACCCGAACCACTCAGAATTTGAAGTTTCTGAACTGTCGGATTATCTGAACCAATCAACCAGAACTCTATTGAGTCGCAAGGAGAAACTAAAACTAGTTGCTAGGATTATCTGAATCAGTCAACAAGAACTAGCGAATTGAAGCAAACAATTTCACTATGGAAACCATCCATTTAATACGTAATGATTTCAAAATTGACATTCATTCGAAATCGTCCAACATAAATGTGATCGAGGTTCCGACGAAACAACTTCGCTATGAAAAGGTAAAGATTTCAAACTTCAGAACAATTCTACAATGACATCTCTTCAAAATCGTCGGACATAATAAGTAAAGATTTCAAAATTCAAAACAATTCTACAATGACATCCATTCGAAATAGTCGAAGATCGACGTTCAGACGAAAGATAGCGTCTTTACTATTAAAGTCATCTAAAGATTTCGAAATTCAAAACCACTGTCCAGTGAATCTCTTTGAAGCCCTAATTTCATATTTTAGGAAAGACTACCTATCATATACTATAGGAATACAACATATTAAAGAAAGTTCAAGTAAAAAAAAAGAACTCTGGCTCAAGTAAAGGGAAAAAAAAAAAATAGGAATACAACATATTAAAGAAAGTTCAAGTAAAAAAAAAAAAGAACTCTGGCTCAAGTAAAGGGCAAAAAAAAAAAAAAAAAAACCCACTAATAGTATGATTGATACGATAGAATGAGGTGAGAATTACCTTCATTTTTATTTATTTAATTGGTTTAATTTATAAATGAGAATCACCATTTTTCTTGAAATTGTTATTATCATGGATGCGGGAATTATCATTCCTTCATATTCCATGGTATTATGTATTCATAGCTACAAATGTACTAAGAATGAAAAACTACTCATTGTGTTTGTTTATGTGGATGATATTCTTATCACTAGTGATGATGGTTGCTTAATTAAACATATTATTACGACCCTGAATGATTAGTTTGCTCTTAAAGATTTTCGAGAGATAAACTACTTTGTTGGTATGCAGGCTCATAAAACTTCTCTTGGTCTACATCTTACTTAAACTAAGTACATTAGAGATCTCATTCATTAAGCATGTCTTGCTAACAACTTACTCTGTACAGGAAGACTGTTGGGGCTCTTCAATATCTCACACTTACTAGACCTGATATCTCTCCTTCATTGTCAACAAATTAAGTTAATTTTTACAGTTTCCTACTTCTAAGCAGGGGATGGCTTGGAAAAGGGTTCTTAGATATTTGAAGGGCACTCAACACCTTGGTCTTCCATTCATACTAGTTACTAACATAGTTTTGGAAGAGTTTGTTGGTGCAGACTTTGCTAGTAGCATTGATAATAAGAGCTATGACATATTTCTTGGATCGAATCTTATTGTTTGAAGTAGTAAGAAACATGTTGTGGGACGTAGTAGCACTGAAGATGAGTATCGAGCTTTTGCTCTTGCCACTACTGAACTTGTTTGGATTAAGAGTTTATTTCAGGAACTTGACATTTTGATTTCTTCTCCACTCTTGAACTAAGCACATTGAAGTTGATATTCATTTTCTTCGGGAAAAGGTCTAAAGCAAAGTATTAGATATTTGTTTTGTTCCTTCTGAATAGTAAACAGTCGACATTTTCACAAAGGGATAGTCCAAACGATGCTATAACTCACTCAAACCCAAGTTGTCTCTTACTCATGATCTTGGCCGGACAATATAGCATATTGGAGTACACACAAACATGCATGTATTAGATTAAATTAGCTAGATATATCCACATAATCAGAGTTATGAAATTGTTAAGAAAGTTAGTTAGCAACTGACTTCTCTTTCTTCATGTATATATATTATATTGTTCTCTTTGATTAATCAATCAATAAAACACATTCTTTCTCTTTCTTTTATATGCTTCTTATTCTTCTCTTTTGATTATTTATCATTATTTACTTTAATTTTCTTACAAGTTGACTTCCTAAAGTTAAAATTGTGTAATAATATAAAACTTTATAAATAATATAATATATAAAATTAATATAAAATAAAAAAAATTAAAATGTCAAATAAATAATAAAATTAAGTACATAAATAGAGTAAAAAAAATGAATGTAAATTTTTTAAAAACACAGAGATAATTTGAATATAATATTAACAATACAAATAAGTTTACTCTAGTATAAGATTTATATATATATATATAAAAGATAAATGAATATTAGGATAAATAATAGTTTATATAAAAATATATAAATAAATTATAACTAACTAAAATATTTTTTAGATAATATAAAATATTATTTTAATAACGTAAAATCATAAAATAATTAATAAAAATTATTATAAAATATATTATAATTAACTACTAAATAATAAAAAATTAATATACTAATAATAAAATTAAAAATAAAATATTTAAATATGATATACATTAATATTAGTGCAATGATTAATTTTTCATAATTTTTTTAATTAATTAAATATACTATATTATTTAAATTTGAGTGATAAATGAAACAAAAATATTAAAATAAAATTATAATGATCGATAATTTGGTCAAATAAAAATTGATTTAATATTTTATTAGTAGTTATGAATTATGAAATATAATTATAATGAATATTTCATTCATTTCCTATTTCTTTGTGATACTAATCATAGGAATAAATATTTTTACACCATCCATTTCTCGTTATTATTCAATTTTTAGGTTCATTCCATTCTTATTTAATTTCATTCCAATATATCAAAAGTATTTATGCTAGACAACTTTGATGATCTTTTTGATTTAACTGTGGGAACAAACTCTATAGAATAAAATATTTAATACATAAGTTGCGGCATTTTTATTTTTCAAATTAATAATTTAATTCCTCAATAATTATTACACTAATTTATTTAGGGTGACAAATTTAGTCATAAATGATATAGTTGTATACTAATAAAAAAATTTATTATTGTATACTAGATTATTTTTACATCATAAACATAAAAACATTTTTGGGTGGGATTATACACACTCAATAGGATTTGTTTAGTAAATTACTAGGTGTATTGTCTCTCCCAATATATTTATATACTCAATAAGAAAATGATAATTACAAGGAGTGGTATTGTGTGAGATTGTCTTATTAATCCTATTTCGTGAGATGGGTCAGATTGGATCGGATATAATAAATTATGTAATATTTTTATGTGTGTTAGATAATACTTTTCTATATGTCAGATAATACTTTTTGTATTATATTATGTAATATATGTAAATGATACAAAATTATTACATGATATATAGAAAAGTATTACCTAATATACAAAAAAATATTACATGTTACGCGAGAAAGAAGAACACTTAAAAGCCCTAGAATCTGCGCGTTTTTATAACATCCAATCCAACCCAATTCAGATCATGTCTCCTATAATACAAAAATATTACCTCATATACAGAAAAATATTATCTGATACAAATAAAAGTATTACATATTTTCTTATAGTCTGACTCAACTTAAAACACATCTTATAATACAAAAAAGTATCACATGATATACATAAAAGTATTCATATACATAAAAATATTACATGTTTTTATGTGTATCATATTATACTTTTAAAAAGTATTGCATGATATTTATTAAAGTATTACATATTGTTTTATTTTCATAATATAATACTTTCATTTGTATAATATACATAAAAGTATTATACGGTGATATTTTCAAAAAATATTACATTTTGTTTTATTCTCATAATATAATACTTTCATATGCATCATGAAATACTTTTATGTGTATCATATAATGCTTTCATGTGTATGTACATAAAAATATTACATGATACATATGAAATATTACATATTACATATCATGTGATACTTTTAAAAAGTATCACTATATATATATAAAAGTATTATATGGTGATACTTTCAAAAAGTATTATACGATATATATATATTACATTTTACTTTATTTTCATAATAATAATATTTTTATATGTATCATGTAATACTTTTATGTGTATTGTGTGATACTTTCAAAAGGTATTACCTAATATATATAGAAGTATTACCTTTGACTTTTGTTGCTCGGATGTTGATTTTGATCTTTAACTTTGATTTTGACTCGTTGACCATTGACTTTAATATTGACTTGTTAACTTTGATTCGTTAACCGTCGACTTGGGTCGGAGTCAAACCCGACCCGTCTCTTGAATTGACCTTTTTACGCAAGACTCTACCAATTACAAGAGGTAAACTCTTTTTGTGAGAGTCCGACCAATCAAATTCGATTGTTTAATTCATAATTCCTAAATAGAGATTAATTTGTAAACTAAAATTCTGGTTGTCGTAAGGCTCCGTCTTAATGATAATTTATTGGTCTTAATTATTTTGTAAGACAACAAATTTATTTCTTGAATTTACTAAGGTTAATTTTTCTTAAAATTTAAAATATTTTCATTATCAAAGTATTTGTATTGTCTATTGATATGTATGAAATATATTTCTTTCATCAATCTTTAATGATAATATACATAGAATTTTACTGTATGCATTTAAAATAATTGATATTGTATTTTTACACTTAAAATAAAATTTGGAGTGCACTTAAAATTCGATCTTCTCTAATTTGATTTGTTTCAAAAATATTTTAATTTTATTCTTATGATGTAATAAGTGAAACAATTTTAGTGAATAAAATAACAAATATTATTTATTTTTCTATTTCAACATTAAGAAAGTAAGTTAATATTGTTTATATGTTGATTGAAAAGTAATAATTTATTTAATTTAGCATTAATGGTATACAATAAATTTAAAGATTTGTTTTTTTTTCTTTTATAAACAAATATTACAAAAAAATTTGATTATATAACAAATTTTTTAAAGTTAAAAAAGTTCTATGTAAATAAAATTTGTAATTGTAGAAATATAAAAAATAAAAATAAAATTTGATCATGCATGGCTCGAATGGATGACTAATTATAATGAAAGATCATTCTAAGATATTATAAAATGAGATCATTCAAGGTTTTGCATATAATTTGACAAAGGAAAAAAAACCTCAAATTTTCAGAAGAGAACTGGCGAATTAAAAACAATGAAGAACGTCCGTCCTCCGCCCAAAAAACGGTCAGCGCCGCCACCGGAGGAGGCGGAAGGCGGCACAGCAGAGCCCCTTCTCCGACCGACAACCGGCGCCGGAGGCGGGCTTCGGAAGAAGGGTGCGTCTGTCCGGGCTTGGCTGGTGGTGGATTCAACGGGCCAGGCCCAGGTGGTGGAGGTGGGCAAGCATGAAATCATGAGGAGAACGGGCCTCCCGGCCCGAGATCTCCGGATTTTAGACCCGGTCTTGTCGTACCCATCGACGGTATTGGGCCGTGAGCGGGCCATTGTGGTGAATTTGGAGCACATAAAGGCAATAATCACGTCTCAAGAGGTTTTGTTTCTCAATTCCAGAGACCCTTTAGTCACCCCTTTTATTATGAAGCTTCAAGGAATTTTTCGCCATCGTCAAGCTGTTAGGTCACCCCAGGTTCACCTCTCTCTATCTTTCTAGATCTCTCTTTCTCTCTCATTAACTGCATGCATGTATGAAGAAAGAAAATTGGTTTGTGTATTGTACATTTGTTGATTGAAATTGAGAATTTGGGGAGAAAATGTGCGGCTGTGTACGAATTTTTTCAATGAAGGTTGTCAAGAATTTGGAAGCATTCCAATTGCTTGATGTTTTTTTTGTTTGTTTTCGTTTGATCTAGGTATTATATCAAAATGCAAATCGTAACACTTTATTGCAAGAATTTTTGGAGTTAAATCAAAGGCTAATATCAAAATGCAATTGGGATATATATTTTTTATTTTTTGAGATCAAGAGGAAAAAAAGTGCTAAAATATAGGTTGCATTGTGATATTAACCCTCGAATTAATGTTACTACTCAATTTCTTCTGAATTGTGATATAATCTTGTTTCTTTGGGCTTGTATGGTAGTATAGCATAGTTGAGTTTGTAACTCACTTGATGAGATGGTGTAATGGTATTTAAGGAAGGTGGGGTGGATGGTAAGGATGCAGAGTGGGCAAATTTTTGTAACTGTGAAGAGGCACAAGCAACGGCAGTTAGTCCTCACAAGAACGAAGAGGGCAATGCATATGGAGAGCAACAAAGTGCACATGGCTTGAAGCTTCTTCCATTCGAGTTTGTTGCATTAGAGGCTTGTCTTGAGGCTGCTTGTAGTAGCTTGGACAATGAAGTATGGATTTCTTATACTAGTGTAGTATTTGGTTTACCTTTCTCTTCCATGTTTGTAGACTGAATATTTTGAATTTTTTTTTTTTTTTGCAAAATTTATTATACAAGGCAAGAAGATTGGAGCAAGAAGCCCATCCAGCATTGGATAAGCTGACTTCGAAGATCAGCACTCTCAATTTGGAACGTGTGCGACAAATTAAGAGCCGTTTGGTTGCTATAACAGGGCGTGTACAAAAGGTCTGAGTATTTTCTTTCTTACTGTCTTTTGTTTTTTTGTTTTGGCTTCAATTCAGTTTTTGACTAACTGAAGTTTGATTAGTGAAACTCACCTTCTTGTAAAGTGTTCCATTTCTTGATTCTTTGGTACTATAATTTCTTTCTAGTGACACTTACATGATTGAACAGGTGAGGGATGAATTAGAGCATTTACTTGATGATGACGACGATATGGCAGAGATGTATTTGACCCTAAAGTTTGAGGAGCAGCAGCTTGAGAACTCTTCCGTTTCGTCCATGAAAGATCTAGATGGTATAGAGGAAGAAGCTGTGCAACCTGATGCAGAGAATAGGCATGTGAAAGCCTCTCTATTACATTACATAACATCATGTTCTAAAAACTTCGAAATTTTTACCAGGATGTTCTGTAACATAACATTCTGTTACATTATGCAGGACTCCTGTTGAGATGATGATGGGAGTTGGTAGGAATTCCGGTGTATCTGATACTTATATCCCGGAAACTGAGCACGAGCAAACTATTGGTGAACGTAATTCTCTTAGAAGACAGAGTCATCGCAGTCATGCTACCTTGCGTAGTGTTGCCACAAAGCACCTTGATGTCGAGGAGCTTGAAATGATCTTGGAAGCCTATTTTGTTCAGATCGAGGGCACACTCAATAAACTATCCACGGTACATCTTGTTCTACCCATTATACATAAGGGAAAATGAAATATATCAATATCATAAAGAAACTTGTTTTCTACCAAGTCAAATTAAGGTGTAATGATATAAATACCCTTAAAATAGAGATGCTAAGTTTTTGTCAAAAGAAATTGATCTAGAGAGCAAATCGAGATGTGGGAGGAGGGAAATGAGAGAGAAAATCATTTTCTGCAATTTCTGAAAGGAGCTGATAGAGATGGTGAGTGAGATAACCAAAAGGGCAATTTACGGTATTCAGAACTTTTTTGGGTAAATAACTTGTTTTGTTATAATGTGGGTAAAAAAATAAAAAAATTGTTTTGTTATGGATATCGGATGGAAAGACGCATTTTGACCTCTAACTATTGTGTCTTTTATCTGTCAATGACAATTCTTTCGTGCTGATGTCACGAGTAGCTGAGGGAGTACGTAGACGACACTGAAGATTACATCAACATAATGTTGGATGACAAACAGAACCATCTTCTTCAAATGGGAGTCATGTTAACTACTGCAACGGTCGTGGTGAGTGCTTTCGTAGCCTTAACCGGGGTATTCGGTATGAACATCACGATCGAGTTGTTCGACAGTGAGAAAGCCGGGATGCCGGAATTCCTTTGGACCGTTGGCGGAGGTACGACGGGTTGTCTTTTCTTGTACGTAGCTGCGATCGCGTGGTGCAAACATAAACGGCTATTGGAATGAGATGGTTCAAAGACTAGGGTGTTTTAAGGATTAGAAACAATGTTCATATTCTTACTATGATTTGTTCATGTTATAAGCCATTGTTCCCCGATCCAATTATGATGTGATTGGATTCTTATGAGTTTTATGGAAGAAATGTGTTTTCTCCCCAAGAATTTGTTGTTTCCTAGGGATGCTACGTTGTAGATTTGATGTTCATGATGATAAAGAAGAAGGAATGAAAAATAATATAAACTAGTGTTTTCGTAATTGGATCGATGATCGTTCCTTTGGGAGCATCCGAGATAAAATTGGAATGACATGCATAAATCGAGAATTGGATTGCTATATGATTGAATTGATCTCGCTACCAGCCAAAGCTAAGCCTGCCCCACAATTCTAGGATAAATTTTGTAAACTTCTCATGCACGTGCCAATTTATTGCAACAAAATTCGTGTAAGAGAAGAAAAATGTGTCGAAATAATTAATTTTACTAAATTAATTTTCGAAAGATCATTTGTTAAAAATTCATTTAAACTCATATTGATAGGTATACTAAAAAACAACTTAAACAAACCCTTATATTTGATCAAATTTAAAGGTTGCTTCAAATTCGAGCTCTATAAATGTCAAAAAGATGAAATAGTGTAAACATATCAAATTACTTGAACTCAATTTGTATTCGACACGATAAAAGTTCGACTCAAATAATTATCAAACATAAATTATAAAAGTTCGATAACATTTCAAACAAGTTTGATTCGACCCAATTCATTTATAATTGATGGACGGTGCTAAATGATTTGATAACATATATGAACAAAATTATGGAGCTCGTTCGATAAATGAACAGGGATTGAACTAATATAACCAATATATTAATATTTCGTGAACAAAGTTAGTGTTAACTGAGGCATGTTCAATAACAACTTGACAAGAAGCTATAATTATAAATATAAATTTAAATACATACTAAACTGAAATTGAGATTGTCCTATAATTATAGAATCGATTTTGCAGGTACCCCATGAAGGTGCAATATATAAATTTCGACGTAATGGGATATTTACAATAACAAACTTCTTAAATGTGCACGAGAGGGAAAATTGTGTTATAAATCGTCAACTTGTCTTTAAACTAATTAGAAAGGTAGTTCTATAATTTAGTCTAAAATAAGCTCATGGATTAAAAACAAAGATAACAACTAGGGTCATTGAAATTAAATTGCAAATTAAAATAATCAATTTATAAACAAAATAAAGGAAGAAGTAACTTCAAATTGAACTCATGTAAATTATAGAATATTTTATACAAGGTTCGATAATATCAAATTTATAAGTAGAATCCCAGATTAATTTAACCAATTATTTTTATACTAATTATTTGTATTCATTTTTTTTTTTTGTAGTATATATATAGGTGGGTTCAATTTGTTATGGAGCTATTTTTCATTTTTTTTAATCATATTCTTTTTTTTTTCCAAATAATATTTGTAATTGTACTATTTTTTTTATTCATATTTGCAGATATTTGGTTTAAAAAAAAAGTTGCAGACACTTCAAGTCATTACAATCATATTAAAAAAAATTCTCCAAAATGACAATCTTGACCTAGATTATATTATAGAAATCCTCCAAATCACAAAGTATTTAGAAATTCAAAATCCCTAAAGTATGTTTTGAAACTTTAATTTAGATTATAAAATCTCAACATAATCATATCCTATTATTACTATCTATATTTACAATATACTTTGTAACCTATTTATTACCTAAAATCTATTAAAACATCCGCATTAGTGGATTATTAGTAAACCATTTTGGTGTGGGACCCACATACCAACACATTAATTAAAATATTTACTTTTTTAAAACATACACCCACATCAATTTAACACAAATACAATCATTACATGTGAGTCTCATTATCCACTAATTTTTATTTATATCAATTTAAATTAATTATTTATTGCTTGTAATTTTTTTAATCGTGTCAAAATTGTATATTGGATTAATTAATTATGACATTAATAATTTTCAATTCACATTAAAATATAAATAATAATAATAATAATAATAATAAATCAATATTTACTCCAAATTTTTGTATTTTTTTGAATTAATTATATAAAAAAAGACATATATATAGCTATCAATTAATTGAAAATAAGCAATTGACATTACAATATATTTGATATATAATTAATATAAATGAACAATTATTTTTTACAAGTTTCCAAATCGTGTCCAAATATGTTCAACTAATATTGATACATTTGACATAAAAGAACCATATTAATAGTAAAATTTAAAGTAATGATGGTTACTATCTACCATTCTTATTCTATTATTTATATTAATTCAAATTAATTATTTATTTATTGTATTATTTTTAGTGCAAATTGTATAAAGAATTTATTAATTATTACATTAATTTTTTTTAACTCACATTAAAATGTATAAATAACACAAAAATGATAAATTGTTTGTATAAGAAAGAAAATATAATAATTTGTTTGTACAGAAAAAGTAAAGAAAATAAATATATTGAGATGAGAGAAAAAAAGAAAAATTAATTAATTGAAGAGGAGAGAGAGAGTGCAGCGCCACACAATTACACGCCCTCTGAGCGCGTGTAATACACGCACTCATCCTGTTGGTCAAATGTTAGATCACATTAATTACACACTCAATCCAATCATTAGCTAATAATTAAAAATGGGATAAAAATGCCACAACTTAATACACTTATAATTACATAAAGCACACACTTTATAACACACCTACATTAATTAACACTCCTTTTATTTTAATTAAAAATGCTCTAGAATTAATCAATGTAGATGCTCTTATCTCTCACAATACAATCTCTCAATCATTATCACTCTTTTTTTTTTCACCTAAAATATTACTATCAATCTATTTTTTTTCTAACATTGATTTGACATTTACAATATAGTCATACCCTACAAAAATCGTCAAACAAACATACATTTATACTCATCACCTTTACTTTAAAATCTAGGATTTCAAAGTTAAGATTTTCTCAATCACACATAATCCCTAAACAAACATATTCAAATGAATCATAATTGAAATAAACTTCAAAATGACAATCATGACCTTGATCATGTTATAGAAATTTTCAAAACACAAATGGATACTAAAATACTAAAATACTAAAATATCTATCGTGGACAACTCTTAATATGTCCACTGATGATGTGTAATGATCTCATCTCCTAATTATATAAAGGTGAAATTTATATGTACGCTGAATATCTAACACATCAAAGGTAGACACATAATAATATGCCAACAATGGATGGATAAGCTAGTGTAATATATATATATATATATATATATATATATATATATATATATATATATAATTGTGTAAATACTTATGTGCTACAATAATATGCCAACTATAAAGAACAAACTTCAAGCACTAAAATTGTGTAACCTATGTAGATAGTTTTGTTATTTTGCCCACGACTGATATGTTAAATTTTTATTATATTTATTAATTTCATAATTTATAATTTTAGGAATGAAATCATTACATTTCATCGATAAATATATTAAAAAAATCATCTACAATGCACATTTCAACATTTCATTATATATATATATATTGACTTCGATTATAATGTTTTATTAAAATAAAATATGAGTAATAAGTGTACTTAATAAATAAGAAATGGGTGTTTTATTATCAATATATTTTGTTGGTCCCAAGTGGTGTCCGAGGTTTAGAGGGGGTGAATGAACCTTGGTCGTTTTCGAAAATTCTAACTTACTGTTCTGCAAGTTACTTGAACTTACAACACTAATATGCAGTGCTGCACGCTGTAACTTAGAGTTTTTAACGCAGCAGAAAATATCTTTTTACACAAGGCTGATTTTCTCAAATATGTTCTTTCCTTTAAAGATGTTTTTATACTTATAACAAGATAAATATACAAAATGCAACACAGATATATAAAGCAATAAAAATACTTATGGTTTATAGTGATTCAAAGGTGGTATAATCTTTTTACGTCCACTCTACTGCTACCTCGAGCAGGAACTTCGTTAAGCAAAATTGATTTACAGGACTCTCCTAACAATCTATCAACCTAACGAGTTAATACCTACTAGAACCCAGCGTACACACAACAATTGCAAGTTTTAAAGGCAAACCCACAAAGGATTTCACACTCCCATACAGGGAAATTGTTTATCACCTAAACAACTATACAAATAGTAAGGATAAATTCTATCAACTGTTCGACACCCAAAACAAACTAAGCACACAACAATAAGGTTAAAGTATATAAAAGATTGGTTCTTCAACTGGTGTGGTGAAGTCAGCTTCTGAATCCTTTCTTAGATCTATCAGCTTGAACTTGTTCATTTCACTAAGGTCGAGTGACTAAAAACTGTTGGAGTAAGAATGTAGCTTTAAAAACTTGAGCTTGTTTGAGCGTATATCGTTTAGTTCATCAGTTAGTCAGTTGTCTACTTCAATGTTACTCGATCTCTATTTATACTTGTAGAAAGATATCCGTTGAAGGAGATATCTCTCATTTGAATTATATGAACTGATCAAAGACATGACTTGCATTTAATGCGCCTTAATTTTTCTTCCCAAAGCATTTAATGTGGTGGTTGTGGCTTGCAACTTTCTGCAGTCCGTCAGGCCACGTGTCGTCTTTGCATTGGCTTCGTGTCTGTAACTGTGATCTTCTCTCGAACGGCTCTAATTATACTTGCTTCGTTCTTCGTTTCTCGTACTGCATTTATCCTTTCTCATATTGCAAGATGTTGATTCTATTTGACATAGACGAGGTTTGTTGAGTATGCAGTGAGTCATGGTCTTTACTCTGTATCCTTGACCTTCTTGCAACAACTCCTTCTGTACAGTGCTACTGTATCTTTGATTAACTTGCAGCACGTTTTCATGAAGCACTGCTGTATCTTATTCTTGCAGTGTTCCTATAACCACTTTTTGCAGAGTAGAGTATTTTCTTCTTACAACTGTGTTATAGAGACTTCTTTCTGCAACCTATATCTTCTACTTGCAGTGTCGCTGTTTGTCGTTCTTTCTTACTTGCTGCATTACTGCATTCACTTCTTACAGCGTTTTCATACTTTCATTTTCTCGATGCAGCATGATCTTATTGAGCTCCTCTATCTTTCAGAACCTATAACTATAGACTCAATCATAGTCTATGTTTCACTTAAACATTGTGAAAAATGAGCTACTCAAACTTCCTATTACATATGTGGTTTGTCTCATCAAAATCTATACACTAAAATCCCAACAGATTTAAACGATATTTTATACGAGATACGATATGAATAATAAGTGCAGTGGATAAATAAGATATGAGTAAGGGGTTATATCTTATACCGAGTAATAAGTGTAGTAGAAATATGTATTTTATTAAAAACTAGTATTTCTTCCATGCTTTGCACGGTTTGTCGTATAATTAAGATCTAATAATTTAAACTTTTTTAGTATAATATAATGATATATTATCTTAACATTAAATAGATAGTCATTTCAACATTTATATTAATAAAAATTTAGATATTTTAATATTAAATTTGGGTCAATCTTAATAAAATATTTGATTGGATTAGACATTTACAATACAAACAACAACATATAAATGTTTAGATAGGTTAAAGTTTATATTCAAAATATGAGGTATTTAGAAATGTCACTGTCCTATGTAATGGAATGGTATATTCATGATTTTTTTACACTAAATTTAGTTTTGTAATAAAATTATAGTTATTCCATATTTGAACTAATATTTAAAAATTTATAGCAAATTCAATTTTTTTCATATTTTTAAATAAATTTTAAATTTGAAAATAATATTTAAACAAATTATGAATATCTTAAGCAACTTTCTATTGCATCCAAACAAATATATATATATATATATATATTTATATATTATTAGAGTAAATATATCTTTCTATTTATTCCAACAAAATTTGAAAAAATGTCCATTATTAGTATTATTATTATTAAACACTTTCAAAGATTTTGTTTGTTGATATTTATATTTTTTAAAAATATATTTCAATATATATATATTTATGTTAATTTAAAATTTATTTGGTAATTAATCTTGTGACTTTTGTTGACGTCGAAATTTGTATGAATGTAAATTTTTAGTCAAACATTCAAATTAAGGAAAATTCAATTTAAATGATCAAAATCGGATAAAGAAATCAATTAAAAAATGTAGAAAACACTGTGCCCGAAGCCTACTCAGGCAATTTAGTTCGGCTGATTTTGGTCGGTTTATTGTGGCCGGCCAAAATCGTATTTAATATATGTTAGAAAAACTTGCTCTCGAATGCTTGAATACAAAAATGTTCCAACCAAAAAACCAACACTCTTTTTACATCTGACTTTCTTCCATTTATAGGCTAAAAAGTACAAGTAGTTGGGATGACCTCCACTTCTCCATAATCTCTTCTTCAACCGTCTCCTACCCTCAACGAAATGGGGAGTTGGTTTGCTCCCACTACTTCTTGTTTTGTAGGATGATTGTTAGAATGGTCTTCTCGAAGTCTTGACTATCATTTTCCTGATCTTCCTCGTCAAGTCCTGATCGGATCAATAATTATCATTTCGGGACTGACACTAAGTCGATTCTGGTTGTATCTTCCCGATTACCTACCGAGTTTTATATTCTAGTCGAGCTCGAATTGGGGGTCTAGTGAGCTCTTTTCAAATGAGACTTTAACTTTTCTTTAAATGACTTACATGGACTGTCAATTCTCTGATTCGCTAAATATTTTCAAGCCTTCTAAATTTTTGTATCTCTGGTCGGGCCAATTATCTTTGATTGACTCGGTCATCTCTGGTCGGTCGAGTCCTCCTCTGAAGATTCATTTCTGGTCGGCCTCCTTAACTAGAAAAGAGTCAGGTAGAGTCGAGCGGCTCGTCCACTTTTGGTCGGCCTCCTTACTTAAATTGTGGTCGATTCGATTTCTGATCGGCCGTTTCTGATCCTCTAGTGTCCGATTTTGTTCGACTCGAATTAGAAGTACAATAACTTTATTATTATAAGTACTTTTGAGATTTTTTAATAGGTGTATTCCAAATATTCTTTTCACTTTTTAGTCTATTTTTGTAAGTTTATAATTTTTTTCTTAAATTCTTAAAATTATTTTATTATTAAATTTATTGTTAAACTTATTTTAGATATTTCAAAATAGTTTTTATTTTTTGTATAAACATGTATTGAGTACATATACCAATTTATAGATAAGTTCATGAAGAGATACGTTAATTTTTATCGTTAAAATAATTTATTAACAATATGTACTATATAAAATTAATTTTAAAATTTAAACTATTTTCTAATTATTTTTATTAGTTTTATAAAATAATTTTAAAAAATTATTATTTCATCTACTCCTTAGAAGCCCAATTAAAAAGATAATTATGTTTAAACTCATACTCATTAAAGTACACTCTTGTTCAATGAAAAACCAATTATTAACCCAATTATATATATATTTTTAAGATAAGCCCAATTATTTTTAAAACCCATTAAAATCCACTCTAAAATTACTCTATACTTGATGTATATAGACAAGACATGAGATAAAAAATAAGGCTTCAGCCGTCGGCCACCGTGGCCGCCTCTCTCCACGATCGCAGCTTGTCTTCCCTTTTCCTTCATTTTTCTTTTGTATTTTCTTTCTTTATCTTTAAAATACATTCATAAATAAGATATGAGTAAGAAGTCAGCAGTCAGATATAAGATACTGATAAACACTTCCCTTTTTTATTAGAAATAAGATACCCTTATATTTTATACGAACACTTTTTTTTATGCTTTATAGAGAAATACATTCATAAATAAGATATCAGTAAGAAGTCAGTAGTTTTTTTTTTTTTTTGTAATTAGAGATAAGAACCATCATATTTTGTATGAACATTTTTTTTTTCTGTGTTTTATGTAAATACATTCGTAAATAAGATATATGAATAAGAAGTCAGTAGTTTGAAGTGTTCTAGCTGAGATAAATATGTCTCAAACATTATTTTTTTTCTTTTTCTTTCATTAGAGAAGTCAGTCAAACAAGAAATCTTCTTGGAAAACTATCGTTCGAGTTGTTCAATCATTGTGTTTTTTTAGTCCATTTTGTATGAAAACTCTTTTTTTTTTTTTTTCTTTAATCAGAGAAAGCAGTCTTACTTCGTAAACAATTCTTCAAAAGTTTTCCAAGCAAATCTTCAAAAGATTTTTTCAAACAAATTTGTTCTAGATTCTACACAAGAGTTAAAGATTGATCGAGATTCTACCACTATATTTTGAGTCCAACAAGAGTTAAACATTCAAGATTCAACTGTGTTTGGAATCCAACAAGATTTGAGTCCAGAAACAAGAGTTAAATAGATTGTTTCAAGATTCAACCACTGTATTTTGAGTCCAACAAGATTTGAGTCCAGATTCTACTACTATGTTTTGAGTCCAACAAGAGTTAAACAAATTGTTCGAGATGCAACCATTATGTTTTAAGTCCAATCCACTGTGTTTTAAGTCCAACAAGATTTGAGTCCAAATTCTACTACCATGTTTTGAGTCTAAGAGTTAAACGGATTGTTTGAGTCCAAGAGTTAAACGGGTTGTTCGAGATTCAACCACTGTGTTTTGAGTCCAGCAAAAAGTTTTTAGATTTTTAAAGAGTTTTTCAAATGGACGGAATTCAACCAGAATTACAGGTAAACATTATATGTGTCCTTCCTGCCAGAGTTTCAATAAAGAGTTTTTAGATTTTTAAAGAGTTTTCCAAATGGACGAAATTTAACCAGAATTACAGGCAAACATTATATATGTCCTTCTAGTTAGAGTTTTAGCAATGAGTTTTTATATTTTTAAAGTGTTTTCCAAATGGACGGAATTCAACCAGAATTACAGGTAAAATTATATGTGTCCTTCCAGCCAGAGTTTTTAGATCTTTAAAGAGTTGTGTTTTAAGTCGAGCAAGAACTTTTAGATTTTTAAAGAGTTTTCCAAATGGACCTTTAAAGAGTTGTGTTTTAAGTCGAGCAAGAGCTTTTAGATTTTTAAAGAGTTTTCCAAATGGACGGAATTCAATCAGAATTACAAGTAAACATTATGTTCCTTCCAGCGAGAGTTTTTAGATTTTTAAAGAGTTTTCCAAATGTACGGAATTCAACCAATTATGTCTCCTTTCAGTAAGAGTTGTAGATCTATAAAGAGTTTTCCATACACATGGTTCCATTTCAAACCACTAGAATGGATGGAATTCAAGGTAATGTGTCCTTCCTTTTAAAAAAAATTATTCACTGCTAAACCAAAAAAAAAAAAAACGTTCACTATAGGTTGGTTCTATAAAGTGGTCATTTTGTGTTATATCATTAATGTATTATTCCAACCAGAACGTCAAGATTTAACTACAGAAATTCTATACCAGAATTACTGGAGTCCCACCAGAGTTTTCCAAGCACATCATTTGAGATTTAACCATATGAAATTCTACTTAACGATATGAAATTCTACCAGTGTTCTTCTTGTTAAAAAAAATCATTCATTTTTCTTCTTGTTAAAAAAAATCGTTCATTTTTTAGTTCTAAAAAGTAGTCATTTTGTGAAAATATAATGTTAATAATTCTCATGTTAATCATTTCTGGAATTTTGTGTCAAATCTCTACCCAAATTGCATTTCAAAGTGGTTAGGTCATATTTTGTGAAATATCATGTTAGTCAATAGTGTCAAATTTCTACAGCAAATGGTAAAGTGGTCAGGTAATATCTCTATGTACATTTCTCAATTGTTTTAGGATGTTGGGAGCTTCATTACCTTTCCCCTATTTTTATTGTAATTACTATAAATTATAATATTCATGTTTTTCTATATAAAAATATATATATAAAAAAGTTAAAAAATTTCATATATAACAAAGAAAAAAAAAATTAAAGCTTTATCTACCCATCTATCAATCTTTTTAGTTGATAGAAAATAAATTCATGCATGCACAGTTATCATAGTGTGACATCTTCTAAATGAATGGTTAGAATGATATAAAGTAACTAATCTAAAGGTTATAATTCATCAATGGAAGAATTATATATTTTATCAAGAAACTTCTATAAAATATTTTGATATTATGCTAGGTACATTTATCTAACTCATTTTTAAATATACATATACAAGATTCATCTAAATTATTTTTAGGATATGAGATTTCTTATTCAATATAATCTCCTTATCGTTTCCTAAAGAGGTGGGTAGTTCTTTACACAATGCACACGTGGCATAACCTATGATTGTCCAAACATATGCCTTATCTACTCTTTCTTTTTTATTTATCACGTTTGATAACTCGAGATATATATCATTGATATTTTCGATATTTTGATTGAGCATCTTAATATACTAAATTAAGTGTAATATATATATATATATATTATTAAATTTAGTATCTAAAATGATTATATCACATTTTATTTTATATTAAATCAATATTATATATATATATATATTACACTTAATATTACATAAGTCATATTTTTACACTTTTCAACCTTTAATTTTTCTTAATCATTTTAGATACTAAATTTCTAATAGTAGAATGGTGGTTTGAGTTTTTTAGATAACTGAAATAAGTAAATTATATTTGTGGTCATTTATATTTGTATTATTTAATTATTCAATCTTTAAGTTTTATCATTTTAGTATCAAATCATTAATATGAAACTGTTAAAAAAATATTAAAAATTCAAATTTAATATATGTTCACTGTGAAATGAAAAAGTACCTAAATACATATATAATTTATACGTGTTTTTAATTTTTATATACTGTGAGTGGACCTCCTTGAACAAATTTTTTGACTTCATCACTATATATATATATATATCACTATTTTCTATTTAATGATAATTGCAAGATCTATATAATTACATGATGTAATTATATTTTTTAATTAATAATAATAATAATAATAATAAATATCTTTTAATAGCCCTTTATCATAAAAATATATTTCTTTTTAAATTATGGAACTTTATAATTTTTTAGGTGAAATTTTTTGAATTTTAATTGTTAATGAAACTTATATGTGTATGCTAAATTATTTTTTAGTTATTTATTTTCTAATACAATACATTTCGCCTAAAATGATTTTTCTCTTTATGTTTCTTTTTTCTTTCTTTTGAGTTGGTTTTAAAAAAAAATTTGAATTTGCACTAAAATATTTTTTTAGAAATAGTTTTTCCACTAAAATTTCTTCATTCTTCTAAATAAATAACTCATATTAATTTTATAAATTGTTGCTTGTATCAGGTAAGAATTTTCATCATTATTATTCATTTTTTATTTATATTTTTAATAAAATAATATACAAAAATATTTGAAAAATAGTGGTGGGCCAATCCACCATGAGCCAAAACTATTTAAGTTTATCTTTTTATGGGTTTATAATTACTCAATTCAATTTTTCTTTTTTGGTGGGTGGGACGGGCTGGCCTAATGGATCTAACCCATTTTGACAGATTTAATAATAATGATAGTGGACAAAAGATTTAAATAATAATGATGGTGGAAAGTGATTATTATAAGTGATTTATCAAAAATAAAATCTAAAGTGTAATAAGTGTTGTTTGTAATAAGATATGAGTAATGACAACAGACAGAGTTATAGTATTTTATCAAAAATAAAATCTTAGTAATAAGTGTAGTTCAAAATAAGATATGAGTATAATGACTGTGATCATTGATTATAGGTGCTCTATAGAATCTATCACTAAAATCCCCCTAGAGGGGATAAGGTTAAGTGGAGTGAAAAGGGTTTTTCATGAAATGGAAAAGTAAAGTATTAATCACACACTAAGTTTGTGAATAAGTGAATGTCTGAAAATGAATAAAGAATACTCGTCTTTCTACTAAAAATGATGTATTGAACTCATAATTTAATAGATACTTTTTATGAATGTCAATTAAATATCTAAGTAAATTGTTCCCGAATGTTTATCATTTAACCAAAGTACGAGTAATAATGACAATGGATAGTGGTTATAGGTGTTTTATCAAAAATAAAATCTAAGTAATAAGAGCAGTTCATAAATAAGATGAGTAATAATGAATGCATAGTGTTATAGGTGTTTTATCAAAAATAAAATCTTAGTATTAAGTATAGTTTATAGATTAGATATGAGTAAGAAGTCACCCGTGAGAAGTGATTTACGCTTTATCAGAAATAAATACATCCAAGTGCATTTTATATATAAGTAAGAATTACGTCCAATGCGTAAAAAATCACTTGTTAGAAGTGTTTTATAATAGGTTCATAAATAAGAATTGTCACTTGTTAGAAGTGTATATGTGTAAGAAGTACGTTCAATGAGTAAGAAGTCTCATGTTAGAAGTGTTTTAAAATACATTCATAAATACAAAAGAAGGGAATTGTGCAAAGAACTAGAAACCCCACCGCCTTAGGAAACGATAAGGACATTATATTGGGTCTCATCAATTATTACTATAGGATAATATACAATAGGAGTTCAAAAGAATTATAAATTAATTTAAAAAATATATAAGTATTCTAATATTAATTAAATTGGGAACAATTACATTTATAATTTTGGCATACCTTATCATCTAATTTAATTATTAAACGTAAAGGAAAACTAATTTATTATTTAATATTGAAACATATCAACAATTGGAGGTTAAAATATATTTTTATGTATTTAATTAGTATGATTCTAAAATTGATGATTTATTGTGTTAATTAACATTCAAAAATTATATTTTCAATGAAATCAAGTTAAAGTTGATGGCTTTATATATAATTAACTCTAAAAATAACACTAACATGTTCTTGTAAAGTCAAAAATCAGGTTATTGACTTATATATGGTGGGAGTGTAGAAAGTGTTTGAAAGTAAACTTAATGCATCATAAAATTAAATATACCTAAGAATAATCTATATTAATTTAAAAGGCTCAAAGTTATGAAATTGAATAAGAAATCTCATATCCTAGAAATAATCTAGATGAATCTTGTATATGTATGTTTAAAAATGAGTTAGATAAATGTACGTAGCATAATATCGAAATATTTTATAGAAGTTTCTTGATAAAATATATAATTCTTCAACTGATGAAGAATTATAACCTTTAGATTAGTTACTTGATATCATTCTAACCATTCATTTAGAAGATGTCAGACTATAATAACTGTGCATGCATGAATTTATTTTCTATCAACTAAAAAAATTGATAGGTAGATAAAGCAATATTTTATTTTATTTTTGTTATGTATATGAAATTTTTTAACTTTTTTATATATATTCAATTTATATAGAAAAACATGAATATTATAATTTATAGTAATTACAATAAAAATAGGGGAAAAATAATGAAGCATCCACGTCCTAAAACAATTTCTGACAATTTCTGAGAAATGTATATAAAGATTTGTGGTAGAAATTTGACATAAAACAATTTCTGAGAAATGTACATAAAGATTTGGGGTAGAAATTTGACAATATTGATTAACATGATATTTCACAAAATATGATCTGATGCAATTTGGGGTAGAGATTTGACACAAAATTTAAAAAATGATTAACATGAGAATTATTAACATGATATTTTCACAAAATGACTACTTTTTAGAACTAAATGATTTTCTTTAATGGGCATGATTTTTTTTTAACGACAAGAACACAATTGATTTTTTTTAACGGATATGATTTTTTTAACGGGAAGAACACAATTGATTTTTTTTAACGGATATGATTTTTTTAACGGGAAGAACGGATATGATTGTTTTTAACGAGAAGAATACAATTGATTTTTTTTAACGGGAAATAACACAATGTTTACTGGTAGAATTCCGTATGGAAAACTCTGGTTGGACTACAGTAATTCTACCACCAGTAATTCTGGTAGAATTGCTTGAAGAAAGGAAGGACATGTATAATATTTATCTGTAATTATGGTTGAATTCCGTTCATTTTAGTGGTTTGATGATCTGGTAGAATTTTTTGAAGAAAAGAAGGACCTGTAATTATGGTTGAATTTCGTCCATTTTAATGGTTTAATACGTCACCCTGGTAGAATTTCTTTTTTCTTGAAGAAAAGAAGGACACATATAATGTTTACCTGTAATTATGGTTGAATTCCGTCCATTCTAGTGATTTGATCTGGTTGAATTACGTTTATTCTAGTGGTTTGATCTCAAACCACATGCTTGAACTCTTTCAAGATTTAAAAATTTTGCACTCAAAACACTGCTTGGAAAATTCTTTGAAGATCTAAAAACTCTAAACTCAAAACACAGTGGTTTGTAATTCTGGTAGAATTCCATCAATTCTAGTGGTTTGATCTCAAACCACTTACTTGAAAAACTCTTTGAAGATTTAAAAACTCTGCACTCAAAACACTGCTTGGAAAATTCTTTGAAGATCTAAAAACTCTAAACTCAAAACATGCTTGGAAAACTCTTTGAAAATCTAAAAACTCTGTACTCAAAACATGCTTGGAAACTTTGGACTCAGGTCTTGAAAAACTGTTTGAAGATTTAAAAACTCTTACTGACTCAAAAATAGTGGTGGTTTTGAAAAATTCTTTGAAGATCTAAAACTCTTTTTGACTCAAAACACACACGTGCTTGGAAAACTCTTTCAAGATCTAATAACTCTTGGACTCATAACACAGTGATTGTGTTCGTGCTTGGAAAACTCTTTGAAAATCTAAAAACTCTTCCACACGTACTTGGAAAACTCTTTCAAGATCTAATAACTCTTGGATTCATGACACAGTGGTTGTGTTCGTGTTTGGAAAACTCTTTGAAAATCTAAAAACTCTTTCACTCAAAACGCACTGTGGTGGTTGCTTGGAAAACTTTTTAAAGATCTAAAAACTGTTGGACTCGAAACACAGTGGTTGAATATTGAACAAATAGAATCTTGAACAATCTGATTCAAAACACAGTGATCGAAACTCAAAACACAGTGGTAGAATCTTGAACAAATTTGTTCGGCTTGTTGGACTCAAAACACAGTGATAGAATCTTGAACAATCTGATTCAAAACACAGTGATAGAATCTCAAACAAATTTATTTGACTAAATCTTTGAAGATTTGCTTGAAAACTCCTTGAAGATTTGTTTACGAAGTAGGACTATTTTCTTTTTCTTTGAAGAGAGTGTTCATATAAAATAGACTAAAAAACACAGTTGTTGAATATCTCGAACGATAGTTTTCCAAAAAGATCTTTTGTTTGACCGGCTCTATGAAGTAGGAATGTTTTCTCGGAAGAGAGTGTTCATACAAAATAAACTCAAAATCACAGTGGTTGAATATCTCGAACGAAAGTTTTTAATTTTTTTTTTATTTGACTTTTCTAATTAAAGAAAAAGAAAAAAAAATTGTTTGAGACATATTTATCTCAGATAAAGCACTTCAAACTACTGACTTCTTATTCATATCTTATTTATGGATATATTTACATAAAACACAGAAATAAGAAAATGTTCATACAAAATATGAGGGTTCTTATCTCTAATTAAAAAATAAAAATAAAAGGAAACTACTGACTTCTTACTCATATTTTATTTATAAATGTATTTATCTCTACAAAATATAAAACACAAAACTACTCACCTTTTAATGATATCTTATTTATGAATGTATTTATCTCTATAAAGCATAAATAACATAAAAAAAAAAGTGTTCATACAAAATGTAAGGGCATCTTATCTCTAATAAAAAGGGAAGTGTTTAGAAGTATCGGCTACTGACTTCTTACTCATATAGCGGCACCTGCAAATGCACACGTGGCATAACCCTATGCTTGTCCAAACATATGCCTTATCTACTCTCTTTTTTTATCTATCACCTGCAAATGCACACGTGGCATAACCCCATGCTTGTCCAAACATATGCCTTATCTACTCTTTCTTTTATATTTATCAAGTTTGATAACACGAGATATATATCATTGATAATTTCGATATTTTGATTGAGCGATGATTTTTATAAAAACATGCCATGAGATGGAATCAAATTGAGTTGAAATAAATCGAAAATCGATTTTATAGAATTATATATATATATATATATATATATATATATATATATATATATATATATAGTAACGGAAAGAGAGAAGGGATTGGGCCCCAAATTTCAAAATATTATACATACAATATATATATATATATATTAATATTACGAAATGAGTTATGTATATATATGATAATTTTTAATGTTAAGATATAATTGAATTAAAATTATTGATGGGTTATAATTTTATTTCATAATAAATCAATATATATATATATATATATTATTCTTAATTTTACATAAATTTCATATCTTCATACTGTTCAACCTTTAATTTTTTCTTACTTATTTTAGGTACTAAATTTATAATAATAGAATGGTGGTGTGCGTTTTCTAAATAATTGAAATGAGTAATTATATTTGTGATCATTTATATTTGTATTATTTAATTATTTAATATTTAAGTTTTATTATTTTACTCTCAAACTATTAATACAATACTGTTAAAAAAATATTAAAAATTCAAAATTAATATACGTTTACTATGAAATGAAAAAAGAACCTAAATACATATATAATTTATATGTATTTTGAATTTTTATATATTATGAGTGGACCCTTTTGAACAAAATTTTAACTTCATCACTATATATATCACTATTTTCTATTTAATGATAATTGCAAGATCTATTAAGTGCATGATGTAATTATATTTTTAATTAATAATAATAATAATAATAATAATAATAATAATAAATATCTTTTAATAGCCCTTTATCATAAGAATATATTTATTTTTAAATTATGTAACTTTCTAATTTTTGAAGTGAAAATTTTGAATTTTAATTGTTAATGAAACTTATATGTGTATGTTAAATTATTTTTTAGTTATTTATTTTTCTAATACAATGCATTTCGTCTAAAATGATTTTTCTCTTTATGTTTCTTTTTTTTTTTTCTTCTAGAATTTTCCGAACTAAATCGAGCCATTTATGTTTGACTTGTTATATTTGAGACATATATTTCCAGAATTATAAATAAATTAATCACAAAAACTTATACCAAATCATTTTATGAGACAATGTCATAAAAAAAAACTCACTATATACAAATAAGAGGTTGTAAATGAATCAAATCAATAGCATTGTAAAGAATCGAATCAATTTAAATATCATGATATTCTATTTGTATTCATTTAATTTAGTGAATATTCGTATTTGTATTCATTTATTATTTGAATCAAATATGAAATTCGTATATGTCGAATACATTAGAATATTCGAATTCGAAAATGTACACTTTGAAATTTCATTTTTTTTTCAAATATATGTTTATTTTAATTAATAATATAAAATTACAAATATATATCATATGCATACATAACACAACCTATATAATATGTAGTAGCAAACAATAAATCTTTCATCAACTCTTTGCATGCAACAATTCATAAACTAAAAGATTTCAAATTAACATTCAAAATATTTATTAAAATATGAATATTTATCAAATTCAAAATACGTATATGGCTGCAAATTTTGATGGGGAGAATAAATGAGAAGTAAAAACAATTATATATATATAATTTTTTTTATTAAATAAATATTTTTTAGTTTATTAAAACTATATACATTTATAATTATTCAAATATATTCACAAATATTCGAATTGAATATGGTTATGTTCATATTCGTATTTGGATAATATTCGAATGTAAAAAATATGTTCATATTCGTATTCGGATAATATTCGAATGTAAAAAAATATTCTTATTCAAATTTTTATTAACATTTTTTTAATTCGAATCACTATATTCAAATATGGAATCAAATCAAAAAAAATCGATTCTTTTATCACCCTATATACAAATCAAATCCATTTTACTAATGTACGAATCATGCATCCATTCATATTACGTACAGAATCGAATTTGTCAACACAATTAAGATATGGCAACATTAATGCATCGTGAATTTTGAAAGAAAAAAAAATGAATTTGTGAATTATATATGGAGCCACTAAAGAGTAAGAAAACATGCATTCAAACATATATAATTATTTTAAGAGTATTGGTGGAAAGGTGAGAAATGAAAGAGGTCATAACTTTAAAGAAGTTGGCGAAAATTCTTGCTATTGACTATAAATTGTAGTAGATTAAAGCAGAAATAGTTGGCAAAAGTTGCGAAAAGTTGCGAAAACTCTTGCTATTGACTACAAATTGTAGTAGAACGGTAGAATAAAAAAAGTTGCGAAAACTCTTGCTATTGACTACAAATTGTAGTACAACGGTAGAATAAATGCTATTGACTACAAATTGTAGTAGAACGGTAGAATAAAGCAGAAATAATACGATATGAGTAATAAGTGTAGTTACTATAAATTGTAGTAGATTAAAGCAGAAATAATATGATATGAGTAATAAGTGTAGTTACTATAAATTGTAGTAGATTAAAGCAGAAATAATACGATATGAGAACTCTTGCTATTGGTTATAAATTGTAGTAGATTAAAGCAAAAATAATACGATATGAATAATAAGTGTAGTTAGAGTAAGTGGTTATAGTTTTATCAGTTGGTATGTGTCACATACAAAGGAATTCAACTATATTTTTTTATATATATGTAATTATGTGTTTTTCAATTATAAGTATATATTTATAAATATATTTTACAAGTATAATTCAGGTATGCCTTTTAAAGCTCCTTGATTTGTCAAGGGAAGGTAAGGGAAGGAATGTCTGCTTGTTTTATTTGCTTTTCTTTTCGTTGGTTTCGTTGGAATTAATAGATATATGTAAATATTCTGTGATCTTCTGTATATGGTAGGCGTAGATTAATTCTGATTCTCCTGATTTGCAGCTCCTAATTTATAGCCTAGATTAGTGCTTTCACATTTGTATATCTTGAACCTCTTGGAATGAGAATATAGAACAGATTGCATTCTTACATGGTATCAAGAGAATAGAGTTTTTCTTCTTCCTCTCACTTCCGCTGTCCCCTACATCTCTACGTTCTGTTCATCCTTCTTTTTCCCGATGTCGACAAACAAGAATTCCTTTCATCCTGCACTTGCTGTGTCGAACATCTGAAACCATATTTCCATTACACTAGAAATGGAAAATGTCCAATACGCGACGTGGGCAGAGCTTTTTAAAATTCATGTTCTAGCACATCGTGTTATACATCATATTATACCCTCTGAGACACCGACTGTGAATGAGCCATCCACGGAAGAGGAGAAGGAGTTGTGGAAGACTCTCGACGCCACGGTTCTTCAGTGGATCTATGCCACAATCTCAACTGATCTCCTACACACGATTCTCGAGCCAGACTCATCTGCGGAAGAGGCTTGGACACGATTGTGTGATATCTTCCAAGACAACAAGAATTCCAGGGCTGTGACTCTTGAACAGGAATTCTCCAACACTACGATGCAGGTTTTTCCCACTGCGTCTGCCTATTGCCAACGCTTAAAGGTTTTGGCCGATCAACTAAAGAATGTGGGTGCGCCCGTCTCGAATGATCGTTTGGTATTGCAGTTAGTGGCGGGTCTCACAGAGGCATATAGCAGCGTCGGCACACTTCTTCGACAGAGCAATCCATTGCCTCTATTTTACCAGGCCCGCTCCATGATCATCCTCGAGGAGGCTGGTCTTGCAAAGAAAGCAGCGACCGGCACTGCTTTGTTTCACTCCACCTATGCGTCTCCGGTATCTGCGTCTCCAACATCTGCATCTCCGGCATCAGCGGTTGAGTCTCCACACCATACTCATTCTAGTGGAAAGAAACAACAGAAAAAGAAAGGAAATAAGAATGGCAAGAGTCCGGGTCAGATTTCTGGACATGGGAATTCTCCATTCCCTTCACAGTTTTCACCACAACAGTGGCCATCGCAGTGGGCTGGTGGATCTCCTTCCTGGCCTTGGTAGTGGCCGTGGCCCTCTCCTCCTTGTCCATATCCTACTACTCAGTGGCCACGTCCTTCCTTTGCCTCCCGTCCGTCCGTGCAACAGCCCGACATTCTTGGCTCTCACCCACACGTCTACTCAGCACAGGCACCTCCCACGCCAACTGATATTGAAGCTGCTATGCACACTTTTGGAATCACTCCTCCGGATGCCAATTGGTACATGGATACTGGAGCAACCTCTCACATGACATCGACGCAAGGTACACTTTCGTCTTATTTCAATTTGAGCAAATCGGATGGTATAATTATGGGTAATGGTCAATCGATTCCGATTTCTGGTTTTGGTCATACACATTTATCCCCGCCTAACCCTCCACTCTCCTTAAAAAATGTCCTACATGCCCCTGCTATAGTTAAAAATTTGGTTTCTGTTAGGAAGTTTACTACGGACAATTCAGTTTCTGTGGAATTTGATCTTTTTGGGTTTTCTGTTAAGGATTTTCAGACGGGGACGCGTCTAATGAGATGTGAGAGTCGGGGAGCGCTCTATCCTATCACCACCTCCAGTGACCATTTGCAGTCTACTTTTACTGGTCTTTCACCAATCTTATGGCATGATCGTTTGGGTCACCTGGGTGTTTCTGTTTTTAATTCTCTTCGACAAGATAAATTTGTTGATTGTCATACCTTATGTCGATCTATTGTGTGTCAGTCTTGTACTCTTGGAAAACAAGTTAAATTACCATTTATGGATTCTAATTCATCCACAGTGTTACCTTTTGACATTGTTCATTGTGATTTATGGACATCTCCTGTTTTGAGTACAATGGGCCATCGGTATTATATTTTGTTCTTAAATGATTTTTCTAATTTTCTGTGGAAATTTCCTTTATCTCATAAGTCACAAGTATTGCCTACATTTTTGACTTTTAGATCATTTATCCGTACACAATTTGGGAGGGATATTAAATCTTTTCAGTGTGATAATGGGAGGAAATTTGATAATCGTTCTTTTTGGGATTTTAGTTCCATTCATGGCATGGCATTTCGTTTCTCGTGTCCCCACACGTCATCTCAGAATGGTAAGGTCGAGAGGAAAATTCGTACGATAAATAACATGATCCGTACGTTACTCACTCATGCCTCGTTGTCCTTAACATTTTGGCACAAACTCGACATTAAAAATGCTTTTTTGCATGGTAATCTGGCTGACACGGTTTACATGCATCAACCCCTTGGGTTTCGAGACTCCAAGTTCCCAAATCATGTGTGCCTACTGAAGAAGTCGTTTTATGACTTAAAACAAGCCCCCCGAGCTTGGAACAAGAGGTTTACGGATTTCGTCTCCAATATTGGTTTTTCCCAGTCTTGCTCAAATCACTCATTGTTCATTTTTGGGATGGTATACATAAGGCTTATTTATTACTGTATGTTGATGACATTATATTAACAGCTTCCTCAGATTTGCTACGCCGCTCCATTATTTCTCAGTTGAGTTCGAAGTTTGCTATGAAAGATCTCGGGTCCTTGCATTATTTCTTGGGTATTGCAGTCACTCCTAATGCTAGCGGATTGTTCCTTTCACAGCGCAAATATGCCGCACAGATTATTGAACGGGTTGGGTTGTCATCTTGCAAAACATCTTCCACACCGGTCGACACTAAGCCGAAGCTCAGCTCCCGTGATAGTCCATCGATTACTAATCCAACACTTTACCACAGCCTAGTTGGAGCTCTCCAATACCTCACGTTCACTAGGCCGGATATTGCTTATGCGGTTCAGCAAGTTTGTCTATTCATGCATGATCCTCGTGAAGTTCACATGTCTGCATTGAAACAAAATTTAAGATATGTTCAGGGAACTCTTGATCATGGTCTTCAACTCTATTGATCGTCGGCCACTTCTCTTTTGGCATACACCGATGCTGACTGGAGGGATGCCCCGATATCCATAGTTCAACTTCTGGTTACTGTGTTTTCTTAGGAGATAACTTGATATCTTGGTCGGCCAAACGCCAACCCACCTTGTCGCGATCTAGCACGGAGGCGGAATACCGAGGTGTGGCAAATGTAGTTTCCGAAACATGTTGGCTCCGGAATCTGCTGCTCGAACTACACTGCTCCATTCCTACAGCCACACTTGTATACTGTGACAATGTGAGCACCATTTACTTGATAGGGAATCCCGTCCAACATCAGCGGACGAAGTATATTGAGATGGACATACATTTTGTACGAGAAAAGGTGGCTCGGGGTTAAGTTCGTGTTTTGCATGTCACTTCCCGATATCAAATAGCTGACATTTTTACAAAGGGTCTGCCCCACGTTTTGTTTGAAGAATTTCGGAACAATCTCAACGTTCGGCTTACTCCCGTTTCGATTACGGGGGTGTAATAGATATATGTAAATATTCTGTGATCTTCTGTATATGGTAGGCGTAGATTAATTCTGATTCTCCTGATTTGCAGCTTTTAATTTATAGCCTAGATTAGTGTTTTCACATTTGTATATCTTGAACCTCTTGGAATGAGAATACGGAACAGATTGCATTCTTACAGGAATCTATCTGAGAAAAGCTGTCTTTGACTCCTACATGGATTCATGAAATGAGGCTGGCTTCTTAGAAAAAAAGGATTTGTCGTCGATTTCTTCGTCGATAGAAGAAATCCGTCTGAGAAAAAAAGTCTATATGCTACCTTTGACTCTTATATCGACAAAGAATTCCATGTCGACCATATCGACAAAGAATCCATGTCGACGAAGAAATCGGCTCTTTTGGTTGGGGCCCGTCTGAGAAAAAAGTCTATGTGTTGTCTTTGACTCGCACCAGCCTTTGCTCCCACATGAAACATGAAACACCTACACCTATTTTCAAATGAAATGAGGCTTTTGTGGTTATAGTTTTATCAGTTGTTATGTGTCACATGCAAATGAATTCAACTATATTTTTTTATATATGTAAGTATGTGTTTTTCAACTATAAGTATATATTTATAAATATGTTTTACAAGTATAATTCAAGTGTGTCTTTAAAGCTCCTTGATTTGTTAAGGGAAGGAATGTCTGCCTATTTTATTTGCTTTTCTTTTCGTTGGTTTCGTTGGAATCTATCCGAGAAAAGCTGTCTTTGAGGCTGGCTTCTTAGGAAAGAAGGATTTGGCTTCTTAGGAAAGAAGGATTTGTTGTCGATAGAAGAAATTGGCTTTGGTTGGGTCCGTCTGAGAATCTATGTGCTGCTTTTGACTCCCATATCGATAAACAATCCCATATCGACGAAGAAATCGGCTCTTTTGGTTGGGGTGCGTCTGAGAAAAAAGTTTATGTGCTGCCTTTGACTCCCACATGAAATAGGATTTGTCGTCGATAGAAGAAATAAATTGTAGTCGATAGAAGAAATCGGTCATGAATGGAGGGAATGAAAGATTTGTTTGAGGACATCTGCCCAGGGAATGAAAGATTTGTTTGACGAAATCGAAAGATTTGTTTGAGGAAAGAAGGATTTGTCGTCGATAGAAGAAATCGGCTAACAAGAAGGAAAGATTTGTTTGAGGAAAGAAGGATTTGTCGTCGATAGAAGAAATCGGCTGACAAGAAGGAAAGATTTGTTTGAGTAATAGCCTTAAGAGAAGGAAAGATTTGTTTGATTAATCGCCCTAAGGAAAAGATTTGTTTGAGTAATAGCCTTAAGGAAATGAAAGATTTGTTTGATTAACCGTCTTAAGGGAATGAAAGATTTGTTTGATTAATCGCTGGCTGATCGAAGGTGTTGGGATTTCAATGTTTAGATTTTGATGAGACAAACCAAATATGTAATAGGAAGTTTTGAGTACCCCATTTTCACATTGTTTAAGTGAATAAATAGACTAGAATTGAGTTTTGAGCCAAGTATTGAAATGGAGGTTAAAAGAGGATAAAGCTGCATCTAAGCTTTAAGGGAAGATATCGCTGCAAGAAGGCAGGATACAGTATCGCTGCAGAAAGGCAGGATACAGCATAGCTGGAAGAAGAAAGGAACAGCAAAGTATAATTAAGGCTGAACTTCGATACAGTAAAGCAAGAAAGAACGGCGTGCAGCAACGCTGCAAGAAAAGGATACAGGAGTACTGCTAGAAAGAAGTTACAGCAGCACTGCCAGAAGATACTGCAATCAGGTTTAAGATACATCAGCACTGAAAGAAAGCATCAGCTGCACAAGGACCTAGGATACAGCGCAGACTTACAAGTCAGTTAAGTAATACAGCGCCAACTACAAGACGAAGTATCCTGTAAATCCTAGGAAGGATAAATACAGTACGAGGAACGGAGATTCAAGCAAGAATAATAGAGTCGTTCAAGAAAAAGTCAAAGTAGCAGACACGGAGCCAATAAGAAGATGCCACATGGACTGACGCGCTGCAGAAAGCTGCGAGCTGCAACTGCCGCATTAAATGCTCCGAAAGGAAAAGTCAAGTCGCATTAAATGCGAACCATACTTTGGCCAGGCTACTTCAAATTCAAAAGAGGGATGTCTCCTTCAACGGACATCTTCTCCTACAAGTATAAAAAGAGGTCGAGGAGAACTGAAGTTGGTTACTGATACTGTCATTATTACTAAGAACTAAAATCCATACGCAAAAGTTTCAAGCTGACAAAATTTCAAGCATTCAAGCCAACAGTTTCAGTCACTCAACCTATCGAAGTGAAGCAAGTTCAAGCTGAAAGTTTCCCTACGGATTCAGAAGCTCACTTCGAAGCACAAGTTGAAGAAAACCTTTTTATCCTTTTAACCTTGTTGTTGTGTGCTTAGGTTGTTTTAGTGGTGTCAAGCAGTTGATAGGAGAAATCCTTGCTGTTTGTTTAGTTGTCTAGTGTTAGGCAGCTTCCCTGTGTGAGAGTGTAGAACCCTGTGTGGGTTAGCCTTTGAAGTTTACAGTTGATGTGTGTACGCTGGACTTCAATAGGTGGTTTACTTTGTAAAGTTGATAGATTGTTAGGAGAGTCCTGTAAATCAATCTTGCTTAACAAAGTTCCTGCTCGAGGAGCAGTAGAGTGGACGTAGAAGGATTACACCACCTTCGAACCACTATAAGCCATAAGTGTTTAATTGCTTTATTTATCTGTGCGTTTATATTCTGCATATCTATCTGTCTCTCATTATAAAACATTTTGAAAGAAGCATTCTTGAGAAAAACAGCCTTGTGTTTAAAAGTTTATTTTCGCTGCGTACAAAACTCCAGGTTACAGCGTGCAGCACTGCATTCTAGTGCTGCAAGCAGTAACCATCTATCGCTGCAAGCTTAAGTAACTTGCAGTGCAGAACGGTTGTTTTAAAGATTTTGAAAAATCGACCAAGGTTCATTCACCCCCCTCTGAACCTCGGACACCACTTGGGACCAACAGAAGGAAATGAAAGATTTGTTTGATTAATCGCCCTAAGGAAAAGATTTGTTTGAGTAATAGTCTTAAGAAAATGAAAGATTTGTTTGATTAATCGTTGGCTGATCGAATTGAAGGAAAGATTTATTTGATTAATCACTGGCTGATCGAAGGGAAGGAAAGATTTGTTTGATCAATCGCCCTAAGGAAAAGATTTGTTTGAGCAATAGTCTTAAGGGAATGAAAGATTTGTTTGACGAAAGAAGGATTTGTCGTCGATAGAAGAAATCGGCCACAGAGAAGGAAAGATTTGTTTAATTAATCCCTTCGAGGGGAGAAAAGATTTGTTTGATTAATCGCCCCAAAAAAAGATTTGTTTGAGGAAAGAAGGATTTGTCGTCGATAGAAGAAATCGGCCACAGACAAGGAAAGATTTGTTGGAAAGAAGGATTTGTCGTCGCTAGAAGAAATCGGCCACAGACAAGGAAAGATTTGTTTGATTATTCGCCTTAAGAGAATGAAAGATTTGTTTGATTAATCGCCTTAAGGAATGAAATCGTCTTAAGGGAATGAAAGATTTGTTTGTCAAATCGCCTGAAAGATTTGTTTGATTAATCACCTTAACTTGCAGTGACTTGCAGCCATCGCATGGTTGTACATGAATTTTTTTATTTGATTAAAGGGGATGAAAGATTTGTTTGATTAATAGCCTTGATTAATCTTGTCGCATGGTTTTACATGAGTTTTTTTTTTTTTTAGTTTTATAGTGAATATAAGAAATAAGATATGAGTAATATCTGTAGTAGAAATGAATGTTTTATCAGACAAGACAGAAGGATTTGTCGTGGATAGAAGAAATCGGCCACAAACGAAAGCAAGTAGTTTTAGAGTGAATATAAGAAATAAGAAAGGAGTAATATCTGTATTAGAAAAAAATAGTTTTATAAGAAATGAGTAATATATGTAATAGAAATAAGTGTTTTATTCTACTAAGTGTTTTATCAGGATTTATCGTCGAGGGAAGAAATCGGCACGGATGAAGGGAATGAAAGATTTGTATCAGACAGGAAAGAAAGATTTATCTTCAAGGGAAGAAATCGGCATGAACGAAGGGAAAAAAGATAGATTTGTTTGATTAATGGTCTTTGTTTGATTAATCGTCTTAACCTGTAGTGAGTTAAGATTTGTTTGATTAATCATCTTAACCAAAGAGAATGAAAGATTTGTTTGATTAATTGCCTCAACCGAGGAAAGATTTGTTTAATTAATCGCCTGCAGTGACGAAAGAAAGATTTGTTTGACAGAAGGATTTATCGTCAAGGGAAGAAATCGGCACGAACGAATGGAAGAAATGATACATTTGTTTGATTAATCGTCTTAACCTGCAGTGGGGAAGGAAAGAGATTTGTATCAGACAGGAAAGAACGATTTGTCGTCAAGGAAAGAAATCGGCACAAACGAAGGGAAGAAATGATAGATTTGTTTGATTAATGGTCTTTGTTTGATTAATCGTCTTAACCTGAGCTAAGATTTGTTTGATTAATCACCTTAATTAAAGGGAATAAAAGATTTGTTTGATTAATCGTCTTAACCAAGGAATGATTTGTTTAATTAATCGCCTGCGGTGGGGAAGAAAAGATTTGTTTGATTAATCGTCTTAACCTGCAGTGAGCCAAGATTAGTTTGATTAATCGTCTTAACCGAAGGGAATGAGCTAAGATTTGTTTGATTAATCACCTTAACTGAAGGGATTAAAAGATTTGTTTGATTAATCACCTTAACCAATGAATGATTTGTTTAATCGCCTTAACCTAAGGAAATGAGCTAAGATTTGTTTGATTAATCACCTTAACTGAAGGGAATAAAAAATTTGTTTGATTAATCGCCTTAACCAAGGAATGATTTGTTTAATTAATCATGCGGTGGGGAAGGAAAGATTTGTTTGATTAATGGTCTTTGTTTGATTAATCGTCTTAACCTGCAGTGAACGAAGATTAGAAAGGAGCTAAGATTTGTTTGATTAATCACCTTAACTGAAGGGAATAAAAGATTTGTTTGATTAATCGCCTTAATCAAGGAATGATTTGTTTAATTAATCGTGCCGTGGGGAAGGAAAGATTTGTTTGATTAATGATCTTTGTTTGATTAATCGTCTTAACCTGCAGTGAACTAAGATTAGTTTGATTAATCGCCTTAATCGAAGGAAATGAAAGATTTGTTTGATTAATGATCTTTGTTTGATTAATCGTCTTAACCTGCAGTGAGCCAAGATTTGTTTGATTAATAGTCTTAATCTGTAGTGAGCCCAGATTTGTTTGATTAATCGTCTTAACCGAAGGAAAGAAAAGATTTGTTTGATTAATTATCTTAAGAGCAAGAAGATTTGTTTGATTAATCGTCTTAACAAGATTTGTTTGGTTAATCGCCTTAACCGAAGGCAAAGAAAG
Source organism: Scutellaria barbata (assembly GCA_028654395.1). Classification (NCBI taxonomy): domain Eukaryota; kingdom Viridiplantae; phylum Streptophyta; class Magnoliopsida; order Lamiales; family Lamiaceae; genus Scutellaria; species Scutellaria barbata. Next base: position 18,155,892 of record CM053644.1, on the reverse strand, counting down.
ATCCGTGAGCAAGAAGATTTGTTTGATTAATCGCCATAACAAGATTTGTTTGGTTAATCACCTTAACCGAAGGGAATCACTCCATAACAAGATTTGTTTGGTTAATCACCTTAACCGAAGGGAATGAAGTGATTCGCCTGCAGTGGGCAAGAAGATTTGTTTGATTAATAGCCTTAACAAGATTTGTTTGGTTAATCGTCTTAACAAGATTTGTTTGGTTAATCGCCTTAACCGAAGGGAAGGAAAGATCCGTGAGCAAGAAGATTTGTTTGGTTAATCACCTTAACAAGATTTGTTTGGTTAATCACCTTAACCGAAGGGAATAAAGTGATTCGCCTGCAGTGGGCAAGAACATTTGTTTGATTAACAGCCTTAACAAGATTTGTTTGGTTAATCGCCTTAAATCTTCTTTGATTAATCGCCTTAAATTGTTTGGTTAATCGCCTTAAATCTTCTTTGATTAATCGCCTTAACAAGATTTGTTTGGTTAATCGCCTTAACCGAAAGGAATGAAGCGATTTGTTTGATTAATCACCTTAACCTACCGTATAGAATGAAGCGATTTGTTTGATTAATCGCTTAACCTACCGTATAGCTTTAACCTGCAGTGAGCAACCTGCAGTGAGTAAGAAGATTTGTTTGATTAATAGCCTTAAGGAAAGCAAAGATTTGTTTGATTAATAGCTTTAACCTGCAGTGAGCAACAAGATTTGTTTTGTTTGATTAATTTTGTTTGATTAATAGCCTTAAGGAAAGCAAAGATTTATTTGATTAATAGCTTTAACCTGCAGTGAGCAAGAAGATTTGTTTGATTAATTGCCTTAACCTAGCGTGAGCAAGATTTGTTTGATTAATCACTTTAAAAAATAAGTGTTCTATAAGATATGAGTAATAAGTGTAATTGATATGTAACAAATAAGTGTTTTATCAGAAATAGATTTGGGATAAGTGTTTTATCAGAAATAGATTTGAGTAGAAATAAATGTAGTGGTTTATGAGAATGACTAATAACTCAACTTGATGATTAAGATATGACCGTAATAATCAATTTAACTAAATAGATTGATTAAGATATGACAGTAATAATCAATTTAACTTTTATCTACTTTATCAGAAATAGATTGATTAAGATATGACAGTAATAATCATCTTAACTTTTATTAGAAATAGATTTGAGATAAGTGTTTTATCATTTATCATCTTAACTTTTATTAGAAATAGATTTGAGATAAGTGTTTTATCATTTAACTTTTATCAGAAATAGATTGATTAAGATATGACAGTAATAATCAATTTAACTTTTATCAGAAATAGATTTGAGTAGAAATAAGTGTAGTGGTTATGAGAATGACTAACAACTCTAGTTGATGATTAAGATATGACAGTAATAATCAATTTAACTTTTATCAGAAATAGATTTGAGATAAATGTTTTATCATTTAACTTTTATTAGAAAAAGATTGATTGAGATATGATAGTAATAATCAATTTAACTTTTATCAGAAATAGATTTGACAAAAGTGTTTTATCATAAATAGATTTAAGTAGAAATAAGTATAGTGGTTTATGAGAATGATTAATAACTCCACTTGATGATTAAGATGATTAAATAGTAATTATAAGTTCTTTCTCAGAAATAAAATCTGAGTAATAATTGCAATTCATATGAACAATAAACATCTGAGTAATAATTGTAATTCATAAATATAATGAACAATTTTTAATGTGATCGATATAATAATAAGTACAATTCATAAATAAGATATGAATAATAAACACTCGTTAGAATTAAGGAAGAAAATATTTGGAAATATTTTTGATATTTGTCTGATATTTTCATTTTTTAATGTGATCGATATAAAAATGGTCTGCAGTGATATATATCTTCGATATTTTCATTTTTTTCACATAATCGATAGAAAAATGAGAAATTTTATCAAAATATCAATAAAATATCAACAAATATCATGTATCGATTTTGATATCAGGTGGCTTCATATATAAATTGGAAGAATATAGGTGATAGAAATATCAATATCCATTTTAATGTCCATTTTGATATTAGGTGGCTTCATGGTATAAATGGGTTATATGGGAAAATATCGAATATCGATAAATATTGATGGGAGGAATATAGGTGATATATGAGAAAATATCGATAAATATTGGTATCCATTTCAATATCGGTGGTTTTATGGTATAAATTATAAGAAAATCGTTGAAATATCAGGATATATCGGTAAATATCGGTGGAATATTGAGAAAATATCAGTAAATATCGAAAAAGTATCAACAGGTATGATGTACTGATATTTCCACCGATACTGATATATCCATAATATTTCCATAAAATTAAGATATCGATATTTCCATCAAAACCAATAACTAGAAGTGATTTAAGACAAATAAGATACACATAATATAACATCCCAAATTAAAATTTAATTATATAAAATATATAAAAAATTTAGCAGGTTTATATGAGGTCCAAATAATAATATAAATCCCTATAAATATATTAGGAATCAGAAATTAAGTGTCAACATTTTTATATTTAATATTAGTTGCTTGGAAAACAGAATTTTGAAAGTGAAATTTATATATTTATGGACATAAATATAAATATTAATATTTATAATTTGTATATATATAAATATATATAAATTATGTGTGTTTTCGTGTAAATTTATATAAATTTATATATTTATTTATATAATTAAAATAAGGAAAAATAAATGATCAAAAACATAAAATCTTCACCCATCATTAGGTAACCTATTAGTCCATTACTTTCATCGGTTAATATTGAGAAATTCTTCTATTAGAAAATGGAAACGTAATTGCACTACTTTTTTCCATAAACGAACTATATTTTAGAATGAACGTAGGAGGAGACTAATCATACATATTTTTTTTAAATATTTAATTGTAAAAAGATGCACAATTTTTATGTTTTTTTACTTGATCATTAATTTCTTTAAAAATATTGTAATTTCATGCACAAACCTTTTGTTTTCTGCAATTCAATGCATAATGTTTTCATTTTTTTTTTTTTGCAATCGATGAATCAAATAACTTCACAAATGGTTTTTGAAGAGGTGATTCTTGAACTCTGTATGGAAACCATATAGCTTAATTAGTCAATAGAAAACTCTAGCTATACTCAAAACCTTAAATACAATAATGATTAAAAAATAAAAACTAAAATTATGAATCTAATAAATCATAAGTACGAGTCTTATCAATAATATATAAAAACCTTGATCTATGGGGCATCCATCAAGGTAAAATGAGTTTTAAGTATTGAGAATTGATTTTCGTACATTAAAATGAAAAAATGAAAAATACATACATCAAATTACATTTTTTTAATAGATGTGATTTATGAAGTGTAGAAAAAAAATAAAAAAATTGAACAAATCTTGCATGACACATTCTTACGAATCTCATTCTGTAAGATGAGTTGAGTAAAAAAAACATCCGATATAAAATGAAAAATATGTGATATTTTTATGTGGAGAAGACACACCCCAAAAATACTAAGCTCACCCCAATAATTATGTTTTTATGTATTTCATTTTTAAAAAATGGGACGTGTTTTGTAAATGTTGGGGTGTGTATAGTTTCATATGATATTTTTTTATGTATTGAGAAATGTTTTTCTATATATTAGGTAAAAAATTTATATTATATATATAGTACATAATATTATTTATTAAAATATAATTTTTTACAAGTATTACATGATGCATATAAAATATTACGTAATTCTACATTAACTAATCTAATCCATCTTATCTTACAAAATGAAATTCGAGACACTATCTCATCCAAGAATTTACCAAGTATATCATGCATTACTTTTGCAGTTTTGTAATGTGATCACATAACCTATAAATGTGTAAAGACCAACGTACATTTTCACAAGCAAATTTATATATATTTCGCAAAATTAAATCCATAAAAAAAAAAAACCGTCTCACGAAAGTTCGAATCACTCATATGCATGACTACTTGATTTTCCACGTGTCATTTGCGTTCCACTGGCTTCTTACACGTTAGCACTTCTCCCAGACTCAGCTGCTTAATATATTTCCATACTTTCGAATACAAAAACTCATATCAGAAATGACGCCGGAGATTAACGTGAAATCAACGGTCAGAAATGGAGCTCATCATGAGGTGGTGGTGACGGGGCAAAAGAGGCAGGCTTACGTCACCTTCTTAGCTGGCGACGGTGACTACGTGAAAGGGGTGGTGGGGTTGGCGAAGGGGTTGAGGAAGGTGCGAGCTGCTTTTCCGTTGGTGGTGGCGGTGTTGCCGGACGTGCCGCCAGAGCACCGCCGTGTGCTGGTGGAGCAAGGCTGTCTCCTCCGTGAGATTGAGCCCGTTTTCCCTCCGGGCAATGGCGGCAGCCAATTTGTTAGGCCTTACTTTGCTATCAACTACTGTAAGCTTCGCCTTTGGGAGGTAATATTTCAATTTGCTTTACTTATATGATTGCTTTTTTTTATCATGAATTGTTGATGAATATATACATGTATTACTATATATGTATATTGATTGCAGTAAGCTGATTAACCTATGAGAAAAATTATGAGTATTTTATCGTGACAAGATGAATTATTTATAGAAAATGTGTAAAATGTTTTACTTCATGTGAAATTATAGCGGGAATTATTTTGGTCAATTGTATATTACTATAGTTTTGAATTATTGCATGTGAAAATGTTGGAAACTACGAACTTTTCGTAGCAAAAGACAAATTTGTATACTTGTTTTGGTGAAGTGTATAGTACTAAAGTCATAATTATTTCATGTAAAAATGTTGGAAACTACATACAAAAGATATATATTAGTTAAACTTTATATTGAAAAAATATTTTTGTTATCCTCCTCTTAAGTAAACTTCTTCACTATTAATATCAAATGTTTTCTTTGTGACTGATCTTGATTGTTAAAATAGTAAAATTAGTCTTGAAGTTAATTTGGAATAAATCTTGTCGTTTTTGATAACGAGGGTATATCAATCCTTTTGTTTTTATTTATATAGTCTGAAAGTAGGAAAAAAATAGCTTCTTTTTTTTTTTTTTTTTGTGGGTGTGGTAATTAATAAAAAATATATATTTTATAAAGTGATATAAAAACAGGAGGATTTTTTTTTAAAACTTCATATGATCAAATGATTTCATAAATATTTAGATTTTCAAACTATGAGAATAAAATGCTCATTAGATCAAACCTATAGGGCATGTTTCTGTCTCTAAATGGATGACATTGTAACCGAACTCGATCATAAGTAGAAACGAGGATTGGAAGTGGATGAACAATTCATGTTTATTGAAGAAAGTTTGATGTAGCTTTGATTGTGATATGAAATGTAGTTTGTGGAGTACGACAAAATGATATACATGGATGCAGACATCCAAGTATTTGATAACATAGACCACGTCTTGGATATGCCGGGCGGCTACTTGTACGGCGTGGTAGATTGCTTATGCGAGATGTATGGAAATCCGTGTCCTCAGAAGCTTCGATGGCCTCAAGAGCTCGGGCCTCAACCGTCCTTCTATCTCAATGGTGGCATGTTCGTTTTCGAGCCTAACCTTAGCACGTACGATGAACTAATGAGCACCCTTAAGGTCACCCCCCCGACCCCTTTTGCCGAGCAGGTAAATTGCATTTGTCATGATAAGAATGGGGAAACTGCAATTTTTTCCCTAGGTGTCTGTGTTTTTTCCACCAATTTTATGTATTTTAATTATGATCCTTTATTACGTTTTTTTCCCCAATTTTCATCTAATTTTAGTCGAAATTTTATTTTTCTGCTTGTGTGCACTTGAAATTGAAAAATCCACATCTGGTCAAAAATTGATATTCTGACCAAAATTTGAAAATGTAATAGCTAGAGGATCGAAATCAAAATTCCAGTGAAAAAGATCGGAGTAGTCCTAAATATAGGATTGACTGTAGTAAAGGGCTTTTTTTTTGGGTATGAGGGGCTTTTTTCAATTGGTCTTTTGAGTGTCCTTGTTAATCATTACTATGTTATCTATCGTATAGGATTTCTTGAACATGTTCTTTAGGGAGAAATCGAGGCCAATTCCTCCTATGTACAACTTGTTGGTAGCAATGTTGTGGCGCCATCCGGAGTTGGTAGATCTTGAGAAAGTGAAAGTGGTTCATTATTGTGTAGCGGGGTCGAAGCCGTGGAGATACACCGGAAAAGAAGAGTACATGGGTAGAACGGATGTCAAAATATTGATTAACAAGTGGTGGGAAATATATAACGATATGACATTGGATTTCAATCACGGTGTCGATCGACATCTTGATTCTGCAAGAAACCATGGTCGTAGTGGTATGGTAGCTATCGGCTCCGGTGATGATGGACGGAAATTGGCGGCAACCCTATCAAAGGCGGAAGTGGTGGTCCGGTATAGGTCCGCTTCATCGGCAGCCTGACTAATTATGTTTTTCAGTTTGGTTTGTAGTTTAATCTTGAATAATGGTATATGTAGAAAATGAATATTTTAGCTTCTCTTGCATGTTAAACGATGTAAAATGATGTAAAATGCTAACAAGATCTTATAAGTAATATGAGCAATGGACATTTCTGTTTATATCATGATCTACCTATTCAAAACATAAATTTATTTGTACGGATATAATTACTCTGGGGGCATATTGACACTTTTCATTTCGAGAAAACTTCCTTTTTCTATCCCTATATTGATCTTAATAAAAAAAAATTATGTGAAATTGGGAGAAAAAAGATTATTAACTGTTATTCACTACTACAATTCAAATCGGAATTCTATTTTCCAATAATCTAAATTTATGTCTTGTCTAAATCAACAAGTCCCAATGTCTATGGAAAGTAAAATTATCTACGTCAAAATAATGTCGTTTTAGGCGATATTATCTGCATGATAATCTCACAATATACCACCTCAACAAATTTTAATATGTTGATCACAATTTCCTATAAGGAATTTGGATTCCCTTCATCATGCCTCTTTACAAGAACATGTACAGGAGGATATACTTTATCCTTGAATAGTTTTTTATCTCACAAAGCTCAAAACATGACTAGGAAAAAGAAGAAACAGAGGATGGGTTTTATCACTGAAGAACAAGAGTCTTTCCCAGAATAATGTCATCTGTGGAGAAATCAGCTTCTTTCCTGAATGTTCCCTTTCCAAAATCTAGCTTGTAAGAGTCTGCTAGTCCTCCCACCAGATCAAACTCCGGTTTCCATCCCAGCACGCTCTTCGCCTTTTCAACCGATGCGAAGAAATGCTGCATTTTTTCACACACCCAACAAACAATGTAAGTAATACATATATCATTGCAAGTGTCGTAAAAAATATTATGTCCAACATAATCTCAAAAACAAAATAATATGAGTTCAAGCTCCCGACTTGCGCCGCCTAGGAGGCGATTAGGTCAGCCAAGAACCCAACTAGCGCCTGGCAAATTTTAGAAAATGGATCAGAAATTTTCATATGTCCAGCATGCTGAACACAGCTTGATGGGTACATTGCTAATGTGGCAAGTTCTGTCATGATCATAATGATTCAGAATCAACTCTCTTATGCCACATCAGATTTTCCCTACGACATATCTTGTAATAGTTACTCGAGAAAATCAAAGCATGTATGTTTACCTGGTCGCGGAAAGGAAATGGTTTCTTCTTCCCGAAATCAAACTCTTTCGGGTTGTAATGAATGAGCTCAGGTTCAGGAAAGCCAGCAGCCTGTTGATTTATCGTATTATCAGTAAGCAATATAGGATGGATCTGGATCGTCTGTTGTGCACATTAGTGCATATGCACAAACTCTAATTTGTGTCTCAAAAAATGCACAATAAAATCTTGATTCAATATTACCTTAGCACAAGCCTTTGCTAATCCATCGAAGGTAACATATTTCTCTCCTGAGATGTTAAATATTTCCTTGCTTGCTTTTTCATTACCAAGAACCTTAATGAATGCCGTTGCAAGATCCTAAGAGTTCCAATCGAAGACCATCAACAACAAGCAGCTAATGTGTTCCACTTATTAAACAGAGTTCACTAAGGTTGTGTTTAGATGGAGAATTAGAAATACAGGATTTGAAGTGAATGACACCCAAATCAGAGTGTATTCAAAATCCATCTATATTACTTAAAATTTAGTTTAAAATGAAAGTAATGGATATCAAATTCAGATCAATTCAAAGCACTGGATTTACTACCATGAATTTCAAATCTCTCATCCAAACACAATCTGAATGAATACTGACTAACCTTGACATGACCGAGCTGTGTGATTTGCAACCCCGAGTTGGGAATGGGAATGGGACGTCCGGCTTTCAACCGGTGGAAGAACCATTCTTCAACGGGGTTGTAGTTCAACGGTCCGTAGATGTAAACTGGCCTAATAGAGGTCCAGTTCACGTCTCGTGATTGTAACAAGCTCTCTGTCTCGAGCTTCCCCTTGTGCCTGCTCTTCGGATCAACTGCATCCGTCTTCATAAAACACGAACCATTATAATTCCAATCATAAGCCACACAACAAATGTTAATATAAGTGAAAAGAAATTACATATCTAACCTCAAAATGTGGTGGACTATCAGTTTTCAAGTAAACCCCAGCTGAAGAGCAGTATATGTACCTAAAAGTACAGTTGAGCATAAGACACACAAAGAGGTGTAAAACCATTGAAATTTTAGATCAAATGAGTGAAAAGCTTACTGTTCTAGATTTGGTAAAGCATCCAATATTGGTTCGACTTCATTTGCTTCACGTCCTGATGATCCAACAATAAATTTTGTAGCATCAGAGCATGCAAGTGAAACTAAAAATGAGTAATCAAACACCATGCTTACCATTGATATCATAAACAACATCAAATCCTTCTGCTTTAAGACTACTTCTCACGAAATCGAAGTCTTTTCTATCTCCCTTCAAGTGCAGGATCTACATTGAGATTGAAGAAAACACATAACATATCGAGGCGGTTTTCGTTTACCAGCACGTAGGTGGGTACATTTCATTCCGGGTCTCAAGGCCCTTAATATTCATCAAGAGTTCAACGAGTTTATGCATGTGATGCATCTAACATACCTTGGAGGCAAAATCGGAAAAATCTGCCTCGGATTCTTCTGGTAATTGTTGGGCAATGGGTGCTTTTCCTCTTGTGAACAATGTTACCTGCATATGTTAAGTTGACTCGAAATATTCTAAGGATCAATGGAGGTGTGAAGAATGAGAAACAGAGGCGTTATAGGTAAACCTGATGGCCTTCTTTGACGAGGAGTCTCGACAAGAATAAGCCGATGAATCTAGTGCCTCCCATTATAAGAATTTTCTTGCTACTCGATGCAGTCACGCGAAATGCTCCTTTTAACTTCCTCTTATACTGTGTCACAAACTATCGTTCAATTTCACAATATACGAAACAAGATTTGCAGCTGATTGTGTGTTAGTTGTTGTTCATTACCTTATGTTAGATAATATTTTGCTAAGAGAGGTAAGATTGCTATAATCTCAAATAGCACAAAAACAAGATTGTAATAGTTTTAATAGTTTCACATTCTTAGTTTAACACTCTCTCACCATGAATATCAGCTGAAGAGAGACAGAGAGAGACACACACACGCACAACAATGTACATTCATTAGCAAGAATGGTAGTTAAAGAAGTTTTAATGGACAATTTACTGCTATTATCTGCACGTTTGTATATGGGGGGTGGGTGGGGGGGGGGGGTACCTGGATAGAGGAGGTAACTCTGGCGCCATTGAAGAGAGAGAGTGAAGAAGAGAGGAAGGCGGCGGAAGAGGGTTGTTTGTGCTGCACCACCACCATACTTGCCATCATCAATCTCACTCTTGATCACTCTAAATTGAAATGGGCCATAAATATTTATTCTTTTTTAGTTTGATTCTCTCTCATTCTTACAATAAGGATAAGACAACGCCACACTCTCACCACAACCTCCATTATATCCAAATTTTCCTCTACCTCTACTCTTGTTTCAAGCATGGCCATTACCACCCCACCCGTTATTACTATTTTGCCCCTCAACTCTATTTCTAGTTTACTATATGTCATACTAAAAGTCAATATTTATCTCTAACTCAATCATCTATTTTAATTTCATATTTCATTTTATATTAACGTCGTATGTAAGTTAGTGATGATATCTTTATATTTGGCTTGTGGTATAAAGAATCTTGCTTGTATTTATTTATTGTCAAAATGTTGTCTATTTATACTTACATGTGATATTATTTCTATGAGTTGCTCTTGTATATAATTATTATACGGATTTTAGATTCATACAATGTGGGTCGGGTCAGGTCGAATTCGATCTAAATCCGTACATTTTTTTTTTTTATTTTTTTTTTTTTATCCTAACTTTTATGTTGTGTTAGTCATATATTTTTATTATATTAAACATACTTTTATATTATATTAAACATACATTTATGTAATACTTTAACTTTAAAACAAACCTTAATTCCAACGAAAAAATCCTAATTTCAACACGAAAAATCCTAATTTGTACATATATACCTTTGTATAATATTACGCATATATTTAAGTAATATTAGTCATACCTTTATATAATATGTAAATGTTCAACTAACATAATTAAAAAATATGACTAATATAATATAAATGTATGTTTAACATAACATAAAACTCCTAAAAGTATGCTTAACATAACATAAAATCATAAAAGTATGTTTAACGTTACATAAAGGTATGCTTAACATAATATAAAAACCCAAAAAGTAGCTTAATATAACATAAAACCATAAATGTATGATTAACATAACATAAATATATGATTAATATAACATAAAGACCCTAAAGGTATGACTAACATAACATAAAAATATATTTAACATAATATAAAGGTATAACACTTTAAGCAAATTTGGGTAAGTTTGAGCGCACGCATCCAGATATATGAAGATACATGCACAAGCGTGGAGGATGGTGGAGTCGGATTGGATCAGTTACATGTAGACTAACACCAATTACACACAAAAATTTGTGTATTTCTGTTAGTTAGACAATAAATATATTTTTTTATAATAATATAGTATACTATATTTTAATAATAAGATGGAAAAAAGAGAGAGGTGCAACATTTGGTGGAAACTCTTATGGTGTAAAATGGGACCTTTCTAGATAAAGATTGTCTCTACATTAAAACACACTTATAATAATTGTTACTATGGAAGACACATTTTCATGTCAAAAATAAATAGTGTGAAATAAATGAGTAGGGGCTATGAACATCCCACTTTCTTATTAATATATCTCATTTATTATATATTCCTCTTAATATTTATTTATGTTACCCAGAATTATCTATGGTATCACTACAGTAAAAATTAATTATTGCCTTCGATTCAAAATATATATCATTCCGGAGGTTAAATTTTATTTTAAATTAAGTGTCATTTTATACTTTTATATGATTTTATTTCCAAATTATCCTTATTAATATTCTTTAACAAAAATTTAGGAATTCATATGATATTTTTTATGGAATTAATTGTATTTTATTTCTATTTTTGAATCTTAAATTCCTTAATTACTTAAGAGTATACTTGTTGAGTTTTTATATTTCTTAATATGAAAAAATTTCCAAAAAGAAATTTATTTTTTTCATTAATTATATAAGAATATTTAATTAACTTACAAAAATTTGTTTTTGTATAAATATTTTATGAATATATTAATAAAAATTTTAATATCAATGACCCCCCCTAAATTATTGGATAAATTTCACAATAAGATCCAATTTATAAATTAGTCTCAATTCTAAACCTAAATTTTAAAGTTTCTCAATAAGATTGAGGCTCAATTTTATATTTTTTCTCAATTTAAGGCTTGAAATTTAAATTGAGTTATTAATTTAAGATAAAATTCAATTTTATTTTTTTTCTTTTTATTTATATTTATAGATTTATTTATATTTTAATATATATTTATAGTTTAGATAAATTAAGATAAGTTCGTGTAATTTTGGGATGATCTTCATCCGACTTGTATTAATTTATATATATATATATATATATATAATAAATGTAATTTAAAAAATTAAAATTCCTTTATTTTCTTAATTTTATGAATAAAAGTAATAAAATCGATTTTAATATTAATCAATTTAATATAATTTATATTTTATAAATTAAATTAACTATATTTTTTTTCTTTCTTTTTCCATATAAATTGATAAGTCGGATGAAGATTGTTCTTAAAATGTACTAACTTGTTTTAATTTATCCAAAATATGAATACATATTGAAATATTAATAAATCTATAAATATAAATAAAAAATATGAAATTTTATTTTCAATTAAAAATTTCATTTAAATTTCAAAATTTAAATTGACAAAAAATATAAAATTAAGTTATTTATTAAAAAAATTTAAAATTTAAATTTAAAATTTAAAATTAATCTATATAGGATTTTGTTACGAAATCTATCATAAATTATTTTATTAAAGTGTTTACGAAAACTAGATGAACAAAGTAGTTTAGCGGGGGACCTTGGATGGGAGAGTAAAGAGGACCAAGAAATTCCAAGAAAATTTGGGAGGTGGAAACATGTTGCAGTGCATATTTCTTCTATCAGATTCTGGGTACGATTTCAAATCTTTCATTATTTTTCCTTTTTTAAATCATTATGTTATTTGCATCAAGAAATCAATTCTGATGATGTAAAAACGGGAATCTTGGAATGTTTGATTTAAGGGAATTAATCTCCCAAATTTTATGCTTTATGAAATTGTTGATGGAATGGAATTGGGTTTTGCATATCTTCTGCAATGGAAGTTTGGAACTGATTATTTTATTTATTTACCTATTTATTTTTGGTTTTAGATTTCTCCAAGCTGTTTGCTCACTGAAAAAAAAAATACTATTTAAGATCTTCTGCTTCAAATGGGATTGCATAATTATGAACATACATTTGGAGAAGGATTAGTAGTTATGGGAACTAGATTACAAAATGTGAAGAAAATAGGCAGATGATGTGAATGTGAGATTTGGAATTTCAGGGAAGTGATGCTGGAAAAACAGCTCACTGGTCACCGGGTCGACCGCTCCATATGTGAATGGTTCTGGGATCAAATACTTACTCAAGGGGATTCTTTGAAGGTAATTTAGCTATTATAAACTTGATGCATTAATATTTTGATAGTCAAAGTCCATTCTTTATGCCTACGTGTTTGTGGTTTGGTTAACGTTTTTACTATTATTTCCCTTGAGATGTATAGTTTGTGCCTGTTATTGCTTCGCCAACCCACTACCTATTTCAAGTGGTTCGAGAGGGGATTACGTTTTTGGCGTGCAGCCAAGTTGAGATGCCACCTTTGATGGCGATTGAGGTGGGCATTCTGAATTGTGGTTCTTTGGTTTGATTCAAGTGATTTCTTTTAGTTCTCTGATAGGAGCTGTGAATTCTTGTACTCCTCTAATGAAAAATGGAATTTGGCATTTTTCAATTTTGATGTCCTCGATATATATCAAATAATGTGTATTTAGATTTGTGGGACTCGTCAAATTTGTTTAAGTCGGAAAATATGTGCAGCTGTAGCATTACAGTGTTATTTCTAATTGTAATATTAATATCAAACATACATTGAGCTGAAAGACTTGTTAGACACTTGACGGTTTGATTTCTAGTTCCTTTGCAGGGTAGCAGAAGTTCTTTCAGATTATCTGGATGGCCTGAATGAAGATCTGATTAAAGATAATTTTGTTATTGTTTATGAGGTATTTATGTTCTATGCGCTTTGAGGGCTGGTTTTATATTTTTGGTTAGAATTTACATGTTCTTATTGGGTCCTAAATTACTCTAATGTTTCATGACATAAATGTCAGCCTTGTTATGTATGATTAATTACAATTTACAAATGGTCATTTGGTGCTGCTACTTAAAACATCGTAAAGCATCAAGGACAATAGTATAATAAGAACTATTCTGTTATTGCACAATTTTATAGATTCAACAACTTTATGTTAAGTTCATCTTTGTTGTTTGTTAAGTGCATGATCATTTAATGCCATAAGTTCTTAGAATGGCTATTCATTGACTCTAGTAGTGCAATAAGATAAAGAAGACTACATTAAGACTTTCATTGTCTACATAATTCATTGACTATATTTTGTTCGTAATTCGTTTGATATCCTTCTTACATATTCTAGAATCCTAAGTTGACCGATTCCAAATTAACCATGCAGCTGCTAGACGAGATGATTGACAATGGCTTCCCTCTAACAACGGAACCTAATATCCTGAGGGAAATGATAGCTCCTCCGAACATTGTTAGTAAGGTTTTGAGTGTCATGACTGGTAACACATCAAATGTCAGCAATACCCTTCCAGGGGCAACATCGTCTTGCGTTCCATGGAGAAAATCGGACCTCAAGCATACCAGCAATGAAGTTAATGTTGGTCTAGTCGAAGAAATGGATGCTACTATAAACAGGTGCATGCATATACATTTCAAAAACTCGTCTTTCATCTCTCATTTTTTTATCAAACTATATTTGTGGCCATACGAACTATTTAATCTTTTTCGTTTGTTTGCTGCTTAGAGATGGGAATCTGGTTAAATGTGAAATTTATGGTGAAGTTCAAGTAAATGCTCACTTATCGGGTCTCCCAGATCTCACTCTGTTGTTTGCAAACCCTTCGATTTTTAATGATGTGAGATTTCACCCTTGTGTAAGACTTCGACCTTGGGAATCGAACCAAATCATATCCTTTGTGCCACCTGATGGACAATTTAAGCTCATGACTTACAGGTTTGAAGATGTTTTGGAGGAATTTTCTCTTGAACGTTGATTTTAATACGCAACATCTACACTTTTGAGCTTTAAATATTTGTTCTTATGTTTCAGGGTAAAGAAGTTGAAGAATACTCCAATTTATGTGAAGCCTCAATGGACCTCGGATTCAGGGACTTCTCGACTAAGTGTTTTGGTTGGAATACGGAATGATCCTGGAAAGCCAATCGACTCTATTACAGTTCAATTCCAATTGCCACCTTGTGTATTGTCATCTGATCTTTCGTCGAATTGTGGAGCAGTAAATATTCTTGCTGACAAGGTAAGGTATCGAATTTGCTATAAAGTAGGGTTACTTTTGTCTTTGCTACCCTCAACTATGGTTATTTTCGCACTTTAGCACAGATTTTTTTTCTTATTGTTACAGTTTGCAACCTAATAGCTTATTTTCGGCCACTTGTTTAGTTTTACTTCGATCACATGCATCAAACACAGTGTTCTAAGGGGATTTTCGGTCTTTTTAGTGTGAATTATTCAAAGTTTCCAAATTGAATCTATTAGGAATTTTTTTTCGTTTGTGTAAATGGCTAATACGCTCATAAAGATTAAGTTAAAAAGGCCGAAAAGCCCTTGAAATTCTGCGTGCAATGCCTGTGACGTTATTCTGAAATATAAAAAATAAAAAAATAATAAAAAAAAGAATGTGGCCAAAATTGGCTATTAGGTTACAATGTGTAAATTTCATATATTTAGGTTGCAAATTGCAACCAAGGAAGACAAAAAATAAATTAAAAAAATTGGTACTTAAGTGCACAATAGTAATAATTATGATGACATGATGAAATTGACACCATTTAGCATTGATGAACTTATCTGATTCATTATCTTGAAGTTATAATATAAGTGCACTTGTAAATATTGCTAGGGCTTTATTTGCATACTAGTTGGAGTTCTGTATTGAAAATCCATATGAATGGACGATATAGCTCCACTTCGTCTTCTCAGCTCATAGAGATGCATAAACTGTATTTGCAGACGTGCTTGTGGACAATCGGACGAATCCCAAAAGATAAAGCTCCTTCAATGTCCGGTACCTTGGTGCTCGAGGCTGGCATACAACGCCTTACTGTATTTCCGACTTTTCAAGTAGGTTACCGGATTATGGGTGTCGCTCTCTCTGGCTTAAAGATAGATAAACTCGATATCATGAACCTCCCTTCTCGGCCGTATAAAGGTTTTCGAGCTCTTACAAAAGCAGGTGAGTTTCAAGTGAGATCATAACCTCAGTTTGTCAAAGGTATTCTAAGTTTGAGCAAAACTTTTACATCCATGAGATGGTTTTATATAAGTTTCTGTATGACTTTTGTTGTACATTGATCCTAATGTATTGAAGCATGAATTTCAAAGTGAATCTTGATTTTTTTCCTGATATAATGGAGAAAAATGATCTTTGCCTTTGTATGAGCCCCTTGGATCTTGGGTTTCAGTTTTTCTCTTCTACATTGTATCAATTTTTTATTCATCACTACATCATGTGTATTTAATCCGTAACAACTGTTTTACTATCAATCGTCAACAATTAGTAATAATTTACAATAAGAAAATAATACAATTGTATAATCAATCACCAGTTACTATCAAAATTAACAAATAATCATACTTCTAATGAATGGGAACTTGGTATTAGACTTTGACTCAGAAGAGAATGTTATGACTTACGAGTTGGTTGGTAAACTTCTCTATGTTCCTATTTGGCATCTCTATCAATTAATATAAGAATGTCTCAGAAATTAATATACAATACAGACCGGTTGACAATTAGACTCATCTCAAATAATTAGATTCGTGTGACAATCTTACATGAGTCGTACTCCTTATCAATTAAGCATTCAAACATAGTAATTTAACACATGTCAAAACAAACTCCCAAACTTTTCTCCTTCCAAAAAATAACCTCCAACAAGGGCAAGATCCCTTCTCAAGCAGCCACCTCATTAACCCGAAAAGAATCCATAACCTCACGTAGATCGCCTTCTTCTTCAACAAATGATTTTTCTGGTGTCTGTAATCTCAATTCATAGAGTCTATTGTTCTCAACTCCAAGAACTGAAAGATAGCGTCGATTCCATTCCATACGCACCACTCGATCCTCAGGCATCACAGCCAACTCATTGTTGTTTGCATACGACTTTATGTTCACCTAGATACATCAACAGCATCATTGAAATCAATATAACAATAACAAAAAACACGGATTAGGATCATTTATTGTGTAAGAATCTGACCTCGACTTCATAATAAAGCTTTCCATCGCTAGCTACTTTGGATGATGTAGAAAGAAGAGTAGATTCACGCTTGACACCGAGTCTTGTGGACATGAACTCGGTCAAATATTGTCGCAGTACATTTTTGCCTGCTTCTTCTGGTGAGCCTAAATCTTCGACACTCTTGTACTTTGAGGATGAAGGTGAAGATATGTCAACTGAGATATTCTCATCGAGAACATAAGGGTCCCTGAAGAATATATCGGCACCAGCTCCACGAACTGGAATCCAATTCTGAGGGTACTTAAAAGAGTAGCCATCAAACTTGTCTACATATTCCCTGAATCCAACAGTTTGTGCAAATGCAGAATTGTAGATGTCACCTTGGGACAAGATGAAACCTGAGAGAATCAGAGCCATCACTTTCCTTCTTTGAACTGCAAAATCTTTACTCTGGTTATGTATATTAGAATATGTAGTGAGAAGCCATGGAAGGCATGATGTGAGTAAAATGAAATCACTTGAACATTTTGCTTTATCATGGGAATGAAGTTCAAGATGATGAACAAATCATCATCTTGAGATCACAAACCATGGTTGATTTGAAAGGTTAAGAAAACAATTTTATATTTGGTTTCAATGTGTACATAGATATTATAGAAATCTTTCTGAAGATTATGTGATGTCTTAACACACCTTTGATGAAAAATCAGTAAAATTTGTGTCAGATTCAACAGGTAATTGTTGAGCAATTGGTGCTTTTCCATTGATGAAGAGCTTCATCACCTGCAATTTTTGCAACTACTTCAAATCTTTAAGGCAACTCAAAGCATCAATCAACAACTCAAGATCAAAAAATGAGAAGCAGAGAGGATAATAGTTAAACCTGATGGCCTTGTTTTGCATGGAGTCTCGACAAAAACAAGTCGATGAATCTAGTGCCTCCCAATAGAACAATGTTATTCCCACTCGATGCAGTCACCCGAAATGCTCCTTTCAACTTCCTCTTATACTGTGCAACAAAATATTGTTCAATTTCACACTATACCAAACAAGAGTTGCAGCTAATTGTGTGTTCATTCTTATTCACTACCTTATCTTGAGATCACATTTTGCTTAGAGACGTTAGATTATTATAATCACATATATCTCAAAAAAACAAGATTGTATCGCTCAATTAGTTTTACACACTTAATTTAACACTCTCTCACTATGAATATTAGCTCAGAGAGAGAGAGAGAGAGAGAGGCACATAACAATATCAAACCTTCATCTAGAATGCCTTTCCTCCCATACTGTGTACCAAAATATCATTCAATTTCACATAACACCAAACAAAATTCAGCTAATAAGAACATCACAGTATATAACGTACAATCTCTTACTATGAACACCAGCTGCAGAGAGAGAGAGAGCACATAATAATATTTAACCTTTATGGATCGAGAATGGCAGTTAGATAGCAGGAGGGAGGGGGATACCTGGAGTGAAGAGGTGAATCTGGAAGCACTGAAGTGAGAAAGTGAAGAAGAGGGAAGGGCGGCGGAAGAGGGTTGCTTGTGGTTGAGCACCACCGCCGAAGTAGCCATGGATGAATAGGATGAATTACGCTTCTCACTACAACATCCACTATATGATATCCACATTTTCTTCTAGAATCGCCATCCCGCCACTTTAATGACTATTTTGTCCCTCAACTTGAGCTAACAATTTTTTTCTATAATTATTTATTTATTTATTATATATGTGTGTGTTGTTAGTTTACCTGCTCACTCGTTTTAATTTAATTGTTGTTTGATAAAATTAAATTTATTTCCATTTCGTATTAAGCATTTATATATTAACTGACTGTTAAGTGATGGATAATGTCATCATTTTGTATACATAATTTCATGTATTAAATATTTTTTTAATCTTTATAAACAACATTAAAATACCAGTTATTCTGAATCGAATGTAGTATAAAATATCCTGATTTCATATCATCATTACTCTCATCCAAGTGAATTATATAAAACTTGTGGAGAGATTGCCAATTTGTCATGAAATAATATAATTTGGTGATGGTATTGGAAAATGTCAACACACATTTTTGCTCGAGGAGAATAAATTTGAAGATTACGAAACAAACTATTAAGCAGAATGAGGTGGAAATATCCAACAAAACAAGTTGAGACAAAAAAAGAAAAAAATATATTGATTCCTAACAAACAAGTAGTCCTATATTTTTGTATTACAAGATCTTCAGATATGAAAATGCTACATAGAACACTCTGCTATAAGATTCAATATATTCCTGCAAGGGCAACACATATATGACTGGTACACTGACTCGAAACCAAACTCTATCTGATAAAAGGGTCTCACGCTCCATTTCCTCTCGTCTGATGGTGTGTACATCATTTAAACAACGCTGAATGCAGATTGAATGGTAGATGAGAAACGAGAGGCAATGGTCTGTGAAGCAAAAGCCTGAAGCTGCTTCTTAGCATCTGGAAGAATGACAAGTTATAATATGTCAAAAATTAAATATTTGAATAGCACCAGCAACTGTAGCAGCTCATACGATAGTTGAATACATAATACATATCATATATGAAAATTGATACCAGGTTATCCTTCATATGTAGCAATCACAAACATGCGAATGAACATTTATATCAACGTGAAAGAAAAGATACAAGATATTATCACCGTGAATCAAAACTAATAGTATGAGAACGTTACACAATTCCAATAGGTGAATTTCCAGAAAAGTAACATATCCATACTCTTCTAACCTTCCACATATTAATCAGTTAAAATGACGTGAAAAATAGTAAAAAGAATAGTTCATTTGAAAATCGACAATTATAGGCCATGCACCAGAAAAAAAGAAAAGAAAGGCAATTCATGTAGGGCCATGCACCAGAAAAAAAGAAAAGAAAGGCAATTCATGTAGGGCCATGCACCAGAAAAAAAGAAAGGCAATTCATGTAGGGGCACCCACTAAGCTCAACATATTTCTTTACATATATTTTAAAAACATATACATATTCCAGCAGAAAAGCTTGTTCATGGCTTTTGAAAGCATGTTAAGCTCTTATTTCTAATTTTCATTTTAAATAACACGATTCTTGATTTTAAAGCAAGGGCACTTTTCATGGCACCTCAAATCAAAGATTAAAGCAGATATCCATTCTGTCAAACAATTGAAAAAAAAGCTGGACTTGAGATGGGTATCAATTAGTAGATATACCTTTACGGCATTTAGTGAAGCCAACAATGTTAGCAATGCTAAGGGTCAAGCATACGCCAACAACAAGAAGATAATCTGCTTGAAACCTAACCAGAGAGAATATGGCAAAAAAGACCCATACAACTGCCTGCAAAAATTTGAAAGACAATCGAAAACAAGACAAGGCTTTAGTTAAATTTGATGATATCAAATAGAATAAGGCTTCACCTGCAAAAAATAAAATAAATAATATATGGAATTGTTATACATAAATAGATAAATGCAGCCAATAAGAGCTCTGTCTCAACACCCATTATTATGTAAATTAGCAGTTGTATTTTTTGTATTCCTGTTAAGCCCTTATCAAGAATTTCATTAACCCTTTGTTTTTTAATCCGTTCCCACCTCCCCATTCCTTTCTAGTTGAATTAAATATACTATGGCTTAAAGGTAACTTAATTCAAGATTCTTTACGTACTGTAAGGTATAAGGTCCACCAGAACAGCCATGAATCTTTCTTGTTCATCCGAGCCAATGACTGAAAAGGAGGGGAGCAGTGGGTAAATATGCTTGTGACTGAGCAGAACAGACAACCTACAAGTGACAAAAATATGAATACCTCTTGGTCAAGGCATTCAAACTTCCACACACTTTCACCATCTTCATTTATTTCATTCCACCACCTAAGGCCCACTAAGATGCGTCCACTTACATTCTTGACAACCCAAAAATCAAGTGCAGCTAGAAGTACAGTGACTACAAATATGATGACAAAGCTATCCACGAATAGAGCTGAAAGAATATAAAATGCCAAGGCAGCACCCTGATAAAAGAAATTGCATGATATTATAATATCCACAAACTCAAAGAAACACAAAAAAAGTACCCAACTAAAAGTCAGGGAGGTAAAGTAACATACCTTGAAAAGCACGTGGAAGAGGCATATTTGCGGATGAGCGTAATTCTCCCCTTGAGGCTGCAGACAGAAAATAATAATCTGAGATGAGTTCTCTGGCACATTTTTTTGCCTCTGCTCTTTTCCTTTTCTTGTGTTTGAGGGGGATGGACAGGGGAATTTTTGGGAAGGCGGATCAGAATTATTGGACTTCTTTTGTATATTCGAAACCCATAATCCATGTAATCTAGAATTCAAGTACCCAGGGACCAAGGTGCATATTAACTCTTTTACTTTAGACACCCACAATAGCAGTTTCTGACTAAACCACACATTTTCTCTATTCCACTGTGATCTCATAATAGGTTTCATAAATTATGGTCTGCTGTGCAATTGTAGATGTCGATGACCTCATATTATCAAAACCCAAGGGTAGAATCAGAACCTCCTTAACATCTCCGAATTCCTCACTTTAAGGATGAACAAAGAACAAAAATATATATGGAATATGAAGGCAAGATTTTCTATACAAATTTTCAGCAAAGTAATTTTAAAGAGGTTTTAGTTGAGTACCGCAGAAGCAAACATATTTGATCTACACATGGTATCAAAAGAGATGGTTCCTGAAAAACATGCTGTTAAAATACCAAGACATTCATCATAATTGGGAGTAGAGAAAGATGACAAGTATTAGATCCTCTAAAATAAACAAAGTGTAGGGAAAAGGTTGAAAAAGATTTCTGTATCAATCTTGATATAATAGTTTATACTGGATATTGATAAAAATTTGAATCATACAATATGCATTCACTGGATTCAACAAGGAATGATGGCACATAAGCCTGCAAGGAGAGTTTCCCAGACACAGCTTGTAGAAGTTAAGCTTTGAAAGGATTTTTAAGAGTGTGTTAAATCTTCAGATCTACGATGAGCTGGTTCAAGAGAGTTGCATAAGGGGAGCTTCAATCTAATTGAAATTCCAAGCGTATAACCGAAGCTGAATCCAATACAAAATAACAGACATGGATGCTTAACGTCATCTACGAGAAACCACAATAAATTAATTGATATTATGTCAAACGATATTCACTTAAACAATGGCTAGAACCTTTCTGTTCAGACTGAACATATTATGATAATCAGTGAAAAAATATGCACAATTCAAATTTGACTTATCCGAAAAGTGTTTAAAAATCTATGATATGCGACTATGCGAGCCAAAAGAATGGCTTTGTATATTAGCAATTACAATTAGATTAAGGAAGCACTAGAAGATGAATCCACTAATACTTGACAGAGACAAAAGAAATTGAGGAGAAACCAATAAAGAATTTGGCATTATAATGATAGTGGAAACCTGATTTATGTTGACATATAGCTCAATTCTAATCAGATTAAATTGCAGACTGAAATATGAACTTCATGTCAAAACACATGGAACTGCTGTTCCACAAAATTTTAAAACATTTTAATCACACCAAATTGTTTTAAATACTTGGATCATCAGTAAAGTTTAGTGGGCTTCTATTTTCAAACAGAACTCGCCCAATTCTGGTCCAAAAAGTATCAAACGCATTCGTTGCCTCGGATCAATCACACCATTAAAAAGAAATTATTGCCAGAAATGTAAAAGAAACTTATGCATCTCATAAATGCCCCCATTTTACACAAACTTCAAATTAGTATCACAATACTTTCAACCGAATCAAAATCTGAAAACTCACAAGCCCACCAACTGAAACCCCTCAAAACCAACCCAAGAAACACTACAGTTTCCGATCTTCCAAGCCGGAGTAAAACCGATGGAATCATAAATGCCAAATTAACCGATCTATTCATAGTACAAAAAATAACCAATGCAACATAAAACAATCACAATATCCATATTGGTGATTCACCCTTAGATACTTGATAATTAAAAAAAAATCAACTCATAAATGGTGGAGAAGAGATCTTACTGGATTCAGATCCATTTTAGGGGACTACGATTTGCTAGCGTTCCTTTTCAACTCTTTCGATTGATTTTTGGGTGCAAGTTTGATAGTAATTATACAGATTAAGAATTAAGAAATGAGAAATACTGCAGCTCTACCCCGGTATTGTCATCTGTTGAAAAGTTGAAAATCGAATTTAGGTAATTCAAGATGGACCCCATTAGTTGTGGAACTTCACGAAATTGCCCCCAAATACTTTGTAAATTGACAATCAAAACCATAAAGTTTTTGTAAATATTTTTTTTTAATTTACAACTTTAGTTTTTTAGAATTCATTCATAAAAAAGAATTAATTCATTTAAAAACATATCCACGAATATGAATATATATATATATATATATATATTCTGGATACACACTAAAATTTTGATTTTATGTACTATTCAATTGGATTTATTTATTAATAAGTAGCATCCTCTCATGAGCATTTCGTAAATCATTTAATAAAAAATATATCAACTATATATTTTGAATATGCACAAAACATTTCAAGAAAATGTTTTAAATTTTGAAAAATATATCATGCAAAATATAATTTGATTTTAGATATATATTCAGTTTTTTAAAATAGTTAACATACTTGTTAGGAATATATTAAAAATCTGCAAATCATGCTAAAATCAAATTCGATTTAGTCATGTTTTATATAAAATCATGCCAATACATCAAAAATCATGCAAAATTCCATACAGGGAGGATCAATATCGAAAAATCTTTAGAATAATTTATGTTTCAATTTTTTGTAACAACACTAGTATATAAAATATAATTTTTAATAGATTTTCCACTTTTAGAAAATGCCCTTAAACGTGAAAATATTAGGATTACTATTTTTTTTTTTTTTTAAACTGTAAAAGGGTGACACTATTATATATATGATATAGAAAAACCAAAAAATGCGCACAACCTATTGTTGCATTGGATTAAAAGAAACAATTATCAATGTGTAGGTTACAATCTCCTTTTGAGTCCTTTAATTCTCATCTTGAATAATAGCTTCAAGATAACATTTATCCAAGGGCTTGAAGCTCTGGAATCGGATCAAACATTGAGAAATTGAAGGACTCGAATAACACAAATTCTTGAATGATGAAGAGTCTAATTTCGAATCAAATGTCGCTTCTTGATTGAGAACGCAAAAAATTCTTTAATATCCCACTCCTTGATTTCTTAACTCCTTTTTCGTGTTGCTACTATTGTGATTTTGGACTTTATCATGTGGAGAATCCTGATATATATTGGGGTGGAATAGAACATTTGATTGGTGTTCCATGATTTGATATCAATCCATCTTGTTTGTGGTATCTAATTCCATGAACGAGCACGCTTGTAATAGAGCATGTTAATCCAATTAAAACGTTTCAATTATACAAGTAATAACTTTTAGTAAAAACAAAAAAACCTTTTGCCTAAAATGAGGTAATACCTTTTAGAAAAGGTGTAACATTGTTTACTAAAACTAGTAATACCTTTAAGAGATAACAATATTAGCTTCATTTGCAAAAAAATATTTGACTTTCAACAAAGGTATTTTGTGAAAATCAGGTATATATAAGCTTTTATATAATGATGTACTAAAATGATCAACTAGCCTTAAGTGACAGGTGCTTAGAGAGGAGGTTGGAGACTCTTGAGTTCAGATCATTTCCGTTTTGACCTCTTCCTGCAACAAAAGAAACGCAGAGATGAAACCACCACTTACAGCCAGATTGATAGATGATTATTATTATGTCATGTTTGGAAAGCGGAACTAGACTCGAAATGGGTCTATGAATTGTCATGCTTACCTCTTGGCTGGTTTTCTGAAGCCAAACACCCCCTTCATCAACGCATTTATATCCACAGAACGGTCCTTTGTGATTTTATCGTGGTATATCTTACTTCCTATCTCTATGATTGATTCTTCTACTTCTTCCAATGTTTGATCCACATTGAGCTGCAGTTTACCTTTCCTGATGACAGTTACACTGAACCCGTTTGCTTTGGCTTCGCGGAAAGCATCCTACAAAGACAATTTCTAGATGAACATGAAATCTATTGTATCTCCCGGGCTTTAGATAGATGTAGTCCATGAGTTTCAACAATACAAAGTAGGCAAAGAAAAGTTTGTCACATATTCTTAAAGGATCCTTTCAATGTGAGCTCTCAAGTTAGATTGGTGTGGCATTGCTAGTTCATGACGCAAAACAATGAAAATGACAAATTTTAGTCACATTAACAGAATGAATGGCTGCTACCAACTTGATTTCATTAGAATCATTTATCTAACGAGGTTTATATATATATTGAGAGATCTCATATACTGCCAAGATACAAAATAAATCTATGAGAAAGGGATAAAGCATCATATGTTCATAAATTTACCTTGGGTGGTCTAGCAACAACGAATGCATTTCCATTTCCGAGAACTTCCATCTTAGCTTGTATAATGTAGCAAAGATTCTTGCAGTCACCAGAATCCTCAAAAGCAATCACATGGTGTTGCTTTGGATCCAATTCTAGATCAGCAGCCATCTCCAATGAATAAAATCCAACTCTTTGCTCCCCATTTTCAATGGTGTACAATTCTATGCACTGAGAAAGGTATAATTTCAATGAAGTTACTGCACAATCATTCAAGACATATAATAGATTTTAAAAAAATACTATCTGTTGGGAATTTCATCATTTCCAACGTTACATATCACAGGCCAACAAAACTGAATTGTACTTCAAAGATGCAATAAGATGATACTTGCCAGTATTCATACAAAGCATTTGGATCAACAAAGTAATGAATAAAATGCTCACCAGCACAAAGGGAAGGTCTAGCCACCACAAGTAATCTTTTTCCTTTTCTTCTGCATATTCACGGTACTTGCTCACAACAGCTTGGGGCCCAAAAAGTTCCATTTCTCTTTTCACCTTATCAAGTTTTTGCTTGATGAAATTTTGTCCTTTTTCAGGAATTTTATTCATCAGGTCAGCTGCTTCCTGTATTTCTTTCTCTGTGATCCATCTGTCCAAATCCTTTCCCATGTCCTTCATTACAGCTTTGATTTCGGGGTCTGTTTCTGCACTGTAAGATTCAAGGAATCCTTGGGACCATTTCTTGGTGTGCTGCCAGAACTCCTTTCCTGATCTTTTGCCTGCCCTAACAGAACCATCACTGCCTTCTATAATGGTCTTTGACGATGTTAAATTATCCTTTTGAAGTTCTGTTCTTCGACCGGAGCCTTCTGCCGCCACAAGACTATTCTCATGGGAAGACGGTTCTTGAGATTTATGAACAATTTCTTTCGCAGCTTTCTTTGAGATAACTGAATTCTTAAGGCTTTCAGAAACAAGTGCCTTTCTTTGTTTGACAAAATTGTTCAAAAATTCGGGGTTCTTTTCTGCAGGTCGGACTTTCCACCGAGGTATGATTTTCTCCGGAGGATCATACAAGCTAATGCCATCTGTAGTAACAATAAGGAGCCACATTAACTTAATGAGTAAAAATTAAGGCACTTGAATAAATGCGATTTTAACCTTGTACTCCATATAACACTGAATTGGGTTTTACTTAATAAGAGGAAGTAATACATTACCTGCTCCATAATCCAGGTTCTCTATATTCGAATGAAGATATTCATGCAATTGCAGCAGCATTTCGTTTTCTTGTTCAACTTTCTTCTCAAGGCCAGCAAAGAATGCATGTTTATCTTCTTCGCCCATAAGATGAAATGGGTCTCTTCCTGAAAGCTCATTGTCCCTTACTTTGAATACAATCTCCCTTAGCTCTTCATCTTTCATCCATTGAAGTTCATTTTCAGCACTATCAGACTTAAGTTTCCCCAAATCAATTTCTGAATCCAATTCTATATTTGCTTTATCCCTAGCAAGCTGGTAACTGTCTCTGAAGCCAACTCCAATCTTCTTTACAATGGGCTCAAATTCGTGAAAGTTCTTCTCTATCCAGCTTTCATTGCTTACTGATGGTGCTAACTCTGCAATTCTATCCTTGACTTTATAAGCAGTTGCAGTTGCAGGCTCCTGAAGACCTATCGATGTTTCATTCTTTTCAGTATCTTGAGATATATGATTTTTAAGTGGAGTAGGCACTTCTTCTGTCTGAAGTGAGATTTCATGATCACCTTCAGTAGATTTAGAATCTGGCATATCACCTAGAAAAGATGTCTCATTTTCTCTATTACAAGCATGGCTAGTGCTAATATCTGTTTCTTCTCTCCCAAGGATCTCGTGTATAGGTATTTGAGCATCTTTATTACTGACACTAGCTTCATGACCTGAGGAGATTCTGGATTTCTTCAAATCATTTAAGCCATCCACATTTCCTTCTGCAGTTTCAATACCCCTGCTGTACTCTTCAGAAGGATATGAAAAGTCATCTTTTCTACTTAACAGGGAAGAGTCATCTACTTTGTCAGTTAAATACACTATCTGGTTTGTGTTACCAGATGCAACATCTGCACTGATCATTGGACTAGCAATATCAGTGTGTTCATAATTTATAGCATCTTGTTTCTGGTTCACTTCCAATGAGTGATGCTTCTTTGAAAGGTACTCCCTTGCTTCCTTGGCTGATTTTATGATTCTCAACTTTTTTCTGGAAGACTTTTCAGTTTGTCCGGTTTGACTGCCTGGACCATTTGAATGTAGGTTCACTTCATTTAAATCTGAGGATTCCAGATCCAGTTTCTTGTTGCTTAATTCAGATCTAAAGTTTTCAGTACCATTAGGAATGTTAAGAATATGTGTCTCACGTTCCTCACGTGCAGCTTCATCAGTAGACTGTCCATTATCATTGTTTTGTTCAGTGAAATACATATACTCTCTAGGGTCCTCAGTATCTCTGACGTATATTCCCTTCTGAGTAGGAAAGTCATTTTCTGGACTTGCATTGTGGCCTGAAAACTCTCTTGATCCTTGATAATCCTCTTCATCAGCATTGCCTGTTGAAGAGTCTCTTCTCTCAGTTTCACGTGCATGCCTTGCCATTGCCCTGATTTCTTCAATTTTGTCTTCAAATTCCTTGTTTTGGAGGCCAGTATACTCCACCAAAGTACTCGACTCCTTCGCCTTAATAATGCTAGTAACAAGTTCTTCTTTATCAAGCTGTGGCCTACTGAAACACATTCTTTTAGGCTCTACTGGATCCAGAATCACTTCCACACTATCTGTCACCATCTTCTCTTCCTCCTTTCTAGCTTTTATTTTCCTCTGCAGCATCTCCTTCTCCAACATTGTAAATTCCTTGCTATCATGTCCAACTGTGAACAGCCCTCTAATTGCCCAAGCCATAGATAAACCACACAATACCAAGACTCCAACTCTTGACATCCTTGAAAATGAACCAGGCTTTAATGAGACACCCCGAATCGTGTCCAGAAGACGCAATTCCCCACCCCCACCAGAAAGCAAGAACTTAGCCACTGAACTACTCCTTGGAATGACATTGCTCCCATTCTCCATATCTCTTGCCAAGTCTTTAGCAAAAGATATCCTAAAATTAACTTCACCCAAGTCCTCAGTTTCATTATCCAACTGTGGATCAATTCGACACCGTCTCATGATTTCATCCTCATTCACTACTACCCTCTCCACCTTACCTTCAGCATCTTGAAAAATGGTAAATATAGGACCAGTTCCTATGCCCCAAAATTCGGAATCCTGCTTACACTGCTCAATCCAACTCTCCAATTTGTTCCACAGAATAGATTCCCCAATTTTCTTTTCCCTCACCTCCTTGGCACCCTCAGAAATGCTCACTTCAACATTCTTGCCATTTTCACTAAAATTATCAAATTTCGATTCATCTAACTCACTACTCAAATTTTCCAGATTTTTCCTCGCTTCACTAGAACTATTCAATTTAGATTCACAACTATCAACTTTATCAAATTCATGAACTAGGTTTTGACTCACCTGCTGTCCTTGTTGATGTTGGATAAGCTTCTTCCTCAGGAAATTTTGGCGGTTAGAA
This sequence comes from Scutellaria barbata, assembly GCA_028654395.1. Classification (NCBI taxonomy): domain Eukaryota; kingdom Viridiplantae; phylum Streptophyta; class Magnoliopsida; order Lamiales; family Lamiaceae; genus Scutellaria; species Scutellaria barbata. Next base: position 18,126,754 of record CM053644.1, on the reverse strand, counting down.
TGTCTGCCAAACTGAGCTGCAATCTGGAATCTTCTCGAAGGAATAGAGCGGAATAAATAGATGGAAAATATGGAGCGCGAAAGGATTTTTCTTGAGTTGGGTATAGTCAAGCTTGAAGGGTTTTTCCTACATTTCCATGTGAGGAATGAATTTGCAGGAGAAATTTGTGATTTAATTGAGATTGTGGAGCTTGGAAACTCCATGAGTAGGAATTTACTGCAATTCCTTCACATTGAGAGGGAGCGAGAGGGGGAGAGAGATTCAAGTGTACTACTATGGTGCCTAAACCCCTGGAGAAGACGGTGACAACCGATAGATAATTAGCAGTCATTTCATTTTTTAATTCCTTTTCTTTCCATTAAAATTTTATATATCTATTATTTATATAAAAATATGAATGTTTTTTATTGTTGAATATATTAATTATTTATATAAAAATGTGGATATTTCTTATAAAAATAAATTATTTAACTAATTCAAAATATTATAAAATCTTATTTTAATTAAAATTTTAATATAAAAGTGTTATATATATATATAGGTATTTATTTATCAAAAGCACTCATATGATATGGAATCTCACAATTAACAATTCATAACTCATACTAAGAATTCAAATTGTGTGTTTGTAGTTTAATATTTCTCACAAAATTAAAAGTTTTAGACGAGTTTTCGAGATTCTACTCTACGATATGATAATTTTATTCGAATTACTTTTATTTTTTCGATTTTCTCTCTTGAAATTAAATCCTTTTACTACCATCTAAACTATCTGTTTTATACTTTTTTTTTTTATTTACTACTAACTTTTTGTGATACCCTACATCTTTTATTGGAGATGAAAATATTTATACAAAGTTTGAATTAAAATAAAAAATAAAAAAACTACTCTTACAAATTGAACAATTCAAACTCCCATTATTGCCATCTAAATACATCCAAGTATTAGTATAATAGTAATTGACAGGATTGGACTGGATGGGCCGAATTATCAGCTCTTGGCATGAACATTTGATGTTTAATTTCAGTGGAAGGATAATCCTCCATACTATTCGCTGCATGCTTTGAGATTATAGTGAGAGTAAATGTATGAGAAGAAAGCTTATAGGGTTTAGACAGAAAGCTCCAACAGGTAAAACATCCACTTCAAGAATGTCGAACATATTGTTACCAACAACACATTTCAGATCGAAGAAAGTTAAAAAGGAAAAACAAAAAGAAAAGAAGCAGCATTCATTAGCTACAGAAATTAGGTATGCAAGCTCCACCATCTGGATTCTGTTGTTCCTTCCATATACGGCCCGTTACACGAAGCTTAAGCTCTTTCCTGTCTCCACCAGAGAAGAAGAGGGCCATATTGCGCTGTATAATGAGGCCATCGTGGCTGTCTCGTACTTTTCTGTGACTATCTCTAATGCTCCGTGGGGTGCCCTCCCATATGAGTTTTCGACCGTTTCCTCCAACCTCCAAACTGTAGCTGTAATTACGAGCATCCATCTCGTCTCCCATGAACCGAAGAAATGCCATGTATACAGGTGCCATTCCTAGTTGGAATGCTTCGAAATGTAGACAAAAATACTGACCAAAACAATGGAATACCTGTACAAGCAAAACAAGTAGCAAGGCCTTCACCATTTCTATGTCCTCAAGGGGTTTTCAATGGTTACATGAAAGTAAATAAGATTTCAAGTTCCATGAAAATGTTGCAGGGGATGTTTGTTCCGGACTTGGCCCATCTGGGTTTTGGATGGGCTCAATTCGGATAATGTTTGGACTGGGATGTACAAAAGGTTAGATGCAAAAAACAACCTGAAGTATGATCTTATATTAAATTTGCATTCTAAACTTCAATTTTTATCTGATTGCAATGTGATTGCAACCCGAAATTCAAGAATTTTTCAAAATGCAACCTAAAAAAAAAATGGGGCAACTTTTCCAGCAAAATAAGCAAATTGTGACTTGCATGTGACTTTCATAAGAGTATATATGCCATTAAAAAAAGTAGATTGTAAATTGGAAAATGATCATTTTTCTTGTGTTTTATTTTATTTTAATACACTTATGAAGGTCCCGTGTTGTTCTTTTTGACAAAAAAGTTGTTGGGTAAAAGAGTTTAGATTGCATTTTGAAAAACGTTTAAACTTCATATTGCAATCCGATTAAAAATAGGCTACAAATTGAAAAATAGTCACACTTCGAGTTGATCTTTGCATTTAACTCATTTACAAAACCCTATAACCATACCCTACATTTTATACTTTTTCTACAATTTTGAATGTGAAAACGGCATCTAACTATAATTCTACCCTACAATTTTGAAAAAATGACCGTTTTCGAACTTCACAAAAGAAACACAAGATTTTCAAAATTCAAATTCACAAAATCTCAAATCCAGACTTGCAAAATTCACCTTTAAGTAGCCTAAATGAATACAGATCACTAGTGCCCTTCAATTATGATTTGGATCATAAATAGTTTGTATTGGTTGCAATGAACTCCTTTTATTAGCTCAAAGACAATGTCAACTGAGGTAAAAGGCTTTGAACAGAAATATTAACTCACAGTTAGCATCCATGTGGCGTTCTCTACATCTCGAGGATTTGATTTAACATAGCGATGATTGAACGTACATCCAGAATGCATGTCCACTTTGTGATCGTCTCTCAAGTGAGCCACTAGATATGGAATATCTCCAACAACCGAGCACTCTGATCCAGCATACGGGCAGTTGTAAGGCCTAAAATTGCAAGCAGCCTCGTGTTTCAACTTACTATAATATGGGAAGATCTCAGGACAGCCAAGGGAGCAATACTTGCAAGGAAGTTCGAGTGATTCAGCCACCTTTTCTAGAGCCAAACATCTTATATCTCCAAGCTCCTGCCTACAAGTCGGACACTTGTTGTGAACCCTCACTTTACACGTTGAACACAGGGTATGACCGTTGTGACACTGTCATTGGAGAATGGATACAACGATAAGAGCAGTTTCAGTTTAACACAAATGATGAAAAGACCAAACCTCAGGTTATGGCAAGTAAGGTATCTTGTACAAATAAGTAATGCGTATAGCTTGAAGACAATCACTTAAAATCAATCCATAAACGTAACATTCGATCTGTTCAGCTCTTCTAGGATCCTAAAGCAATACATTCTACATTCAATCAGTGTATTAAAAATGGAGAACAGAGAGATTTTGCAGAGGTGTATAAACTATAAACCCATGTTTTCGATGAATTCTTTGGGACTACACTAAATCTTTTCATATTTGTCTAAATTTTCTATTTAAACGAATAAAGATTCAACATTTTGCTCCAAAACAAATCGAGGTTGACAAAATAGGATCAATCTTTCAGCAACATAATAAGGTTTCCTATATTTGCAGCAATTTAGCTAAATCGAATAAACAAAGGGACAAAAGAAGATAATTTGATGAACCCTAGTAAAATTCTTAACAAAAATCCCAATTAATTCAACATAAAACAAAAATAACTTTCCAATTATATCTAAAAGCAACACAGAAATTTCAAAAAAAAAATTCAATTAAAAAGTCCAATTCAGCCGACCAACAAACAACGAATCACGATGATATCTCGAACCCATTCTCCCAAAATACCAATAAATAATTGAATTTTTTTTTAAATTGTAAATTAAACAAACCTGATGGATTGGAGGGTACATAGAATTGATGCAAACAGGACATTCTAGAAGCTCATGAACACTCGTAGCTGGATTAATCACCATACCATTTAGATTATTGCTGTTAATATTGTTGATATTGGATGGCTTCGAAGACGAAAACTGGGAAAACGGATTTGGGTGAGAGATCTCGTCTCCATCCATCATCGCATCAGTGGATGAAATGCATTCAATGCTAGATTCCATTTCTGGAGAATATTTCTTCGTTACTTCCTCTGGGTTTCGATATCAAAAACTCTTCATTTCTGGAGGTTGAAGATGATGGTATGAGGAATTTCCCCTCGAGGGAAATGGCCCCCTTCAATGGACTTTGAATCAAAATTTCAAAAAAATTCAGAGATTTTTATGATTGTGGAAGGGAAACAGTAGAAAAGGAGGAGCCAAGGGTTCTCTAATGGAGGTGCTTTTCTTGATGGAGCTTTCTCTTTTCTTTTATAATTTTCTTTTTTCTTTTGAATTTTAGAGAGAGAGAGAGAAGAGAGAGAATCGATGGTTAGAGGGGGACTTTTTTTTTTTTTTTTCCCAAATAAAATTGGTTGTTGTTTGTATTAATTTACTTTGTAGGACAAGTAAAAAAAAAACTCATTTTATTTCTACATTGACTATAATTAAATTTAATCTATGACTCACTTGAATCAAATTTAGGATAAGTTGTTGAATATCAAACTATTTTATAGTTACACATATAGCGATTATAAAGATTGCATTTGTGATATTTTGCTAACAATGAAATAATTAAATCTTGAAACTCATTCACTATGAAGTATGAACATTGGTTTAATAATTGAGATCCCACTTAACAATCACACCTCATACTTGAGTCCAACTAATAACAAATCATATTTCATTATTATTAAAGTATTTCATAGTAACACATATGCATCGATTATAAAGATAAGATTCTCGATAATACATCCTCCATTTAAAAATAATTATCTCGTCATAAAATAAAATTTGTTTCAATTTATCTGTAGTTTTCATCATAAAAAGGATTACATTGTCTTTCTATTTTGTCATTATCTTATTTTCCGAATCAAATCTTCGATAATTGTATATACTCAAGATTTTAGCCGGAAGCACATTTTTACTACACAAAAAGAGGGTATTACGTACATAATCATATCTATTAAATATTTTCTTAATCCGTATGAAACACACAATTTGAAAAGGTTGATAAATTGAAATGGAACAAGCATAACTGGTGATCTTATTAGGAAAAGAATTGGTGGGATGTACATCATATTGGATATAGTTAAAGATATTATATTCCTTTTAGATAAAGACTCAAAAGGGATTGCTTTTTTGCTGCTAGAATATGGGCACAGTTAGGGAGTTGGGAAGCTCATAAATACAGGCTTCATTTTGTGACCAAAACCTATTTTGAATTTTGAAATGGGCAGAGTTTGGATTATCTTTTTGGATGCTACAAATAATGGTTGCATAATATTGCCACCAATCTATCTACCCCTATTAAATAAGCTTGTCAGATGTGAAATATCTTTACTCTGGCCACAATAACTATGTTGAGTGTCATCACCTTTTTATATTGTATTATTGATGTAATTTGAGTAGCTCACTAGTTGTATCAAATTCATTTACTCCCCTCGATGATATGGATTGAAAAAACAAAATCCTTGTTAAAATGTGTCACTTTAGAAGATAGAGATTTGTTCAAATTTATCTGTCACCATTGGATTACCAAGAAGATATTAAGTGTTGATACACTAACTGTCTGACTGTCTCTATTAAATGTTGAGCAATATAAACATTTTATATGGATTAAATTATAGCTATTAAATGTTATCTTAATTTTTATCCTAAGTATCTCATCTATGTGTATAGAGACTTGACAAAAGAATTTGTGACTGAAAAAGATGCTTAAAATTTTGCCAACAGATAATTATTAGTAATGATTGTTGAAGGATTTATTTTTGTAGTTATAGTGGCATTAAAGCATGACTTAGGTTAAAAGTAATTGTAAGTTATTTGGGAGAGAGGCATCTTCCCTTAGTTTGATTGGTTTGACAAGAATTCCTTACACCTCCCGTCAAGATTTCCATTATTCTTTTTGGCCTTTAAGCCACTGATTCTCCTCCAACAAGCTAATTATATTATTATGCAAGAGAATTTAGAGTAAATCCAAATAGAGTTGTAGAGAATGTATAGTTAAAAAAGAGCATGAAATTCCAATTTTATCTTGGAATTTACAAAATGTACAGTGTGTATGAGAATTAAACTTACCCATCCAAATCCAAGGCACATTATTGCCAGTGCATATTAGTTGTGGTTGCTGAGTTGTGACATTCTTCAATGATTAATATCAACTTAGTGCCTCCACATTTTCCAGGATTCCCCACTATGCTCCCCACTTTTCCTGTTACAAAACACTTTAATTTCATTCAATAATCTAACCTGAGATTCATCTCAGAGAGGGAGATGAGATTGAATCCACAAGAGCAATGCACTTTGTCGTACCAGAATAACTCTTTCGTTGTTTTATTTCTCGCAAATCAAACATTATACAGATCTTGAAAGCCATTGAAAGTAACGAGGCCACAAGGGCGATGCAAAGGAAATCACTAAAGCTACTCGTATTAATAAACCTACTTTACTGTCCAAAACTAATCACAGGTTATATCCAATGAACCGAAATCTATATGTATAAAAAAGGGGCCTTGAGATGAGCCGTTTTCTTTAAGCTACCATTGATTTGGAAATGCTTCCCGATAGGTTGCCTCCTCAGCCACTGTTAATTGTCTGATTGTAGCATCCCTAGCACGAGTGTTCAACAGTCTCTGAGCTAATCTGCTTTTGGAAGTTTCTTTCTTTTTCAGCATTGATGCAAGTGTTCGTTTCTTGCTTTTGGTAGAAGAACTTGACCCATTACCCATTTCCGTATCTTCCCCTATATAATAGGATCCTGAAGTTGAAGCAATGGCTGCATCTCGGAGTACTGCTTGATTGTGCTCCCGGATTTTTGCAAGCTTTGCTTTCTTTAAGGCCTTTTTGTCTAATACTCTCTTTTTCACTTCTTCTTTGTCGCTTTCACGGATATTTTTGGCAGCTTGCTTTAGTAGTAGCTGATTCACTACATTACTGTCAGAATCTGGGGTCGACTCTTCTATCTGGTTAATAGATGCTCTCTCTTCTTTTGTGGAGCTTTCACTAATTGGATTTCCTTCATCATCCCGTGGGATGATGGGTCCATGAAACGGACAAACTCTCAAATCTCTTCTTTGACAAAGCCCACCTTTCCGCAATGGAGCTCTACATGGTTGGGTTTCAACAGGATCTTCTTTATAAACCGATGCATGCACATTCAGTTCAGCTATTTTTTCTGCCGGTATAACTGCATCAGAGTCGACCCTACCCCAGTGACCGTCAAGATCCAATCCCCTCTGGTTAGCCAAAACATCCCTGCCTGATCCCCAGTTATCCAGGAACGAACCCCAGTTAAGAAGTGGAGCTTCACCAAGAAGCTTACTTCGCAAGGGGTTTGATTGACTTCCACTAGTCTGATTATTCTTTTTCTCAATTTTGTTTGACACACTATTGGTGTATTCTGCATCTCTGCTGTTATTGGCAGTCGAGGTAGTGGGTGCATCAGTCATTTTGGAACAGCATGGACCTGATTTTCCTTTGTTGAATGTTTCTACAGTACCATCTTCCCAAATATCATCTTCTTCTTCAACATTTGTTGTCTTAGTAATCTCACAACCAGATTCTTCACATTTCCTCTTTGTTGATTGGATAAGATTTCTTATATCTATGAGATTTTTCAAAGCAGAGTCCCTGAACCTGGTATCTGGCACTTCCACCCTTATAAGAACAGAAAGCCACTCCTGTACTGCAGCAAGATGCTTAGTGACTAAAACCTTGTAAAACTCCCTCAGAGCATCAAAAATAACTTTGTTGTCACTGTTCTCTTGAATTTTTTCCCCCTCTCTTAAAGCATCTAGACGGATCTGCCGTAGTTCTGAGTTACGAAGATCTTCCATTTCTTCATCATCTAGATCCAACAATATGTCGTCATCCTCTGTCACAAGAATTTCTAAGCATTCTTCAATTTCATCAATATTGGTCTGTATTTCCTCTTTTATTGATGAAAAATTTGCCTTCAAGGATTCATATTTTTTCAGTAGGATCTCTTTCGTTCTCATTTCCCTTCCCCTTCTCTCTTGTTCTATGCGGGCTGCATTGGCTCGCAGGTTAGGGAATTGGAAACGAAGGGTATTCTTGAGGTAGTCATACCCTAACCTGAGTTGCCGGTAATGAATACCAAATGACTCATTCCACTTCTCTAAGAACTCAATTGCCTTTGAACGAAGCACAGATGCAACAGAAGCAGGAGCAGGGAGCGGATGATTTCTCCTAAACCCAATACTTAAGCTAAGCAACTGATCTAGGCTCTCAACAAGAAGATTCCTAAAAAGCTTTGAGCGCATGAAAAGCTCATCTATTATGAGAAGTGCAAGGTATCTCACCTACAAAAGATAGTTCAGAAAATAAAGTTAATGAACAACCTTATCACTATAGAAATTAAAAAAAAAAAAAAGGAAACCCATATAGGGGCAAAATTAAGAAGATTGTTTGAAACTGCAGATTGTCTGTCAAAGACTCAAATTTCATAATACTTTAGACAAAAATTTGAGATTCTACATACAAGCAGGCATCTCCCAACATCCATACTGGGATAAAACTGGCATGGGGCAATTCATGTATGTATTGTTCAAGATATTTCATTTCAGTTGAAAGCATTCATCAATTCCCTCGTTTTGGACTTAGAAAAGCTTTCGAAGTTGATTCCAGAAACAAACAGAATGCAGTAAATTTGATCTCCAAAATCCAATCAATCACTAAGAAATTGCTATTGGCCAAAGGCTGTCATTTTGTCAACAATTTTAGCTTCAAACAGTCCAAAAAACGTGACTAAAACTGGAAGATTGCAATTCAGATGCTAACATGATTTAAAACCCCAACCTCTACGTTAATCACACCTAAAAATTCAATCCAAATAAATTCATGCCGTCCCAATTCTAAAACCTCCAAAACCAAATTAACTATTATTCTCCTATTAAACAAAAAAAAATCAACAGAAACAGCACAAAATTAAATAAAAGAAATCAAATTTTCTTAATTAGGTATAGTCATACCTGAGAATGGTCGCGCTTCATAAGAGACATTAGGGTTTGTGCGGCGCATCGGAGCTCCGAATCGGAATATCGAACAGTTGATTTGACCGCTTTGAGAAGACGGGGATCCACTTCCGCCGCCGTAGAGCAGACGGCTTTCTCCAATAACGCCACCACCGCCACCTGCTCCCTTTCCTCCTCCATTATGGCATCTCAATTGAGGTTTGAGTTTTTAGTTATTTTCTCTCTATTATTCATTTGGATTAGCACTAATTGACTATAATACCCCTTCAATACTTCCGAACTTACGATTACTGTATCAAGGCGGTTAATGTAATTTTATGTTAATAAATATATTATTTTTTGGAGAGAACCAAATTTTTAGTACTCAATAAATTTTTTTAAAAAAAGAAACAACGTTAGTACTTTAATATGGAGTGAGCCTCAAGTAAAATTTATATTTATAAATAGGATAGGGGACACAACATCTATTACCAAACACACCCACTTTAAAATATTTAATCAAATTTCTAAACACAACCTAGAACTGAACCATTTACCTTTACAATTAAACAATATAATATTAAATGGTTAATAAATAGTAAGAATATTTATGTCTTTTAATATTTATTTATTTTAATTAATGTGTTTAGTAATGAATGGGGTGTTATAGCTCCACCCATATAATATTATTTTTGGTTCAAGTTCAAAACTCAAATGTATGCAAAAAAATAACAACAGAATAATTTCGAATAGAATTTTTGGTGTAATCTAATGTTATGTGATATGTTAAATGGTAAATACATTAACTGAAAAGCAATTATGTTGGTAGACTTAGTTTGACTCAGATTTCTTTTAAAAGTAATTATAATAATATTTAGACTTATTTTGATTATCTTAAGATCGTTTACAGTAGATTTGTGGGTTCAACTAGGAATGTGTTTAAGGCATGTAACAAAAGGAGCATTTTCCTGGCGCATCATGATTATTTTTAATAATCAGTTTAATGTTTCAGTTTTTAATAATTTATAGATAATAATTACCATATTTCAAAATCGTTATTATGTAAATAGAAATATGTATTAACAACTCGATTATTAATTGGATCGACTGTACCACCAACAAAGCTGATTATTAAAAAATATATAACTGTATTTTTATATAAGCCCCTGAAAACATATGCAACATTATTGATTTTATATAAGCCATATGTTGAAATTACTATTTATATTTATCACCTATTAACTTAAGATATAAAAGGAGTTTTCAAATATATGTTATAAATATTTGTGTGAAAAATAGAAATAGAGTTGGATGGAACATATTCACGTAAGATATTCACAATATAAGTTTGAAGTAACTCGTGTTAGAGCAGCCGCAACAGTGCTTTACTCTAGCGTCTATCGCCAATTTCCTTCATTCAGTAAGGCGTCAAATTCAGCGCCAGTTTAGAATTCTAAACAGTTTGGCGCTAGGTTGAGCGCCGTACTATTCATGCGCTATTATTGTTTTTTTTTTCTTTCTTTTTTATTTTATTTATATTTTATAAATGTTTGTTAATTTTATAAAATTCTAAGATTACATAAGTGTTAATTTCCAACATGGATGGTAATATAAATAATTAGGATGGTAATTTGAACACGTTGATGATAATATAAAATTTTAAAATTATAAAAGGTTGTCATTTTTTAACATCGATAGTAAAAATATGAGAATCGAGAAATAATTACATAAAATTACTTAAAATTGATCAAAATACATGAAAATAAAACATAAAATTACTTAAATAAATCAAAATACATGAAAATAAAACATAAAATTAAATAACAATAAAACCTAATAATCCGAGAGATTAGCCCCAAATTCAAACCCTCCAAAATCTTACTAGATTTTGGTAGTTGAGATTAATAATTTGTGGGGAGAATATTCTAATTTAGAAAATTAAAAATTATCATTATGTAACATCTATTTTCCTCAATAAAAATAAGTAAATTTTTTTCATTTTTTATTAAGTTTCATTCAATTTCATATGATTTTTTTAATTATTAAATTTAAAATATAAAGAGTCAAAACTATATTAAATAATGATTATATATGTAAATATGTTAGTCAATTATAACAAAAGTTTGAAAATATGATTAAATAAATTAATAATTAAAAATATTATGAAATATTTATTTTTAATGTAAAATTTAATGTAAACTGTTAGGAGATAAAATATTATTTCTACATTATTTTAATACAAAATCTACACTAAAATAGTTCAAACTACTGTGGATGCTCTTACTAATTAGATCTATGAGTCTGAGAGTTCTACTCATTTTTATATATTAGATTCATACAAAGGGGACACGTGTGGTTCCTAAAGTTATCTAAAGTGACGTGTAAATTACACGTGGCAAGAGACCTGCCACATGGCAAACCAGGCTCGTTCATATTAGTATCATTAACAGTTTTTGTTGCACATGATTACATGTATGATGATTTTATAACTAAAAACAGGGGAAAATAATTTATTTTATCGTTTAATATTTTTCATTATCTATTTTTTTTTTAATTTATAATTTTGCATGTTTAAAAAATATTATTTTTAGTTTTATTACAATAGGTAACTATTTTTTTAAAATTAAAATATAATTTTAATATCACTTTTTAATTAAAAAACATTATTTTTTTTAATCATAAATTTTTATTCTTCATCCAATATATCTAAATTAATATTAATAAATAAAAAAATAATTTTATCTCGAGATGTGAGTTAGAACTTTGTTAATAATTATTAATGTTAATAATTTGAACATTCCAATCTTAGAATATAAAAAAAAGTTTTTAATTATTAATATTAATTTAATATTTTAGTAATTTAAAAATATACTTTTTTTGATATTAAAAATGAATTTTAATTAAAAAATAAAAATTTACGTACTATAATAAATAAGAGGACTTAAAAAACGATAATTCTTAAATATAAAAAATTAAGAATTAAAAGGTAAGAGATGAAATGATGAAAAATTTAATTAAACAAATTTAAAGTATCAAAACACTTATTTTCCCAAAAAACAATTAGTATCCATCCGGACTAAAAACATCAAGAATTTTTTTGATATACATCATACACCAGAGTCCAGACTCACCATGAGACTATGAGAGTATTAATTAGCTTCTTAGACACGAAAAGGTAATCTCAGAAAGTTAAATAATATTATAACCTTATTATTATTATTATTATTATTATTATTACAAAATTGATTAAAATCACGATAAAAATTCTGAAAAGAAAACGAAAAGGAAGAAAAAAGGGTCGAAAGAGGAAGTAAGAGGTGTGGTTCAGAAAGATCATGTGAAATGTGAATGCCTCTACCTGCCACTGTTAAATCACCGGAATTTGCGCTTTAATAATAAATTCTAATAAGTTTTTTTTTTAATATCCTTTCATATATTTAATTTAATAAAATGAAATAATTCAGAATCAGAATGAAGTTGAATACTAATTAATCAAATAACAGAATTTAAGTGTTTTCAGGTGCAATTTATATGAAGAATTTAAGTGTTTTAAGTGGAGTGTATTTTGAATATAATTTACAATTATGAGCAAAAATAGGTAATAATTAAGCTTATTTAAACTGAAAGGTACTCTTTGTGCATGCATCTATAAAAATCATTAATTTTTACGACAGAATTCAGCAGACAACATGTGACGTTGTTCTTTTCATTTTCTCCCTCGAAAATATAATTTCTCTACCAATTTATCGATTTTCACCATAATTAAAATTAGGAGGCAAGAAAATCATTTTTCGAAAAAAGGAAAAAAAGATAATTCCCTAGGCACACCCACCCTGCGCGAACCCGACCCGGTTACTCGCCAAATCGAACACGACCCGGAAACCCTGTTGCTGAATGTTCCCAATTATAGACAACCCGCTCATCGTCCCCGCAAACGCGAAGCAGAACTTGCCGTCTGTGTCCACCGGAATCAGGTAGTTCGACGCCGGCAGCGACACGTCGGCGCCGCTGAAATGCAGCATCACCGTCGGGACCTTCACCTCCGTCTTCCCCGACAGATCGAAGCAAGTGTCGAAGAGGGAGAACTCGGGCGCCCGCTTCAGGTTCGAAGCCCCGGCCCGAAACGCGTTTCTTAAAGCGATGTAAGCGGGTCGGGTCAGGCGCGTGACGGAGGTGCCTGAATCCACGATCACGCCGCCGTTGCCGGACGCCGCGTCGAGCTTGAAAAGAGACGCCGTGATGCCGAGGACGCGGCGTCCGCCGACGGAGATGCCGTTTAGGCCGACGTAATAGAACGTGTCGAGCTTCGGATTGGTCATTAACGGCGTGAAAACGGCTTTTCGTGAAACCGCTGATTCACCGAAGAGGATGGAGGATGGCCTAGACGACGCCGTTCTGTCGACTAAACAGTACGAGAATTTTCTTCCGAAACGACGTCCGGCTTGTATAGGAAAAGACAATTTACCGCGGCCGAGGCCTAGCAACCCGGCGGCGCCGACGAACAAACCCTCATTATCGTGGCCGCAGCCGAGAGCGACGTTCTTCACTCTATTCCCTCGAAACGTAAGCGTTTCCGTCGAGAAGTCTCCGACGGTGAACGAGCCGTCGCCGTACGATACCTGGTAGAGGCACTTTTTGCGGCTGTTGCAGCCGGGGGAATCCAGCCGGCGGCAGAGCGGAGACGCGCAGGGGACGTCGGAAAACGTCGTCGATTTCCTCGGATCGAAAACCGGATCCGATTGGGTGTAGCATTTCCGGCACGGCGAGCATTGGATCCACACCACATCGCTCCCTGTGTCGAGCACCATGTAGACATACTTGGTCGGCGTTCCTACACCGAGGCGCGTGAAGTACTCGCCGCTCCCCTGCGCGAGTCCGGAAACCACCGAACTGCTGAAGTCACGCGGCTTGCCGGAGACATTACTCCGAGCGACGGCGGAGAGTGCGTGAACCCTAACTGCGTCACGTTGGAGGCGGAGCTTGAAGAGGTACTCCGGCGTTGAATTGAAATCAGGTGAGAGATTGTCTACGTGGTGTAGATCGATCGAGAAACTGGATTCAGACGAGGGTAGGGTTTCGAGCTCACCGGAATTCTGGTCGGAGCTCCATGACAGGGCCTGAGGCCGGGGGAGAGAAGTGGGAACGAAGGTCTGATAATGGAGAGGAGTGGATGAAGAGAGAGAAAGTGAAAGGAAAATGAAGAGAGAGAGGAAAACGCTTTTGCGTTCTCTTCCCATTTTTTTACAGCGTTGTTGAGAATGGAGATGGAGGTGTGAGCGTATAAATAGTGGGAGAAGTGTGTGAGTGTGTGTGACTGTGATTTAGTGTGGGTATATGTTTAAAGTCACACGACATGTTTCCTTCCAAATTTTATTTGGATTTTGGAAACTTTATTAATACACGCTTGTTATGTCATGGGACATGTATTCACACAAAAAAAAAGGAAATATAATTGTGATTAGAATATTTCATGCATTTTAAGGTTATCAAATGGAAGATCTCACTTCTTTTTCTTTAAAATGCACCAAAATTCTGACTTTAAACAAACGTTGATGATTTCTTTTCTTTCTTTTTCTTTATATGCACCAAAATTCTGACTTTAAAACAAACGTCGATGATTTCTTTTCTTACTTGTTTTTCTATTTTCTTTTAACTATGAGCTTAAGTTGTTGTAATTTAAGTTTTATGGGGAAAATGGTTTATTTAATAAGAATTGTTAAATTATTACATCATATGAGATGTTTATGATGCTTATAACATACTAGAAATTTTTAGAAAGTAAAATGTTTGAATAAAATAAGATGATTGAAATTTTAGTAACGAAATAAAGTCATATTTCAAGAATAAATCGTAGTTTCTGACTTTTTAAAATACAACTTATACACCATTAAAATTGTAGTTCAGAACTTAACTGCAAGCTACATTTTTACCAAAAAATAATAATCAAATATTCTATTTGTTTCAAGATAAAGTTGTACTTGCAGGCAAATTCATATAATGTGAGTTGGGTCGTGTTGAATCCAACCCAAATTTACGCTTTTTTTTTTTGTTTTTATCTTGATTTTTATGTTATTTTAGTCATACTTTATATTATGTTGAGTATACATTTATGTTATAATAAACATACCTTTATGTAATACTTTAATTTAAAAAAAAATCTAATTTTGGCAAAAAATCCTTCAGTACAACAAACCCTAATTTCAGTAAAATTTTTACATATATACATTTATATGATATTACTCTAAGTAATAGTAATTATACCTTTATATAATACATAAAAGGTATGTTAAGATATAACTAAAAATCCTAAATGTATGATTAATATAACTAAAATGTATGTTAAGGTATAACTAAAAACCCTAAAGATATGACTAGTATAACATAAATGTACAACATTTGGGAGCGAATTTAGATAGGTTTAGATACGTTTAAAGTGCATGTGCGTACGTGAATAGCGCGTGGATAGAGTCAGCTGTGTTGCACGGATATCATACAACAGGTGTATAGAAGTTTTTGTCTTTAAAATATGTATTACTCTAGAGTTTAAATTTTATTTCAATTTATGTGTTGTTTAGATTTTTATATAATTTTATTTTCAAATTATCCCTAATAATATTTATTAATTAAAATTTAAGAATTTAATATCATACTTTTATATAATTAATTTAATAATCCTTCTAATTTTAAATCCTAAATTTTTTAATTAATTAAGAATATATTTATCCAATTTTTATATTCAAATATTCCTTCAACAACATTTATTTGTAGTGATCTTGAGACAAATGAGAGTACTTGTTTGAGATGAGACAAACAGACAAGACGCACATGAGTTACCTTTCCTTATTTGTTTGTCTCGAAATTATAATCTATTCTATTTTTTGAGAATATACTAAATGTTTTTATTCTATAATACAAGAGCAAAATGTAAAGGATTTATTTTCTAGCTTCTTTCTTTCTTTCTTTTTCTTTTTCCTCAAGAAGGTTCACATTTATTCTACCAATGATCTCATTCTCTCAACATCACATTTGTTCATTATGCTACTTAAACAAACTTTAAACCCTATTGTATTTCACTAATTATAAGAAATATGGTAGTACACTGTACACTCTACATCAAAATAACAACATAGAGCCCATAATGACTAATAATCATTCATGTTAAATAACCATACTTAAATAACAACCTACTCTAATAATGTTCCCTATTAAATGACGACATGCTTTTTACATAATTTCCCCTACTACACATTCATTTTTGTTAACAAGAAAACTTAATCTCATTCTTAATACAAATAATATCACCATAAAAGGGTATAATTATACTACACTTGCCAAAATACTCAAAGTGCAATATTTATCATTTATTTACTCATATTTACGTCTAAACATACAATACATACTGTGACCGATAAAATCCACCAAACATAACGACTACAAACAAATTCTACCTACAATCACATGTTAGATGGAATTTACCGCGTCTACATAATTAAAAAAAAAAAAAGGAAAGGGGCCCACAAGTATTTAAGAATTGACAGTAATATAGTATAACAAAGTGTATGCACGCTCAAAATAAAGTTTGGGAATTTCCCTGTAAAGCACTTATGCTTCTGTAGTGTACAGTACAATGTAATTACTCTACACTATCAAGAAATGGGCCAGTTGGATATGGCCCCCCCTACCCCCTTGATTTATTAATTACTTTATAATAGGTTGTTGGGTCGGCCCATTTTCTATTCACTGCACTATTGCCCAAATCCATTTGAAGTAAATAATTTAATGAAGTTAAATTAATAGTTTCTTTTCTTTTTAATCTTTTTTAAATTTGGATGATGATAATGTTGGTCACATCAACAGTTAGGCTTTATAGAAACTCAATGTTAGTTATACTTTAAATAACTTTTAACTTGGACGATGATAGTTTGTCACATTGACAGCTCAATATCGAGTTGTAGTTATATATATGTAAGAGTATTAAATCATGTATTTTGTACGTGTAGATCAATTCAAATTAAAGAAATAATACAAATATTTTATATATAACACTTTATATTAAAATTTTAATTATATGAAAATTCTAAATTATTATTATAACCTTAAATAATAATTTTTAATAAGGATATATTTGACAATCCATATTTTGTAAGAAACATCCACACTTTTATATAGGTAATAGATATATGAATGTTAATATATGCATAGCTTTTTGAAAGTATTTCTCATTAATTCCACAAAACAACCAACCAACCAACCTTATTTCCTTAATTCCTCATGACTAGAGCAGAATTCATGTGAAGTAGCTACAGTTGGTTGTTTTTGTTTAGACAGCTTTGAATGCAGAAGAAAAGCAAATGCTGAAATGCTTCAAGAATTAAGATGAAGGCTACAGCTTTGAATGGAGAAGAAAAGCATATGCTAGAAATGCTTCATCTTAAAATCTCTTACAGAATTCATGTGAAGTAGCTACAGTTGGTTGTTTTCTGTAAGAGATTTTAAGATGAAGGCTCACACTTTTCTAGTATATATGTACAGATATCTACTTTGAGGGGACATAATAATCAAGAATCATAATTAGAGTATTTTTTGTTCTGCCAAACATGTGGGTCTAGCAGAGGCCAAAAGTACACAAAGGATAGGGGAGAGAGAGAATCTTGCTGGAAAGATGATTGAATTGCAGGCAAAAGAAATGCTCATCATAAAAGGAAGATTGGATATTTAGTCATCTTAGTCTATAAGCTTTCTTGAAGGCATCAAACTGAACAAGGAAGAATAAGGGTTGATACAAAGTGTAAAATTTTCACGTATATTTCACCGTTGTGTGGCGTAATCGCACTCCAATCAGTCAGTCCTGTACTCCCTCACCAACACTCGTGTTTATATTTAGTGACTTTGTAAGAATGCGAGCCAAAAAAAGCACACATTAAGTAAATTCATGTCTCATGCAATCTCAAGACAAAGGCAAAACTTCATAACTTTGTGATTGGGATTTGATCAAGAAGTATAGCAAGAAAATCGAGTTAAATTAAGTGACATGATCAGAGAAACGAACGATGCACTAACCTTCATAATTGGATCATATATTCCTGGACCAGTTCCCACTTTTGCCTCCACTTTTATGTTCAAGCTTAACATCTGTAATGACAATATCTTTCGAAGCAGCTTTACACATATCATAGACTGTAAGACCAACAATGGTGACTGCTGTCAAGGCCTCCATCTCCACCCCAGTTTTCCCAGTAGAGGCAGCCTGGCCCTGTATCTCAACACTAAAATCACGAGGGTTCAATGTTAGATCCACATGAACATGCGACAAGTTGATGTTATGGCATAGTGGGATAAGATTGCTTGTTTGCTTTACCCCACAAATTCCAGCAATCTTGGCTACAGAAAGAACATCTCCTTTTGCCATTCGGTTGGCTGAAACCAAATCAAACAGCCTTTTGGCCTAAAATAACTTTGCAACTGGCAATAGCCACTCTCTTGGTGATCTCTTTGGAGGAAATATCAACCATTTGGGCTTTGCCTTTACTACCAACATGCGTCAATCTAGATAAAAAGAAATTACGTTTTACATCATTGGTTACAGGATGTGATGATTCGTGAGCCGTAGTTTGGCCGTCTAAAGAACTGGCAAGACTGGATGAAGGAGGTGCACCGAAAACAGATTCCATTTCCTATGACCAAAATTAACAATTTTAAAGCTAAGATAAAGTGTTTTGTAATGTACTTCATTGATTACTACTTCAGTTTCTAAGAGTTGATAATATGGAATTCTCTTATGGTCTTGTTCTCCTTCTACTGCTTGTGACCAAGTTTGAAGCTAAAGTAATTCAAGTAGCATATAAATTACAGAAGACAAAATAACAACATCCGATTACTTAACATCAGTATGAGAAACATAACACCATGTTTGTTATTCTCACAGAGTAGAAAACGCCACCTGATTGAGCTCAGAGATAGACTTAGCAAGATCATGGCAGCTATAACGACTAAAGAACCTACTTCTAGGCTCTAGCCAGAGGCTTGAGTTTCGACGCAGCTCGATGAAGAAACATCATCACTTGCATTTCCTGTGGAGAACAAAAAATCAGGTGGTCAAAGCTTTGGTTAATAATCCTCTTGGTTTTGTCGTTGAGGCATTTTCACAAACACTTGGCAAAAACTTCAAATAATCTGCAGAAATGTGAATTAACCATTTACAGTAGTAATTCATAAGTAATGCAACAAACAGACCTTAGTCCTGTGATCCAGCATCTACTCCACTGGAACTTGTTCAAATGACAACAGAAACTTGTTCAAACCTTTTTTTTTTTTTTTGAGTTTCTCTTGTATGAGAGTAATTGATACAGCTGCAAACTGCAATTATTTTTGCTTAATCAAATCCAGTAAATTATGAAGTACAAATGATTACAACTAGCGCAACTATTTGTGTAAATATATTTTCACGTCGCCTAGAGTTCGACGGGTTCCATGGTCTAGTGGTTAGGACATTGGACTCTGAATCCAGTAACCCGAGTTCAAATCTCGGTGGAACCTCTCTCTATTTTTTTATTCTTGTTTTATTACTCAGAAATTAAAATTAAATTATTATCATTATTGTTATTATAATAATTTTTTATTCTTGTTTTATTACTCAGAAATTAAAATTAAATTATTCTTATTATAAATGAATAGAACATTGATGTTATGCGGCTACAAGTATTACTAATATACACAAGTATTCATTTTATAACTTTTTCGTAATCTTTTTAACTACAAAATGAACAATATTTATGTATATTACTAATACTTTTATGAAGTTGTAAATATATATCATCTCAATAGTTTAAGAGCTTGAAATATTTATTTACAATTTTATAAATTATAAATGTATTAGTGATATATGTATAAGCATTCATATACATGTATTATTAATATTTTTAATGAACTTGTATATTAGTATAGTGTCTTGCTTTGCGAGCTTTGATTACTTCATATGAGAGGCTCCATGTTACGTAAGGAGGTCCGTAAAATTGTCTCACATAAACTTTCCTCAACGATGCATTAGTTTACTTTAATCTTTGTGGCAATATGTAAATAAAATATTAAAACTTAAAATTTATTATTATTAAAAGTACTCTAACTCAATATGCCCCAACCTATTTTGATCTTTCTAATTTCGTTATCTATTTAAATAACTTTTTAATAATATATTGTAGTTTAAATTTTTTTAAACAAAAAAAAATCTTTTTAATTTAAAAAAATCACATTTAACTATTATTATAAACATATTAATGAACATATAAATTACAATGCAATCCATAAAATCTTTTTTTTCCTTAATGTATCTCCTATTCCATTACAAACTGGTCCGAACAAAGATCATGGTAATAGATCATTAAATCATTCAAGTTTTAGTTTGAATATCATCCCAACAAATTATAAACACATTACACATCAGATAACGAGCTTGATGCGAATGAGATTCGAGGTAAAGGAAAAAAAAAACAAATAAACGATATAGAGCAAGTCATTATTATTAGTGATATTTATTTATAGTTGTTTGATATGTTAATTTTCCTATTATATTATTTATAGTTAAGATCATGTATGATATAATTAAAATTAACTTACAAACAAAGTGAATTATCGAATAAATACTTATCTAATAAATATAACTAAATAACATGTACATATTTAAATGAAAATAATAAAATGTCCATCAGTACAACTTTTAATATGCCCACAACGTCAGAAGCATGATATAAATCAAGAAAATCATCAAGAAAACAAAAAATTAGTTGGAATTGGTTAAACTTAACCTTCCATACAAGTCATGCAGTTAATGACAACTAGAATTAGGATCCTACTTCTATATATATGTACAGAGATAGTAGCATACACTTACTAATTCATTTCATCTTATATACCTAGCATATGTAACCTTTCACCTCTGTAATATAATTTTTCATCAATGTCAATCAAAGCTTTTTATTGAAAATCTTTTTAGCCTTTTGTATTCTCATCCCTTCATTATATAAAAAATGAAATTAACAGGTATATTAGATTTTTGATACATCAGTTATAGACACATTAAAATTACAGGATTGCGTTTAAAATACACAAATAAAATTATAACAAATTAAATATAAATAAACTTAAAATTAAATGTCGACTAAAAGTCATCACTACTTATAAATCAAAATTATGAAAGGTTGAAATATTGACTAAGGTGGCTATGATAGTGACAACTAGTAATAAACAATGATTAAATAATTGAGAGATCGAATTATATTTGTAAAAAATCGTCAATACCTTACCATAGGTACAACTTCACCTATTTTATTAAATACTCATTTTAAGCTATACTTGGTTTTAAAAAATTATTATACTACAATAATCTATTAAAAAAGTCTAAGTTTATTAAACTACAATAATCTATTAAATACTCATTAGGATTGTAAGAGATTTTACAATTCTAAGTTTATTGCTACTTAGGTCAGTTTTCTAGACCCGACTCCACTCCCCGGCCAAAAGATGCAGTGCGCTTGTCATTCAGGATGTGGAGGACTATGCCTCAAAAAGGATCGGGTCTTAGCCTCTTGAGTCTAAGGCAAATCCTATAATTTCTTCCCCTCGCATCACCATAAGATACAAGAGGAAGGAGACTGCTCGATCCGACGATCGGGAGAGGTCATTTTTGGGATGGGATCCAGAATGGGTGGCGCCCTGTGAGAAGATGAAGGGTCTATTGCCGACCTACATTTTGGACTACATGCGATCCAGGTCTCCGAACTCATAGGATCTTGAGAAGCTTCATGCCTATGTCCAACTGGCATCTGAAGTGCTGATCCGGTCTTGGGCGCCCAACCTCCACAATTGGGTTCTAACTTGTCGGGCAATGACAATATTGTTGGATCAATCAATCAGAGGATATAATTTATTGATTTATGTACTTCAATAAATCCAATTTAATTAAGAGTGCAATCTCGTACTTATAGTGTAGTTGAACGAGATTAATAAGTTATTTTGACTAGTCAAGAGTTGATTAAGTTAAAATCAATTTATTGGAACTTAATTTAATTGCGTCCGATTAGGTCCCTTCGGTGGCTTTATTATGAACTTAATATATTATAAAGATTATAATATGTATTATAGTATAATAAAGTTTATTGGATTATCTGAATAAATATATTAGTTAAAAGATATTTATAAGATAAGTAGATCTGATATAATTTTATCCATATCTTTTTCCTATATGGAAAAGGAGTCTTGAAAAAAAAGAATAAGAGTCATAAAACTCCTAAGTTTTTGTTCTATTAAATAGTTCACAATATTATACGGTGCCCACACATATACTGCAGAAAAGTTTTAGAGAGAACACCGGAGAAGGCTTGACGGTTTGAGGTATGCAAATTATGTAGTATTTTTGAATACGAAGACGTTAAAGCACGCTACGAAAGATATTTCGTTAACCTTCTTATACGAGATTAATTATCAAATATGATATACATTATAATCGATCTTATGACGAGATTTCTGATTTAATTAGATGTAATTCTCGAGGGTTAATTCCTAACAAGTGGTATCAGAGCCATAGGTTTTGATATTATTTTGTATATTCTTTGACTAATTAATTTTTTGTATATTCTTTGATTAATTAATTTTGTTTATGATGTTTTAGTTTGAGCGGTGTTAGGTTGTGTGATATAATTGTTATGAGATGAATGTTTTAATTATGAACAATTTATGGCCTAATTTTGATAGAAATTGTATTTTATTTTTTCGAGTTTGTAAATAAGGGGGTGGATTACGTCTCCATAATTTCTCCTTGTTAGATATGAAATAGGTTACGAGATATTTTTTTTATATTTTAATTTTTCTGTTGCAACTACAGTTTCAATGACGCTAGAATATGGTGGTGTAGCATGTTCGACTACTTATCTACTTGATAATCTGGGCATTTTTTAAAAATTGGTTGAAGAATGCAAAAATCGGAGGTTGTTGCTTATCTTGTACTTGATGTTATGGGCCAACATTTAATAGTTGGGCCCAAGCCATGAGAAGATAAAAGGTCATGTTTGTCAATTCAGAAGCTAATGGGCCATGCACTTGGGCCTACCTTTTTCCTTAAGTTTTAGGCCATTCACATATAAGAATCTGGACCAGAAAAATTACAAATGGACTTTGAAGAATTGAGTCGGGTTGTGGCTCAATTGGAACTTTTAATTGTTTTGTAATTGTTGTGTCTAGATGGGCCATAAATATTTGTTCTTTATTTTTTATTATTATTGCATGAGATGCTTTAATTGAATTAAATGTCATTCATATAACATGTCATGTAGAAATCGTATGAACATTGCTCTAAGATTCTAATATGTCGTGCGTGCTTTTTTTTAATTTCTTTTCTAGTGGTTGACTAGTTCAGAGAATAATTATTGTGATTAATATTTGAACCATCTTAAGAGTTGAAATGGTTGAACTCATACTAATCCAAGAAAACCCATTTTTTATAACAAAATATTAAGTGTGTGAGGGATCATTTTATGAGCCCAAGGCCTCCCTTATTAGCCTGAAAGTAAGAATATATGTATACTTTGTGCCAATTAATTTGGTCTCCCTATAGGAGGGTTGCATTGTTTTGGTTACTTGATTGGGCCCAATAAATGGTAAATAAATTTTAATTTGATTAAGTGTATTTATCCTATAGATTTCACACTTGATTAAAAGATTTAAAATTTATTAATATAAGGGTTATACACTTAAATCGAAACATTAAGAGGACTTCCTATAAAATATCCAATTAATGTAGTAGATGGCTAAAAATAATGTGATACTAAGTCAATATAGCATGAGATGCGGGATGTTTGATTTAGTGGGAGATTCCCAACCTAACTATAAATCAACATTTACTTCTCCTATAGATAAGTATGTCATGATTTTGGAGTTCTAGGTAGTTCATCACATAAAATAGTTTTGGGTCTACTTATTTTTTTTTATGCTTTCATCCGTATTATGCATGCTCATCTTTTTCATTTATTTATATTTCAGAAAATGTCTGCAAACGTCTTGTCGTTGATTTTGAATAAGAATCAACTAGTGGGAGATAATTACATAGACTGGAAACGAAATCTTTTAATTGTTCTCACTGCGGAGAGGTTCAAATTTGTGCTAGATGAACCCTATCTTGCTATCCTCACTAATGAGTCCACTGCTGCGTAAAAGGGGACTTATGATAAATGGATTCATGCTGATGATATGGCTCGTTGCTATATTTTCGATTCAATCTCAAATGTATTACAACAAAAATATCAGTTTATTAGGACATCCACTGAAATCATGGAACGCCTTCAAGAAATGTTTGCGCATCAAGGACGTCAAGCTCTTCAGACTGCCATTAGAAACATTATGAACCTGCGTATGAAACCTGGGACAGCCATGAGAGACTATATACTTATGCTGATTGGTCAATTCAACGTGGCTGAGGTTTTAGGGACTAAGATCAGTGCGGAGACTCAAGTTAACATAGCTTTGGAGACTCTCCCTGAGATGTTCTCACAATTCAAAGTCAACTATAACATGAATAAGTTAAACATGTCCTTGACCGAACTGATGAAAGAGCTTCAAAACGCTGAGAGTGTTCTTAAGGTTCAAAGTGGTGATGCTTATATTGTTGCTTTTGCTGGGCTCTCATCCAAACCGAAAAGTAAGAATGGAAAAAGGAAGAAGTTCAACAAGAAGGGTCCACAACAACAAGCAAAGAAAGCTAAGACCCAAGAAAAATCTGACGGGAAACTAAAAGGGAAATATTTTGAATACGGGATCATTGGAAAAGAAATTGTCCAGTTTACCTAGCTAAGAAATAAGGAAAGGGTGAGTTATCCTTTATTGAGTCATGTTTAGTAGTTGATTCTACAGATACATGGATAGTAGATTTTGGAGCCACTAACCATGTTTGCAATACTTTGTAGAGGTTCCAAGTAACCAAGGAGCTTAATGAAGGAGATCATACCTTGAGGGTTGGCACATGAGCTGTGGTATCTGCAAAAGCTGTCGGAAATGTTTATCTTTATTTTTCAAGTAGGAAACATTTGGTTTTAAGTAATTGTTATTATGCCCCATACATTACTAGAAATTTGATTTATGTTGCTTTGTTATTCAAATAAAAATATCATGTTCATTTTTCTTCTATGATGGTTGATATTTCTTTTAATGAAGCTATAATGTGTAAATGATATTTGGATAATAATTTGTTTATCTTAAAACCAACCGATAACTTTTTATACCACACCAAAAAACGCATAAAGTTATCTCCAACTAATGAGACTTACTTTTGACACCTAAGACTTGGTCATATTAACCTTAATAGGATTCAAAGACTTGTAAATGATGACCTTTTGTTTGATTTAAAGATTGAACCATTACCTATATGTGAATCTTGTTTGGAGGGTAAAATGACTAAGAGGTCCTTAAAGTACACAGGACTAAGAGTTAAGAAAGTTTTGGAATTAGTACACTCCGATGTATGTGGACCAATTAAAGTCCAAGCTAGAGGTGGATATGGATACTTCATCATTTTCACTGATGACTACTCAAGATATGGTTATGTTTATCTAATGGCTCGCAAGTCTGAGACACTTGAAAATTCAAGGAATTTAGACTGGAAGCGGAAAAACAATTAGGTAAGAATATAAAAATATTTTGATCTGATCGAGGTGGTGAATATCTATCTAGTGACTTTAGAGCATACTTGACAGAGAATAAGATTTTATCTCAGTTGAGCGCACCAAGTACTCCACAACAGAATAGTGTCTCGGAAAGGAGAAACAAGACCTTGTTGGACATGGTCAGAATTATGATGAGTTTCTCTACTTTTAGTGCTTCCTTTTGGAGATATACACTACAAACTGCTATGTATGTACTGAATATGGTTCCGTTTAAGTCTGTACCTAATACATCCTTCGAATTGTGGAATGGGCGTAAGCCAAATCTAAGACATATTCGTGTATGGGGATGTCCAACATATGTGCTTAAAGGTAAGACATATAAGATAGAATCAAGATCAGAATTATGTGTGTTTGTAGGATATCCTAAAAGGATAAGAGGTTACTACTTTTATAGTCCTCAGGATAAAAATGTATTTGTAAGTACAAATGCGACCTTCTTAAAGGACAAGTATATAGAAGAGAATGAATTTAGGAACAAGGTTCTTTTGAAAAAGGTGGGGGAAAATATTCCTGATTCATTTAATTCAAAGATCCGCATTGAACCTATTCATCCTGAATTCATAAATCTACCGCCATCGGTTATTGGATCCAGTGGGAGTTATATTGAGATTCCACCTACTGTGCCAACTGGTTCTCCGATTAATGAGGTAGTAGAAAATCATGATCTTATTGTTCATTCACCTCCTGGTGTAGGAATGGATACAGAAGGACATGGAGAATAAGAACAAGCTCTAGTCATCCAGGAACCTATAGTGGCTAGACGAAGTAAGAGAGTCGTTAAACAACCTCCTAGATTCTTGTTTTACGGAGGGTCTTTTAAGGCAGTCTCTACTGAGCAAGAGGAAGATCCCACTTCGTTTAGTGAGGCTATAGAAGATATTGACGTTAATCATTAGAGAAGTGCCATAGATTCAGAAATGAATTCCATGTACACTAATTCTATTTGGGATCTTGTAGTTAAGCCTAAAGGAGTAAAATCCATTGGGTGCAAATGGATCTATAAGAGAAATAGAGGAATAGATGGAAAGGTAGAGACCTTTACAGCTAGATTGGTTGCCAAGGGTTATACCCAAAGGGAATGGATCAAATTACGAAAAAACATTTTCACCGGTAGCCATGCTAAAGTTTATTTGAATTCTCTTATCCATTGCAGCTCATTTTGATTATGAGGTGTGGCAAATAGATGTCAAGACAGCTTTCCTTAATGGAAATCTTAACGAGAGCATTTATATGATGCAACCAGATGGTTTTATCCAAAATGGTCAAGAGCATAAAATATGCAAACTGAATAGGTCCATTTATGGACTTAAACAGACGTCTAGAACCTAAAATATTAGATTTGATCAAGTAATTAAAACTTGTGGTTTTGATCAGAATCTTGAAGAGCCTAGTGTCTATAAAAAGATAGAAGGTAAAAATGTTATTTTTCTCGTGTTGTATGTGGATGACATCCTACTGATTGGAAATAATGTGGGATTGTTAACATCAACAAAATACTTGTTAGCACAACAGTTTGATATGAAGGACTTGGGAGAAGCAAACTATGTTTTAGGAATTCAAATCTTACGAGATAGAAAAAACAAGATGATTGATTTATCTCAAGTTTCATACATTGACAAAATACTAGTAACATTTGTCATGGAGAATTCCAAGAAAGGTTTAACTCCTTTCAGACATTGAGTCCACTTGTCACGGGCACAATCTCCAAAAACTCCTACTGAAGTGGAATACATGAAACGGGTTCCTTATGCTTCTGCTGTATGAAGTCTCATGTATGCAATGGTATGTACGAGACCAAATATTTGTTATATTGTTGTGATAGTCAATAGATATCAGTCGAATCCAGAGCCTAAACACTGGATTACTGTAAAACATATTCTCAAGTATCTTCGTAGAACAAAAGATTATATGTTGGTATATTTAACATCAGATTTAGTGTTGGTGGGATATACTGATTCTGATTTTCAAGCTGATAGAGATTCTCGAAAATGTACATCAGGATCAGTATTCACTTTTGGTGGCGGAACAGTTGTTTGGAGAAGTGTAAATCAATCGTGTATTGTTGATTCCACAATAGAGGTTGAGTACGTGGCTGCTTGCGAAGTAGCCAAAGAAGCAGTATGACTAAGAAATTTTTTGCTAAGCCTAGAGGTGGTTCCTTCTGTGTCACATTCCATTATACTGTTTTATGACAATAGTGAAGTAGTGACAAATGCAAAAGAGCCAAGAAACCATAAACGTGGAAAACACATTGAGTGAAAGTATCACCTTGTAAGAGATATAGTTCAACGAGGAGATGTCACTGTGTGCAAGATTGCATCTGCAGATAATCTTGTCGATCATTTTACTAAGAGTTTATCCAGTGGTATTTTTTGGGGTCATACTAGGAACATAGGTGTACTAGACATGTCCCATTTACTTCAGGGCAAGTGAGAGAGAATGTTGTTAGTATATATAAACTTATGTGTCCTTGAGTAAACCTTTATTTCTTCAGACATTTTGAATTGATATAATTTGTTCTTTTGAATACATGATTGAGCTTTGCATGAGTTCATGGATTGTAGACATATTTTAAATCGAGTGTTTAAGTTGTTAAGCACATAAGGATTCGATTTAATTTTCGATCCATAAATTTTTTGTTCGTGATCAGTAAATAAATTGGGTAATTTATTTTGATAAGATCATCTTAATTTTATTGAAGTTTGTCTTTAACTTGAAAATCAAATTGAGGGACATATGGTGTATTGGATGAGATCATATGAAATTAAATTGTGATTTGACCTTACAATTTAAATTCATTGATTGACGTATATGTTACCTTAATCTTAAGCAGTTGTGTAACTTTGTTACTAACTTGAAGTTCTTTGAGATGCCAAAAGGTGAGATCATTTAATTGGTCAATATCTCGATATTTTGGGAATTAAAGTGAAATAATGGAGAACATATATTTGCAATATTAGATACCTTCACCTATTAAATATACATGATCATGATCTCACATGTTTTTCTATTTGACAGCAAATCTGAGCTTAGTATTCAACATTGTTGTTGAATCATATTATGTGATGTGATCATATAGGACTGTCAGATAGAAGTTGAGGTTTGAGATTGATGAATATTGGAAATAAAGCTTATTGGTCATGGTAGCATATCCCAATTTTTAATTGATCGAAGGGGGTAATATGTTGGATCGATCAATCAGAGGATGTAACTTATTGATTTATTTGTTTCAATAAATCCAATTAAATTAAGAGTGCAAACTCGTACTTATAGTGGAGTTGAACGAGATTAATAAATTATTTTGACTAGTCAAGAGTTGATTAAGTCAAAATTAATTTATTGGAGCTTAATTTAATTGGGTCCGATTAGGTCCCTTCGATGGCTCTATTATGAACTTAATATATTATAAAGATTATAATATGTATTGCAGTATAATTAAGTTTGTTGGACTATCCGGATAAATATATCAGTTAAGTGATATTTATGAGATAAGTATATCTGATATGATTTTATCCATATCTTTTTACTATATGGAAAATGAGTCTTGAAGAGCAAGAATAGGAGTTCTAAAACTCCTAAATTTTTGTTCTATTAAATGGTCCACAATATTATACGGTGCCCACACACATATACGGTAGAAAAGTTCTAGAGAAAACACCGGAGAAGGCTTGGCGGTTTAATTCCCAACAAATATGGTTTCTACCCTTGTTCTTGGAGGTCGGAGGCTGAATTTTCTTCTCGCCGCCAATGGTAAAGCCAATGAGACCGAAGCAAAGTTGACGTAAGTCATGACTGAAGTTGTTGATCTGAAAATCAACCTTCAAGCCATGAAGGATTTGAAGGACCGGTCCAAGACAGCTCGGAAGAAGGCCAAGGAGGCTCCAAAGCAGGAGAGGATGGAGAAGGTTCGGTACAAGGCTAAACTTTCAAATGCGAAGGACCAGTACAACGTAGCTCGGAGGCTCTCAAACACCTTCAAGCCACGAAGGATTTGAAGGACCGATCCAAGACAGCTTGGAAGAAGGTTGAGGAGGGTCTCAAGCAGGAGAGGATGAAGAAGGTTCAATACAAGGCTGAACTTTCAAATGCAAAAAGAATTCATGTAAACCGAGAGAAGCAGCCAGAGAGGATGCCCTGTTTGAGTATCGAGATATGACGAACGTGGGCTACATCTGTGCTATTGTAGATGTGGCCAAGCTATCGGAAACCAAAGACCCTAAGGCCAACCTGTTCATGCTGAAGGCCGTGTTGGGTTGGGTTTCCAACTTGTGGAGAGGCCAAATACCCAACATAAGCAATGTCTAAGTAAAGGCCCAATACTTAGACATTGTAACCCTAATATTTAGGGGACACTTGCCAAATAAGGAACCAAGAGAGAAAAACAAAAAAGAAAAAAGAGAAATAGAGTGACTATTTTTTGGTTTTGGAGACACCCAAACCAAAAAAGTTCCAAGGGAATCTGCCAGAGATTCAACCGTCGGATCGAGCTGAAATTTGGTCAACACGTTCAAGTCTTGTCGAAGTATATTCTGAACGGTGGGGATCTGATTTAGAGTTCTGTATCGTGGAAACAGTCACGAACAGCAGGACACATCGAGGAATATTCTGGACAGTGGAGATCGGATTTGGATATTCCAAAAGGCAGGAATAGTTGCTGGAAGAAAGGGTTGTTTTGGGTGAGGTCGCTTTGATACTTGTGTGTAGTTAAGATTTGTTGTCTTGACACTTGTGTATTTTGAATATCTGCATTGGCAGATTTGAACTTGGTGTACTCATCTGACCTTTTTGGTTATAATGAATTTTTGGGTGGACTTCGGTCCCGTGGTTTTTACTCACGTCGAGGAGGTTTTCCACGTTAAATTGCTTGTGTTGTTTCCTTTTGTTGATTGATGTTTTGTGCATTATTGATTGCTTGTTATTACTTCCTGCTTGGTTCACACAAGAGAGAGATAATTATATTTCCGCTACGTTGATTTTTAAGCGATCAAATAAATTGAATTATGTGCTTTTATCCCAACAAAGTGGTATCAGAGCAGGTTCTTACTCTGTGTCTTGTGGTGAACATGGATGCTAATACAAGTAGAATGGTGAATCTGAATGGTTCTAATTATCACGTATGTAGAGGAAAAATGGAGGACCTTTTATATGCGAAAGATTATTATTTACCCATGTTTGAGAGTCAAAAGCCTGATAGTAAAAGTGAATCTGAATGGAACATATTACACCGGTAAGTATGTGGCTACATTAGGCAGTGGGTGGATGATAATGTGTTGAACCATGTTAGCGTAGAAACAAATGCACGATCCTTGTGGGAAAAACTTGAGCAGTTGTATGCAAGGAAGACTGGGAACAATAAGTTGTTTCTAATCAAGTAGTTGATGAATTTGAAATATAGAGATGACACTCTCATGACTGATCACTTGAATTCATTTCAGGGCATCATTAATCAATTGTTAGGAATGAATATCAAGTTCGAAGATGAAATATAGGGTTTATGGCTTCTTGGTACGCTGCCTGATTCGTGGGAGACATTCAGGACATCATTGTCTAATTCAGCTCCTGATGGTACCATTACCATGGATTTAGCTAAGAGCAATGTTCTGAATGAAGAGATGAGAAGAAAGTCACAGAGTTCATTTCAACAATCAGAGGTCCTAGTTACAGAGAGACGGGGAGAAGCAAGAGTAGAGGTCCGAAAGACAAGAACAAAGACAGAAGCAAGTCCAACAGATACTCTAAAGTTGAGTGCTGGAATTGTGGCACTCTAGGTCATATAAAGAAGAATTGTCGAAAACCCAAGCGAGATGACAAGGAAGATAAGGGAAATGAAAAGATGAATGAAGAAGGAAATGCTGATGATCGAGTTTCAGCTGCCACAAGTGATTTTCTCATCTTTCATGATTATGATACTGTTAATCTTGCATGTCATGAGACCAGTTGGGTAGCCGATAGTGGTGCATCCATACATGCTACATCTCGGAGAGATATGTTCACCTCCTATACATCGGGTGACTTTGAAAATGTTAGGATGGGTGATGATGGCTTGGCTAAAGCCATTGGTGTTGGAGATGTATGTTTGCAGACTTGCAACGGTACTATGCTATACTTGAAAAATGTCAAGCATGTACCTGAGCTTCGTTTGAATTTGATATCTGTTGGAAAACTTGATGATGAAAGTTTTTGCAGTACTTTCTCTAATGGTCAGTGGAAGCTTACGAGAGGCTCCTTGGTTGTGGCCAGAGGCAAGAAACATTCTTCTTTGTATTTGATGCAGGTGAAATTTCTTGATCGCTCTATAAATGCAGTGGAGAGTGAGAGAAATATTGAATTGTGGCATAGCCGTCTCAGCCACATCAGTGAGAAGGGTTTGATGATTCTGGTCAAGAAAAATCTCATTCCTAAAATGAAGGATGCATCCTTACAGAAGTGCTCCCACTGTCTGGCGGGAAAGCAAACCAAAGTTGCTTTCAAGACATCCCCTCATTCAAGAAAACCAGGTATACTCGATCTAGTATATTTTGATGTTTGTGGCCTTATGAAAACAAAAACTATTGGTGGTGCTCTCTATTTTGTGACTTTTATAGATGATCACTCAAGAAAGACATGGGCTTATACATTGAAGACGAAGGACCAAGTGCTTGACGTGTTTAAGCAGTTTCAGGCTTTAGCTGAGAGGCAAACTGGGAAGAAGTTTAGATGCATCAAAACTGACAAGGGTGGTGAGTATTCCGGTCTATTTGATGATTATTGCAGACAGAAGGGAATTTGTTATCAAAAGACACCTCCAAAGACTCCTCAACTAAATGGGCTAGCAGAAAGGATGAACAGGACACTGATAGAAAGGGTAAGATGTTTGCTTTCAGAAGCAGGTTTACCTAGATCATTCTGGGGTCGTACATGTTTTGAATCTTACACCTTATGTCCCTTTAGAGTTTGATGTTCCAGACAGGGTTTGGTCAGGGAAAAATATTTCCTACAACCACTTGCGGGTCTTTGGGTGTAAAGCCTTTGTTCATATTCCCAAAGATGAGAGGTCAAAACTTGATATGAAAACTCGACCGTGTGTGTTTCTTGGTTATGGCCAGGATGAGTTCGGCTATAGGTTCTATGATCCAGTGGAGAAGAAACTTGTTAGAAGTCGAGATGCAGTGTTTGTTGAGGATTAAACAATCAAAGATATTAAGAAGACCATCAAAATTGCTCCCACATCCAGTAGTGGCTTGATTGATTTGGATATAAGTCACCATCATGGTCCAGTACAGTGTGAAGAGGATAATCAGGATCAGCCTAATGATGAGAATTGTGATGTTCCTGCTGAGACAGCTGATGCAGACCAGTCATTGCTACCACCAGAGGTTCCAGAACCACATGTTGAACCACCTAGAAGGAGTACTAGACCTCCTAAACCTAATACACGATATCTTCCTGATGAATATGAGCTTTTGCTTGATGGGGGAGAACCCGAATGCTTTGATGAAGCAATGAACGATGAGCACAAGAATGAGTGGTTGCACGCAATGCAAGATGAGATGAAGTCCCTATATGAGAATGACACATTTGAACTGACAAAACTGCCTGAAGGGAAGAGAGCTTTGAAATGTAAGTGGGTGTACCGAATAAAGCAAGATGAGTTCACCTCATGTCCGCGGTTCAAAGCTAGATTAGTTGTCAAGGGCTTTAGTCAGAAGAAAGGCATTGACTTCGATGAAATCTTTTCTCCAGTTGTTAAGATGTCATCTATTCGTTTTGTATTTGGCTTAGCAGCTAGTCATGACTTGGAGGTCGAGCAGATGGATGTGAAAACTGTTTTTCTCTACGGCGTGTTGGATAAAGAGATATACATGGAGCAGCCTGAAGGCTTTAGGGTGTGAGGAAAAGAAAAATATGTGTGCAAGCTGAAGAGAAGTCTGTATGGGTTGAAGCAAGCACCTAGACTATGGTATCAAAAGTTTAAGTCAGTTATGGGGGATCAAGGCTACCAGAGAATTACTTCTGATCATTGTGTTTTTGTGCAAAATTTTTCTGATGATGACTTTGTTATATTATTGATCTATGTTGATGATATGTTGATTGTTGGCAGGAATGCTTCAAGAATTGACAGGTTGAAGAAGCAGTTAAGTGAATCCTTTGCCATGAAGGATTTGGGGCCAGCAAAGAAGATTCTTGGCATTAGAATCTACCGGGATAGGGCAAACAAGGTGTTGCACTTGTCACAGGAGCAATACATTGAGAAAGTGTTTGAGCGATTTAATATGAGCAAAGCTAAAGTGGTTAGTTCTCCTCTTGCCACTCACTTTAAGCTCGGAGCTCATCATAACCTTTCTATCGATAAAGAGAAAGAAGCAATGAAGAGAGTTCCATACGCTTCAGCTGTGGGAAGTTTGATGTACGCGATGGTGTGCACGAGACCTGACATAGCACATGCAGTTGGTATTGTTAGTCGTTACATGTCCAATCCGGGAAATGAACATTGGAATGCAGTGAAGTGGATACTGAGATATCTACGAGGCACATCTAGTATGACACTCACTTTCGGAGGTGGGAAGCCGAAGTTAATCGGCTACACCGATTCGGATATGGCATCAGATGTAGATACTAGAAAATCCATTTCAGGTTACTTGGTAACATTTTCAGGTGGTGCAGTGTCATGGCAATCAAGATTGCAAAAGTGTGTTGCACTTTCGACAACTGAAGCAGAGTATATCGCAGCAATGGAAGCCTGCAAAGAGTTGTTGTGGTTCAAAAGGTGTATGGAGGACATTGGTCTCAAGCATGAGAGATACGTTATATTTTGTGACAATCAAAGTACTATCCATCTTGGCAAGAATTTCACATTTCATTCAAGAACAAAACATATTGATGTGAGGTATCATTAGATGAGGGATGTCATCAATGATAAGTTGCTTGAACTTGAGAAGATTCACACGTATGATAATGGTGCCGATATGATGACCAAAGCGTTGTCAAGAGACAAACTTGAGATTTGCCGGGAGGTAGCCGGGATGGCTAATCCCTCCACATAGTCGGAAAGGGGGAGATTTGTTGGGTTGGGTTTCCAACTTGTGGAGAGGCCCAATACTTAGACATTGTAACCCTAATATTTAGGGGACACTTGCCAAAGAAGGAACCAAGAGAGAAAAAGAAAAAAAAGAGAAATAGAGTGACTATTTTTCGGTTTTGGAGACACCCAAACCAGAAAAGTTCCAAGAGCATTTTCCGGAGATTCAACCGTCGGATCGAGCTGAAATTTGGTCAGCACGTTCAAGTCTTGTCGAAGTACATTCTGAATGGTGGAGATCTGATTTTGGAGTTCTGTATCGTAGAAACAGCCACGGACAACAGGACACATCGAGGAATATTCTGGATGGTAGAGATCGGACTTGGATATTCCAAGAGGTAGGAACAGTTGCTGGAAGAAAGGGTTGTTTCGGGTGAGGTCGCTCTGATACTTGTGTGTGGTTAAAATTTGTTGTCTTGACACTTGTGTGTTTTGAATATCTGCATTAGCAGATTTGAACTTGGTGTACTCATCTGACCTTTTTGGTTATAGTGAATTTTTGGGTGGACTTCGGTCCCGTGGTTTTTACTCCTCACATCGATGAGGTTTTCCACTTTAAATTGCTTGTGTTCTTTCCTTTTGTTGATTGGTGTTTTGTGCATTATTGATTGCTTGTTATTACTTCCTGCTTGGTTCACACAAGAGTGGGATAATTATATTTCCGCTGCGTTGATCTTTAAGCGATCAAATAAATTGAATTGTGTGCTTTTATCCCAACAGGCCGACCTCATAAGCCATCTCCAAACCTACCCAATGCTTGAAGGTTGTGATATCGACTTCGGGCTTTAGGGCCCTCAGCCAATTTTTGGGCTCTTGGCTCCGAGTTGGTCGGACCAGTTGACGGGCGGGGAGGGCAGCGATGATGGTGCGAAGAAACTCGGGCTTGGGGCTTAGTTGTTAGTCAACTTTTGAGTTTTTTCTTTTGTAGTTTTAGTTCCATAACTGTTGGGCACAGTTTGCCTTTTCAACTTTTGAGGTTGTGGTGGTCTCGCTCAGTGAATGAGTCTTATAGACCTTTAATGAAACTAAAATACTTGTTGAAAAGCAAAACATTATGAAACTGATATGAGCAAAACTAAAAGTGGTTCTTTCACTTGCTTGCAAAAATCATTTTGTTATTTTCTATCATCAACATATTCAATCTTGAGCCCAAATTCAAATTTAAAATATACCATGATAATAATTAAAAATGTGTTTGATATTTATAGATAAAAAAAGTATATATAATTTGTGATCCCTAAAT
Organism: Scutellaria barbata; assembly: GCA_028654395.1. Classification (NCBI taxonomy): domain Eukaryota; kingdom Viridiplantae; phylum Streptophyta; class Magnoliopsida; order Lamiales; family Lamiaceae; genus Scutellaria; species Scutellaria barbata. Next base: position 18,090,917 of record CM053644.1, on the reverse strand, counting down.
AATGTCAATTTTTTTAAACTTTACTAAGTCTAATGTTTTTTAGTCTCATATATTAAACGGACTCATACCAATTTACATATACAATTATAAATATGGGTGAGACTAAAGGCACCCCAACATCTTCTAAGGGCACCCCATAATAATAATAAAAAATTAAAAATAATAAAAGATTAAAATGCCCTTTTAGAAAGTAATTTTGTTTCGTTCGGTCGAAACAGCCGAACATATTTTCACCCGTTCGGCCTAGGTGGCCGAACATGCTTCTACTTGTTCGGCCAAGGTAGCCGAACACTCTTCTATGTGTTCGGCCAACCAGGACCGAACGAAACTGTTCAGGTTTGATCGATTTTTTGTGTTTTTTCATAAGATTTTCACTTAATTTTCATATATTTATCAAAATCGTGGAATGTTCGTCATTATGTTGGCATTACATTTCTTAAGAAATTAAAAGATTTAATATTAAAGAAGCAAGAAAGATGAAAAATAGAACTCAAGAACCCCTAGTTTACTTCTTCTTCCATTTCTCTATTTTTCATCTTTCTTGCTTCTTTAATGTTAAATCTTTTAATTTTTTGAGAAATATAATACCAACATAATTACGAACATTTCACGATATTGATAAATATATGAAAATCGAGTGAAAATCGTATGAAAAAACATAAAAAAAATAAATCAAACTCGAACAGTTTCGTTCGGTCCTGATTGGCCGAACACATAGAAAAGTGTTCGGCCACCTTGACCGAACAAGTAGAATCATGTTCGGCCACCTCGGCCGAACAGATGAAAATGTGTTCGGCTGTCTCAGCCGAACGAAACAAAATTATTTTCTAAAAGAGTATTTTAATCTTTTATTATTTTAATTTTTTTATTATTATTATGGGGTGCCTTTAGAACTCAATATGGTGCCTTTAGTTGGTCCCTATAAATATAATTAAAGTCCCTATAAATATAATTGAAAAACCTTATATATTAATAATTGGTGAGTTATAAAGTGATTTTACAATTTAAAAAAAAAAAAATATCTAAAATGATGGCCTAATTTTGAAGATGTAAGATTGGGCAACCGAATGAAAAGTATAATATAAACCCCACTTATCACAATATAAATAATAATTGAAAAAAAATAGCAATCAAATGTAGAATTTGGTAATGGAGTTAAGCTCAATGGGTTTTAGTCTTATAATAACAAGAATTTAATTAGATATACAGACCCATTAAAACACCTCCCACTCTGAGAATCCAATGGAACACAAACAAACGCAAACTAACTTCCCTTTCTTCTCATAAACCCGAATGCAAATGTTAGCCCTTCGCCGGCTCAATAAAACTTCCATAATCGCCTCCGCCTGTCCCTTTTGCAGCGTCACCCCATCACCACTTTCTCCTCCGCCAAATATGACGAGCTTATCAACGCCGCCGGCCGTAAAGGCCACTCTAACGCCGTGCGCCACCTTCTCTCCAACCGTTTAATCGAAGGATGCCTCAGGTAAAAAAAAAAAATTATAGTAAGAACATTCTGATTTCTAGCTCACAAAATTCCTCGTCGGTCGTCCTCAATCCTCACACAGGCAACCCATTCTCTTCTGAAGATATCAAACCCTCGATTTGTTGCTATCAATTTACAGGTATATCAGCTATTCAACATTGTTTGGTGGTTTAATTTTCAAGATTATCTGAATTCTTTGGCTTGGAATTTTTGTGTTTTGATGAGTTGTGCTGAATCTGAGCCGTTGAATTTGACAATTTCGCCATGAATGCAACGCAGATCTCTTCTTTTTGCACTATCCTTTTACCCCTTTTTGAGCCCTAGAAGATCCATTTGTAATTCTCTGTAAACCCACTTAAGGATTTGTTCAATTGAATATATTTGTTTATCTGGGAATTTTCTGAGTTTATTTTTTTTAATTTTAATATTGATTGGTCGTAAGATGGCGGCGACAAAATCATCGGGCCGATTTTTCACGATCGGCTTGGTGGCATCGTGGTATTCATCTAACATTGGTGTTTTGCTACTGAACAAGTATTTGCTGAGCAATTTCGGATTTTATTGTATTTTCTTAATTGTATTGGGATGCGTATTCTTATTGAGGTCAATGAAAAATTCTCAGTAAAAGGCTTATTTAGTTTCTTTGCAGAAGATTATTTACGCCCTCTAAATTGGATTTGAAAGAATGGCAAAAGTTAGAGACAGAACTGAGGATTTTAAGGATGCTGCTCGGCGAGCTGCACTGAATTTGGGATATAATGAGGTTCTTTCTTGTCTATACATTTTGTTATCATTTCATCATGGTATGCGGGATGGTTCTAGAATTTCAATTCATGGAGCATTTTGGAAAAACCACTGAAATCCTTATGCATTGCTCAAAATTAATTTATGTCGCTGATTCTGCTTTCTAGTTGATGGTACTAATCTCTGTACATTGTGGATTTGTGATTTATTTTGGCAGTCCAAAATTGCATCTATAATGGCATCATTTATCATGCATAAAACTTTGAAAAGGTCATCATTCACAAAAGCAGCGCTGACAACGGTACATTTGTTTTGGATCGCTGGAATGCACTTACAATCTCAGTATATGACTGACATTTTTTGTCGAGACATATACCTTTTCTTGTGAGTCAGTTTCTGACTCTATAACATTTATCTGCCAGCTTGAAAGTATCCGGTCTTTAGATCAGTTTCTCCTGAAGCATAAAAAAGATTATGTGGATGCTCATCGTACCACTGAACAAGAGAGAGATAGCATTGAGCATGAGGTAAGATATCTGCTTTATTCTTTCCCTTGCTTTTATAAGATAATCATCATTGGTTCAAACTATTTATTTTTCAGTTTAGAGCTCTCATAAATTCTAAGCATTATGTCAATGATTTGTTTCTGCAATTATACTTCCTTGTGGACAAACCTTGAAGAAGACTTAAATGCTTTATAGCTAATTTGAAGCAGTCTACTGCCAGCATCTTTCTTGCTATGCACTTATGCTACAAAATGCTTCTCACATATTGCTACCATTTCTCCTCATTGCATTTATCCATAATAATATGACTTTCAGAAATTGCATGGATAGATCTCTACCTATTGTTGAACAATAGGTATGTATGAGAGTGTTGTATGATTTCTGTGGGGATATATAATGAATAGTTTAGTGGCAGGAAAAAGCTAGCATTTCTTGACCATCTGATCTATGTACTTTCTGTCCCAACATTGCTTGTACTTGTCCAGATTACATCAATTTTTTGCCGTTCTTATCCTAATACCCTCATGTGACAAGTCAAGACATTATCTAGGGGTAGTTTCATAATTGAAAAGTCATTCCACCGCATGGTAGGATATGCTAAACTATACATCCTAATTTTTAAATGAAAATCGGCTATTTTTCCTGCAGAATTGAGTCCTCTTGCCTTGGCCTATGCCTCCTTTGAACTACTACAAGTGTTAAGTCATAGAATTACGATTTCTGTTGCAATTCTTTCAGTATTGTTAAATAGGTGATCTTTTGAACATCTTGTGGGCTTTCTTCTTTTGAAATCATTAATAATTTTGTGTCCAGCACATGCTGTGCTTGGATCCAATACATACTGTGCAATGTGGTTTTTTTTTTTCCCCTCAATTTCCTATGGTTCAATTGTCATATGTACCATGAGTTGTCCTCACATGAATCACTTCTATCAGAATATTCTATCTCGAGCATACTGATTTGTTCTGAACTACAGAAAGAGAGTAGATTCATCTACATTCAACTAGTAGATTGAGAGCTCCTGATATCCAAACTACTATTATTTGTACTCACATTTATTCATCCAAACTACTCGATTTGGTTTGCTATGACAAAAAAGTATGTCATATTTATTCTGTTCTAAATTGTTGTTTAATTGTTTTAACTAAGTGGTTTGCTGTCACATATTGACATATGGGTTTGTCAAACCAACATGTTTCTTAGTGAACTCTACTTTATGCAGGTTACAGTCTTCATCAGAGCATGCAAAGACCAAATAGATGTTCTCCAAAAAAGCATAAATGATGAGGCGGCAAACTCAAAGGGATGGCTTGGTATTAGGAGTGACAATTTGAATGCTGATACTATAGCTTACAAACATGGAGTAGTATGACTTTTTTATTTCTTAGTTGTATGTCACTTTGCATATGGTGTGGTTACTCACTGTAACTATTGTTTGCGATCTAGACCCTTACTCCAGTTGTTCAACATTATACAGGCAAAGACAATTTTTTGGAGAAACATGGTTGTTGACTCTTTTGATACTCTATACATGAATACTAAGTAGGGTCATGATTTGTTAGGTATTATAGTCCTACATAATTCAAGTTCTTTATTAAACGTGTCTAGGATTTGACAAGATAATGTAATAACCATCATTTGTGGCATTGAAATGCATCTTTTGGGTTTTAATATTAGGAAGTAACCACTTGTGTCCATGTCAAAGATACTCTTAAAGCATACTACTAATTTTATTGTCATTTGTTGTATCTTGAATCACTTTTTCGTCAAAGCGCAGGTACTGATTTTGAGTGAAAAACTTCATTCAGTGACGTCACAATTCGATCAGCTTAGAGCTTTGCGCTTCCAAGAGGCTATCAATCGGGTGACACCAAGAAGAAAGCAGAAGCAGAGTGGCCCTACTTATGTTGCAGAGAGCTCTACTTCTGGAAATATAGAGACTAGAGAAGTAAACAACTCGGGAGTGAGGCAGACAGACGATGCTCAAGCAGGACCTATTAGATTTCAGCAACAAATGTTAGATGACGAGACTCATGCTCTTCAGGTAATCGACATTGTGATTCTCTTAAGTATCTTCATCTACAGCACAGCATAACAGGCCAAGCCACATAGCCTTCTCAAAAAAAATTGACGAATATTTGAGTAATGTTGATGCAGGTAGAGTTGGCCAGCATGTTAGATGCCGTGCAAGATACCGAAACAAAGATGGTGGAAGTTTCTGCGCTGAACCACCTCATGTCCACTCATGTTTTGCAACAGGCACAACAGATAGAGTATTTGTACGATCAGGTCAGCTATACTTCAATATTTCCAAGTCGTCGGACATTTCATAGGTGTAAATCGTATATTCATATATGGATTTGAAACTTATTATACCATTGCATTTGTATTGAACAGGCAGTTGAAGCAACAACGAATGTGGAGCTTGGTAATAAAGAGTTGTCACAAGCCATTCAAAGGAATAGCAGTAGCAGAACATTTCTTTTGCTCTTTTTATGTGTCCTTACCTTTTCAGTTCTCTTTCTTGATTGGTATAATTAAAATGAAATATTGACCATACATTACATGACCTTATTTTTACCAGAAACTCTGAAATTGCAAATTATAGTTAAATGATGATATATCTGATTTGAAAACAAGAAACTTTTCTTTTTTTAATTGTATTATTAAATTCAAGGATTGAATCCATGAATTAGTAGATCCATTATTTTGGAATGAGACCTATTGCCATCCACTGTATTTGTGCTTCTGAGAATTATGCCAATTGTTGATTGTATTATCTTTGGACTTTAGATTTTGCCCAAAAAACACTAAATAGCATTATTTGTTCACATTAAATTATGTTGCTTTTGTATGTTTTAGACATTTTTGGCTTCTCTTTAATCTTCTAGAGAGAGAACCCTAATATCTCGTTGGTGCTATAAATTAACAATCTAATATAATTACAAATATATTAAAGTATGACTTTATTATAAATTGTTCTTCCTTGATCTTTACTTTTGTCTGATTTGAGATTGCAAGGTACGAACATATACAAAATATACTTACGCACTCACTCTATTAAATAATAAATTGTTAATTTATTTATTAAATGTATGTTATCTTAAAATATAAATTTACTTTGTCCAACCCCCCCCCCCCAGTTAAAGAATAGGGCAGATTGGTGTCTTAATGATTTACCAGAGTTACATTCAGCCTTTTTTCGTAATCTTAACAAAAAATAATTTATAGCTAATATACAACATTTTTAAATATTTCCAATAGAAATAACGTGGACTTTGAAAATTACAACGTAAATTTAGATATATGTAATTTCAGTTATAACCCCTTTATCCCAAAAAGAAAAAGAGTTCGTCTTGAAAAAAAAAAATTGTTTCGAAAACAGAGTCTTGTTAAAAAATTTAAAGTTAATTTTTAATTAATTTTTTTGCTATTTTCATATAACAGATTTTAGATAATGAATTTGTCAACCTATTTGAGAACCTACCAAAAGATTGTACTTTCATTTAGTTGATAAAAGAAATAGTACCTTTTAAAAAAAATGATATATTATTTTCTTTCAGGATGGAGGGGATGGTTTTTTAGTTGAAAACTTATATCTAGAAATATCATTTTAATATTTTGGAAATATAAATTCTATATTAGAATAAGTAGCACCAAAACTCAAAACTTATTTAAAACTACAATTTTTTTAAATAATTAAAATTGGAATGTAAGTGCACCTTATATTCTTACACACCGAGTGAACGAAAATTATTATTATTTTATGAAAAGAAACTATTTATTATTAGAATCAGAATAATTCGAAATGCGGTGAATTAAATTCTGGCGAATTAGGTAGTAAAAAAGAATGACGTGTATAATATCTTTTATTTATCAAAGATACAGAAAATTGGGTTCTGAACAACAATATATATATATATATATATATATATATATATATATATATATATCCAAATTCGGAATAATTCTCCTCTATGTTAATAATGGATATGCGTTATCAGCTTTATTAATACCTATTATCAATTTTAATATAAATATATCATATAATGACAAAATAAACCATGAGACATAGAAATTGAGGTAGAATTGCATTATAGTTGGCATTTGGCAACTTCTCATTGTAAGCTCAAAATTCCACACCCAATCCTCAATAAACTATTCATTCAAAAAGAATAACAAAATAAACACGCATTATTTAATTCTCTTAATAATAATACAAAAGCTAAGTCAACATACCTATTCTCACATTTTTGCAACAGAACGAGCCTCTATATAGAAACAATTGAATCTTTCTAATTTAATTTATCTTCTAAATTAATTATTCAATTTTCGTGGTACTGCTTACTTTAAGTGTCCTTTATTTTTATTTTTATTTTACCAAAAAAGTTTTTAATTGTTTACCTGTTTAGAATTACTCAGATTCTATTTCCAAATTCCGACCCACGTTTTTACATTATCAACACATTATCATTTATATAAAATAAAACACAAAATACGTACAAGACCTTATTCCTGTGATAATTGACAACAGAAACTTGTTCAAACTTTTTTTTTTTTTTTTTGAGTTTCTCTTGTATGATAATTGATACAGCTGCAAACTGCAATTATTTTTGCTTAATCAAATCCAGTAAATTATGAAGCACAAATGAATACAACTATCGCAACTAAAATTAAAATTACATTATTATTATTATTATTATTATTATTATTATTATTATTATTATAAATGAATAGAATATTGATGTTATATGGCTACAAGTATTACTAATACATACATAAGTATTCATTTTATAACTAAAAAGTATTGCTTTTGCGTAATCTTTTCAACCATAAAATGAATAATACTTATGTGTATTACTAATACTTTTATGAAGTTGTAAATATATATCATCTTAGTATTTTAAGAGCTTAAAAGATTTATTTATACTTTTATAAATTATAAATGTATTAGTGATATATGTATAAGCATTTATATATATGTATTATTAATATTTTTATGACCTTGTATGCTGGTATATTGTCTTACTTTGCGAGCTTTAATTAACTCATATAAGAGGCTCCATGTCATGTAAGGAGGTCCATAAAATTGTCTCACATAGAACTTACTCAACGATGCATTAGTTTACTTTAATCTTTGTGGCAATATGTAAATACAATATTAAAACTTAAAATTATTATTATTAAAATTACTCTAACTCAATATGCCCCAACTTATTTTGATCTTCCTAATTTCGTTATCTATTTAAACAAAACCTTTTAATAATATATTGTAGTTTTTTTTTTCAAAACAAGTATAATATAAATATTGAGGTTTAAGAAAAATAGGTGAAGTCGCCACCATTCGCCTAAAATAATGGTGATTTTTGACAAATTTGACTATTGTTGTCACAAATTTGACTATTGTTGTCACTATTGATGGCGATCCTAATTAAAAAAATAATACATTTAACTATTATTATAAACACGTTAATGAACATATAAATTACAATGCAATCCATAAAATCTTTTTTTTTCCTCAATGTATCTCTTTTTTCATTACAAATTGGTTCGAACAAAGATCATGGTAATAGATCATCAAATCATTCAAGTTTTAGTTTGAATATCATCCCGACAAATTATAAACACATTACACATCAGATAGCGAGCTTGATGCGAATGAGATTCGAGGTAGAGGAGAAAGAAATAGACAAACGACATGAAGCGGGTCATTATTATTAGTGATATTAATTTATAGTTGTTTGATATGTTAATTTTCCTATTATATTAGTTATAGTTAAGATCGTATATGATATAATTAAAATTATCTTACAAATAAAGTGAATTATCGAATAAATATTTATCTAATAAATATAACTAAATAACATGTACGTATTTAAATGAAAATGATAAAATATTTATCACGTGCAACTTTTAATATGCCCACAACATTAGGAAGAACGTAATATAAATTAAAAAGATCATCAAGAAAATAAAAAATTAATTGAAATTGGTTAAACTTAACCTTCCATACAAGTCATGTAGTTAATGACAACTAGAGTTATGATACCTCTTTTATATATATATATATATATATATATATATACATAGTAACATACACTTACTAATTCATTTCATCTTCTACACCTAGCATATGTAACTTTTCACCTCTACAATATAATCTTTCACTAATATTAATCAAAGCTTTCTATTGAAAATCTTCTTAACTTTATATATTCTCATCATTTCATTATACGAAAAATGAAATTAACAGGTATATTAGATTTTTGATCCATCAGTTATGAACACTTTCATATGTATCGACGATAAGTAAAATTACAAAACTGGTATTTAAAATACACAAATAAAATTATAACAAATTAAATATAAATAAACTTAAAATTAAATGTTGATAAAAATTCATCATTAAAGTGACTATAATAGTGACGACCAGTGATAAATAATAATTAAATAATTAAGAGATGGAATTATATTTGTCAAAAATCATAGTACCTTATCATAGGTGAGTGACAAGGTCACCTAATTTATTAAATACCCATTTTAAGCTATACTTGGTTTTAAAAAAAAATATTAAACTACATTAATCTATTAAAAAAAGTCTAATTAAGCCTACATATTTCTTGAATAGAACACAAACTAGGGATAGAAGATCATGTGTTTCATCCTCCATTTTTTAGAGAGAGAAACAGGATGGACGAAGATTGCATAAACTCCCCAAAACGGCGAAAAATCGAAGACACAGTTCTGCAAATCTTAAAAGCATCCGACTTGGAGACGATTACCGAGTTCAATGTGCGGTCGGTGGCCGCCGGCAGGCTCGGCTTTGAACTATCCGGCTTAAACCACCGCCGGTTCGTTCGACAACTTGTTGACAGATTCCTGCAGTCCGAAGCTGCCGATATTCTGCGCACGACGTCGTTACGTGTTATTGACAGTAGTAGCACTGGTGAAGACGCAGATCATATTGCAAAACAGCCACCGAAGCAGCAAATGAGTGATGTTGGGGATGAATTGGAACCGAAATACGATGGTAGAGTCATTTGCAAGGTAAGTCTTTTTTTTTTCCACATTATATTCAGTTCAAGGAGAATTTTTTTGCTGAATGTATACAAACCGTTTCCTTTTGGGGTTCTGTTAGATATTTTTGATTGTTATGGCTGAAGATAGAAGAAAGCTGTTAATATTTGTTTCTTCCTTTCTGGTATTTTCTTTTGATTTGTATTTGTCTTAAGGATGTAGTGTGATCACGCTTTGATGATTTGGTGTGTAAAATGCTATTTAGCTATTCAATTGAGAATGTTGAAATGTTGTAGGAGTATGCTTTGAAAATATCTGAATAGGAGTAGCAGAACAAAATTTTCAATGCAATGATGTAATTTCCTCGACTCTTAACCGATTGAAACTGAAGTTGTGGATTTTAGTTTTGTCTCAAATTGGATTTCTTTGTAAACTTGAGCATATCTTGAGTTCACCTTGTGTGTTTGTTGTTGAATATTTGCATCAGAAATGAAGAAAATTGAGAAGCTAATTTATCTAAAAGTTTGCTTTCAATTTCAAAGTACTATTGCAAAATCCTAGCAAGCAAACTAATGCATCTAATTCTTGAAAATACAATTTCTAGCTATAAGGTGCTTTAAGCCATTGATGATGACTGTACAAAAAGTTTGTCAAATCTCGTTTTATGTTCTTAATCTTTTGGGTTAATTCATGTGTAATATGACCCACAATAGATAATGATCTCCTTCTGATAATAAGAGATAATGGATTTACATGACCTTTTAAATTGAATGTATTTGCTTGTGAGTTGTGACCAAGCATGCATGATAATGGATCATAGGGACAGGATGGTATGTGATCTCATCATAATATATGATTCGTTCTCATTTCTTGGTTTAACCTCTTTTTCCAATTTAGAGGCTTGAAGTGGCTAAAATATAGATGTTTCTTGATGATGTATTTGCTTGGTCGTAAGCAAAAATATAAGATTGTCAAAGTTAGTGACGAGTAAGCTATCAATAAATAACTTGTTAATTCCTAGAAATGAGACAAAAATGTTAAAATGTTAGGTCTAATTATTAGATCTACACTTAATGGTGTAAATTGTAATCTTTAAATTAATTTACGTGGACATTTATGTTCTTTAATTGACTTCTATGTATTTTTCTCATCCTTTTTCTTGATTCAACTCTATGTTATAAAGTACATGCTTCCTTCTTTAATATTTCTCTAGCCCTTGGGGTGTGCAGTTGTCAGACAAGAGAAGGGTAACAGTTCATGATGTAAAAGGGACAACTATGGTTGCAATCCGTGATTTCTACATAAAAGATGGAAATATGCTTCCTGAAAAAGGTGATGATCTTCATTAGAAATTAATACTTGCAATCTGCTACCATTTAGAAAGAAAGAAAAAGGCCTGATTATATCAAGTTGAGTTCTAATAGAAATGTTTAGAAGTGAAATTGCTCTTGTTTAGGCTCAGAAATTTTCGACTTTTGACAATTTTTCTGTAGAGGTACTACTCATCTAATTTCTGCCTTTATGTCTTCTATTTAACTGAAAATTCGATTTTAGCCGCTGACCTTGTCATATAGCATATACTCATCAGGATTGTAAGAGATTTTACAATTATAAGTTTATTGCTACTTAGGTCAGTTTTCTAGACCCGACTCCGTTACCCCGGCCAAACGATCGAGTGCGCTTGTCATCCAGGATGTGGAGGACGATGCCTCAAAGAGGACCAGGTTTTAGCTTCTCGAGTCTAAGGCAAATCCTGTGATTTATTCCCCTCGCATCACCATATGACACAAGGGGAAGGAGACTGCTCGATCCGACGACCGGGAGAGGTCGTTTTTGGGATGGGATCCAGAATGGGTGGTAGCCTGTGAGAAGATGAAGGGTCTATTGCCGACCTACATTTTGGACTACATGCGGTCCAGGTCTCCGAACCCATAGGATCTTAAGAAGCTTCTCGCCTATGTCCAACCGGCATCTGAAGTGCCAATCCGGTCTTGGACATCCAAACTCCACAACTGGGCCTTTAACTTGTCGGGCAATGACAATATGGTTTCCGCCCTTGTTCTTGGAGGTCGGAGGCTGAATTTCCTTCTCGCCGCCAATGGTAAAGCCAATGAGACCGAAGCAAAGTTGACGCAAGTCATGACTGAAGCTGCTGAGCTGAAAACCAACCTTCAAGCCATGAAGGATTTGAAGGACCGCTCCAAGGCAGCTCGGAAGAAGGCCAAGGAGTCTCTCAATTAGGAGAGGATGGAGAAGGTTCGGTAAAAGGCTAAACTTTCAAATGCGAAGGACCAGGACAAGACAGCTCGGAGGCTCTCAAGCACCTTCAAGCCATGAAGGATTTGAAGGACTGGTCCAAGGCAGCTTGGAAGAAGGCTGAGGAGGCTCTCAAGCAGGAGAGGATGAAGAAGGTTCAGTACAAGGCTGAACTTTCAAATGCGAAGAGAATTCATGTGAACCGGGAGAAGCAGCCAGGGTGGAGGCCCTGTTTGAGTACCGAGACGTTGTGGCGAACGTGGGCTACATCTGAGCTATTATAGATGTGGCCAAGCTACTGGAAAACAAAGATCCTGAGGCCAACCTGTCCATGCTGAAGGCATACCTGATCAGCCATCTCCAAACCTACCCAATGCTTGAAGGTTGTGATATTAACTTTGGGCCTTTAGGGCCCACAGCCAATTTTCCGGCTCTTGGCTCCGAGTTGGCCGGACCAGCTGGCGGGGAGGGCAGCGGTGATGGTGCTAAGAAACTTGGGCCTGGGGCTTAGTTGTTAGTCAACTTTTGAGTTTTTTCTTTTGTAGTTTTAGTTCCATAACTGTTGGGCACAGTTTGCCCGTAAACTAGTGAATTAGCCTTTTCTTCTGAGTATTACAATCGAGCTCAACAAGAGTCTTATAGAATTGTTATTTCTTCTGAGTATTACAATCGAGCTCAACAAGAGTCTTATAGAATTGTTATTCCCCACAGCCAATTTTCCGGCTCTTGGCTCTGAGTTGGCCGGACCAGCTGGCGGGGAGGGCAGCGGTGATGGTGCTAAGAAACTCGGGCCTGGGGCTTAGTTGTTAGTCAACTTTTGAGTTTTTTCTTTTGTAGTTTTAGTTCCATAACTGTTGGGCACAGTTTGCCCGTAAACTAGTGAATTAGCCTTTTCTTCTGAGTATTACAATCGAGCTCAACAAGAGTCTTATAGAATTGTTATTTCGATCAAGCTCAATGAAGATGTTCTGATCATTTGAGAATGCTTTTTCCTTCCTTATTGGCTTTTGCTTATTTTATTAGTTTGCTTCAAATCTTTGTTCAACATTTGTGCTCTTTTGTGTATTCTGCTATTGTGAAGTTTTATATTGATGCAACTACTTCCATATGCTATGAACTTAGGTGTGAACTCAGGAATAAGCATGGCACCTGCACAATGGTCAACCTTCAAGAATAGTTTTCCTTCTATAGAGGAAGCTATTTTAAAATTGGAATCACAATCAAGGTATGGCAGCTTTGTTTTGTGAACTTAACAAAAGCAATTTTTTCTTGAAAAACTATGTAGTCATGCCTTAGATCTTTATATCCAATTTAACGAAGATTGCACATGCTTTCATCTTTCATCATAGCCAAATCCAGGTAAATGTTATTGGAATTGCAAGAGAAACAGCTAGTGCTACGGTTCCTAATGAATGCTTAGTTATAAAACCTCTTGTATGGGGAGAAGTTACAGTAACTATTACAAAGCAACATTCAAGCCATAAACCATACCTTTTTTTTTTCTTCTTTATTTCTTTCTTTCTTCCATTAACTTTTTTGTATGTAATCCATCCATTAAATAATTTGTATTGTAGATCTGCTGCTGTTGTGAAGCAAAGTGAAGCAGACGTAACAAATTCAGTGGCAGATTCTGCTACTGAGAAAAGCCAATCTGAGGCAGCCATTTCTAGCGTGAGAAGACTCGTTTTCCATCCTATCAAGAGGAAACGTAATGAAAGTGAAGCAGACTTAAGAAATTCAGTGGTGGATTCTACTTCTGAGAAAAGCCAAAGCATTCCCCCTCACATCAAAAGCAAACTAATCGATACTGATACACCCAAGGCTTCCGTACCAATTGATACTCTCGACTATCAGGAACAGATTGTTGCCAGTAGAAATGAAACTGAATCTGATGTTTCAGCTTTGGTACCTCCATTTCCTAATCAAAGACACCACGATGCAGTTAATGCAGTTCTCCCTGAAAACCCGACTCCTGAGGCTGATATTTCTGCTTCGGTAACTTCAGTTCCTAGTCAAGGGCACTTGCATTATACAGGTAATGCAGTTCATCCAGAACGACTGGTTCCTATACAAATTACCCGTTTTGATGGAAGAAATTACCATTCTTGGAGGAATCAAATGGAGTTTTTCCTGAACCAGTTGAACATAGCGTACGTGCTTTCTGAAGAGAGGGTTAAAGTCGAGGCGTCCGCCCAGAGGTGGATGGATGATGACTACATGTGCCGCCACAACATTTTGAGTTCGTTATGTGACCATCTTTTTCAATTATACTCACAGAAAGGTTCATCGGCTAGAGAGCTCTGGAAAGAACTCAAATTGGCGTACGATGATGATTTTGGAACGAAAAGGTCACAGATCAACAAGTATATCCACTTTCAGATGGTTGATGGGTTACCAATTCTTGAACAGGTTCAAGAACTCCACAGGCTCGCTGATTCCGTTATAGCTTCTGGAACATGGATAGAAGAAAACTTCCATGTAAGCATTATCGTCTCCAAGCTCCCACCTTCTTGGAAGGAATTTCGTGGTCGATTGATGCAGGAGGATTTTTTACCGCTTAATATGCTAATGCATCGTATTCGGATTGAAGAAGAGTCTCGTTGCAGCTACAAGAAAAAGACCATCTCTAAGAAGGATCACACTGCAGAACCCAAGCTCGACTCTAGACTTGGAACGAGAAAAGGTGAGAATAAGAGAGTTTGCTATAGTTGTGGCAAGGAGGGCCACATTCTCAAGAACTGTCCTGATAAGAAATCTGAAGCTTCCAATAAGAGTTATGGGAAGGAGAATGGAGTTGTTTCTCCATGTACGGACACCAAAATCGTTGATGCAGCAACAACAAAGTGAATCAGCGAACAATTCTGTCATTGCTTGATATTTTAAGGATACTTTACGACGCTCAAATGGAGGAAAACGCGATGTCATTGGATTCAAACGCCTTCTAAATGGGTTTTCTGCAAAAAAGCTATGAAGATCTGTTTTGTCTATTTGTCTGTTTTGCATATCAGAACAAGTTACTCAATATTTGATTCAAGGTCATTTGTTTTTTTGTAAAGCTTGTTTGAGCATAGTTCTATAGATATATCAAATAAGTTTGAACATGATTTTACGAGTTTGATGAAATCTGAAGTTCGATTCAAGTTGGAGCACGGTTTGTGTTCGAGTGGATTAAAACCCGTCAAAGTTTGTAACAATCGTAAAAAAAAAATAATGTTAATAATAAATTAACAATTTAAAGGTTGTTATATTTAAAAAAAATTGTATCAATCATATATAATGTAGGATTTTATTTAAATGATGAATCTAATCTGGATTATAAGTCAAATTTTATTAAATTTCTTTTAGTATGAGTCTGAGTAGATTTCTTTTAGTATGAGTTCATGAGTTTAGGAGGCCCATTACATTATTATTAGGTTTGGAACCCCTAAACCTCATCATATAAGTAGGAGAAAATGTGATACGCTAAGATTATGATTTTTAAACTCTTTTAGAAGGTACGTGTTTTTTCTCTTTTTCTCATAATTTTCTTTTTCATGTCAAACCTAGAGTAATTTCTTTAATTCTTATTTATATGATAAATTTAAGTGAGATCTTGAGTTAGAATACAATTAACTTATGAAGGGTTATATTTTTGAGATCATGTTAATAAAATAAATTTAAGTAAACACATCTTCTTCTTTAATTTCAAATTCTAAAATTGTTAGTGAACTATTTAAATTCATAGTTAGACACCTCCAAATTTCATGAAAATTTAATATGTTGATTTTTGATATATATTTAATACTCAGTAAAAATTTCAAGTCGATCGGAGTTTTAACCTATTTAAAACGAATTTTCTATTTTTTTAGTGCAAGAATCGACATGTTCACGTTTCTGATTTAAAAATTTTAAAATAAATATTTACAGACCTTATAATTTTATAAAATTTTAATATTTTATGGTTTACTGTAACATTGATCTTCTGTAAAAAATTTATGTCAATTCGTGTCATGTTGTATTTTATATGAATTTTATATTTTTCACTTTCAGAATTTATCATCTTTAGTATTATTGATTTAAAAATTAAAAAAATATTATTTTTATACTTTCGAATTTTATAATATTTGATCAGATTATGTAATATTATGGTTTTGATTTACAGTAAAAATTTCAATTTAATCCGATAGATATTTCATTTAAAAATTAATTTTCTTTTTCCGCTTTGAAAGATTCACAATATACACTTTTTTTGCTTTACAAGATTAATATTCATAGCTAAAGATTTTCAAATGCTTTGAATTTTGGATACATTGTATATTAACATGGTTTTTATCTTCTGGAAAAGTTTCAAAATAAAAGGGTTTATATTTCTTAGTATATTATGCTTTGCAGAATTTACCATTTGTGAAATTTAAGTTTCAAAAATTAGAAATCTATGGCTATACTACTTGGATCTTTGTGAAATTTATAAATGGTATTGATTTAACAACTAGATTTCATGTTTAAAATTTAGGATTGCTTGATCTTATATATTTTATGAAATAAATATTTTAATGCTTAGTGAGATTTTTCCTAAATCTTCCAACTTAGGCTTCATATCTTATTTCTCCAAAAATTTCAAGAAGTTCTCATTTATCCTTTAAGATGTCCTAAAACTATTTTAGAGTTTTAATTTAATTAAAATAATTATTGAAGTTCTTCTTTAGGTTATTAAATATTAAGTTTAGTTGTATGTTTTCATTATGAATGAATAGGTGATGAAGAAGGTGTAAAACTCGTGAAGGATAAGATTACATTCATTTTCTTTCTACTCAAGATTTTTAACTTTTTAAGGTGGGGATTCTTTTCATATATTTGTCTTTATTAAATGTTTTGTGTGGAAGCGATTGATGAATTGATGTAATATGTCATAAGAAATTTTTTATGAAAATGTTTTCTATGATCTATGATCTTTGCATGAGAATTAGCTAAGGACCTCAGAGGTCCAAGGATCAAAAATTAGATTCTCGGATGTGCCTGCAAAGCTCAGAATTGATTGGTCAATCCTAAGATGAGGAAAAGTTTATTTGCCTAACACGATGTCTTTAATCTTGACAAGATCCCATATATCAAATATAATTTTACAGAATAAAATGCTTGATATGAAATGGGGTGGATATGTGGTAGTTGGTGATAAGAAGTTTATTTAATTAATCATCATGATTTTATGAAAACATCTTCTGTGTTCATTATTTATAGTTTATTTTTTGATGTTAAGTCATTTTGATAAAGTTTAATTAATTAGTCAAACTCGTCGTTAAGTCTTCCACAACATATTTATGAAGTTTCTATTTATTTAATATATAAAAAATTTCTACCATAAATTCATAAAATTCTATTTATTTAAATTTTGATTTATACTCTAAAAAAATATTTTCCTAATTTGGGGTGTTACAAAGTTTGAGTTGATTAATTATTGAATAAACTCGAACGTAACTTTCAAAACTTGATAACATTTTACATAAGGTAGAATAATAATGCGTTGGTCCCTACTCGAAGTTGTCCTTTATATACTCATTTTAAGCAGTTATGTGTCCAAATTCAGTAATCTCTACTTACAGGTTACACTGAAAAATTAAATTCAACTCTACTCCTATTTAATATTATGTACCTAACACTAGGCTTGGTTTGAGTATATTAATTCTCTCTCTCTCTCTCTCTCTCTCATATGAATATACACATGTGAATGTGCTTATAAAGTAATTGTGGTGGCTTGTTTAGTTGACCTCTAATTGAGAGTTATAATCAAACACAATCCTTCAAGACATGAATTAAAGGTAAGACAAAATTAAAGGTCTAACTAAAACAAAAAAATAAGAAAGTGATGATAGATATACCATTTTTATGCAATCTTATAAATATAATTCGACTTATAAATATGGGCTAATTCACAATTCATAACTCATTAAATAGAGTTCGACTTATAAATTTAAATATAATTAAGTTATAGATAGTAGATGTTTGTCTCACGAAATTATATTTATGAGATGATTTTATGTAAGATTTTTGTACAAAATATTTGTAAAAAGAAATAAAAAAAAATGCTAATGTATTCAACTTAATTCTAATTTGGAGTATGTGCCCACTAAAGGGGAAGCAAAATGAAAAAGGCAAAAATAACATAAATAAAATAAAAATGACTTGTAAATATTGAATTTAGTTCACATGAGGCTATTAACTTTTGTTCACGCGTATGAGGATAATGATAGGCAGATAACGCATGCATGTATCTATGCATTCATGCTTATCATGTGTATAAATTATGTGGATGTGACTTTTATTTTTAATTCAACTTAATTTGAAATCACTAATTTATATGTATGTTTCACGCTTTTCATACAGGAAATTTCACGAGGTGCATATTATTATAATAAAGCTAAGTACCAACTACTTCCTCCTTCAATATAAATTATGTTTGGAAGAATTTTTTTGCTATAATATAAGTATTGTTCTGTAGTTTCTATGTGGAAATTGGCTTAGATTTGAGCTTCATTTAATAAAAATATCAATTAACTTTTGATGTAATCTTATATCTAATATAACATGAAGTGCAGGCTTGATAATTTAAAAAAAAAAAAAAATTGTTCAAAGTCGAGATTTTTTTTTCCATTTTAGAAATTATTACTCGATTCGTTTTATTTATTGACAAGTTAACACAACGGCTCATGTTTTGACGAGGAAGACTCATTTCTATGCTAGTTGTAATATGTATTAAAAAATGTCATCTTTTATTCTACATTTATTAACATTTTCTTTTAATAAATTTTCCATTAAAAAAGGAAACTACAATCTTTGTTGACTAATTAATATTTTATTATCCAAGAGATCCAGAAACGGATTTGTTTTTTATTTTATTTTTGAAGGAAAAAGCATGAAACATGTGATGTACAACTAACGAAAATACAGAGAAAAACATGAATGTGTTTGATTAATTGAGCATTTTTGGAGAAAAAATTTGGAAAAAAAATAAAAATATCTTTTGCGTGATGAATAACATAATCAATTATTTATATTTGACTCCTTTTCAGCTCTATACAATACAAATTACAAAATTATTTGAGAAGTATGGGTGAGGAAATAATCAATTTAGAAGTTGAGAAATATGAAGGATCGAAGACATGATGACAACTACAACATTCATACTTTGTTGATCGATTTTTTAATTAGTTTTCAAAAATATTTATTTTGATTCTCGTACTTGCAACCCTTTTCTTCTTTATTGCCTTGTGTACTTTTATTAATATTAAAGTTTGATCCTTGTGTAAACCACCTTAACACAAGAACTGCATTTTTAAATATGAAAATATAGGAACATATTCAAATAGAACCTAAAATATGAATACCTAACTTTGTTTTATTGAATCGATATATATAGATTTGACACATAAATCACAAAATTAATTTTTCATCGAATTTTAGCATGTGACTTACACGTAATATATTTAAACGAGTTTTTTAATAAACATTAAGTCGTTATATTCATAAAAACCCTCAAGTATGTAGCAAAAAATACAACACTTCAATTATTTGACAAAAAAAACTTTATAATATGTATGTAGCAAGAATACAATTCTATTGATTGGACAAAAAAAAACTTTAAAAAATACGTCTACTCAAATTTCAAAGTCCAATGAAAAATAATTTGATAGTTTAAATCTCAAATTTCAAAGTCCATAAATATCAAATCCGTATATATATATACCATAAAAAAACTCAATGGTTCATGTACATAATCGATGATAGTTTGATGGGCAGCTGCAATTAAAACTTTTTTTGTTTTTTTGTTTTTTTTGGAATTAAAAAGGTGATTGCAAGATTTAAAGCATGGCCCTACACAATAATAGTTGCTTCCAATATTCCACACGTTTTCAAGACATTATCTAATAACATTGTGCGACTTTCTCACGCTTGTTCACATTTACTAGTCATTTTCATTCATTCTAATTTACTTATCACACACATAAAAATCACTTACCTAGTACAGTTTATCTTCTTCATTCACCTAAGAGATTTAATGTCAAGAAAGAAACCCTTTTTCACAGATCAATAATGCTTCAACATATCAATAAAAGTCAACTCATCAATCAAAGCAACACATTCTAAGTTCTTGAAAGCAGGCATTCAAAACTTTACTGCTACCAACAAACATATGAATTCAAGCAGAAATTTACACGAAATCATATCTAACATATAATGATGATGATGATGAAACAAGTTTCAACTTAGTTTCTGCATCACTATTCTAGTCCAAAACGATCTACGTTTCAACTGTTGTTACACAGGCAAGAAACAAGTTTCATAACAAATGTATAGAGATCTAGAAAGCTAAAAGAACCAAGGATGAAGTCTAGATTTGATAAATAAAATTAATCTTGCAAAATACGTCCTCACGACTTGACTTAATATGTATATACTATACCATAAACAACTAGAAATGTGCTATCTTAGTTGGTCAAAAGATGGTTTTTCTTACCCCTATTTCTAGCATTAACTGCTTGTATCAAAATCTTCTCAAGAGCTTTCCATAATGGTGGTACCTAGTAACTTCATTTAAAAACGGCGCTTCTATTACCCAAGAGATAGCTGTTGAGGCGAGTTGGATCTACGCGAGAAGGCTTCTATCAACTTCTCCTTGGTTAGCCGTTCTGATCCAAGAGATTTGACGACGAATGTATGAAACACCCTTTCACTCCCTGTGGCCAGTCTTGCCTCCAGTATAGTTCCCTGGGCATCCTTGATTGCTTGGATGACTCTTGATGCTGGATGGGCATCCAACGGGCTGCTAACCCTCACGGTGACCTCGTTATGGCCAGCTTCAATGTTGATGCTCGAAGCCAAGTCTTGCATCTCTTTACTAGAATTAGCTTCAGAAACAGATGCTTCCCTCGATGTGTTCCCATTTCTTTCTTTCTCCGACTCCATGTCCTTGAGCTTCTTCTGAAGCTCGGTTATGTAAGCAATAGCATCTCCAAGAAGGGAAGCTTTATCCATCTTAGAAATATTTGGTACAACGGCTCGTAGAGCATAGAAACGCTGGTTCAGCTTCTCTCGACGCTGCCTTTCCGCCTCTACGTGATTCAGGGGCTCTTCTCTTCCATTGGCAGGCTTCCGTCCTCGTTTCCTTGGCCTCTTGTCTTCTAATACCCCAGAAGCTTCTTCCTTGCATGAAGCCTCGACATCTGACAGCTCAGACTCTACGCTACGTGGATGTGAGGTCAACGGCCTCGAGGTTGCTCCAGAAAAATCTATCTGCATTTGTGCCGGTTTCTGATGCTGAAAGTTGTTTAGCATAACCTCTTCCTTACTCCCATTGGCAACCTCGGGACGAGGTCTTGCTGGAGTCTGAGGACTATAAAGCTCGACTGGATTCCCTAGCTTTACATTACTGTACTGCACCCACGTGGCAGTAGCACCATGAAAACCATTTCGAGTGTTTGTAAATGGCAGCCTGTTCTTGTTTCCACTTGCATCCCAACTCCGGTCTTGCACTTCCGGTTTCCTACCAGAAGCGTTTTCCCTTAACTGCATTTGACCAGAGTTCAAATCCTGCCCGAAAATCTTGGGAACGTCTGGACGGTTACCAATTACCAAATTAGAAATGGGGCCAATTGCGTCTTTTTTGTCATTTATAGCAGCCACAGCCGCAGCTTGCTTTGACCTCAAAAGCGAAGAAAACGACGAAAAGCTTGATCCAATCACCTTCAACAGCTCCAGACTTTCCGGGATACACCTGACAGATCCTAATTCAACCACCCCGACATCAGTTGGAATCAAAACAATAGTCTGCATGCCAGCCGACTTTGCAAGAAACGATCTAACACAATACTCAGGGGACGACTTCAATGCATCAGACAACCAAACATGCTTGCTAGATCCAAAACACCTGCCAGGGCCTCCTTCACCCCTAGGAAAGGAAAAGTACATAGATGCAAGGAAGAACATCTCCGTATCCGTTACCTTATCCAATCCAAAAGCATAACTATCATCATCAGTTCCACCAAACAAAGTATGCAACCTTTGAAGAACCCTTTTCCTCATTCTTTGCTGAGACTCATCCTCAAGTCTCATTTTGAGAATTCGAGTAACCTCAGATTCCTCATCTTCATACGGCTCTCGACAGCACCCATCACCCCACCCCAACACCAAGTCCCCCGATTTCGACCTAGAAAGCTGCCAAAATATACCATAGTTCCAACAAAAATTTGCAGAATTACGGCGCTCGACAAGATCTGAAAGCTTATTCTGCAAATTCTCATCATTCCCCATCGCCATCAACGAGCATTCAGCAGAAACTGAGCTCGATATCAAGTAATCGAAAGCCTTAGTCCCCAAAACCGCCTCCGCCATCGCCTTATCCTCATTACTCCAACCCACACCCCCCATCCAATCCCCAATTTCTATCCCACTCTCAACTTCAAAACCCCAAACAGCAGAAAAGAAAAACACACAACAATCGAAATCCTCTCTCTCCTGATTAACCAATTTCAAATCACCAACAACAAACTCATATCACGAATCAATCCGACACCACTCCATCCGCAAAGAAATCGATGTGATTCGCGAAATCCCAATAGGCCATAGATCTTAGTCTCAGATCTCAACAATAACACATCTACACAAACATGCATGTCCGGAAAACACAGCCAAAACAACAATTTAAACGTCACGAAATTCAGAAACGAAACCAATTGACGAAGAACAGAAATTGAGGAGAATTACTCACCAGTACAAGTTTATCCAGTTTTATGGAAGGAATACGAAACAGAGGTGGATTGAAGAAATGAGCAGCAGTTTGAGGAGTGAAAACGAGAAACTTTCTTTCGCCTCTTTTATTCCGCAGAGTTAAAAAGAACGAAGAAGAGATTTTGAGTGTCTCTCTCTCTATGTCTCTCTCTAATTTTGTTAGCCCAAATTGCTGCATGTGTATGAAGTTTGGGGTTGAGGTCTACACAATAGTGAAAAAGTAACCATGGTTAAGGTGTGTGTTTGTGTGTGTGTGAGAGAGAGAGAAGTCGGCAACAATCTTGTGTTTTCAATTTTATTTCTAAGCCTTAAGGGTAGTGAATGTGGGGTCACGTGTTATCTTTGGAACTTGTTTTATTTTACCTTTTTTTCTATTTCAAGTGTTTTTTTGGTTAAAAATTTGGTTACCCAGAACCACAAATGTTTCCCTCCTTCATTTTAAATTCTGAAGTTTCTGTTATAAAATTTGGATAAATATCTTCTTAAATAATATTTATTATTCAAATTGATTTTGTTTTCTATTTTTTAATTATTTTATTATAATTTTCTCAAATTAATTAATTAATTTTTAAAAAAAATTGAGATAAATTTGAAAAAATAATGACAAAATAGCTAAAATGATAATTAATACAAAATAAAATTTTAACTCCAAAACGATAATTAATATGAAATGAATGAAATATTATATATATATATATATATATATATATATATATATATATATTTGGAAATTATTGATTTAAAGTTTCACCGATTTATTAGTGATCAATTCAGAACATAAAAGATGAAAACTATAGATTTAGGACATAAAAGGTGAAATTATCATTTTACAGACCTACAACATTAAGGTGTGACATCTCAAATTTTAGCTTTTTTATTATTATTATTATTATTATTATTATTATTATTATTATTATTATTATATATATATATATATATATATATATATAAATGTATACGTGAAGTCGATCATCATGATATTTTGAAATTATCATTTTCAAAATATTTCAATATAATTATAAATAGTAAGGAGTCAAACATGACATTTATTTGTGAGTCTTTAATTGATGATTTTATTTTTAGGTCTTGATTGATATGTTTTGTCTTTCAAATTGATCGCTTATTATCTTTCGACTAAATTAATAAATGTTCATGTTTTTTCTATTTTGTAATCTGTTAGACTATGTGGAGGGTTCGCTATATGTTGATTCATTTTGTAATACCACAACCTAGTAAAATTATATTGATAGTAATATTTATTATCAATTTATATACCTACATGTGAATGTGAGTATTTATCTGTAAATTCATGATAGATATTACACTTGATGTAATCCATCGATGCTTATGATGAAGCATGAGTTATACCTAGATATGGTTTATCTACTATTGATGTTTCAAATTTTAATGCATTCTTCCTTCCGTGTAATAATATGATAAAAGCTTATTTTAAATCAATGAATTTAGTATGTTATATAATCTTAAAACATTAAATATTAAAATGTGTCAAATGTAAATAAGATAACATCCTTTATTTTGAGGAAATAAGGACTCTGATCATATAACTTAAAAGGCTCGAGTTCTTATAAATTGTATCATGAATTTAATTCCGTGAGTATAAAACCTTCGTTCATAAAATTTCATCAACTCATAATTCAAAATTTATTAAATATATATTAACTTGTGAGAATACTTTTAAATTATAGTTATTAAAACTTTGTCTCACAAAACTATATAAATAAAACGGTCTCTAGAATGATTCTTTTAGGAGACAGGTATACTAAAATGTGTTTTAGAAAAGAAATTGTTTTCACATATTAGAGTGAGAATATAAAAGCAGATATTTTTCCTATTTGAGAAAATGTAATTTAAAACAATTCTTTTACATATCACTTTTTTTTTTCCTTTTGACCTCAACTTGGTAACAATTAAGTAGTCAGAAATTGTAAAAATCATATGACAACATTAAACGATCAATCAATAGGAATTATCACCAAAAATAATTATAGCATATCATTATAATAAATCTTTATCTTGTTATAAATTTAAATGTCACCAAAGTAGTAACTTTTTGCTAAAAAATAAGTGAGTACTAAATGTGGAATTTTTTCATACTATATTAAAACCGATTTGCTCGATTTTATCTCTAATTTTATAATACATGTATAAAGAGGTAGAGGTAGAGGAAGAGAAAGTTATTTTGATATTACAATATATTTATATATATGAAATATAAAATTCATAATTCATTTACTTTAAGCATGAAAACGTACATCCATAACAACTATAAATGTGTTTGTATATTTATAAGAGAATACCTCTTTACTTTTTTCCCATTTTTGTTTCTTTTTATTTATCCTTTGTTAATTTTCTTGAACAACTTTAAAGCAAAAGGGAGTCCCAGGAATCAATATAATCCCATGATGGAAGTTAAGAGACATTTATTAATGAGTTGCATTAAGATATTAATTAATTATTAAAATATTAATTGAGTAAAGCATAAGTATAAGCTTATATATGATTCCAAAACCAGCCCTATTAATTTATTGATCATTAAAAATATTATTTCATGTGATGCCCCTAAGGGGCCCTCACCCTTCAAAGTCGTGTTACAATACATGATAGATACAATTATTGGATTATTATTCCAAAAAGATAAAAAAATCAAAGTTATTTGTTTGAATCCATATTAAGCACGAGTTCATCTAAACCCCAAACCATAGTTAATTATTATTATTTTAAGAGAAACCATAGTTATGTTTTAGCCAGAGTTAAATGGTGGAACTTTAAGATAAATTATTCTATTATAGATATTTTGAAAAAGACTAATTTAGAGCACAATTTTCTCATTTAAATTTTAGCTACAGTTTGTCTATGTAGTCCAAATCCATTGATTTCTATTTTGTATTATCATTTCAGCCATGTGTAGTCTAGTTTCACATCATCAGTTATATATATTATACATTAATTATATAATTAAGTATCTAATTAAATACAATTTCAACGTGATCAATTTATGTTGGTATATATATCATGAATTAGTTAAAATCTAAAAATCAAGTTTTAATACTTCAAATATAATTATAAAGAAAATCTATTATTATCATTAAATGAGATTACTTGTATGCAAGGACGAAAAAATCGGTATCGGTGAAAATATCGGTACCCTAATTTTACGGATATATCGATATCGATATCGATATCGGTGGAAATATCGGACATTTTTAAAAAAAATATAAAAACTTTCTAAAAAAATTGAAAAATATATCTACTAGTTATAATATCATTATAACTGACATTAATACATATATTGATAACTGACATTAATATATATATTGAACTTATAATTTCAAATAAAATGATATATTTTCAACAAATATATAGATAAAATACTATATAAACGTTGTCTACTATGATAACATGACAAATTTTGTATAAAAAGATACTAATAAATAGAATAATTTAATAATTTTTGTACATGCTTAATACCTAAGCAATACCAAGGCATTTTAACTTATTTTTCTAAAAGTGTCTTCATATAACTAACATTAATAACTTAAAATTTCAAATCAAATGATATATTTAAAATAAATATAGAGATAAACTATTATTATATAGTATATAATATATACATCATAATTCTTTTCTTAAAATAAAAAAAATTAACTAAATTTAATTAAATTATGAGAAAAACTTAAATGCTTGTGTGTTAATTTATTTCAACAATTGAATTAAAATTATTATTTGTTCTAATCATAGATAAAAATATAGATATAGAGCTTAAGTTTTATAGATATTTTTTAAATATATATAAAAAATTTATAATAAAAAAGAAAAAAAAAACAGAAAAGAAAAAAAAATAAGGAAAAAAAATTCAAAAAATACTCGACTACCGATATTTTGAAATGCCGATATATCGGTCGATATATCTCCGATATATCGCCGATATAGCACGAGAAATACACTGGACTCCACCGATATCGATATAAATACCGATATTTACCGATATTTACCGATATATCGCCGATATTTTAACGAAAAAAAACTGCAGTGCATTATTATATCGGACTTCACAAAATACGGATATATCGGCGATATATCGGCGATTTTTTCCGATTTTTTCATCCTTGCTTGTATGACATAGCCACACAACCATATAAAATTTAACAGTAATTTTAGTTAATTGTTTAAATTAACTTAGGACAATGGGAGTATGGGACAACTCACAAGTTAGGTTCAGAAAGATATATATTTTTTATTTAAAAAATAATGTAGGAGGAACTTTATTCATTTTACTGAGGCTTTATATATTTGTTTCCTCTCCTATGTGTATAGACTTTCAGAATGTGTCAAATATACAGTGCGTTTTTTATATAAAGTAATAATTATTTAAATATACAGTGCGTTTTTTATATAAAGTAATAATTATTTAAGTAATGTTTGCATGGAATGATTTAAAATATAATATTTAAAATGAATGTATTTCTAATTTATCCAAATTAGAATGTTAATGAAATTGTTAAAATAATTCAATTCAAAATATAAGTGTTGAATTTTCGAATGGATATATTTTATTTTAAGATCCAATTTATAAATTAGATCTCACTTCTAAACCAAAATTTTAAAGTTTTTCAATAAGGAGTTCAATATAATAATTTTTCTCAATTCAAGGTTTGAATATTAGATTAAGTTCTTAATTCATGACAATTTTTTTATATTTATAGATTTATTTATATTTCAATGTATATTTATATTTTAAATAAATTAAAATAAGTTAGTGAATTTTGAAACGATCTTTATTCAACTTCTATTAATTTTTTTATATATATATATAATTAATGCAATTCATATAATTAAGATTTCTTTATTTTCTCAATTTTATGAATAAAAGTATATAAAACCTATTTTAATAATAATAAATTTAATAAAATTTATATATTATGAATTGAATTAGTATATTTTTCTTTCTTTCTTTATATATATTAATACAAATTGGATGAAGATCGTTCCAAAATTGCACTAAGTTATCTTAATTTATCTAAATTATAAATATTATGTTATAATATAATTATATTTATAAATATAAACAAAAAGAAAAAAAAATGATATTTTATCTTAAACTAAGAACTTTATCTAATTTTCAAGGCTTGAATTGGGGGAATTTTTTTATCCAATTTGAAATTCATATCAATGTAAATATCAACAATAAAATTTTTGTTGTAAATTTCAAATCAATCCATCAAATTAAATCATTTCATTAAAACACAACATTAATTCATTTACTAATAATTGAATACACACATGTTCAGTTTAATAACTTTAATCTTCAAAATATAAAAGATATTGAACATTAATATATATATATATATAGAATATAATATAGTACTCATTAAACATGAGTATATCAGAATATTGACTTATTTAATTAAAAAAAAATTGGCAATTTTTTTGAATCTTAAAAAAAATTAACAATTCTATAAGCGTATTAAGAAATGACTAGTAATCGGCAGATCTTATTTTATAAATTATTCATAAAATTATATTTATTATATTCTTTTTAAAAATAAAAAAAATCATATTTTAATAAATTTAAATATTAAATTTAAATATTGTTTTAACTTTGGTGCTAAAAAAGGGAGGAGAATGAACGGATTATATGGTGACAAGGATATTAGACACGTGTATACATAGTTAATCGGAGTCACACAATTCAATGAGCGGATTATATGAGGACTAGGATATTAGACACGTGTATACATAGTTAATCGGAGTCACATAATTTACAAAGCGTAGGTGAAGGATGTGTGAAAGCTTGTATAAATCACGTGAAGTGCATTCAATTTAATTTAACGTTTTTCACCTATTTCTATGCATATCAGTGGGTGTTCATTGCTTTAACGTTTTCAGTGTGTGGCATATTCATGACCACTATTTTTTTTATTTTTATCTTTTTCTTTTTATTAAAAGGCTATCTCCAACCCAATAATCATTTTAACTATGTATTATATATTATTAATTTTACTCCTAAAGAACATTATTCATTAATTTTATTCCTCATTTCATATATCACTTTGGTATATTCCGATTATAAGTTATTTATATATATTACTAATACTAATATTTTTTAGTATTGTTAATTAATCAATTTATATATCCTAAATATGTATGTCAATATTTTCCTAAAATTAAGATTATTATATATCTTTATCTCTAATATATCTTCATCTAAGTTGTGAAACTCATATATTTTTTAGCAAATATAATTAATATTACCTATAAAATTCATTATTCGTTAATTCTTATTCCTCATTGTAATTTATTACTGATAATAAATTGTTTTTTTGTCATATATTTACTAATATTCATTATTATTGTTAAGTAATCAAATTCTCAATATTCGAAATATGTGTCTATATTTCTCTAAAATTCCACGTATATATGTTGATATTTCTCTAAATTATGATTAAATCTCCGATATAATTTCATATTTGATAATAATTTGTGAAACTCATAATTCCATAATAATGCTAATAATAAAGTAAGAAAATAGGATAACATGTAATTTTTTCTTATTTAATATATCCTCATCTTTCATAATAAGTTGTGTAACTCATAATTTCAGTATAATCTTATGAGAAAATAATATTAATGAAACTTATAATTTCATTTTAATGCTTGCTATGAGAAAATAATAGTAACAATTAGTTGTGAAACTCATAATTTCATTGTAATACTACAAGAATATTATTTATGTATTTTTTATGACTACATTGTTAAGAACACATTCATAACTACAATACTACACCATCCAAATACTCGAATTTTTAAACTGACCATATAAAATCACAATTTGAAACTACGTCTATAATTTCTAAGCTAAAATTTTAACCTTAAATCACAATTTTTGTCCATATGTTTTGCCAGCTTATAACACTACCTCTAGGCTCCAACACAATATATATATATATATATATATATATATATATATATATATATATATATATTAATACTACTCATACAATTTATTAATAATTGTTATTCCTCATTTTACTATATTATTTTAGTAATCCATAATTAAAGTTATGATATATCCTCATCTTTAATATATATATATATGTATTATATTTATATCTGAATATTTAATATTGTGATTAACAATTGATCTTTATCTTATTTAAATATATCCCTACATTTTATGTTATGTGTCTATATATTTTACAAAACAATTTTATCTTATGTCTCTATGTATTGTAGAAAACAATTTGAATTGTTATTATATGTCCTTCCAAACTATCAATAAATAGGTTATCTATCATACATGTTTACTCAAATTCCTTTATATTAATTTATATATATATATATATATATATATATATTATCTTTTTTCTAAAATATTCTTACTCACACTCCTTTATATTTATTTTCTTATACACATTATCATTTTTTTCTAAAATATTCATTAAAAACTACAGTCAAAATATATAACTAGTGAAAAGAATAAAAATATTCATTAAAGAATACAACCAAAATTACAAGTGAAATGAATTTAAAAAAAAAAGAAATCATTGGAGGAACACCAATTTTTGTTGCTGAATCTACGCTAAATATTTATTTTATCAACATATGATTTATATCAAACTAAATAAATAAATAAAAATCCTAACCTTTTTTTTTCATTGATGTGGTATAATGAAATTTGGAAAGCTGCTAAGAATTGATGATATGCACAACATCGATTCACAAATCGGTGCAGAAATTAAATTTTAGTCTCCTTATTTGAGTTGGACTTAAAAGAAAACAAGAAAAAGGTTAAATTGACAATTGAATATTTAAAAGAATTGTATTTTTAAGCAAGAAGACATTGTTCAATCCAACTACCATTTAAAGGTGTTGACCTAATAACATCTTATACCTTTTAAATTAACGGGACAAAGTATGAAAGTTAACGAATCCTTGTGAGACATGACAGTGAATAAAAGAATTTTATATTCCTCAATATGTTCAAAAACTTTTTTGGGTTGTTTTTTTTTTTTTTTAATTTTAAGTTTGATAATTAAGTTAGGCTAGTTTTGAACTGTGATGTCTGTTGTATCGAGGGTTGGATTAACATTGGTTAATCGGATTAAAAAGAGTAGGTTATTAGCCAACTAAATAAATAATAATATATAATATATATGTGTAATATATCTTTAGATTTACATATACATAATTACTATTTTAATTTAAACTTTTTATTTTCTTGTTACGAGAGATATTGAATCAAGTTATCAAGATTTGTAAGATTGACTTTTATTTAAAGTGCCGTTTTAATTTAGTAATAAAGTAAAATAAATTGGATGTAATCTGTTTCATAGAATCTAATTCATGAGCACAATTATTTCTATACATCAAGTGTACGAATTTAGGATTCGTGTAACTGGGTTGACCCGATTCGAGAGTGTTTTTCACCCATCCCACGCGCACCTCACGCGCCCCATACGCCCAAACCTTAGCCCAAACCCTAATTCTACTGTAATATTGACATAATCTTTTAGTTTAGCGAACTTAACCTTTTAATTCTATACTTATAATATTTTAGTTATATGCACATAACCTTTTGCAGTGCTTAGTAGTGAAAAAAATATAAGTTATTTACTGAAAAAGTTATGAAATTTGTACATAAATGTTATTCTATTACAACATAAATGTTATATCGTTACAACATAAAGGTTTCGGCTATATTGAATTTTTATAGTGAAAAAACTACAAGTTATTTATTGAAAAAGTTATGAAATTTGTACATAAAGTTTATACTATTATAACATAAAGGTTATATTATTACAATATAAAGGTTTTGGCTATATTATATGAATTTTTATAGTGAAAACATTATAAGTTATGCACTAAAAAGATTATAAAATCTATACATAAAAGTTATACTATTACAACATAAATGTTATATTATTACAACATAAAGGTTATGACATAAATTTAAAAAAAAAAAAAACTGGGCGTGGATCCGGGTTAAACCGGACCTAACCCGACCCACGTGCCCAGTTGCATGAATCATGACTCATGCACTTGGTGCACACAAACACTACCCATTCATGAAACAGTTTTATCCAAATTTCATCTTAAAATTTAATTAATTATATATATATATATATATATATATATATATATATATAATGTATATACTATTTTATCCCAAATTCAATACCATAAAGATAGATAGCTCTTAAAAGATTTAGTTTATAAAATAGTTGATATTTCAAAAAATAATTTGACACGTCAATTACATAGGTTGTATTTAAAATGAAAATACTTGTGATTATAAACAAGAATTTAAATGCTTTCTTATTAAATGGCCAAAACTACTCATAAAAAAATCATAGTATGAGCTCACCACTCTAAAATATTATTAAACCTAAACAAGTTGAATAAATTAATTTATTTTTATAATATTGAGATTTGCACACACATTGATGTATGTTTGATTTCAGTTTTTTTAATCAACTAAAGCTGGTTGCCCACATCTCAAAGTTAATCTTCATAATCGTTAAATGAATTATTATATATTAATCTATTTCAACACAAAAATTATATAAAACAATCTCATAAATATATGACAAAATTTTATATTTATGATAAAATTTTACGTAAGATGATTTCACAAATTCCATTTCATGAGATTGATCGGATTTAACTTGATCAACATTTAACAAATCAAAATCAACTATCAAGGTATGCAACCGGGTCGACCCGGATTCGCATGTTTTTAAATTTTTTTTTTTTTTTTTGCTTCTAAATCAAAACCTTTATATATAAATTTTGTGACATTTATATACAAATTTTGTGACTTTTATGTATAAGTTCTGTGACCTTTATATTCAATAATTTAGAAAAAAATGAAGAGTCTTAGCAAACTAGTCCCCAATTACCACATTTCTTATAATTTAGGCCCCATATATCACTTTTTTTGATCTGGTCCAAAAACATAGAAGACATCGATGAGACATGATTGAACTAATCAATTAAATAATAGAGAAAAGTCAGGTTGTGCACAATCAAGCCTTACACGAAGAAATGAAGTCATATATTAATATAACAATTTTGTTTATATTAGGAAAATAATGAAATGTTACACGAATTTTTTATGGGTCATATATAATTTTAAAATTAACTTCCATACACGAAATTCATGTAATGACTGAAATTTTCGTATAATGTTAGACTGATTGAATCAATTAATTAATAAGAGAAAAATCATCAATGCACAATCATGCCTTACACGAAAATAAGAAACAAAATAATTTATTTATTTTGTTTATATTAGAAAAATAATGAAATGCTACACGAATTTTTTGTGGGTAATATATGATTTTAAAATTAATTTCCATACACGAAATTCATGAAATGTAATGTAATGTAATGGTTGAAATTTTCGTGTAAGGTTAGATTGAGTAATGTAATTTCCAAAATTATTATGTAAGGTTACTCTGATTGAATCAATTAAATAATAAGAGAAAAATCATCAATGCACAATCAAGTCTTACACGAAAATTTTGTCCACTAACAAAAGTAATATATTATTTAATTTTTGTATAAAGAAAAAGAATGCAATGTTACACGAAATTTTTTGGTGGGTAATATTTAATTTTAAAATTAATTTTCATATACAAAATTAATTAATAAGTTATAGAAAATTAGATGAGAAAAAGATTCAATATATTATGAGAAAACTCTTTCCGTAATATTACCCATCCTAAATTATGACGCAGAGTTAGTAGCGAATAAAAATTTCATACATTTTGTTTCAAAGGTATGTTAATAGCCAATAATTCCATAGTTTATTTAGTATGTTCGTGTAGGGAATTTTTTTTTTAATTTTATATTTTATTATTTATTATAGGATGAGACATTGTTATTACTATCAATCATTTCCTATGAATGATATATATATATAATTTTATATTTTATTTATTTCTATTGTACTACATTTACATGAAAAAATTATCCCTAAATATATCTTACACGAAAATTGAATAATGTTTTGCCTACACGAAAAAAATATGATAACTCATACACGAAATTTTTGTACATGAATATGTCGGAAAATTGATATTAAAATGCGGCTTACACGAAATTTTTGTACATGAATATGTCGGAAAATTTCGTGTAAGGTTGGCATTCGCAGAAATTTCGTGTAAGGTTGACTTAGACTGAATTCTATGAAAATTCGTGTAACGTTGACTTTATCCAAAATTTTCATGTAAGGTTGACTTTGGCCAAATTTCGTATAGGGTTGACTAGGACATAAATTAGTGTAAGGTCAACTTTATGTAAATTCGTGTAAGAAAACCACTGAAAAAATTTCATGTAAGCTGTATTTTCGCCTAAATTCGTGTAAGGTGTCATATAAAGAATTTCGTGTGAGGTTTATTTTGCCAAAAATTCGTGTAAGGGTCTAACCTAATATTCTGGCCCTAATTCGTGTAAGAATCTCCATTATTCCGCCCTAAACAGTAGCACTAATTTCGTGTAAGAGAGCAATTAATACACCCAGAAATCCCAAAAATTATGCCCTAATTCATGTAAGCATATACACAAATAAAATTGGGCAAAATTGTTCTACAAAATTCGAAAGATAATAAGGCAGAAACATAATCAACTTGAATAAAAAAATATCGAAACGATCATGCCTCAAAATCGTATAAGCATAATCAATTAAATTCAAATGCAAAATATAAGATGAATCGGGCAGTATATGAAATAGATATACTTACTTGTCTTGCAGCCATGATAATTCGTGTAGCATTTACGCCAAACGTACACGAAATTTCACCTCAATTTCGAACTCGCTCTCCCAATTCGATAGATATTCGCCCTTTTCAAATATATGCCTACACGAAAAATGCTATCTTGTTTGTTACAAATTGAAAGAGAAATTTTATGTGAATTTGGGTTCAAAGTCTTACACGAATTTTCAGAGATGTGGGCGCACTTTTCAGAGATTACTGTTTCTTTTCAGAAAAGTGTCTGTCCCTTTTCTGATTTGTGCAGTAATTGTCAAGGTTTGCATTTGAGCAAGGGTAGAAAGGTAATCTCGAGTTAAATTTTGTAGTATTTAGGGATCAAAATATAAGAAAAGTGGTATATGAGGACTAACTATTAAGTTTTGTGGTGGATGGGGCCACAATATAAGAAAAGATGGTATATGAGACCATTTTCTCTGTATATATCCAGAAATACTTTTTGAAAGTATCATATGATACACATAAAAGTATGTAATATTTATGTATATATGAGGTAATATTTTATGTGTATCATATAATATTTTTCAGTCAACAGTGTTTGCCGATCATTGACCATTGACTTTTTGACTTTGACTGATCGTAAATCATTTGCTTAATACTCTGACGTGATCACATGATTAAAGTACGAACTAACTACCTCTTTAGTTTGTTAAGTGGTTAAACTTGCTCTATCAGAAAGTCAACTTAGAGAGCTATAAACCGGCTTAGATCTCGACCTTTGTCGAATGGTTCCACTTTATTTGGCTACGTTAGAGAGAAGGCACTTTCCGACAAGCCTTTCTTCATCAAGACCCTAACCTGTAGAGGCCCGCGCTGAGTGATTCTTCCCAAAATAATTGTGATAGGATCGGATTAATTAATCTCACATATTTTTTTTTAACTATTAATCAAATCGAGTTGACCCGTTTTACGAATCCCTTATAAAATGAGATCCGTGAAACAGTCTCACAAAAGACTCAATTTAAATATAATTTAATGAGATAAAAGTCATTATTTATAACTTAAAATCAATTTTTATGAGTTAATCTCTCAATTATGAATTGACTTGTCTAAATATATTTAATTCGTGAAACCGATTCATAAAAATATAGTGGGTTGTACATTGATCATAAATAATGAAATTTTATCTTATAAAATTATATTCATGTGTTCGTATTTTATATGTTTTGTGTGTATAAGGGATTTTTTTTTTTTTTTCTATGAGAACAAATTTTATAGTTGACTTGATGCATGTGGTGATACAGAAATAAAGCCCAAAATTTTCTGTACAAACCCAAATAAAAAATTAAAAAGGACTTGGGGGCTATAGTTACAAGACTTGGGCTTTGCCAACAATTTAGCCCAATTATATCTTTATAGAATTTGGGTCAATTTTTCCGGAGAATTTATAATCTTTTTTAAATAAGTTTATTGAAGAGAAAATTGTCTCCACAAAACATATAACTCGCCATTTCTTAAATAATCGTTTATTAAAGAAATTATCTTTATGATTTCTATCACGATATAAATTTTTATCCTTTATATCACAAATGTATTTTAAAATTAGAAAATTTCATCAATTCACATACTAATAATATAATGAAGTGATAATGGACTGATATATCACACCCATCACATGATTAACGATATATTACTCCTCCATTTAAAGGGTGGAATTTACATTTTTAAATTTTTTACCTAAAACGATAACTTGTGGTATGCCTTACACGAATTATTCAATTTTATAAGCATTAAAATCTTTAATGACTACACACAAATTTATTTTGTTTTATGACCATAATATTATTCCACGAATATGATTTCTACTGATCAGTTTAAGGAAAAAAAAGGAGTTCCACTAATAATTTGTTTTAAAGGCATAATAAACTTATTTTATTTTAAGACTATGATTCCTTATACATTTATATGTTTTCTTAAAAATAAATTCGGGTGAGGAATTTTCATAAACATTGCATTCCACGAATTTATTTACACATTAATAATTCAATTTTATAATATCAAACTCATTTATATGTTTTCTTTCAAATAAATTCGTGTAAGGATTGGTCATAAAAATTGCATTCCACTAGTTTATTTTCATATAATTCGTGGATCTCTTAAATATTAATTAGTGAAATTCATATTAACTGATTTTTTTTTTGTGAAATTCATATTAATTAGTAGAACTCTATAAATGTTAAATTCCAAGTCTTAAAATAATTAGGCATTCAATGATATATACTGATTGAAAAATCACAAAAAAAAAAAAAAAAAATCGTGGAACATCTAAATTTAATAGAAAATTTCATGGAATGACTTGTTATAAACAAAATTCGTGGGATGTCTATTTCTTTCCCATGAAAATTGTTGAATACATATTATTTTTTTCTAATTTTGTGAATGCCTAATTTTAACCTTAAATTTCATGGAATACTATTCTTATTATAAATTAAGTTTTACATGAATTGAATATTATAAATGATGAGGTTACACGATTTTAATGCATAAATGAAGTCTTACATGAACTTAATATTTCAATTTTAGGATTGCACGATTTATGCATAAATTATGTTTTATTCAATTTTTTCGTATAAAGTCTAATTAGAAAAGGAGTATTTTTATTTTTTACATTTTTAATAATTCGTGTAAGGGGTCTAATATGCTTATCCACTCAATTTTTCTAATATTAATATAATGAGTTTTTTTTTCTAATAATTTGTGTAAGGGGTTTAATATGCTTCCCTACACAATTTGTTTAATAATAAATGTAAGGAGTATTTTTATTTTTATTTTCCTAATAATTCATGTAAGGGGTGCCAAGTTTTGTGCGATCTCTCTATATCAGTCTAATATGCTTCCCCGCACAATTTTTCTAATAATTAGTGTA
Source organism: Scutellaria barbata (assembly GCA_028654395.1). Taxonomy (NCBI): domain Eukaryota; kingdom Viridiplantae; phylum Streptophyta; class Magnoliopsida; order Lamiales; family Lamiaceae; genus Scutellaria; species Scutellaria barbata. The sequence continues at coordinate 18,053,486 of CM053644.1, read as the reverse complement.
AGGAGTACTTTTATTTTTATTTTTCTAATAATTCGTATAAGGGATCTAATATGGTCCCCACAATTTTTTTTCTAATACTATAATATTTTAAACGGGAAGGGTAATTGTGTAAAATTATGGTCATGAAACTTGTTAAATCACGTTCCTTGTGGCCTTGGTATGTGAAGAGAATTGTTCAATAAAATTCACACGGTTCACGTGTTTGTTGGGAGACTTTTTCCCGTAACACGCGCCCCACACCACCACTGTGGTCCCCACCGACACGTGGTCAAAAAGCGTGATGGAGCCAGGAGACCTACTTGCTTTCTTTAACTCCTTCACTAACCATGGTTAACAATTTATAGCAGGATAAGCACAAAAAAGTTTAGGATTTTATTTCATTAGTTTTTATTATTTATTTTACGTGAAAAAAATATTTTCTCTATTTAGTTATTTTTACATATAGCCTATATAGCAAGTATTTTTCTAATTATTTTATTATACATAAAATTTAATTATATTTAAATTTTACTGTATAGTTTCATGATAATTCGTCTAACTTCAATTTATAGCATCACGATTAAATATTATAGGTCATTTTCGTTCTGAGATTGAATTTTTATTTAATAAAAAATAATTAGTACAACACTTTGAAGTAACTTTTAGTATTTTCGTACTATAAAGAAAGTATACTTTGAATGCTAAAACTAAAAGTACAAATTAAGTTTAAGTGTAAGTCGCACAATGAAATGTTATTATGTAAGTGCACTTATTAAAATAGATCTTGTTTAAGCGAATATAGATCCTTTTAACTTACGTACACTCTCAATTTATAATTAATAGGCTGAAATTTGTAACTAAACCTACAACTACAATATTTCAAATAAATATTATGATACATTAATGAGGACTATATTGTATTCAATGTAAAAATACATACATTAATTTAAAATAAACTACACATGGGAACTAATGGATATTATATATTGAATGTGGTATAGTTGGTGTAACATCATTAAAGTTGGAACTCTTTCTATCATTGACATAAATCTATGTATCTTCATACGCAATACACATGTAATTTTTTTTAATGTTTTCTAAAGGCACATGTCATCTAATTTTCATTCTCTTGACACATTGATTGAAATTGAACCAAATTAGTAATATTATATAAAATAACAAATTGTGGCAAAATTTAAACTAAAATGCAACATTCACCTCAATATCCATTTTATCAAGACACAATCGCTTAATACAAAATGAGTTTTAAACAAATCTAGACGTAACTAGTAAATTACATTACTTTTCACCCTCTTATCATATTTTAGCATATGATTTTTGTTGTACCTGAGTATCCGAGCTGTGCTGTACTAAGCTATCCAAACTGCACGGGTTATACATTTGGTCGACAAATGTTGTCAGCTCGGGACCTGAGGCTGACTCACTACCTCGGCCAGACAATCGTCCTGGATGACACCCAGGGCGTCCAATCCATAGATGGTCGAGGTGAATAGATGGCCGAGTTAAGCAGGTTATTCCAAGCAGGGACAACCGAACAAGGTCAAACCAATCGTTAAGAGATCGTGGGTGACAAAACCGTCGCACAACACCGAATGAATAGGCGAAAAACAAGGGAAAAGTGGGCATAACCTCCGCACTCCCCCACGACCTCCACTACTTACATTTCTTTGCCTATAAATAGCTGTAATTTTAACTTGTAAAGGATCTGATTTTTCACTCTGTAAACAGCACTAGAGAGCTTATTTCTCTAAGTTAATAGCATAAGGTCCTGCTTGGTCATTTTGCCGTCCAGGATCAGCCCAACTAAAATTGCCCGAGTAGGCTCCGGGCAAATCTCTTGCATACTTCACATCTTATTTCACATACATTTGGGTGTTAGACTAGGAATAACTCGCATACCTATTCCGACGTCAACATTTTGGCGCTAGAAGGAGGGGGTTTATTCCCAAAACCTGAATACAACTTCGAAATACAATGAGCAACTCCGATCGCAACACCACTCCAGAACCCCAGGCCCTTGTTTTCCAACCTGGTTGCTCCAGCCGACCGCGACCGCTTACGGCCGACGAAGTTCTTCCGGTGGCTCCAATCACTTTGGAGCAAGGATGAAAAAATCGGAAAAAATCGCCGATATATCGCCGATATATCCGTATTTTGTGAAGTCCGATATAATAATGCACTGCAGTTTTTTTTCGTTAAAATATCGGCGATATATCGGTAAATATCGGTAAATATCGGTATTTATATCGATATCGGTGGAGTCCAGTGTATTTCTCGTGCTATATCGGCGATATATCGGAGATATATCGACCGATATATCGGCATTTCAAAATATCGGTAGTCGAGTATTTTTTGAATTTTTTTTCCTTATTTTTTTTTCTTTTCTGTTTTTTTTTTCTTTTTTATTATAAATTTTTTATATATATTTAAAAAATATCTATAAAACTTAAGCTCTATATCTATATTTTTATCTATGATTAGAACAAATAATAATTTTAATTCAATTGTTGAAATAAATTAACACACAAGCATTTAAGTTTTTCTCATAATTTAATTAAATTTAGTTAATTTTTTTTATTTTAAGAAAAGAATTATGATGTATATATTATATACTATATAATAATAGTTTATCTCTATATTTATTTTAAATATATCATTTGATTTGAAATTTTAAGTTATTAATGTTAGTTATATGAAGACACTTTTAGAAAAATAAGTTAAAATGCCTTGGTATTGCTTAGGTATTAAGCATGTACAAAAATTATTAAATTATTCTATTTATTAGTATCTTTTTATACAAAATTTGTCATGTTATCATAGTAGACAACGTTTATATAGTATTTTATCTATATATTTGTTGAAAATATATCATTTTATTTGAAATTATAAGTTCAATATATGTATTAATGTCAGTTATAATGATATTATAACTAGTAGATATATTTTTCAATTTTTTTAGAAAGTTTTTATATTTTTTTAAAAAATGTCCGATATTTCCACCGATATCGATATATCCGTAAAATTAGGGTACCGATATTTTCACCGATACCGATTTTTTCGTCCTTGCTTTGGAGACTCCAGAAACCCCCATGTCTGTGGCGCAGATCAGGGGTATCATGGCCGCACTCACTGAGCGGCTCAGAGAAGCTGAACAAAGAGAAAATACCAAAGAAATCAATGGCCTACTGGAGGATTCCAAGTCTAGGTGGACCTAGGCGAAGGCGGAACCTGGGGAAACGCGTAGCCGAGAATGACCTTCGGCGAATCCAGTCCCCCACGCGGGCCCGAGCGGATCACCACCGGGTCCACCCAGATAACGCAAGGGGACCGGTAGACAGGCGGTTCACCCACGATGACATCGAACCAGCCCTAATCGAGGAGGCCAGGAGACCAGACAGGCTCCCCAATGAAAGAGGAGAGGTTCCATCACCTCACGACGAGAGTACCGGCCACAACCTTCGGTACTCCGAACTCGGGGAGGAGTAGGAACTTCAACGACGGCTGGCTGACATCCAAGCCAGGCGAAACAAAGGGGGCTGGAAAAGGGACACCCCCTTCGCGGAGCACATTGCTTCCCTGATCCCGGCCAAATTCAAGATGCCTCATATCGGTCAGTATAATGGAGAGACCGACCCTAGTACTCACCTGGACAAGTATACGTCCTGGATGGAGTTACAAGGCTTAGGAGAGGAGCTCATTTGCAAAACATTCCCGCTCACACTGGGGGACCGAGCACAACGATGGTTTCGTTCCCTCCCCGACGCATCAATTGGGGGATGGGACGAGCTGTCCGACCTTTTCCTGACACAATTCATGAGCTCAAGGATGAGGTCGACCCCGAAAGAGAGGCTGGTCAACGTGAGGCAAGACAAGGCCGAACCCCTGAAATCTTATCTGGACCGCCTCAACAAGCTGGTCCTCGGCATGGAACAGGTGTCAGACGACGCCATCCTTATGGCCGTTATGGCCGGACTAAGGCCCCGGACCAGATTTTGGTGGTCCGTCCATGAAGAGGGGCCGAGAACGTATCACGACTTTCTCAACCGCGCAGAGCGGTATATAGGGACCGATGAAGCCATTCCGGAGGACAGAGCCCCTGAACGAGAGAGATGTCTGAACGGTGAGAAGAAAGGAGGGAAGACAGAAGGAAACCTATGAAGCCGTTCAGGTCGGCCACGAATTTCAGGGCTTTCCAACCCGGAGGCCCCGACTAGGTAATCGAAATCCTTACGGTTGCCCCATCCCAAGTCCTTACTAGATTAAGGACAAGAATCTGCTACCCGAACCACGACCTATGAGGGCCGACCCAAACCGCCTCAACCAGAACAAATATTGCAAATACCACAAGGCAAAAGGCCACGACACAGACAAATGCTGGGCATTGTTGGCCGAGTTGATGAAACTGATCGACCAGGGTCAGTTAAAAAAATACGTAAAGGGCCAAGGACAGCAGGGCCAGGGGGCACAGCAGGCAATGGCCCCACCACCGCCACCGCCGAACGGAGCTGCTCGCGAAATCCATACGCTCATCAATAACAGTTTCGGCGAGCAGCGGGGGTCCAAGAGAGCCCGGAAGGGACAAGTTTGGGAGGCCAGGAACGCTTACCAACAGTGTGTTCCACCCCGGGCAGCACCCCGCCATGCGTCTATCCTATTTACTGAGCTGGACAGCGAAGGGATAGCATACCCGCACAGTGATACTCTGGTGGTATCGCTCAATATCTGCAGAACTATGGTACATAGGGTAATGGTCGACACCGGCGCTTACGCCAACGTGCTCTACCTAAGCACCTTCAAACGGATGGGGTTTCATGAATCCCAGCTCGTGCCGTCCTCCGACACAATATAAGGTTTCGGAGGGATAAGTACTCGAGTCCTCGGCACTTGTGAGCTCAAGATCCTGTTCGGATCCGGCGATGGGGAAGTATTCACAACGACAGAATTCAAGGTGGTGGACTTGAACTCTCAGTATAACGCCATTTGGGGCAGGCCACTTCTCGCCAAATTGAAAGCAGTGGTCTCAATCTATCATCTCGCCCTTAAGTTCCCTGTGGGCGACGAGATGTATGTGGTAAAGGGAAACCAGCTGGCCGCCAGAGAAACATACATGGGGCTGCGACCAAAAGAGCTTAACCAGCTCGAGCTCGCTCAGGTGGCCTCGGTTGATGAACAGATGGAAGACGCTTTTGAGGATTCCATCCTCGAAATTACCGAGCAAGGTTAGCCTGTCATGGAGGAAGATGCCGAACCTCCACAACCGATGGTAGTCCCCGATCTACCAGCCAGCTCCACCTTCGAGGTTGGATCCTCCTCGAGCACAACCGCCGAGGCCAGCGGCAGAGAAGCAGCCATGCCCGCACAAGAACTCGAGGAGGAATGGGGGTCCATCGATCCCCGAAGCGATGGACCCCAAATACGGGTAGCACCTGTTGCAGAATTGGATCTTGTTAATATGGATCCAAACAGACCAGAGATGGAATTGCGGATCGGCCGGGAGTTACAAGAGCCATTCCGCACTGAACTAATAACCTTTTTGCAGGGCAATACTAATGTTTTTGCCTGGGCTCATGAGGACATGAAAGGCATCCGACCAGAAGATGCCTGCCATCATCTCAACATAAATCCGGCCGCCCAACTGGGCGCTCAGAAAAGACGTCGGCTGAGTCCAGACAGATATGAAGGGCTGGAACTGGAAGTGCAAAGGTTGCTGGGTTATCGTTTTATCAGGGAGACCAAGTACGCCACTTGGGTCTCTAACCCCGTCCTGGTTAGGAAGCCGAACGGGTCTTGGAGGCTATGCGTGGACTTCACAGATCTGAACAAAGTCTGCCCAAATGACTGCTTCCCACTGCCCAATATCGATCAGCTGGCCAACCATGAACTCATGAGCTTCATGGACGCATACTCAGGATATCATCAGATACCGATGACCGAGGACGACCAGGTCCACACAACTTTCATCACCGACCGAGCATAGTACTGCTACACCATGATGTCGTTCGGCCTAAAAAACGCAGGAGCTACGTATCAGCGACTAGTGAACAAAATGTTCGCCGCCCAGATTGGGAAGACGATGGAAGTTTACGTGGATGACATGCTGGTAAAATCCAAACAAAAGGCCGACCATGTAGGCCACCTGGCGGACATGTTCGACATCCCGAGGCGTTACAGGATGAAGCTAAATCCCAAGAAATGCTCATTCAGGGTGGGCTCAGGAAAATTCCTAGGATATATGGTGAGCCAGAGAGGAATTGAAGCCAACCCCGAAAAAATTAAGGCAGTCATGGACCTGATCCCGCCGAGACGAATCAAGGACGTCCAGAGTCTAACAGGTAAAATTGCCGCCCTTAACCGTTTTATATCTCGGTCCACTGATAAATGTCGACTGTTCTTCAACCTGATCAGAAGAAATGCTCAATTCGAGTGAAACAGTGAATGCTAGTCGGCCTTAGAGGACCTCAAGAAAGCACTCATGGAGGCCCCAGTCCTGGCAAAGCCTCAGTCTAGCAAAAAATTACAGCTCTACCTGGCCGTATCCGAGTCCATCGTAAGCTCTGTGCTGGTCCGCGCAGAACAAAAGGCTCAGCAGCCCGTTTATTACGTGAGCCAGTCACTGCACGACTCCGAACTCCGGTATCCGGCGATGGAAAAGTTAGCTTATGCATTAGTCATCTCAGCCCGGAAGCTGCGACCCTACTTCTTGGCACACCAGATCGAGGTACTGACCAATTTTCCACTAAAACAGGTACTTGGCCGCCTAGACGCCTCTGGTCGATTATTAAAGTGGGCGGTCGAGCTCGGGCAATATGACGTCCATTATACGTCCAGAACAACGATCAAGGGTCAGGCCCTCGCTGACTTTATCGCTGAGTTTACTCCCACTCTCATCCTCCGTGAAGAAATGATAGAAAAGTCGTGGAAGATGTACGTCGACGGATCATCTACTGCTCACTGCGCCGGGGCTGGAATTGTACTGGTCAGCCCCACCCAGAAATATTTCTGCTCGGCACTACGCTTCAAATTCCCAGCTACCAACAACGAGGCCGAGTATGAAGCACTTTTGGCTGGACTTGACATGGCAAAACAGTTCGGGGTGGATGACCTCGAAGTCTTCAGCGACTCCCTCCTCGTAGTCAATTAAATCTCGGGCGAATATGTGGCTAGAGATGAACAAATGGCCAAGTATTTAAGGTCCGTCGAGTTGGCCTCGGCATAATTTAGGAGAATCCACGCCGAGTAGATTCCTCGCAGTAAAAATGCACAAGCCGACGCTCTTGCTCGGTTAGCAACAAGTGAAGGAGCTGAGGATATCGGCTCAGTCAACATTGGGACTGTAGATAGCTCAGCTCTTAACCAAAAAGAGGTTTATGACATTGAACCAAGAGTGACTTGGATGACCCCAATCATCCAATACTTGAAAGGGGGGAAGGTCCCCGCCGACCAGGGCGAGACCAGAAAACTGAGGATCCGAGCTGCCAGATACACTATCCAGGACGACATGTTATACAAAAGAGGGTTTTCCCATCCTCTCCTAAAATGCCTGGACGAAGACGAAGCCCAGCATGTACTAATCGAGATCCACGAAGGCGTGTGCGGTAATCACTCCGGAGGCCAGTCTCTGGCCTTCAAAATTATCAGGCAGGGGTACTTTTGGCCTAGTTTGAAAAAAGATGCCATCAACTTCGCCAAAAAATGCGACAAATGTCAGAGATGCGCACCCCTCATCCGAGCACCTTCGGAAGATCTGAACTCGATCATGCCCCATGGCCATTCGCGAAATGGGGAATAGATCTAATTGGCCCAATGCCAACTGGCCGAGGAGGAGTAAGATTTGCTATAGTTGTCGTCGACTATTTCACTAAATGGATAGAAGCAGAACCCTTGGCACGGATAACCGAGTTGAAAGTTACGAACTTCATATGAAAATCCATCATTTGCCGATTCGGGGTCCCCCATTCCATCATCATGGATAATGGTCGGCAGTTCGACAGCGGCGACCTAAAAACATTATGTGAAAATCAAGGTATCAAGAAGCTGCTCTCCACTCCGTATCATCCCCAAGGAAACGGTCAGGTCGAGGCCATGAACAAAATCATCAAGCACACCCTGAAAGCCAGACTTGAAGAATCAAAAGGAGCTTGGGCCGATGAACTGCCCGAGATGCTATGGGCATATAGAACGACGGCCAGAACGGCAATAGGAGAAACACCGTTTTCCCTAGCGTTTTGATCCGAGACGGTTATCCCAATCGAGCTCGGCGTTCGCACTTGGAGAGTGAACAAATATCAAGACGAGCAAAACAAGGAAGCTCTAGCGGCCAACCTTGACTTACTGGAAGAAAGAAGAATGGATACAAATATAAAAAATGCCATTTACAAGCAGCGAAGTGCCAGGTACTATAATTTAAGGGTCCGAGCTAGAAAATTTGAGCCAGGGGATCTCGTCCTCAAGAAAATCTTACTACCAGGTGGATCCTTGGGACATAACTGGGAAGGACCATACAAAATTAGTAGAATCCTAGCCGGGGGCGCATACGAGATAGCCGACCTAGATGGCAAGGTGGTGTCCAAACCTTGGAACATAGAGCACCTGAGAAAGTATTATCATTAGCCGGCTAAGATTTCAGTTGTAATTTCTTTGTACGTTCTTTCTATTTAACTAATGAAGTTGTTCCCCAGTTTATATGTTGTTTAAGGCTACGACCACATCCGAGCCGTCCAGGCCGGATGGAACAGTAAGGTTTCGGCCCACCAAGGTTTCGGCCCACTTAAGGCTACGGCCTCATCCGAGCTGTCCAAGCCGGATGGAACAGTAAGGCTTCGGCCCACCAAGGCTTCGGCCCACTTAAGGCTACGGCCTCATCCGAGCCGTCCAGGCCGGATGGAACAGTAAGGCTTCGGCCTACCTAGGCTTCGGCCCATTTAAGGCCACGACCTCATCCGAGCCGCCCAGGCAGAATGGAACAGTAAGGCTTCGGCCCACTAAGGCTTCAGCCCACCTAAGGTTACGGCCTCATCCGAGCTTTCCGGACTGAATGGAGTAGTAAAGCTCCGACCCGCACAAGACTCCGGCTTCATCCAAGTCTCCCAGGCTGGGTGAAATAGTAAAGTCAACCGAACAGGCCAACAATGTAAATATTGAATTTTTGTGAAAAATTTTACCAAGTGTTATTTTATGTTAGAACACCGAGCCGGTTACATAATTAAGCCAAACAAGTTTTACTTCAGTTGGACTACACAAGAGTATAGCGAGCAATGAACTAACAAGAAATCTGATATTAAAAATGAAAACTGGTTTGGAGGCCAGCACCTCGTACAAAAAGACTAAATGGCCTCAAGAAAAAAGAGGAAAAATACAGGAACAAACAAGGCCGGCTAGACCCCCACAACATCAACCACCTCGGTCGCCCCGACCTCCTCCATCATCCCAGCCTCCTCGGCCACCCCGGCCTCCTCAGGCGCCTCGACCGCCTCCGCATGCTCACCACCTGTCTTCTCGGCCAATGCGTCCATATCTAGATCCGGATCAGACATCAACTGGATCGAGGCAGCTGGACGGAGAACATGACTCGAGTCGGGGGAAGATACCTCGACAGGTCTTCCATCAAGCTCAGATAATAGCTCGGGAGGGACAGCTTCTCCAGATATCCGTGCAGAGCATCCATAAGAGGGCGGTTATCTAGCTTCTCTTTCCACGCAACCTCAATCGCATCGATGAAGGCGAAAAGATAGACCATCACACCCTCATACTTGCACTCAGCTGAGGCTTTGTACTCCCGGACAACAGAAGTCTTGTCCGTAGGAGCGGCCCGAGCAGCCTCCAGATCCGCCTTAGCAGCCTCCAACTCCGCCATCACCCGATCATGATTTACAGTCAGGTCGGTGAAGCGCTGGCGGTCGAGCTCGGCAGCTTTGGTGCTCTGAGCCAAAGCCTCATTGGCCGAGATGACTTGAGCTTTCAGCAGCTCCTTATCCTCCGTAGCGGCAGCGAGCTGTATACTCTTCTCCCTCAGCTCGGCCCTTCTTGCATTGTACCTCTCGAGCTGGCTGAGATGGGAGAGATGAGCTCGCTAGGAGAAAACAGAAGCCTGGGCCTGGAGGATGGAGGCGCACGTGCTCATGTCTGCAACCGACATCTGCCCAGCATATCTCTCTAGCTCCTCAGTCCACGCCTTGGCCGGGGCTTCCATGGCGGGCTCGATCCCAGTCGGAAGAGCGGTCATCAGCTCTGTGCTCGGCTACTGAGCACGCGTGTAGCTGATTTGGAAGGGCGGCAACCTTCCAAGGAATTCCTTCGACTCCTCGATCCGAGCCGGATCCCAACCGCAGATGCTAACCGACCCGACTAAAGGATGGTCAGAAGCCCTGACCCCAGAAGGAGCAGCAACTGTGACATCTTGGGAACCGGGAGGTCGGATGATCGGGGCCGGTCTAGGGCGCTTTTGGGGAGGAGACCTCCTCGGTGAACGCTGGGGAGGCAACCCGTGCCCAGAGATGGCCGTAGTGAGAGTCGAGCGCTCCAAGCTGCGCCCCCTACCTCGGCCGGAAGCCCGAGCTGATTGTCCTGCTCCCCTTACTTGCTGAGCCCGAAGGCGGATACGCTCAGTAGGGTCCATCTGTTGGGCAGGCCGTCAGCAGGAAGGTCGGCTGCCAAGAAAGATATCAATCGATTAGCACAGGTTCAACATTCGGCCAACAACACATGAGGGGATATTCAATTACCTTGGAAATCGTTGGGAGCTGGGACGAAAGGAAGAGTCAATCCGGCCCGAGCTAGCTTCCTCTCGGTCAGCAGAACCTTGAACAGCAACCTCTTCGGATCGACGCTGTCTTTCAGATAGCGAAGCTTCCTCGAGAAGTCTAAACCCACCTCGAGAGCGTCAGACGAGATAACTGCAAAACAAAGAATAATTGTGATATCAGAAGGCCGACCAGATTAACAACACTACAGATATATACCGTTGGCCGGCCTGAAATACACAGGACAAGGTGTCCTCTGGGACGGGTCCCCGCCAACCGGTCCAGGACTCATCCAATCCCCACCAACCCAAAACCACATCGTTTTCCAGTCCTTTATGGAGGACGGAAGACCCTTTATGAGCTGAAGACGAGCCGCCCGAGGGGAGATGTAGTAAAGGTGGTTCTGGGCTCCCGGCAACAACTTTAGGGTGTATAACCAGGTCAGCTCCTGAGGGCTCGGGACGCCGAGCTGATAAATGTAAAACGCGATGAACAGCCCGAGGAGTGACGACAAGCTGTTAGGATGAAGCTGGCGCCAGAGGAAAATGTAACCCGCCCTCCAAATCTCGGAAATTGATGGCCATACATCCACGGAGAGGTTTGTCCATCCTCTCCTCAGGAAAATGAACGTCAAAGGTGACCCCTCGAGGGATGTTGAATAGTGTATACCACCGATCGAGTTCAGCTCGGGTCGTAGTGGACGGCCACTTCATGGCCTCTGACTCCTCCGAAAGCTGCTCAGTCCTCCTGAACCTCCTCCGGGCAGGCACCCCAGTAGGGATACTCGGAGCTGAAGTGGAAGGACCGACCTCTTCATCTCCCGTCGTCAAAGGGGCTGGACCCCGAACCTCTACATCCGACGAAGAGGTCGATCCCAGAAAAAGTTTATCCGAGCTATATTCCAGCTCGGCAGACCCACCTTGGCTGTAGCCCTGGACCGAATCGTTGGACGAAAAATTGCTGGAAGACATTATAAAAAATGTACCTAAAGTAGAATCCGACCAGGTAGTGCTGCTCGATCTGTCTAAGCTCAATAATTCCTACTCGGGGCTCTCGAAAAATCTCACAAGTATGTAAAGTGAATGGAAGGGGGACCTATCCTATTTATAGAAAAGGAAGTGACCGTTGGTATTCCTCCCTACTCGAGGTGACACGTGGCATATCAAACGGTTATGGTTTGACAACCCCTCAGCTGCCAACCTTTCAGAATCAGAGGTGCGATTCACACCGGCCAACTTGTCCAGGTCGGCCATGGATAAACTAATTCGATGACTTCTGAAGTTGGATTAATAATCCAAGACTGAGCACCCCATCCAGCTCGGCCATGGTTGGTTCAGCTCAACGCCTTTTAAAGTTAGATTATTTATTTAAGGATAAAAATCACCGAGGTTAGTTCAAGAGATAAGAACAAAAAATTAGCCAAGTTTTATAACTTCAACCGAACTCAACTGCTTTGGAGGCCAGAACCTCTTGACAGAGCACTTAACATTTAAAAAAAACAGAGAAACAAAACGAAAAGAAGAAAAACAGCTCGGATGAGTAGCTCGGTAATGGTCCAGAATATTGGAAGGGCTTCACTTATCTTCATTCAACTCAAACGAGTAGCTCGGTAATGGTCTAGAATATTGGAAATGATATGGACAGCTTTCACCACCCCGGACAGACCTCTCTCTCAATATTGACATATCAGCCAGAACGTTTTATGAACCTATTATGGTTGCTGAATATGTTGCCAAGTACTTAAAGTTAAGAGATCTGTCTAGGCCTCTTTCCGACCAAGATCGTATTAGATATATCTATTCATCAGCGCCGATCTCAATCACCTCGTCCTCCTCCCTGGCCGTTTGGGAACTTTCAGCCGGTCCAACGTCGGAAACATCCTCCATTATAAGGTCAGGGTTGGACATCAGCTGAATAGATGGGGCTGGCCGTAGAAGATGCTCAGATCCAGGAGGCAAATAACCAGACAGATCATCCAAATTCAAGTAATACTGGGGGAGAGGGTTCTTCTACAGATAACCGGCCAGAGAAGCCTGGAGAGGGCGGTCGTCGAGCCCGGCCTTCCTCAACACTTCCATGTTATCCATAAAAGCGAAGAGGTAAGCCAGGATGCCGTCGTACTTGCATTCTTTGGACCCCTTGTATTTTTGTACGACGACCACCTCGTCCTGCAGGTCGGCTTGAGCAACCAATAATTCAGCTCGTACCTTTTCCAGCTCGTACCTTTTCCAGCTCGGCCAGCGACGCCTCCAAGTTCTTCCCCAGGGTGGCCCTCTCTCGGTCCAGATCGAACGACCGCTGGCGTTCAAACTCAGCTGACTTAATGGCTTTGGCCAATAATCTTGAGAGGAGGCCAACTGAGCTTGAAGGGTCTCTCTTTCCTCAGCAGCTGAAGCAACCTCCACCCGCCTTTTGCGAAGCTCCACCTCTCGCGCATCAAACTCTTTCTCTCGCTCCAAATGCTTGAGGTAGGCTCACCAAGCAAAAACAGACGCCTGAGCCTGAAGGACAGAAGAGCATACATCCATGTCTATGGCCGACATCTTGTCGGCATATCCTTTCAATTCTTCCGTTCAGGCCTTGGCTAGGGCTTCGACAGCCGGCTCGACCCCGGGAGAAAGGTTCTTCATCAAGCTGGGACTCGGCATCTGAGCCCGGGCAAAGCTGACCTGGAAGGGCGGCCTCCGTCCAAGAAACTCCTTAGAGGACTCGATCCTCTCAGGATTCCAGCCGCAAATACTCACCGAGCCGGCCAATGCAAACTCAGAAGACCATATCCCTGGACGGGTTGAAGAGCTGGCAAGAGGGTTACCAACTGGCAGCTCGGGCTTGGCCGGCGGCTGAGGTGGAGACGGTCGGGATTTTTTGGCCGGCGGATCGGCGGGCTCCGGGTTCTGAGCAGACTCACTATCAGCAGGACGTTCAGACCCTCGCCTCTTTTGCATCGGCTGTCTCCGCACTGGCTGTCGCCGTTTCTCAGCCTGCTCGGTACGGATCCCGATCCGTTCGGCTGGATCCATCCGGGGATGAAGACCCTCTTGAGGGAGCTCAGCTGCAAAAGAATCTTTTATTAGCTAAGTGTGCAATTCGACATAAGCTTGGTACAATAGTTAGGGGCTCACCGGTGAAATCCACGGGAGCTCGGAAAAAAGGGAAAATCAACCCGGCTTGAACAAGTCGACTTTTTCTGATCAACTCCCTATACGTTCGTTGGGAGTGAACGACGTTGTCCCACAAATAACGGATTTTCTGGGAAAATTCCCCGCTGATGTGGAGAGTATCAGACGAAATTTCTGCAAAATAGAGGAAATATTAAAATATTAGAAGAGCTGATCATGAGAAACATAAATATATACCTCTGGCCGTCCCGAAACCAATCGGGCATGACACCCTCACCGTAGGCTTGCGGTCAAATTCTCCAGGACTCTTCCAATCCCCTCCTACCCAGAACCAATCATACATCCAAGTCCAATTTGGCAATGGAAGATCACCCACTAGCTGGGGTCGGAACGGGCGAGATGAGAGGAAATAAAAGTATTCCCGAGCTCCAGGTATAAGTCTGATGCTAAACAGCCAGGACAGTTCATCAGGGCTAGGTATCCCAAGGTTATATCTATGAAAGAGGATCAACAGACCTAATATGGTTGATCAACTATTTGGGCTGAGCTGCCCAGGTGCTATCCTCCAATGCCACAAATAATCAGTCAAACAACGCGTTATTGGGAATCGAAGGCCTCTACAAAGCGCCTCAACATTAATAGCAACACAACCTCTGGGCGGACGTAGCATCCGTTCCCCAGGCCGAGGAGCAATAAACTCAACACATTCAGGAATGCTAAAGAGCCTATGCCACCGGTCCACATCCGACTGAGACAAAGTAGAAACTATGTTTATGGGTTCTAGTTCCTCAGCCCGACGATTATAACCCTCCTCGGCCCGAAACCCCATAGGGTCTGGGGCTAGGCCCGCGCGAGAGGTACCCACCTCCTCGGCTACTCCCCTAGCATCCACTCCTGGAGGATTAGACCCTATATTCCGGTCAGACGCTCTACCAGACATGATCAGGAGAAAATTAGTTTACCTTGCAGGGGGACCACCTCGGGTGATGCAGTGCAAAGCAGTATGCTTGGATGGCTCACAGAGTTGAAATTATCTGAAACTTCGGAGAAAGAGAAAATGGTAAATGAAGCCGTAAGACACCTATATATATAAGAGTATGTCAGGACTCTTTGACTTCCAGCCGTTAAGATGGCGACACGTGTGCAATCCAGTTGCTGTTGCATTATGCGCCAAAAATCCAATCAGATAGTTAATCCAAGTCTTATTCAGCTCGGTATAGCGAAGTCAGTTAGACCCCGACGGAAATAACTCCCATCGTGGTCTAAGGGGCTATTGTTGGACCTGGGTATCCGAGCTATGCTGTACCAAGCTATCCAAGCTGCACGGGTCATACACTCGGTCGACAAATGTTGTCAGCTCGGGACCTGAGGCTGACTCACTACCTCTGCCAGACAACCGTCCTGGACGACACCCAGGACGTCCAATCCATAGATGGCCGAGCTAAGCAGGTTATTCCGAGCAGGGACAACCGAACAAGGTCAAACCAACCGTTAAGAGATCGTGGGTGACAAAATCGTCGCACAACACCGAATGAATAGGCGAAAAACAAGGAAAAAGTGGGCATAACCTCCGCACTCCCCCACGACCTCCACTACTTACATTTCTTTGTCTATAAATAGCTGTAATTTTAACTTGTAAAGGATTTGATTTCCCACTCTGTAAACATCACTAGAGAGCTTATTTCTCTAAGTTAATAGCATAAGGTCCTACTCGGTCAATTTGCCGTCCAAAATCAGCCCAACTAAAATTGCCCGAATAGGCTTTGGGCAAATCTCTTGCATACTTCACATCTTATTTCACATACATTTGAATGTTAGATTAAAAATAACTCACATACATATTCCGACGTCAACAATTTTCATATGATTTTAATCTACAACTGCATGCATTAAGTGTTCATATGAATGTCATTAATGTCTTACATATTACCTTTTTTTTTTAAATTAAAAAACTTAAATAACACAGTTCATGTTATATTTGGTGAGATATAATTTTAAACTAATTCAACGTAATCAATAAGAGAACTAAAATAGTTTATACATGAAAGAGTTAGGGTATGATCCATCTAACAAACTTAAATTCGTGAAACGTTTTTAAATTTATTATTTTATTTATCATGAACACATATTAATGTGTAATATGTTATAAATCCAATATAATTATTTTAATTTTAAATCAATATATTTAAAAGAGTGAAATCTTTATACATTTGCAAAATATGCTAATGCATATTTAAGACATGTGCACAGTTTAGTGATCATTATTTATAGTTGTTATGTATTATAATATTTCCTAAAATAGTCTCTCTCGAAAGAAAATATTGTGTAGGCTATAATGCAAACGGGTCAGGGAAGTGGCCCATTAAAGAAATTCAAAATTTGTAAATTGGACTATTGGGACTATTATTTGGGCTTAGCATATTAATAGCTGGAATAACTAAGAAGATACTATTTGGGCCCATTAAGTGGTCCAATAGGTTACTAGAATAAGTGAGAGAAAGTGGCCCAATAAAGGCCCATTTAAGAAATGCGAAAATTATTACAACTCTCTGTTGCATATAAAATCTCACTACTCACAATCCCTCCCTCTTCGCCCTCCTTTTCAAAATTCCATTGTGCGTCTGCGAATCGATCTCTACCCCTCTCCCTTTCTCTCTCATCTCAGGTACTCTCTTTCTCTCTCTACATTCGCTATTTATGCATTTATAATCTGTATCTGGTTTGAGGAATATCTATACCGAATTGGTTTCTGGAGTTTCTATCGGGAATCTAGCTTAAACCCTAGCCGCTAAACCTCAAGCGAGTGTGAGATAGTAATGGAGTGGAACCCCGAAACCCTACAGTTCCTCTCCCAATGTTTCCTCAACGCTCTATCCCCGCTCCCTGATCCCCGCCGCCGGGCGGAGGCTGCCCTGGCGGAGGCTGCCGATCGCTCTAACTATGGACTGGCAGTTCTCCGACTTGTTGCGGAGCCGTCAGTCGATGACCAGATCCGCCAATCAGCTGCTGTTAATTTCAAAAACCACCTGAAAGCTCATTGGGCCCAGCAGCCCAACGACCCAGACCGGATTGTTGTGCCGGACCCAGAGAAGGAACAGATTAAAGCTTTGATTGTTACTCTGATGGTTAATACGTCGCCAAAAATTCAAGCTCAGCTAAGTGAAGCTTTAACCATTATTGGGAAGCATGATTTCCCTAGAGCGTGGCCTACGTTGCTGCCTGAATTAGTTGTAACTTTGGATAAATTGAGTCAGGCAAACGATTATGTATCAGTGAATGGGGTTTTAGCAACGATTAATTCATTATTTAAGAAATTCAGGTACCATTATAAGACGAATGACTTGTTACTTGATTTGAAATACTGTCTTGATAACTTTGCCAAGCCTTTGTTGGAAGTGTTTAAAAGGACTGCCACGTATATAGACCATGCAGTGGGTTCTGGGGCCAATGCTAGTGTTTTGAAAGGCTATATAGAATCGCAGAGGTTGTGTTGTAGGATTTTTTTTTCACTTAATTTTATGGAGTTGCCAGAGTTTTTTGAGGATCATATGGATGAATGGATGACTGAGTTCAAGAAGTATTTGACGGTGAAATTTTCTGCTCTAGAAGATGGTGGAAATGATGGGCTTGCTTTGGTTGATGATTTGCGAGCTGCTGTTTGTGAGAATATTAGCCTGTATATGGAGAAAGAGGAGGAGACATTTCAGAAGTATTTGGGTGGGTTTGTAGAGGCAGTGTGGGGACTTCTGATGGTTGCGTCAAACTTTTCTGCTCGGGAGAGGCTGACTGTTACTGCTATCAAGTTTTTGACTGTAGTTAGCACAAGTGTTCATCATACTTTGTTTGCTGGAGATGATATTTTGCAACAGATTTGTCAGAGTGTGGTGATTCCTAATGTGATGTTAAAGGATGAGGATGAGGAGCTCTTTGAGATGAATTATGTAGAGTTCATAAGGAGAGATATGGAAGGCAGTGACTTTGACACTAGGAGGAGGATTGCTTGTGAACTCCTTAAGGGTATTGCTTCGAATTATAAGGAGAAGGTTACGGAAAAAGTTTCTGCTCAGATACAGAGTCTTCTGGCCTCATTTGCACAGAATCCAGCTGCAAACTGGAAGCACAAAGATTGTGCTATCTATTTGGTTGTCTCCCTTGCCACAAGAAAAGCTGGTGGCACTTCAGCCTCCACTGATCTTGTTGATATTGAGAGCTTCTTCGGGTCTGTTATTGTTCCAGAGCTGCAAAGTCAAGATGTTGATGGATTTCCAATGTTGAAAGCTGGTGCATTGAAGTTCTTCACAATGTTTAGGAATCAAATCTCGAAAGCCGTTGCAGTTGCACTACTTCCTGAAGTGGTTCGCTTCCTGGCCGCTGAGTCAAATGTGGTCCATTCATATGCTGCCAGCTGCATTGAGAAACTCTTTCTGGTGAAGGATGAAGGGGGAAGGCTAAGATACTCAGCTGCAGATGTCAGTCCATTTCTGCTTCCGCTGATGTCCAATCTTTTTGGTGCCTTGCAGAAGCCAGAATCTGAGGAGAACCAGTATGTGATGAAGTGCATCATGCGTGTTCTTGGAGTTGCTAATGTTTCGAATGACGTAGCTTTACCTTGCATCACTGGTTTGACGAGTGTTCTAAACAGGGTCTGTGAAAACCCAAAGAATCCCTACTTCAACCATTCTCTGTTTGAGTCGGTGGCTGTGCTAATCAGACGGGGTTGTGAGCAGGACCCATCGATTATTTCAGCTTTTGAAACAAGCCTGCTACCCGTCTTACAGATAATCTTATCCAGAGATGTTAGCGAGTTCTTCCCTTATGCATTCCAGCTGCTGGCTCAGCTTGTTGACTATAATCGAACTCCTTTACCTGGGAATTATATGGACATTTTTGCGATACTCCTTCTCCCTGAATCATGGAAAAAGTCTGCAAATGTTCCAGCCCTTGTCCGTTTGCTCCAGGCTTTTCTCAGAAAGGCACCACATGAGCTAAATCAGCAGGGGAGATTATCTAGTATCCTTGGAATATTCAACACGCTAGTTACATCTCCAAGTACTGATGAACAAGGATTTTATGTGCTCAACACTGTAATTGAAAATCTTAATTATGATGTAATCTCTCCCTACGTAAGTCATATATGGGTTGCTTTGTTTAAACGGCTGCAGGCCAACAGAACTGTGAAGTTTGTGAAGTCTCTTGTTATATTCATGTCACTTTTTCTGGTGAAGCATGGCCTTGAAAACCTTTCTGGCTCAATGAATGCTGTTCAGCCTGATATTTTCCGAACAATTTTGGAGCAGTTTTGGATACCCCACCTCAAGCTGATCACAGGTTCAATGGAGCTCAAGCTAACTTCAGTGGCTTCATCTAAACTGTTATCTGAGTCTTTGTCACCATCAGATTTAAAGCTTTGTGGAAAAATGATTGACAGCATTGTTACTCTTCTTTCACGTCCAGAGGAGGCCAGAGTGGTAGAGGAGCCTGAAGTTCTAGATTTTGGTGAAACTATTGGTTATAATGCCACATTTTCCAATTTGCACCATGCTGGGAGGAAGGAAGAGGACCCTCTTCCAGATATCAATGATCCAAAGCATTTTTTTGTTGCATCTTTAGCAAATCTTTCCGCTCGTTCCCCTGGAGTCTACCCTCGTATCATTGCTGAGCACCTTGAACCAGTTAATCAAACTGCATTATTTCACCTTTGCAGCTCCTATAATCTTCATGTTTCTTGAGTATGGAACCTGTTTTATGTAAGTTTTACTGTTGTATGTACCTTTTTTGCCTTCATCGTATAAAAATTGTGCAATGGATTGTGTTATGATATTTGGAACAGATTGAGATTGTTTTATCTTTAAAGATTGATTTTAATGTTGAGATGTGGTCTAGGTATAGCCTTACAGGAGGACTTTGGACAATTCACAATTTTTTTTTTTTTTTTTAAATTTTGAAACCTTTTATGTTCTTGGCCTAGCTTCTGAATGTAACTAAGGTAGTTAGGATGTTAAAATTGCGAACAAAATTACCAATTCAATTACACCATTTCTTACTGATATTTGAGAGCATTATTGGGTTATTGTCTGGAGATATACTCCTGATACATATTTGTACCTTAGTATGAAAAGTGTACAAAGAATGTGAATACTACACCTGGATATGTGATACTGTCACCTATAATCGTGGACTGAAGTTCTCTCCTGGTGTCTTATACAAATTTTTACTCATGAGTTGTACATTTGCAGTATGTAGAGCTGATATTGCACATGTTGTCTTTGAGATACTTGGGGTATTAGTTGTGTGGCCTCTTGTTTGTTCTTACAGAGTATAGAAGATTCATTAGACACAATAGTATCGTAACAGTTCTGACTTGATTAATAATGCTAACTAATTATATGTGGTTCTGCTATATATATAACTAATTATATGTTGTTCTGCTATATAAATTCTTACTTGCATTAAGTTTATGTCTCTTCTATAATATATACTTTTAAGTGGCATTAAATGGGTTTTTAGTTTCATCATCATGTAGGTAATATCACCATCTGCATGCCTGCATGATATCTGACAAATTTATATGGGTAATGATGACATAAAGCAATTGAGAGAAGACTGTATTGTGATGAAGTCAATCTTACAAGACTACATTAAAGATTGCATGTCATTCAAAATTTTAGTTTGTATTGGTGCTTGCATAAAATCCTTGTGCATAATTTAAGTTATTTGAAGTTCATATAAAATGTCTACTAATTTGTAGTCTATGCTCTATTGTTGCATAGAAGAATTGGTAGCAATATGAGCATCTTTCATGAGAAAATGATGGCTTGTTGGTAATTTATGAGTATTCTTCTTAGCTAATTCTATTGTACCAGCATTTGTTGCAGTCAACCTGTTTGTACTCATATACGTTTGTTTATCTGCATTCTTCTGATTAGCTGTATATGTTTAGAATGCGCTTCTTCATTCAGATTGTACTTCTGTTAATATTATGGAGATATTGATCCAGTTTATTCATTTCCACATCTAATTTGTTGTGTTCTCTCTCTCTCTCAGGGATCATGTTCAAAAGATGGAATCAGAGTGGCTTTTTGGTCATAGTATATGAGGTCTGGTCGTTCCACCACTCGTTCTCGAGTATCCAGTGCTCTTGCATCCTGTCAACTGGGTGCAGATAAGTCACCACCCATTCCTAGATTTTCTGTCATATTGAGACCTATCGTCAAATCAAGTCCCTGGATGAAACCATCGTCCCACCTACATCTTCATGATATATGGTCTGGGGAGTCTGTCTTTCTATTTTTGTTAACATGCATTTATATATATAGCTGCATAGAACTTTTTGTGCTCTTTCCGCAAAGCAATTGTGAGACAGAAATCGAGCTTTTCTTCTATTTCGTGGGAGGGCTGAAGTCATAAACAATTATGTTTGATGAAGCTGTATGCCTTGGTCTGCCAATCATTTCTTGTGATGAAATTATTGTTTTCTGTTCCACCTTTCTTCATCTCTTTGTTCCAGTTATATTTTTGCCTTTGTTGCTGGGTACACCTCGCTCTTGTGCAATAGTTGGTTGTACCTTGTATTTATTTTTTCTTTTTTTTTATATATATATTTGCTTTTCTTTTTTTTGGAAGACTATTGTGCCTTTCAAAAATCTGAAACAGACAAGCCCAAAGGAACTAACCTTGCTGTTCTGATGTTCAATATTTCATGATATAATTTTGTATTATGGTTGATTAAAAAATATTTAAACAAATGATATTGCTTTATTTCACATGCCAGCATCATGCTAATGACAGGCTTGCGTAAGGTTCTTACTAAAATATTGCAAAACAAAAAGGAAAAAAAAAACATGAAAATTTTAAATATATGCAAATTGGTTACTATAGTATCATATATGATATTCTTGTTAGGGTTAAAAGACATTTTTCTATTCGAATTATATATAACCTAACACTTTTTTTTAATAAATTTTGAAATATTTCACTTTGTCTTATGAACTTCAAATTTGATATATTTTGTAGTATAATATAAATCCCACGATATTAGATAAATCTCAATTGTTCACGTATTTTATTGTCAGATAGTTTATATGAAAATAGAATATTCCAAGTTTATACAAAAAATGTCAAATCATATATAATTTTGATAGTTTCTATAATAATAAAACATTTCAAGTTTATACAAAAAAAAGTCAAATCATATATAATTCTGATGATGAGAAAATATTTTTTATATACAAGTGTTGTAAGAGCTGAAGTAGGAATTTCTTCCTTCAAAACGTAAATAATTTTATAAAAATGTAAATGAGACAGATTATAGATTGGAAACCCAATTACTCACTAATAAATTCATTATTATGAATTGTTTTGACTCATAATTTTAGTTCTAGGTTATTAAATTCCCTTCTTCTTGGACCCATTCTTGAAAAACAAATAAAGAGAACCGTTTTTGTAAAGCAAATATATTCAAATAAAATTGTGAATAAAAAGGAGTAGCAAATTGAGTGGGGGATCTAGAAGATTCTCCATTAGATGAGTAAATCCGATGGTTAGGGAAGGGTCAACATAAATCAAAAGTTGGTCAAATTGTACGGACACAAGGACCTTAATCCCAAATCTATAGTTATTCTAAAAAAGAAAAAGAAAAAGAAAAAGAAAAATAAATAAACAAAGAATTGTGAAGAAAGGGGAATCCACTAACTCAACCAGCACTCAGTCACCATAATTGTACTCTAATTAAATGTTTTAGTGCTTTTATATTTGATTCTCCTTTTCCGACATCAAAACAAAAGCCTATGAATTTCTTCATCATTTTAAATTTCAAATTAGGGTTTATTGTAAAAGATTACTTGTTGCAACCAAAATTTTATTGCATTTGCTTGATGCTACATTGGTGAATAGATCTAATTTAATATTTACTTTTATAATCATACACACAACGATGAGTTTATATATTATCAAATATGATATTCTTGATTGTTGTATGTTATGAATAATAATCTTCATGTGATTTATCGGTTAGTTATAATTAACTACTTGGATCATTTAAATACACAAAGGGTTTGATCAAAGGGGACCACAAAAAATACTTTTTAGGCAGCCAAAGACTTCAATAATTGAACAAAAAAATATATTTTGAAAGTGGTTACGAGCTAGGGTTCCTTTTATTAAAACCTAGGGTTCTTCCATACAATTTCTTGGGCCAATTAAGATTAAGTTAGTGGGAAATAGTGCATATAATCTTTAATATAAATTGATGGAAATTGATTGAGTTGAGTCAAGCTGAATTTTTTTAATAAACTAGTTTTAACTTTAATTCTCAATTAAAAATTCGAATAGATTAAAAGTTAACATACATTTTTCACGCAATTTCATTTGCTTTTTCCCATGAAATAAAAGAATTTTGGTCACAATTTTCCAATAGTATGCCAACATCCTAAATCCTAATTAAGGCTACATGTTTGAGGTTAAGAGGGTTATATATATATATATATATATATATTAGGGTTTAAAGTCACCCATCAACTTTCAAACACACCTCAATTTAAATATTTTTTAATTAAAAAAATTAAAGTATTTCAGAATACTAATATTATTCCTTAAAAAATATAATAAAATAAACATAAAAAAGAAAATTTGAAACCCTACCCTCTAGGGTTTAGGGAATTGAATGTTAAATTAATGATGGACATCCCATTAATTAGCCAGATGTATGAAAATCGTATGAAAATCGAACAAAAAAATGTAAAAAAATCGATCAAATTTAACCATCTTTATTTCATCCTTGTTGGCAAAAAACGCAGGAGAATGTTTAGCCATCATGGCTAAACATGTCAAAAGAATAAAAAAATGAAAAAAAGAAGAACGAGAAAAATGCAGTGACAAAAAAAGGGTGGGGTTTAAAAAGAAAAAGAGTAAAATTGATATTTATTTAATATTTTAATTATTTAATTGAATTGTATTTAAATTGAGGTGTGCTTAGAAGTTGATGGGTGTCTTTAGTCCTTCCAATATATATATTTGATGCTAATGAACAAACCAAATATATTGGAGTTGCACTTATGTGCAATTATTATATGGATCACGAGTCAGGTCGGGTTGGGTCGAATCTGACCCGGGTCCATACTTTTTTTTTGCCTTGACTTTATATTGTTTAGTTATACATTTATATTATGTTAAACATACATTTATGTTATATTAAACATACATTTATGTAATATTTTAACTTAAAAAATAAATTCTCGAAAAAACCTTAATTTCTACACAAAATCCTAATTTATTATATACATTTATGTGATATTACGTATACCTTTAAATACTATTAGTTATATCTTTATATAATATATAAAGGTACAACAAACATAATTAAAAGGTATGACTAACATAACATAAATGTATGCTTAACATAACATAAAAATCCTAAAGATATGTTTAACACAACATAAATGTCCTAAAAATATGACTAACTTAACATAAAGATATTCTTAATATAACATAAAGGCCCTAAAGGTATAACTAACCTAATATAAAAATACGCTTAACATAATATAAAAGTATGCTTAACATAAGATAAAATTATATTTGATATAGTATAAAGGTCCTAAAGATATGATTATTATAATATAAATGTATGTTTAACATAATATAAAAATATGCTTAAAATAACATAAATATATAGCATTTGAAGTGAATTTTGGTGGGTTTGAGCACACTCATCCAGATATGTGGGGACACATGCGAGTGCATGAAGAACACGTGGAGCGGCGTGTTGGTCGGCGTAAGATCAATTACATAAAAACTTTTGTGGATATATTGATGCCCACATGGACAATTCATTTACTTTTTTAAATAAATTCATTTAAAAATAATAATTACCACCAATAATGACATTGCTCCTTCTAATATTAAATTATGAGAGCACAACTTTTTTTTTTTTCCAGCAAGATTTGCTATTCAGGCGCTTGATTTTATGCTTCAAGAAATAAGTTAAAATAAATTATAAAACTTATTCTTGAAGCTTAACTTATTTAAATAATTACCTTTTCTAAAGTTGTTTTTTTTTAATAAGAAATACCCTTCTTAGCGGATGCAATAATGCATAGAAAATATTTATAATATGGAACCGAAGGGTATTATACTTTTCTAAATTTAGTGAATGAAAGTCGATCAATTAAAGTGTGATTAATTGCGTGTTTGATTTTTTTTAAAACATTTTTTTTTTTGTGTGATTGAGAAGTTTACAAAGCAAATAATGTATAAATTGTCCGCAAAACGGAAATACTGTCACTAACCTGCTCATGGTAAACAAGTGTTATAATTAATGTGTCAGTATTTTATTCACATATGTAAGATAAAGAAATCAATTTATCTATTATGAAATCTTGATATATCAACAAAAGACATATCAACACATACCTTTTACGAGCAGATTAGTGTTCTGATATTTATATAATTATGTGATGATATTTAATTTTGATTTTATAACTTTGACACATTTTGTGGCATTATTATTTTTTAACTAAAAGAAAATAAAAAACTCAAAAAACTATAAGTCTAGGACAAACTTTACTACCCAATCACAAAATTATGATTTTGTTAAATGGCATATGGTATTTTTGTGCCCTAAGCCCCATGTATGGGTAGGGCTGCTTCAGTACGGTATATCGAAATTTTTTTACCATACCATATATCGTAGTGAAATTTTTGGTATGTCAAAAATTATATCGATATCGTATCGAAAAAACCGAAATTTATCGAAAATTATCGAAATAATAATAATAATAATAATAATAATAATAATAATATTAATATATTTTGATATATACCGAAATACTGAAATTCTAAATCACCATACTGATACAGTACCGAAAATTTCGATATGGTATCATACTGTACCGAAAATTTCGGTATACCGAAATTTTCGATATTTTTGATATTTTACGATACAGTAAGTGCGGTATACAGAAATTTTCGATAATTTTGCCTAGCCCTATGTATGGATGGGTTGTATTGAAGTAAAATAAATTCATTTTACATGTTATATGATTGTTACATACAAAGATATATTTGAATTTAATTTAGACTTTAAACTTTATCGTGGATTATCATGATTTAAAGTAAACATGTGATTACATTACACCCAAAAATATAGTATATATTCAATACAATCATATAAAATAAATGATATTAATAAAGATAATCTTGATAAATAGATCAGTTCTGGAGAATAAATTCTCTAGTTAAGCATAAATGAAATACAATTTTTTATATGAAACATATCATGAATATAATTTTTTGAAGTCAAAATCTAAACATATTTTGGCAAATCAATCTTTATGTTGTGAATAATAAAATGCAAATTGATCTGTTTCATCAAATTGATTTCGTGACACGACTTCACAAAACTTCTACCATCAATGGAGATAGAAATCTGGCAATGAGGAAGATTCTCATAAGATACCCTTGCTTTTAATTAAAAAATAGGTATTGGAGAATAGGAATTTTAAAGAATACTTAATCGGATCTAAGTCGAGAGCCAAATGGGGCATTGTCATCAATTTTGACAAATTAATGGTATAAAATCTACTAATCCAAATGGAATCTACAGTTTAAAGATATAGAAATTAGAATCTCTGATAAGATTGGTTCAACTTTAATTATCATTTCTATGGACTGATTAGGAGAATTTAACCTTTGTGAGGACCAAAGAGTCATTCTTTAATCCCCAATTAATTATATGATATAATAATAAATTTTAATATGGGAGGTGTTCATTAATCTTTTTATTTATTTCTGACCACAAAGGGTCCAACTAGAAATTCTTATCTCGATGTGATTGGTTTGTCTGACACTGACTCAATTTACTACTATATTACTCAACCAAGTAATCGTGCTATTATAGTATTTACCCATATTCACATTTGCAAGAGAGGGCAAATTAAAATGTTATAATTTTCAAATATTATAATTATTTATTGAGTATGACTCGTAAGACTGTTTCATGTATCAAATTTAGTGAGATGGGTCAATCAACAATTTATATATGAATTATCAAAATAAGTGTAGTTTGTCGATAGTGAAATGTTCAATTTCATACAATAATATTAGTAAAATTTGTTTATATGACTTTCTTTTTTTATTGGTTATAAAACGATATATCTATATGGTCATACAAAAAAATTTCCTAATTAACTCGTGAAATAATCAATAGTATTTTACATGATAAATTTAGTAAAATATGGGAGAAAATCCCATAGGATTGCAAGTGGGATTAATCATCAAGATATAGTAATTGTGGGACTAGAATATTAATCTTGGCAAGAGGTCATTATAGTAGCTTAATTAGCACAAAGATGCAAAGTAGGAATCATATCCCCTCGTGTAGCAAGGCATTCTAAAGTTGAGTCTTTAAACACTTCCTTTTCTTTTCCTATTTTTATTCTTCAAAAAAGGATTTCAACATGTGTTAATATAATTTAATTCAATTAATTGCAATAATTTGAATAATTACTCATTCATGTGGGGTATGTGTCTGGCCATAGGCCCATAAGTTCACTTCCAAGTAAGAAAAAAGAGTATGTATCATGTACTCTTGGTGTACATATAATTCAGGTCGACTTGGATTAATCTGAATTCGCATGTTTTTTAATTTTATTTTTTATTTTTTTTGCTTTCAGGCAAAACCTTTATATACAAAATTTTGTAACCTTTATATACAAATTTTGTGATCTTTATATATAAGTTTTGTGACCTTTATATTCAATAACTTAGAAAAAATGAAGAATTTTAGCAAAATTTGTACATAAATACCTTTATATTATATTCATATGACCCTTATGTATATTCATGTGACATTTATGTACAAATATTCATGCCTTTATATACATTTATATATTACATAAAGGTATAGTCACATGAATATACATGAGGGTCATATAAATATCATATAAAGGTATCTATGTATAAATTTTGCTGAAATTCTTCATTTTTTTTTACCATAAGTTATAATGTATAAAGGTCACAACATTTATACATAAAGGTCACAACATTTGTACATAAAGGTCAAGATATAAAATTCAACAAAAAAATAAAAAAAATTTGCAGATTCAGGTTGGGTTGACTAGGATTGCACGGATCTTAGATTCGTACACCAGGTGCACAGGAGAATTTGTCAAGGAAAAAATATCAATTTTTTATGTTTAACTATGATGAAATCTCTTCAAAAATCGTCTAATTTAGATATAACTTATTATGAAAAATATATATTTTTTTTGTATTAAGGATATATTTCATAACAATGCCCAATTTATAGATTATTTCTTAATTTTAGATCCAAATTTTAAAGTTTTTTAATAAGGGACTTAATTTTACATTTTTTTTTTTACAATTTAAGCCTTGAAATTTAGATTGAGCTCTCAATTCAAGACAAAAAAATTTCTTTTTTATTTATTTATATTTTAATATGTATTTATAATTTAGATAAATTAAGATAAGTTTGTGCAATTTTGGAATGATCTTCATCTGACTTGTATTAATTTATACATACATATATATGTGTATATATAATAAATATTATTCAAAAAATTAAGATTCCTTTATTTTCTTAATTTTATGAATAAAAGTATATAAAATCGATTTTAATATTAATCAGTTTAATATAATTTATATTTTATGAATTGAATTAATTATATTTTCTTTCTTTCTTTTTTTCATATAAATTGACAAGTCGGATGAAGATTATTCTTAAAGCACACTAATTTATTTTAATTTATTCAAAATATGAATACATACTGAAATTTTAATAAATCTATACATCTAAATAAAAAGAAAAAATATATGGAATTTTGTTTTAAATTGAGAACTCAATCTAAATTCTAAGGCTTAAATTGAAAAAAAATATAAATTTGAGCTTTTTATTGAGAAACTTTAAAATTTAGGTCTAAAATTAAGAAGTAATATATAAATTGGTTGTTATTATAAAATTTATCTTATATTAATTACTTATACACGATTCGAGATGTACATTAATATGATATATTACGTCCACAAAAAAATTCATTTTAAAAAATGACATATTTATTAGACAATTAATTCATGATGACACAGAAGATAAAATAGAAAATGAAAAATTGAATTAAAATGAGCTTTCCAAGAAAAGTGTCACGATGTAATAATGAAGAAGATTGAGGGTTTGTTTAGGTGATAAAGCTTGTTTCCTTGTCTAAGATTAGCGAAACATTTTAGCCTAATATAAGGAGAAACTTAAGACCATGATTTGGTCCAATTGGATTCCACAATACAAAATAAATATTTCTTTATTATCCCTAAAAATATTCTCATCCGTGCACCCATTAAATTATAAATAATTTATTAATTTATGCATGCTAAGTTGTCTCCTCTAAAAGATTGGTCACACTCACACTTTATAAGTAAAAATATTATATTTACACAACACATATAAGATGCCAAACTTATATATCATGATATAATACAGATACAATTTATTTTATAAATTCATGGGTTGATCTGTCCATGTATAATTAAATTCATAGAATCTTATAAGATGCTTACTACTATATATTCTTGATCTTGAAGTATTTTAAATTATTAATTTGTTTTTTCGTTTATTACAAATTCTTTTTGTACACAATAAGTGCACTTAAAATATGAGAAGCCACCTTCACATGCTAAAGAAGTCATAGAGAAAATTACCTAAGAAAATAAAACACACACGTATAAATATAGTAAATTAATATACTAAATATTATAATCACTATTACTATATACGAGTAATTATTTATATAGTAATATTGTATTTAATTGATAGATGTTATAAATACATGACGTATTTGACCAGATAATCTTATATCCAAAGGCAAACAGTCTTTCCTAAGTCATGGAAAATTACATGCCATGTAATTCTCTGACTTTCCCCCTTTTCAAATAAGTATATAACCCTTGCTACGATCCTACATACTTAATTCTGTGAGACAATAAGTGATCAGCACTCATAATTATCTATAATTTTCAGAAAATAGAAATTAATTTATTAGAATAAGTTTAATAATGAATAATAAAACTCCATCCCACTAAATTATATCGATATTAGACAATGTTATATAAATTTTTTTTCAAACTCAAATGAAGTTGTACCTCATAAAATAATTGTTGTTATTTTTAGTCACCATTTTTTGTCTTTTCCATTATTATAGTCAATGGCCATTACCAAATGACTGAAAAATTATTTGGCCGCCTACAAATTATATATTATTTCAAGGTACAAATGTTTATATATAAAAAGCAAATAATGATCCACTTTTCTCTAGAAAATGTGAACGATTGAGACACCCATTACACTTAAAAAAAAAAAAACAAAAACAAAAAGGTGTCTGGAAAATTGTATATAAAATAAGCCAAAATTGCCAGCATATTAGTGAATATTTTATTATTAATGAAAATGAGAGGAAACAAAAGAAATTTGATTTTTTTGGGTTATCTAGTCATCATAGGATGAAAAAACACACACACACATATATATATATATATATATATATATATATATCATCTATTACATATTAACATCAATAGTGTTACATGTCCAGCCTATAAAAATTCAACTATTATATATTTGAGCAAGTCTCCTGCATAATAGATATATGGATCTTAGATTTATGCAGAGTGTCGTCGATCTGGATGTGGGTTAGATCTAATTTTTATATTATATTAGTAATATCTTTATGAACAAATATCATACCGTTATGTAATATTTTAATTTAAAAAAAAATTCTAATTTCAACACATTTTTTGTATATATATTTATGTGGTATTATTCTTACTTTTATATGATATTCGTTATATTTTTATATCAAAGTAGTCATGCCTTTTTATAATATATACAACTAACATAATTAAAATTCATAACTAGAGGGTGCTTGATAATATCCCATTCCTTGAAAGCCAGTGTGAAACTTGAGGGGGAAGACAGAGAGAAAAGGAGCTCGAGCGAGGAGTTTTCTAACTGTAATGACTAGAATGTATGAAATGTATTAGTGGTTGTTTAAAAAAATGTTAAATTACAGCTAAAACCCTAAAATGTATGACTAATATAACATAAATGTATAACACCTGGAAACGAATTTGAATGGATTTGGATGCACCCACCCGGACGTGTGGAGGCATGTGGCTGCGTGTGGCGGGTTGGGTCGATCCGAATGCATGAATTTAAGGTCCATACATTAGTTATATAAAAGTTTTTTTTTTTTTATATTTTTTTCAATTTTTTATTCAAATTGATACATGTTATATATACATCGATATTAATCCATTATTGGTGGGATGCAGTGATATCAAATGACCCGCAAAGAATTAACAAATTAATCGTACTATTTGAGTGTTACTGATTATCTAGTACATTAAATGTGACAACTCCAGTCAGACATTATTTGTGCTTGAGTAAATTGATCTTTTTTATATTTATTTTATCTGTTTAGTCATAAAGTTTGAATTTAACTCAAAGTGTTATCCGACGTAAAAATTCAATCAACCTTATCAATTATGTTAATTGAATTGAATTTCATCAAGTTTTAAATATTGTTACTTTAATTGTGCTTTGAAGAAATCTTATTTTAGAATACAAGTGAAATTTATGGATGCTAGCTAATTAAAATATATAAGAGTAGATCTTATTTGATATGATTTTACGTGTGATCTTATGTAAGAAAAAATTCAAATGAATTAATATAATTATTTTTATGTATCAGGTTTATGGATCCTAAATCCATATAATTGGGTCGACCTGATTCGAAGGTGTATTTCACATGGGCCAAACCCTAAATCAGTTAGTATAACCTTTTAGTTTAACGAATTTAATATTTTAGTTCTGTTCATATAACCTTTTAGTTATATTCACATAAGATTTTGCAGTGCATGATCCATTTATAATATCTTTCAAAACCTTTATATTGTAATTGTATAACATTTATATTATAATAATATTACCTTATGTTATTATATAAGAACATAAAAATTATGATATTTGTACATTAAAAAAAACTAATATAACATAAATATTTCAGTTATATTACATGAATTTTTATAGTGAAAAAAGTCTTTATTCACTGAAAGACTATGAAATCTTTACATGCAGGTTATACTATTATAGTATAAAATGTTATATTATTACAATATAAAAGTTATGACAATTTTTTTTAAAACCCGACCTGACCCGCGAAATAGCATGTATTATGACTCATGCATTTGGTGCACACAAACACTACTCATGAATTAATAAGGCCGATCAACCCATTCAATATATAATATATTCGATATTGGTTTCATACAAACCATAAAAAACTCCGTCTCACGTGAATTTTGTGATACATAAAATAGTACTTAATTTACTTGAAAAGATTATGGTTGCATGTATTATGACTCATGCATTTGATGCATATAAACACTACTTATGAATTAATAAAACCGATCAACCCATTTAATATTGAATATATTCGATATTAGTTTCACACAAACCATAAAAAACTCCATCTCACTTGAATTTTACAATACATAAAATAGTACTTGGGAAGATTAGATTATATATTGATCTATTTACATTAAAAAATAAGATCAGATCGAACCCAAATTGTGATCAAATACAAAGATTATCCAGATTCTCATTTAATTTTACTAAATTATTATAAGGAAAAACGACATTCAATCTAACAGAAGGAATTCAGTTATCTTCTTATTTATTCTTTATTATTATTATTATTATTCTTTATTTTATTTTATTTTTTTTAGAGAAAGGAAAAGAGGAAGTCTCTTTTGCTGAAAGGGCAGGGCACTTAATTTCTGTCCTGCATAGGGAGTTGGGACAGGGCCATGGCTAGTGGGGTGGGAACACGTCATCACTTTTGTGGATAAGCCACGTGGCACTATTGACATAAATGATGACGTGTAACAAGCCACCAGTTCAAACTGAAAATTAGATATGGGCTTTTCTTTAAAATTATATTATAATTAAAACCCTAAACTCATCGTTCTACTCACCTAATTTTTAGTGTATAAGTTGTTCGTGTGAAGTATAAAACCCTAAATACTTTGAAAAAAGAAAAGAAAAGGAAAACCAATGTATTTCAATTATTTCTAATAATAACCAATATTATATGTATTGGTAATGATATATGATTTTAAGGACAAAACTCTTGTAAAATTAAATATGTTAATCCACATAATAAAGATTGCCTTATGAAAATAGATTTGTGTCATTAACTTCGTTTCTATATTCGTAAAATAATTTCATATAATTTCTTTGTATTTCTTATATTACCTACATGATTAGAATTGATTACATTTTACATAATATTATTTCGATTATATGGTTAGTATAGGTTTTTGTTTATTGATTTTATCACATTCATATTAAAATTTAAAAATAGCCTACAATATGTAATTCAATCGAAGTTTGTTAAACCTGTCTTTATTACTTGATTAGTGGCTCAAATGTATAAGAGGGTTCTAGCTAGTTAGAATATTACTAAAAAAAATTAAACAAAAAACATCTATTTGCATCTCAAATTTTTATAATACGTACATAATTTATTATTTAATCTAAACTCATTTTCAAAAATCAACTTATATTTTAAAAAATATAAACTGTAAATTGAGTTTTCTTACACAACTTGATGTATGAGAATTAAAGTTTTACAAGAATTACTCATAAGTCTAATATTTGTCCCCCTCATAAGTAAATTTAGATTTTTAAATGTGATTTGAGCAATCTAAAATCTCAGATAAATGTTGGCTAAATTAAATTACGAAGTACTTAAATTTTTGAAACCTAATTTACGAAATATTATACGTTACATTTTGCTGATTTTGGTTCTGAAAAAATATATTAACCCTTTTTTTGTTTTCCTTTTGAAATCAAAAGGAATTTTATTAAATCAATTTGAGAGACTCCAATCTTTGTCCACACTATTATTTAAAAACTAGGAACCTCATCAAAAATAGAGGGATTAGGAAGATTGAAAACATTAGAGGCAAAACGATCGACAATATTATTAGATACTCTCTTAACAAACCAAATGGAAGAGGCTACGATTTGAGATAAAACATCTTTGCAATGTAAAATAATCATATTAAACTTTGAATGATCAACAACATTAGAACCAGTCGCTTCAACAACGACCTTAATATATATTTCAAAAACAATATATTGAGAGTCTTAACATTTTTATCCATGAAAGAATCTCAACAAGTGCGATTGTTTTAACTTGATAAAGATGATAACAACCTATTGTCAATTGTTTTACATACTGTAAAACTTCCACAGTTGATTATTTGAAGATATACTAAATCAGATTGTATCTATAATTTATATTAAATATATATTGATAAGACAGATTACAAATACCACGTGGTTTTGCAAATGCTCAGAATTTTCAATATTAGGGGGCTCTGTAATAATTAATAATCGTGTAAACGAAGACTAGAATTCCAAAGTCAACTCGTAAAAGTCAAACTTCCATTCATTTAAATACGCTTTTTGGGATAAAAGAAAAGCACTTTCAATTGGAAATGACTAAATTTTCCAAATCATTGAATAAGAAAGTTAAATGGATGACTCTTATCGCCTTTGCGTTTTCCATGGAAATTAATTCAAGAAATGCTCTTTCACAGCATGATACACTTTTATTTTGACTTACGTATAATATGTTTTAATAAATATTCTAATATATGATTAAATGTTATTTATAATATATTCTATATTGTTTTAAAATGGCCTGTCATTTTTAAAAATAACATTTGTTTTAATTCATCTGTCTTTTTATTATAAAAAGAGTTAATAATTCTTTTTCCAACTCTGTCCACGTCTTTTCTTATACTATATTTTTATTTAACGTTACATATTAGTAATCTATTCAATATTGAGTAATATAGTTATTTTATAATCATCAACTCGAAATTGAGCTCTTCATTTGGGTCTTTTGGTTGGTATCTTGATATTTCTCCATATAATCATTAAAATAAACTGCCGTGCACATGTCAAATTTCATTGATATTATATATTTATTCAAAAACTCATGTGAAGCAGTTCTTACTAATATAATTTTGTGAGAATAATATAAAATTATCCCTCACATGTTATACGTGTATTTTAATTTTGTACTTTCATTCACCATA
Source organism: Scutellaria barbata (assembly GCA_028654395.1). Taxonomy (NCBI): domain Eukaryota; kingdom Viridiplantae; phylum Streptophyta; class Magnoliopsida; order Lamiales; family Lamiaceae; genus Scutellaria; species Scutellaria barbata. The sequence goes on along the minus strand of CM053644.1, from coordinate 18,018,457 downwards.
ATTGATTTTTATTTCAAGATTGTTCTTTCTTTATTTTTTTTAAACAAAATTCCTTTTTAATTTTGATTAATAATATCATAAGGTTTATTAATTTGACCCAAAAAAAAAAGGCAAAAAAGAAAAAAAAGGGTGGTGATATTGGAGATAAATATTTGGTTTATTAAAGTGAAACGGAAAATGAGAAATATCATAATCATATATTTCAACTCCATTTAAAGCAAAAAAGAGAGAGAACTTTTATAGGCTTCTTTATAACTTGGAAATTTAAAGTTGAAAAGCAGCTTTAAAGTAAAAAAAACCAGGCAATATTCTGAGTCCAAAAAAAAAAAAAAAAAGATAAAAAAAAGTGGTATACTGTGTGAATATTATTTTTGGAAATACTCGTCTGTGCATTTTGATTTCGTCTCAACAAGATTTTATTTATCAATACTTCTGGAACCGATCGAACCAATCAATTCAGCCCGCCCTATAGAAAAAAATAAACAACAAATCTGGTTGAATTGAGAAAAAACAGGAACTAATAAAACTGAAAAAACTGATAATTTTAATTTTATTTTAAAATAGGAAAAACAAAATTTTAGAAAAGGAATGTTTTTGGGTTAAAAAAAGGAATTATATAGCAAAAATATAGATATATGTAGGAACTATATCGCATTTATTATTACTTTTTGTTTTAATGTTTTATTATAAGATATAATAAATATAACCTTATAATTGTGATTAAAAATGCAAAACAGTTGAATTAATCGGACAAGTTACGCAAATAAATTTGTATTTATTTATTTATTTAAATAGGATACTATTATAGTGTACATTGTGATACGTTAAGGTGGTTTTTCAACAATTTATTACATCATGATAAAATAAATAAAGATACATGAAGAATTAATCATCATTCATCTCCACTAGCGAGTCAACTCGGTTTGAGGATTAAGTTTTAGGGTGCAAATAAAGTGCAAGAAACCTGATTTATTGTTGTCTTTAAACAAAACAAAATTGCAGCAAGAAAGAAAAAAACTTATCTGTATATGTATTATGTACGTATAGAGTGTATATATATATATATATATGTGGAGAGAGAGATAGAGGGAGAGAGAGTGAGGGGAGGGGGGTTTTGGGGGAGTTGGTAACGTTTGAATCTGTGGTGGTGTGTGAGAGAGAAAAAGATTGGATTTTTGAAGTAAATGGTGAGAGAAGAAAAGAAAAGGATGGTGGTATTTGGTTACTGAAGAGACAAAAGCTAAGAGCGGTTTTGTAACTGAAAAGTGAGAGAAAAAATAAGCTGAATTCTTGCATCCCATTACACACAAAACTACACTGCATTTGTTACACACTCCAAAGCTGTTAGACAGACCTTTACATACACATTTAAGTAGAGAGAGAGAGAGAGAGAGAGAGAGAGAGGGGGGGGGGGGGGGGGGATGCATTGAAAAGGGGGTTGATTAAGTGATTTTTGTTTGTTAATGTGAATGGATAATAAAGGGTGGGTTTTGTTTGTATTATTGATGATGATTTTAAACGGGGTAGGTTGAGCTTTGAGAGGAGCTTCTCTCTCTATTTCACTTCTTCTGCTTCAAAGCTTTTGTTTTTTTTTTTTTTTTTCTTTTGATTGATCTCTGTTTCAGAAAGCCTTTCTCTCTCTCTCTGTCTCTCTCTTCTTCTCCATTTCTGTTTGGTTTTCTTGCTCTGTTCTAAGAGCCTTGAATGGCGCATGCTGATGGGTTGACAAGAGGAGTTTCTCATGAAACAGGTTAGAGAAATGGTTAATCTCTTCCGGGCTTTCAAGATTTTTTGTTTATCTGTTTGTATCAGAATTGTGTATTTTCTGAGTCATTTCTTCATTCAACTGAAAGGTGCTTTGATAATTTGTGTGAAGATCTTTACTGAGAATCTACACCGTGATTCCATTGTTTTGGTTGGTTTCTTTAGTTTTAGTTAATTTCCATGTTCATGCAAACTTTTAGCCTTCGAATTCGACTCTTAGAAGGGGGAAACAATGGAAATTTGTAGTTGGAATGTATGTTCTTGAAGATAAAAGTGTCCATATCTTGGAATTTGGTGTGGTTTTCCTTTGATGTGTTGTTGTTAAATCTTCCTTCAAATTCGTTTCTCTTTGGTAGGTGTGGGAAGTGATGATCTGTACACGGAACTATGGAAGGCGTGCGCGGGGCCGTTGGTGGATGTTCCGTGCAACAGAGAAAGGGTTTATTACTTTCCTCAAGGTCACATGGAACAAGTAAGCTTCAATATTCCCTACTTTGGAAATTTTCATTTTTGATAAATGTAGTTTGGTTTACGAGCATATTAATTTGCAGTTAGAGGCGTCCACAAATCAGGAACTGGATCAACAAATCCCTCGGTTCAATCTGCCTCCAAAGATCCTTTGTCGTGTTGTTTATATTCAGTTACTGGTACTGTTTCCAACTTCTTGGTTTTGGTCCACTTTTTCCAAGGACTTTACTTTTAAGTGTTATGTGTGTTGTTTGTTGCTTTGATTATTAGGCGGAACCGGAAACGGATGAAGTTTATGCTCAGATCACTTTACAACCCGTAGCAGATGTAAGTAGTAACTTTGTTATATTTGTCGTTATAACGATTATAGAGCTCATTCAAGTTGAAATTGTGTACTTTTGTAGCAAACAGAGCCGACTAGCCTCGACCCGTCTATGCCTGATCCTCCAAAACCGGCTGTCCACTCGTTTTGCAAGATTTTGACAGCATCTGATACGAGCACTCATGGAGGTTTCTCTGTTCTTCGGAAACATGCAAACGAATGCCTGCCTCCATTAGTAAGTAACATTGTTCGACTTATTGGATACTTTTTTTCTTATTCTATTCAAAATTCAATACTGATTGCTGGTTCTTTATTCCTAAGGATATGACCCAACCAACGCCGACCCAAGATTTGGTTGCCAAAGATCTCCATGGGTATGAGTGGCGTTTCAAGCACATATTCAGAGGTACGATTTGCTTATCTTTGATATTCCTCATCTTGAAATTGATGCTATGATGAGATTTTGCATCCCCTTTTAATGCGTTATTTGTGCTCAGGTCAACCGAGGAGACACCTACTTACGACTGGATGGAGTACATTCGTCACCTCAAAGCGATTAGTTGCCGGTGATTCTTTTGTTTTCTTGAGGTATTCATTGCTTTCCTTTTTTCTTATTAGTCCATTCTTGATGTTAAAATTCAACTCACAACTCCGAATCAATTAAAGGGGTGAAAGTGGGGAGTTGCGCGTTGGGGTCCGCCGCCTTGCTCGACAACAGAGCTCAATGCCGCCCTCTGTCATATCCAGCCAAAGCATGCATCTTGGCGTGCTTGCAACTGCCTCACATGCTATCACAACACAAACCCTATTCATTGTCTACTACAAGCCACGGTATTTCTCTATTGTCACGTCATTTTAACTCCACAGCTTTGCCTCTTACACGTTATAATCGATCAGGACGAGCCAATTCATTATTGGGCTGAATAAGTACTTAGAGGCCATGAAGCATGGATTTTCAGTTGGTATGCGTTTCAAAATGAGATTCGAAGGAGAAGATTCTCCTGAGAGAAGGTTCTTTCTTTGTTCCTTCCTTCCTGTTTACATTCCATTTCTTGACCACCTCATGATCATAGATTGATATAATAACAAATTACGTCTTTTCAGGTTCACGGGCACTATTGTTGGCGTCGGGGACTTCTCGTCACAGTGGACCGACTCTACGTGGCGCTCACTTAAGGTTACTAACAGTTCCAAATACATCATAGTCACACAAAGAAGTACTTCTTTATGATCATATGACGTTTTCTATAATCACGTGTGACAGGTCCAATGGGATGAACCGTCATCTATGGTGCGGCCCGACAAAGTCTCTCCATGGGAAATAGAGCCCTTTGTAGCTTCGACTTCCATAGATGTACCTCAACCAGCTATGAAAATGAAAAGACCTCGACCCCTTGATCTACCTCTTCCTGGTACATAGAATAGCATCTTTTGTTATAAATCAATGGTGATAATGTATACATGTATTGAATGGTGAGACATATTTTGCATGTAGATACTACTGCTGCTTCTGCTGTATCTCCCATCTGGTATTCAAAATCGACATCATCATTTGAATTGAGCCACTTAACTAGTACAAATGACGTCCAGAGCAATGAAAACCAAGTTTTCTGGCCTCCAAAGCATAAAGATCATCCTAGTGGAGTATGGTCATCTGTTTCACATGTGAATGGTTCTCTAAATCTTATTCGAGAATCTATAGAAGACAACAAGAATGTCTTGCTTCAATCTGCTCTTTCGAATCATCAGTCTCCTATCTCATCAAGGGTCATAAGAAAGTCGGAGAACACATCAGCTTGCCGGTTGTTTGGGTTTGATTTGAGGAACAATACAAACACAATCTCTCCTTCAGGAAAGGAAGAGCCTTTTTCTCGACCAAACGTCATTTCAAGTGAGGCGACACAAAATGTTGACCTTTTGGCTTCATCGAAAGAAAGCAAGCCTGAGGTTTCTCCTACTGAGATTCCGGCCAATCAGAGCTTTGCTTCATCTTCAAGAACTCGGGTCAAGGTAAGTTCTCATTATTGGGTGATCTACTAGAAGTGCATGTTTATAACTAACGTTTGTGTTTGGATTGAGGGATTTGAAATTCAGGATTTAAAATGAACAAGTCACAACGGATTCAAAATCCACCCAAATTCAAAATGGAAGTGACGTATTTCAAATCTATATCTATTCAAACTCAACATAAGAATTTTTTTTTACGTGTTCGATTAGGTTCAAATGCAAGGGGTTGCTGTTGGACGCGGTGTGGACTTGTCGTCCTTTCATGGCTATGATGACCTCATCATTGAGTTGGAAAAAATGTTTGAAATAAAGGGAGAGCTTCGTCCTCGAAACAAATGGGAAGTAGTTTATACCGACAACGAGGGCGACATGATGCTTGTGGGCGACGACCCTTGGCCGTAAGTATTGTGCACATCTCTCTATCAAACCAATCTTTTTAGTTTTATAAGATCAAATATAAGATCAATCATAAGATCATAACACCTAAATTTCTTCTTGTAATCAATCTTGCAGGGAATTCTGTAAAATGGCTAAAAAAATCTGCATATATTTAAGTGAAGAAGTGAAGAAGATGAGTCCAAGATGCAAACTCCCTTTATCATCTCTAGAAGGCGAAGGCACAATCTTAAGCTCGGAATCGGAGCCCAAATTGGAAGCATGAAGTTTGTATATCCTCTTATCTTATGTTTCTCTTCTTTTTGGGTATACATTATGCTCTTTTTTTTTTTTTTTCGGGGGCTTGCTCTTAGAGTTAGCATATTAGGTGGACTAGGAGTTATGGAAGTAGAAAGACAAGATAGTCGTGAAGATAATCGATAGACCAAATTTACTCTTTGAAGTTGTATATACAATGTTTGTGGGGGGTGTTTGATAAATTATTATCTAGTTTCGGGTCAGGTGTCATTGTGGTCCGAGAATCGAAAACAGTTGGATCACGACGGTAGAACCCTAGCTCTTTGGATTTTGGTTGATGATTGATAGCTCATCAGTTTGTATAAAATGTAAACATGCTTGTCCTTTGATGGCAAACAAAAACAAGTGTTTTTGTTTTTTGTGTGGGACCTTAATCTTTATTCCGTTATTAAGACTTATATGAGATGGTTTTATAAATATAATTCTCTGAGATTTAGCCCACCATCCACAACCTAAACTAATTTGGAAAGTAATTCTTAAACTAATTTCGAAAGTAATTCTTTGGGTTGTGTCGTGGGTTAACTTGTCTCATAAGAGATACTCTTATCATGTCAATATATGCCATTTAGTGAGTCCGTTCTTATTTGTTTTTTTAACTTTTAAATATTGTGAATCAACTTGCCAAACTTTTGAAATCGAAGAGATATTTTCTTGATTTAAACCAAATTTTACAACTGTAACCCTCTCCTTTCTCACTAAAAACTGGTGACTCTGTATTGAAGATAGCTAGTGGTCCTCTGTTGCTCTGCAAATGAAACCATGCATGTGACTCTCTCTCCTCTCTCTATGAAGAGAAGATTTTTTTGCTTTGTGGTCCCTATATGTGTTTGGGTGTTTTTTGCTGCAACTTTTCTTTAAAAATGTTAAAGACCTTTTCATTTATTGTTTGGAATCTTAGTTTTGAGGGTCTTTTTAGATGTGTTTTGAGTGTTCAAGGTAGATACTATACATGGTGAAATGCATTAGTTGCAATATCTACTTCGCATAATCGTCACGTATATGTCAACAACGAACAATAAATATAATGTTTGAAGTATTTCTCTATTCGCAGTCTAAGATATAACGTTTGATGCATTTCTCTATATGTAACGTCTAAAATATAGTGTTTGATATATTTCGTTATATGTAGCGTCTCCAAAACTATTAATGAGAAATCACATTATACTAACTGTATTAGCATGAGGAAAATGTTTTAGGGAAATTCAGACAAAAGAATCCCAACAAATGTGAATAAGAATGCTTGTGTTGGAATAAGAGTTGTTGGCTTTCTTCTCCACGTAATGGTTGACAATGTGATTTGTAAGAAGACTTGACAATGTGCATGAATGCTTACTGTATTATATTCTGTCTCATTCTATTTAAGTATCGTTATAGAAATTTTTATCATACATTAGGAAAAATTAAAATTGGACAAAAGGTTTACGAAGAAGTATGGTGTGGAATAAATTAAAATTATAGAATATTATGGTGTAAATAAATATGAAATAAATTGAATACATCAAGTTGAAAACTAAAAAATCTTTTTGAGATAGGATTAAAGGTAAAATTAGATGAAAATGAAATTACAGCCAAAAAGACAAGTAATTGCTAATAACATTGAGCCTCTGTGACGACACTTACAATTATCTTAAAATTTATTCCACCAAACTCGATTTTAACTTGATTTTAATTCTATAATTTATTTCATCAATCAACTTTTATGTATAATAATGATGTGGATATGACATGGTGAAAAAATATTTGGGAAATCTATATGTAAGGAGTAGTTTGAAGGACATTTTTTAGTGGTGGTGTATTTAAATTTGACTTACCAAATTGAAGTTTGATGTGTTGTTAAAGTGGTGGACTTGTATTGTTAAAGTGGTGGATTTGCCCGAAATATGGAAATCAAAGTGGTTATGAAACAAATGTAATGCTTGTAAAGGAATGGAAAAGACAATTGAAATGGTCTAATATCTTTTCTGACAATGACTTTGGATTTTATTCTTTCACATTTGTCACACTATTATTTCATTACATTCTATGTCACCCAACAAACTATGACTTTCGTCGCACGTTGTTTATTACTTAGTCTTACCATTATAATTATGCTATTCACCACTTTCCTCCTACCTTTGACTACTACAATAACAATAACCTCCGTCCTAGGGTTTCGATTTCATTTTAGGAGATGAGTTAATATATAATTTATACATGAATTTGTAAAAATATATTCGATTTGAGAGTAATACACGTTATTTCAAGGATAAACAGTTTCATATGAATTTTAAATAATGTTAATAACAATTTCGTTTTCTTATAATATATTGATTATTCTGAACCAAGGACGAAAAAATCGGTATCGGTGAAAATATCGGTACCCTAATTTTACGGATATATCGATATCGATATCGATATCGGTGGAAATATCGGACATTTTTAAAAAAAATATAAAAACTTTCTAAAAAAATTGAAAAATATATCTACTAGTTATAATATCATTATAACTGACATTAATACATATATTGAACTTATAATTTCAAATAAAATGATATATTTTCAACAAATATATAGATAAAATACTATATAAACGTTGTCTACTATGATAACATGACAAATTTTGTATAAAAAGATACTAATAAATAGAATAATTTAATAATTTTTGTACATGCTTAATACCTAAGCAATACCAAGGCATTTTAACTTATTTTTCTAAAAGTGTCTTCATATAACTAACATTAATAACTTAAAATTTCAAATCAAATGATATATTTAAAATAAATATAGAGATAAACTATTATTATATAGTATATAATATATACATCATAATTCTTTTCTTAAAATAAAAAAAATTAACTAAATTTAATTAAATTATGAGAAAAACTTAAATGCTTGTGTGTTAATTTATTTCAACAATTGAATTAAAATTATTATTTGTTCTAATCATAGATAAAAATATAGATATAGAGCTTAAGTTTTATAGATATTTTTTAAATATATATAAAAAATTTATAATAAAAAAGAAAAAAAAAAACAGAAAAGAAAAAAAAATAAGGAAAAAAAATTCAAAAAATACTCGACTACCGATATTTTGAAATGCCGATATATCGGTCGATATATCTCCGATATATCGCCGATATAGCACGAGAAATACACTGGACTCCACCGATATCGATATAAATACCGATATTTACCGATATTTACCGATATATCGCCGATATTTTAACGAAAAAAAACTGCAGTGCATTATTATATCGGACTTCACAAAATACGGATATATCGGCGATATATCGGCGATTTTTTCCGATTTTTTCATCCTTGTTCTGAACATGTAAAAAAATTTCTAATAAGAAATTTCTCAATGTTATTTAAAAAGCTTTTTTAAAATGAAATATATGTTTTTTTATTTATAATTTGCATGATATATATGTATATGCATTTGTCAGCTCTCGAATTTTTACGTTTTATTTTATTGAGCTTTTGTCATTTATTCTGCAGTTGAGTCATTATAGTTTCTTTTTATTCATATTGAGCTTTTGAAACTTTTTTATAATGTGAATGAAAATAATAATAAATATTTGAGTGTTCGATAAATGTGAGTGCCTTGGAAACGTATTTTTCCTATTAAAGAGATATTTCATCATTATGTGCTCCACGATAAGTAAAGCCCATCAAATATCTAAAATTATCTCTTCTACAAGTAAAACTATTTCAATTTGGGCCTAAACTTCTAGCCCATTGTCTTTCTAGCCCATATAGAAATATAATATTGGGCCAAGTTCGAATTTTTATCTTACTGAAGTTAATATTTGGACCAGGCTTCCTCATTATATTAATGGGCCTCTATTCACGCAACATCATAAACTTTCTAGTCGTTTACTTGTATTTTGTCCTTTTGAAGTTACAATTTACTGAAAATTTTGACTATATAAAAAGAGGGAAGAAATCCAAAGTGCATATCATATTCATGTAAAAGTAGATTGAATAGGATTCTTGTCAGCCCGGTTAGCAGAGAGGGTCAATTTACCACCTATAACTCATAAAATAGAGATTAATTTGTTAAAAAAAAAGAAAAAGAAAAATTGAATTATGAATAGTAAGATTTCACATCATGAATATAGTGGTTTCATATAAATATTAATTAAATCATTTAAGAAGGAGAGGTAATAATTGTGGGTATCACGCTTAATCAATGCTTTATTTGTTAAACCAAATAATTCATATATTATTGTTCCACAAAATAAACGTGCATGAGACAATATAATTTTTCACCCCATTATAACATTATCATAATCAGCGGAAGAATTTTCCTTTCAAAATATAAAAATGTTTTTAAATAACCAAATCAATTTTACGTTTTTTTAATACATTTTTTTTTTCAAGTTTGAAGTTAATTATTAGTTAGTAAAGAAGACAAGACAAATATTAGATGGAATAAAAAATTATTTGAAACCATCACACAGATGCATTTTAATGAAATAAAATTCAATATTCAAATCTATTTTCGTAAGCACTATTTTGTGGGTTATAATAAACTGAGTTGACTTATCTTACTTAATTAAATTTGATTAAATTTGTGAGAGTGTCTCACAATAGTTGTATATTATTTTTTTCTCTTCCAACATTATAGATAATATTAAGGGTCATTCTATAGTACACCAGTGGTATTGATACACCAGTGGTCCTAGCCATTAGATCTTCCATCATTGCATCCTGATCCTTCATTTTCAATTTACCCTTTTTACCTTGGTTGAAAAGTTACTGCAGTAAATCATAAAAATTCCCCCAATGAGTCTAATTTCACAGGCTAAGTAGTCGAAATCCACCTTTTCCATCAAATGTATTTATCAGTAAATAGGTTCCGTAGAAGCATTATTAAATCTTCTTGTATTATAGAGCTTGTGATGAGGAATGATTTGAGACCCATATTGGATATGTTTTATTTAGTGTACACGTATTCCTTGTTTTAAAAAAATTGGCATGAACATTACATCCAATGTCATTGCAGCCTTGGTTTTGTTCGCAATATTGATGACAAGAGTGTCCACAACATTGACAGTAGCCATGGTTTTATAGTCGATTAAATTCGTTTTGGGTTGGAAACACCCTTACCGGTCAAAGACAAGTAGGATCACAAGACACCCAAACCCATCCGTGGTTTTGTTCATACTGTGTAAAAATAGGTATTTGTATGATACATCTTTATCCTAATCCATACTCTAAGACAATGCATGAGGTGATATACATACTCTAAGATAACTCATGAGGTGATATACATACTCTAAGATAACTCAAGAGTTGATATAAGTGAGCTGCATATATATCATTACTTGGTTCTTGCACATCGACTGCACTGATGCCAATTAAAACAGCAGTGCTCATGTTAGACCATGATGTTGAGGCTCGTATTTTAAGGATCGCAAACCATTGCAACCGTTATTTTGCTATGAAATGAAGCCAATCACAATGAAACAAATCTATTCTGCATATGATTGATCCACAGAAGCAATGCATGAATGATTTTGGATACCCTTGAATTGGATCAAAGTTTTTTGCAACAATCCTATTGATTTGGATGTATAAGTGAGTCATTTAGCAATTGTTCATTACTTGCATATACAAGCTTGGATCGTCAACATAGAATCCTAGTATGATATCTAAATTGAAAAAGAATTGTAAGATAGCACTGATACACATGCATAAAATATAAGTGCATCAACTGGTGTTATACCTTTGACATTATGAATTACGTTTGCAACAATGGTTTTGGTGAGGTGTAGAAGTTTGTGCAACAATGTATTTGTATGGTAATCACCATTACAAAGCACTGATTACTGGATCGTTGATAGCCAAGTATCCCAGACGCGTAGTAATCGAAATAGTGCTTTGATATGACAATAATTGTGTTGATACATTTATATAGGTTCCGAAGGCATCACAAGGATGCCTTTCACACGCGTGTCGCATATGATTAATTGAAAGAGTAGAACAATTTTGTTTATTAGTTGCACATTCTTAGAAATGATTGCAATAATATTTTTTTAATTTATGCAATCAGAGTGTAGAAAGCTTGCAGCAGACAATGGATACGACACAATCGAAATCAACTGCATCAACAATTTGTATGCAATAATACCCACAGAGTTTATAATTAATGCAAGAATGGTTGTAATACCCATGCCAAACCATTGCAACAGATATGGAAAAAAAACCATTGTTTGTATCCTACGGTATGTCATCAGTAAATGACGGCTACATTGTTGCATAACATTGATGCGCATCCAAAATCGTAGTAACAAATGATTGTTGTATACAACATTGATTTGTATACCATGTACATGATCAAAAACCTTCTCGACATTGCAGTTATGGCTGTGTACGCGATGTTTACATCGGTGAATGAAGATTGGGAAACCGATTATTTCATATGTACACATGCATCCAAAACACTGCATGCATAGGATTCCATGATACCATACGATGAAGAGACGATGCAGTCATTTCAACAACGGTTGTAATACTCATGTTGGATGCAAGTTTTGATATACCTCACACAGGATCCAATTAACTATTGCAGTAATAATGTTTTCGGTATGAAATAAAACACTTATTAATTGTCTCCAACACTGAAAATATAAGATTCATTATTATTTAAATCTTCGTTACATGATATTAATTAGTTGTATGGCAAACAAATTCTGTGATGTCTGACCTGGATAATTGCCGACCCGTTTAAAGTAATGCGAATGTAATTGTTAGATGGAATGTATTGACTTTAATATGTTCGAAACATATTAGTACTACTAAAAAAAAAATACCAATTTTATCGAATTAATCATGCACATCGATTAAGTACATACATCTGTAATCACGAGTACCCCAAAATAACCAATATGACACGATCCTGACTCGATATCACACCATCCCCAAATTATTGCAACAATGGCTTTGTTAATATTACATCCAAAAACCAAGCACCACCACATTCGAAAGTATTGCACATCCATCCATATGATGTGATGTAACATGAAAAGTTTTAATAAGTCGTAAATATCTCATGTAGTAGAATAGAATAGAGTGCAGTATAGAAGAAATGTATCCTTTGGATACATATAGATGTCAATGTGCAATATATCGCAACTCTTTGTACGCAATGAACTCGCACAATATGTTGTTAATATTCCTTGACAAGTTTTACAAATCATGTTGATATAATGAGTAGATTTATTTCCATCTTGTGTATATTTGCATATATTTGTTCCGTACTCAATCAATCATATTCCACATTATATAACCGTTTTTTAATTCTAAGGTATTCCATATTTGCAATATAAGAAAATGTGTAATTATATTTTTTAGCATATAAATAATGTATTTAATTTTGATTATTTTTGTATTTTTCACTTCATTCACCTTAATATACGGTCCTTACGCCACTATATGTATACATTGATCTTGTGTTGTACATCTGTCATTACAGTAATGTTTGAAATTTTGGATTAATTCCAGAAATTTTGCCTTACTTTCGGCATTAATTGCACGTAGGTTTTAAACCCGATTGTGGCGAAGTAAAGTTGGAATGTGTTCACCTCCGTGAGAGGTTCGCGGCAAGCTTTTGTACGCCCAAAACGGATAAAAGGTGAATGAGAAATTGTGTTTTAAAGTTGCATGTTTAGATCCTTTTTCAAAGGATGTTATCCCACATCGAAAAATTCAAGTTATTTTCTCCAATATATATTGTCTTTCCCTTTGGTGGAGTTTAAGAATGCTTGGCAAGTAAGCTCTCTCTCGCGCAGGAGGGGGTGACTGTTGGCCTTCCAACTTCCATAACCGCCCAGACACGTTTTTGCCATCATTGCTGCCGTTTTGAAACTGCTTTGGAGTGCCTATAAAACGAGCTCCTCCCACCTTTGATTTGAGCATCATTTTCAGAAATCACTTTCCTTCCTTTAGCTATCGTTTCCTTCTGTCTCGTAATACCAGTCTCGTAATAGGTGAATCTGTTTTAAGGAAACTGTGCCTACACAGTTCTCGGCATTCTCGATTTTATATTTCTGCCATTTTCGTCTAACAAGTAAAACCTGTATACATTAATATTGGTGGGATCTATAAATTTTATTACGCTAGCGAGATAAATTGTAGTCAATAATGTGGATCGGGGTTTCGCTCCGAAAATTGAGAAGATTCGGGAATCGGAGCCGGATCTCCAAGAACCGGTCGGCAAGGCATCGAACCGGAGACAACAGAATTGGACTAGTAGTTAGGTTTGGGTTATGTCTGTTAAGGTTTTTGGGAACAGTTTCGATTTCTTGTTTTAAAAATATTGTGCAATTGTAGAAGTTGTTATGCGAAATTGATTGAGGGCTTTGGTTATAAACATCATTGAGCACATTCAGTTGTTAGATATATTGAAAATCCAGAGATTGTCGATAGTTCCCAAATGCTAGGATTTGAGTGAAATTAGGTATTATTGAATTCATGTTTCGTTCCTGTAATTTCGGTTTCGATTTGTGTTCAATAAGATTCAGCTTTGTTATCTCATGGATGTAGATCAGGTTAATTGACCGAACCACGTAATTCGGTGTCATTTTCTTCGCAAATCCAATTCTTGTGTAAACAGTGTTTTTCTCTGCAAAAGCGTTGTTGTTCATTAAAAAAACCGTTTTGGTTTATATCTTTCATCAAAACACATGAAGATCAATTCCAAGTTGCTGTGCTGAATTGTTGGGTTAGAATTCTTGCAGATAAATTAATAAATTAATAATAATTTATTAATTTGGAGAGGTAGTAACGAAACCATTGAATTAGTTGGTGACCAAAATTGAACTGGTCCCAAGTTGGCCTTGCACAAATCATTAGAGTTTATTAATTGTTTTTACGGAGATTTTACTGGATTGTGTCTTCCATTTATAGGGTCATTCCAAACCCTGGAATAGTTGTAAAATTGACCCTTATCACGTCACGTATATATTTGGTCATCCAGATTAATATTTGGTAAGAAGTTATTGACTTATAATTAAGAAACTATGACTTATTATTGACTTATAATGTTTAAATATACGGTAATATTGTTTACAAAATATACATTAAGATTCATTACAACAATATTTAAGAAATTTTGTTCTTCATAGATGTTTATTAGAAGAAATCCACACACATTATTTTCTGAAATTGCTTCAACAATTTATTATCAATAATTGCTTGTATAGGAAATGCAAATTAGATTGGAGGTTAACAATTTTGGAACAGCCTACAACAAAAATTGTAAGTACGAAATAGAATGCATAATGGTAATTCGTTACAATTTTGCAAACGCTATGTCTTAGTGGAGAATTGCAACCAAAAGCGGTGTTCGTTACAGTTTTTCCAACTTAAGCAACATTAGAAGAACAACTATACAACGTTGAAAATGTTTGCAATTCTTCATTTCATACAACAGAGGCATCAAATCGTCCGTTTTGTATGCTTCCATGATTTTGGCACCGATTTGCATCCCTTGCCTAGTGTTCTGTGTTTTCTATTCCCAGGTGTGCCTGTGACACAACCGTGACGGTGTTTGTTTTCGCTGTGACGATTCTCAAACCATCGCAGTGCGTCCCTCTTCATCCCGTCCTTTAGTAGGTTGTTTGGATTGTTAATCAGCCACAACAGGATCTTCAACCTAACACTTTGACTCAATTCCTAGTACATATCATTTATGATGACATAAACAAAAATGTCATTTAAAAGTCTCCACAAGTAAATAATGTGTAGCACTTCGTATGGTAAGTTGAATGACCTCTATTTCGTCGTCATTGTCCGAAGTGTGGAGACTCCCAAATGTTGTCGATGTCAAGCGTCCGGACCGCATTGCCTCGATGACATACACACCACAGTCGTTGCTGATTGTTGCAAATTTTTGAGCTTGTCAGTGCAATACTTTGAGTAATATTTTTTGAAACTGAATTAATGAAATGACTTTCAACACGTACCTATTCCTTTGCTTGTGTCCCTTTATGTCCGTTATAATCGTGTATTCGACAAACGGCGGCAGTTCCAGTTTTGTAATCTGTCTCCCAAATATGTCATCCATTCCTTCCATCTACAAAGTTGATGAAATCAACAACATGGTATGTGTGACTTCGAAAGTAGGCATGTAACGATTGACTACTGCTGTTAATAGAAACATTGTTCTCTTACAAACACCCTAATTGCAGCCTCAGTTGCCTGGTCTAGGACCTTCGCTTCTGGATCGGAGTCCAGTATTTCAATATAATTTTGGATGTTGTCAACCACGAGTAGCTTGAAGTGACCTGGAGCCCTAGTGAATAAAGGAACGTATATCTGCAGTACTTTTGGTTCAATAGGAGTCTGTACTTCAGAAAATGCTAGCACCAAAACAACCATTACTTCTTACCTTCTTACATGATACGAGCCCGTCCTGGACGAAACCATTCCTGATTTTCAACATTGCAAAGTATGACAAGAACTGCGCCTTTGTTTTCAATGACGAATCCTATATAACGCCGGAAGGACAAATTATCCAGTGTACGTGTTTATGTTTACTGACAAAACGGACTCACCACTACAAAAACTGGAAAAAACCATAAGTCGAACACGTCTCTTCCGCTTCGGGTGCTCTCTTCCTGGTTGAGAAAGTCTGCAGCCATATCCAAAACCTGTTGCCCACATAGACATAAATTCCTAATATGAGTTAGTGGGAGATAAATTCCTTTCAATAGTTACATGTGCCCAAATACTACTAACCACGCTGCTCAGCCATGTGTCTGGTAGCAATGTCCTTAGCTCGGCTCGCGTTAGATGTCTTTTCAGACAAGATGTTATAATTTCCCTGAAATCATATACAAATTAGTGACATAGATCCATGATCCATCCTCACACATTTGCGTATTGTGTTCTGGAAAGGGTAAACAAATTAAGTACCCAGGTTGTAGCGTCTCATCCACCGCATACATAACCAACTTCGCATATTCCTCGTCTCTCAAAGCGCGTGCTCTTGGGAAAAGGGAATCCTTCCATGGCTACCTGTGGACATTCCCTATTGATAGCCAGATGTTGTGAAGGTCTTGACACTCTCCTCAGAATGGCTCTCATCGTGGACGGGGTATGCTAATAGTGGAGATTAACTTCATACATGTGATTACCAAACAAAAACAAATATTGCACGATTATGTAAGAAATGACTTCTTTACCAGTACGTCCTCAGGTGGAGACATATTCAAAGACTCAATGTTCACACCGCTCTTGTTTCCTTGATCCGTGTCCGAATCTAGAACTACAATGTTATCAGTTTTCGTGTCTTTGTTTTCATATTGTTGTATTTCTCCTGGCACGGCCGAAGGAACGTCCATTTCACTTAGTCGAACCTCCACATGTGGCGACTCTGTTGGATCATCGGGCATGCTCTGTGGTTTGGTGCGGTGTATTAGGTCCATCACAGCCAAGTCCAGTGACTCATTGGCCACTCTTAAGAAATTCAGATCCGCTCGACTTTCTTTCATGTATCTCATAATCTCAACATTTTGACTCCTTAGTTCTGCGGCCATCAAATACAGAGCCCCAACTACCTTGTCCACGCCACCTTCGCATTGTACTCTCTTTCCTCCTTCAACATCTTCTCGTATGTTATCAACACGACGTGCACACTTTCCCTGTAGGCAACTAAATGTTAATGTCAACTGTATCAAGTTTATCGTTGTTTGCAATAATAATGCTTCGCTAAAAGACGGTTACACCAATTATGATTAATTGATGCTTTTTGATGGTAAGTTTCCCATACCATGTGAGTGCAGATGTGGTAACATTTTACAGCAATTTTAATTTCGAATCCAATTAATTGACCTGTCTATAAACGTAGGCTCGACTGGCTGAAAATTTATTGTGGATGTGAAAGATTGTTGAACTATAGAAATAGGTAGAGTATATAAATTCATATGAAATAATTTCTTGCTTAGGTGTACCACTAGCGTGTTGTGAAGAACACAATCCGGTTGGTAATTAATATCGACAATTATGTTCTTCGACAAAAGCGGCAACGTCTTCGGCCATGTATAGCCAATTCGAACATTAACTATTTGACAATATTAGTAATCAGTATGGTAGAAATCATAGGTTCATTCCTTTTGTAATGTTTGTGTATGCTTTGTTAGGACAAAAAACACATTACTTGAGAAACTTTGATATATATTAGGTCCTCACATAAGGTACATGTCATATTTTGAACTACGTACAAGATTACTTTAACCAACGCTTGCCACCATCAAAGTCAAATATTTCAAATACTACAGTAGATATAATGTATCTAGGTAACAAAGCGATAAACTCATATACTTACAAATATCCTAATAAACTATTCCCTCATTCAAAACCGAGTAATTTAAATTTATAAAATTCCATATGACACTCATGCAATCGAAGGAAAACGAAATTCTTTCATTAGGAGAACAAACATAAAATTATGCACATATAGTGTTGGAATGGAAAATGTAAGACGCTGTACTTAGATGGTCGTATATCTCATGATATTCAATTTATACATAACACCCTTATAACTCACAAGTGTATTGTATTATATTAAGTCATATATATAATATATATAGGCGATAGAGAGTCATACCTGCATGTTGATTACAGACAAACACCAGTAGTTTTTGTTAATCAGACGAACCAAGTTTTGTTGTGTTTGATCATCTTTTATACCAATGTGCCGCA
Organism: Scutellaria barbata; assembly: GCA_028654395.1. Classification (NCBI taxonomy): domain Eukaryota; kingdom Viridiplantae; phylum Streptophyta; class Magnoliopsida; order Lamiales; family Lamiaceae; genus Scutellaria; species Scutellaria barbata. The sequence goes on along the minus strand of CM053644.1, from coordinate 18,000,513 downwards.
TCTGTGCACAATTGATCGGTCCGTTACTCAAAACGGTCTTCAGAAAATAGATCTACACATATGATAAATATCGTTACGGGAGAAGATGATATTCCACATAACAAAACAATGTATCAAGCAAGATACATCACCTGTAGGAATAACGTGCAGCCGGATATCATCAAATGTGGTTTTTTATTACATCTCTTGTACTTCCTTACACCATCGAGCATTCTATGAAAAAACAGAGTAGCCCACTTCTTGTTCTTTATGCTAGGCACGTCCATCAGTGGGAACAAATAATTGACATTGGTGTCGTATGTGCTTGTAGTTGCAAGTATTGTTGCCATTGCAAATAAAAGGAATCACCTTACGAAGTCTTCTCCTGAGTCGTTAGTCGACAACAAGTCTTTCTTCACTTTTTTCAAACGAACGATCAGTCTTCCATCCGACGTTTGATGACATAATCGATGTCGCACATCCGCGAGGGCTTTGTATTCACCACACATTCTCACCTTGTGCACCCCCTCCGGCACTCCCATCAGTCGGGAGAAATCATCTTCCGTGAGATGATGTGTCTTCCCATCTATTTGGAGGGCACACGTCTCTGTGTCAAACGTGTCAATCAGTTGAAGGATGAGTTCCTTAAATATGGTAAGGCTTTCCAATTTCAGCAATCCACCAAATCCACATTCCTCGATTGCTTCAACCCTTCTGGAGTTGAGGGCTTTAAGCATTTTGTTGAATTTTTCGAGAGAAATCCGTGATCTAGCTATGTAACGCCTTTCTGGTTGAAGGTGTCTATCACCATTTTATGGAGATCGATAATCCGTTCGATCATCGGATCGAGGAGTGGGGTGTCGACGCATCTGGGGGGAGAGGTCCGTTCGATTGGCCGATCTTGTCAGATGTATCTCCTCTCCTTCATTGCCAAATAGATTGTTGCACATGTCTTCCGGGGTGTGTCAAAGAGTCGCGCACATGCATCAAACTTAGGCTGCAAGTTGCATCTTTGTTCATTGTTGTTCTTCATCCCCTACACCATTTCATCAGATAACGTCAATCTTTCCGCATTACGAATTGCTGAGTCGAAAACAAATAATAATTGATGATATGTATAACTTACATATGAGTCCAACTGATGTGCTGTTGAGTTCATAGCATTCCCGTAGAACTTGGCACTTTCCAAGTTTTCATGCAAATAACTGCTGGGGATGAAGTTGTACTCCTCTTCATTGTTATCCATTGATAGTTGTGTGAAATCAGCTGCGCACCGTGATAATTTGTTTTTCTTGCATGTGTATTACCGGGTCATGGGGGTATACATATAATCACAATAACCAACAAATGTAGCGGGAAAAATCCAACTCCTCCATGCGTAATCATTTCGCATGACTTTGTGCGTGTGCGAGTCCCTAATACTGGATATTACGCAAATGGGTAATTGATTAAGTGTCAGACCTAATTGCATTATTACACTTTGTCTTCGTCCTTTCGTATTACCCGATTGGGATAATACGAAATTTGTTTGCACACTCAAATGTTGTGGTTAAGTGTATTATCATCCGTGGACTGCCCATTTTGCACAAGATTAAAGTTCAATTGTAACATAGCATGTAGTTATCGAATATATAAAACAAGTGATGCTAATTAGGGGTCTTGAAGATCTTTAGCAATGACAGTAAACCCCTACAACATTGTCGTGCTTAGCTTGCAGCCATATCCGACAAAAATCTAACCTATTGTTCCAGAACGCCTACAGTTATACGTACCTTCGAGTGTAATGCAGTATATATCTATATATTTATTGGTATCTACTATAATGTAGCGGTTTCAAGACCAACGGACACACTTGTAAAAGTGCGTGATCAAGTTATGTTATTTTACACCTACAATAAATGTACGCATCTTACCATAATGCTAGCTTAGGATCACGTTTACAAGATCACTCATTAGTTTGGGATTGATATACATTCGGGATAGACTAGAACTGAATTTTAATATTTACATTTGTTAAGGTACATCTCATAAAAATCAATACGTGGATACATCTTTGATGTTCACCTACAAACATGGGTTTAGGTGATTGCATATTGTCCTTGCCATATACAGACCTGTATAACTCTGCGGTAATGTCAAGGAGATAATGGACGGATTGGTCTGTCTGTAGTTGATGTATTAAGTTTCCACAATGTAGGACCAGTTATGTTACGTATGGGTAATCATGGAGCGTGGGATTTGAATTGGAGACAATGAAAAGCCTGGACACTAGTAATGTGCAAATAACCTACAGCGTATTTGCAAACATCCACAAGTCTTCATAACATAACATAGGATTACCACTCAAGATTACAATTTAAATGATGCAAACAGACAGCAATTAAGAAACTAGAATTACGTTATATCCATGAAGCTTCAAATTTATACATAGGATGATGGTCACAAACAGTACTTTGTGATGTAAGACAACATGACAAAAGCCCTGCATAGATGCTACATTGTACTATCAAACCAAAATGATACAGGGCTGCAGCATACACAAGGTAACTAACTAGCCATGACATACACAATGAAGCCGATCCATGACACACCCAAGTACATACACATGCGGTTCAAACGCCGACGCTGGAGTGTTATCTTCATTTCATTCTCCCTTGCACATAAACTCAGACTGTCGATCAGCTCCTTTTGAGAGATTCTTGCTTCCTTACACTCCTCACATCCATAGTCCCTCAACAGCTTCAGTTCACGCTTCAACTTCGACTTGTCTCTCCTCAACCCGTTTATTAGTTCAGCCGACCAAGGTGTGAACTCGTCGTCAAACCACTCAAAATAGTTGCATCTTCCCTCGTCCTGCCAGTATTTCATGTTACATTTGGGTTTTCTACCTACTGCATAATACAAATATGCTGACTTGGATGTACAATAAGAGGATTCGCAATAAACATACCCTTCCCTTCACACAACGGAAGAAACGACGGTCGGGGTTCATATTGGTTTCAGAAACCCACATGGCAGCTTTGATAGGAATAGGACATCGACACATTCTTGGCGGCCCTTCGTAGTCCAATCTAGGTCCTTTGAACCAAGCCCACGGTTGGGAGTGATCTGGATTTTGCGATGTCGAGTAAGACATGGTCGACCAATCTAGGGATTGCCTGCAGTTGGGCTTAGGGCTTATTCGGGTCGGGGTGATTATTTGTAGGTGAGGAAGACAACAGGTGTAAGTTAAGATTGGAACAAGTGAGCGGTTTACTGGCCCTTACGAATGTGCCCTATTGAGTGTGACACACGCATACATATTTCCGAATTTGCCCTTACAATGAGGTCACACATATTGTGTAGTTTTGTATGAATACATCACTAGCTATAGTCTAAAATTCATATTGTGTATTTTGTATTAATTCTAAAATTCATTTTACATGCATTAAATAGGGTGTTTTACCACTTAAAGTAACATTTATTTTGATATTTCTATAGCAATTTATCAAATCAAGTATGTTACAAAATTGGAATATTTTGTTGATTATATTGTAGTAGTTAAGGCTATAGACTACAGTGTGGGAGTTAACCATATGTTTGAAGATAAATTTATACCTAACAAATTAAAAAATGTGCAAGAACATGCGTTTACTGAAAATTACAAATTACAAAATGTTGATTATTTAAAACAAATTAATCTTTTGGTGTAATGATTTGGTTTATTTATCTTATTTTGGGGTGTTGAACATATTCTACATTAACACCAGTTGTCAATAATATTATGTATACAAGGGATTTTGTGTAAACAAGTGCGTTGATAAACATTTTATTGGATTTATTAATAAGGTAGTTGTTTATAATGCTGGCACCAAAAATTAAAATTCCATCTACATATGTGTTTAATTACGAACATTGATAACATAAAATAATTACGAAGCATAGTTTGTAATTTAAATTTACATATTTTGCAATTTGCGTAACATATTTGTAGGATTCAAAAAAAAGGCTATTTTATTATTGCTACTTAATTTAATTTATGTGATTTTTAGGTATTTAGTGGTTGCACAATTTTGGTCAAATTGAACATTTTCTTTCATCTCATTCGTATTTCTAATATCGAGTTTTCAATTTGTTTGTTTAATTCATCTAAATATTTGTATATTATATATTTACATTATCTTATTACAAGTATAAAATTATTAATTATATTGTATTTGGCAAATCTATACTCATGATTAAGTATCTTGTGTTTGCTTGATAATTGAGTCTACAACTTTGAATCCTAACAAAAATATTGGAAGTAATTAAATAATATCCGGGTCATGCTATAGTCAAATGTGAGATACACAAAGTTCCGGGTTTGCTGAATTCCAATATTTCCCTAATTCATGTTATGCCTTCGTGGTAGGCAGATGGGTGGAAGTCCATCTACGTAACCTATACTGTAACAATTGGTCTGCAATGAACGTCTAAACAACAGCGGGAATACGTGCTACCTTGCTGACATACTACTCGAAGGTGACGATTTCCAACGTCCTATTCGTCATCACCGCGCATTAGCATCTAATGTATCCCTGCTTTCACGCTAACCTCAAGCAATGCACCAATTAGATTCGCTCCACACCTGCTTTAACTTGGACATCGCAGGGGCGAAAAAATCATTTTCGTATTACCCTTTCTTGTCATCACATTTACCCGCGTCTGCTGTGATTATATGTCTTTGTGATGACTGAAATTGGGAATTCGAATGGTCATCTTCAACATTTAAATACCTTTTCCAATACGCATAATGATCAGTACAACTATAATCATTACAGAACATATTACATTACAGGAATTCAGATTTTCACGCCTTCACTTTGTTTTATTTGAACCACGACAACGTACATCTAAACCTCTACAAATTAACAATGTTGGGACCACGAAATTATAGTGTAATTTACAGATATATGAATAAATCGACGCATTAATACATTGTATTAGTAGTTAAAGTTGAGAACAATTACAATCAGCAAACTTAGTACGTGTGTACCGAAAATATGTTATATTCATGTACCTGGGTCATTGATTCCATTCACGCATTGATTGATTTCTTGACTGAAGTAATTACATATATTTATGTATTCTAATATCAATTCATTGTATATCATTACCTATTCTATTCGTGCATGATGAATGAAACCTATAATGTAAACATCTCAATATGGAATTGTGAAAATTCATACAACCCAACCACACAATTGGATTACTTTAAAGCTTGTTCTATTTCACGAAAAATCAAGTAACAATGTATTCATATTCTAGGAAATTATCGGAATATTTGTTATTTTATTTTTCATGAAATATTGGGACCTAATATTTGTAGAGAGTATTCCCGAAAATTATACTTATTTTGTGTAAATTTCGGATAATTCTACATTCTTATCTAATTTGATGATTTGTTCCAAATGCCTTAGTCGGGGCCGGCACATTTCAGGTATTGTAGAGAGTTTATTACAGTAAAACCTCTATAAATTTATAACCTTTGGACAATGAAATTTTATTAATTTAGTAAGATATTAATAGGTAGATAAATTAATATTATGTTAATTAAAAGAGAGACTTTTTTAATTCAGCAAATTTAGTACATATATAACTTACAAATGAATTCATAGACATGTTTCCTTGATTATATTAATGCATCAACCAATTCATCGTAACTAATGAAATATATTCATGTATAATGTCAATTCATTGTATGCAATTAACAAAGTACGTTCATTGACGTAATGGTCAATTCATTGGAATTACCTACATATACATGTTTCTATTAATTCGCTACACCTAAATAACTATTATAGCCAATTAAATATGTTCAGAATGACACATATACTATACAAATTTCAATAGTCAAATAAAATAATTCCTAAAATTAGGGGTGAAATCCAATTAGTTTTAAATTTTACGAAAAATCACGTATTAATAGATTCATATTTTCGCAAATGGCAATAATATTTATAATTGTAACATTTATGAATCATTAATTTACAATTTGAATGGGATGTACATTAAATAAAGGGATTTTCTTATAAGTTATTATCTTATTATCTTCTCAAGTTACATGAAATTAAATTTGTGTGTTCCATGTCATGTTATTTCAATACTGATTAGTCACTGAAGTGTACTTGCATGAACTACTCATATTACGAGTGATGGAAGTTGGCAACTTCAACTTCAATTATCATGAACTTCTACCCTTACCACGCGCCTGCATATTATATACTACATATTGAGTGATATTGTGTTGTTGTTTTCGACCCACCACGTGTGATGAAGGAACAAGAGATGCACAAGTAGCTATTTGCACCCTTTGCGAAGGGATTGCAAAGTAGTAGCGCTTCAAACTTGCCCCTAGTCCCGCCATAATATAGACTTCTAGTGTCCGGAGATTTATTGAGTCACGCTCACGGTGTCACGTAATGAACAAAGTAATCGCATGCAAAAATAAGCTACTGTATTTGAGTGTACAAGCTTATTCTTGGAATCATAGTTCACCGTTTACTGCTACGTATATGTAACGTTCAGTCGTAATAATTGGTAACTTATATTACCAAAAATAATATGTCGTACGAGTAATACCTTAATGTGTATGATGGGTTTTCGTTGCCGCACATTTAGTGTATCAAGCCACTTACACTAACACCCTTATTATTTTCATTCGTTTGAATGCTTATTCGCTAGCACCCCTATTCAATTGGCAGTGTTTGCGGGCAACTCATGTACTTGAACAAAGTAATTGTCTGTATTAATGTAACTGTACACGCTCTCGCATTATCGATCTTTAATGTGGTCGTTATGTTTCTTATTTCGAAGTCATGTGTTTCGCGAAAAACTAATTTGAGCACACCGTAGAACTATTGAATTACAATTTCAATGTCAACACAAACGATCAGTTGTAATGCTCCACAAATATGTGCATCACCAAAATGTTTGATCCGTTAACCCAACTATGTCAATTCGTGATGCTTACGTACAAAATAACACCCACCACGGAAAACCGTGAAATCAAAAGACGCTTCTGATTCCAGGAAAATAATACATTACTCAGACGACATCATCTGCATTGTCGCCAACCAAGCCTTCAAAATCCTTAACAGCCTCCTTGTGCACTAACTGCCAGTCCATCCAAAGCTCCATCGCCGCCTCATCAACCCCACTTCCGTCTGTCTTAAGAAGTGGGGGTAGTGGCATATCATGAAGGGCCTTCAGCACGCGTCTGCAGCACTTCATGGCTTCCCTCTTCCACATGAAATGATGCAACTCAAGGAGTGCGGACATTTGGCTTTGCTGTCGCTTGCGCAGGTCAAGCAACTACGCAATACTCTTGCTGCCGGCGAATCTGTGGTACTGTTGTTTCTGTTGCACCAAGTGCTCCATCTCCACTTCCTGTCACAGAAATATCAAAGTGGCAACCCTTTATACATATTACGTATACAACCACAAATCTGGCAACAAAGTACAACTAATTAAGTGTCCATACTTGGTGCTCATCTGCGAGGACCTGCAAATCATGGTGGTTGCGTGCAAACAATTCGACTATTGCTTCCTGTAAATGAAAACACATAAGAAACATATAACCTCACAGCATCTAATTTGGGAAGGCTGGAAATTGTGGAAAACGCGTTTGATACCGAACTGACCATGGTTTATGAAGGATGCGAGAGGAGCCTGACTAGGAATTGTTGAAAAAATGCCTGGGATGAAATGTGCTTCCACTTGCAGAATCTATTGTGTGCTGGGCGTGCTTTATATAGGCACTCGTCGACTTCAGAAAAAGGAAATACAATGATGTGATAAATCTTATTTGAACATAATTAAAATAACATTGATTTACGGATATCATGCATGACATCGAAATTCATCACAAAGTGATGTTTCTTTTCGCAATCAAATTACATGCTTTTAATATGCTCAGCCCTTAGCGATGAATGTCCAAATCATGTTGTACAAATTCAGATTTAAAGAATTTACAATTCGCCTATGAACATGTCACCCGATCCGTCTCATACTTTATGCAATTTGTGAAACAACGATGATTTATTTACGTAATCTACAATAAATGGCACGTCCAAAATGAAGTGGTCTTCAAATGACCATCCAGTCTCTTGGATAAGTATATGTATTCATGACCGGTGCCCCACAAGACAATTTGCGATGTCAATTACTAATATTAGCTATCCACGCATATTTAAAAAGTCTTTGATGTTATTGTTTACATTGTTAGGTGCATAATTGGCCCAGATGCAATTCGTTGTGATTTGTTGCGCTTGTGCAAATATATGCTAAGGTTGATAACGTGTCACATATACGTCCCACAGTTTAGTCTATGGTCCTCATTATAAACTATGGCAATCATTGCTCCACTCTCGATCACATCGAATGGATATCATGCCTGAGTAAACGAATCAGGTGACTTGCAGTTACATGGTCGACTCTGCACCTAATGATAACTATTTCCAGACACCGCCTAGGTGACCAATGAAATTTGGCGGAATGCCTTGGAATTTAAATCCACAACACAGGTTTCCATGAAATCTTTAGTTGTGCTGTGCGGTACCCAAACGGTGGACGTGAAAAGTGATAGTATGAAATATTTTGGCGTCCAAAATCGCTTGGGGAATCGCAACGACTCGCTTTGTCAGCCGCATGTAGCTACGCAGTAGAGAGGCTGCGGTTATTACAGACTCCCTTAATATCAACTGTCATAGTATTTGTGATGTTTAAAAACATGGTGGAACATCACTTTATCATAGTCTCCGCATAAGATTTAAGTGGAAACATAGTACATCCTTTACATTGCATATTCGGTATGCCTATGACTCATGCGAACGGATAATTACCTTTGACATGTAGGGGTTTTTATGTTTCCAAACTGTTCGTAATCATAAATTGGAGGAATCAATCTATTAAGAACACCCGATTGATTTACTAGAGGTCAATTATGGTGACTGGAAAGTGTACATTTTTGCCAAAATGGGGTGAGAACCGCACTCTACCTCGCACTACGGCCTCAAGACTAGTGAAGTACAGTTCAATGTAATATTCTATTTTCTTTTCCTCTTAATTCAATTTAATTTACTGAAAAATACCATAATGAGTAACTCTTTCTTACATATAACCTTTTCATATAATCAAAATGTAAGGTCTAACTTTCAAAATTATAAAGTAATTACAATGACGATATTGAAAGTTTCGTAATAAATAATCATGAAAGAATATTTTATTTGTATATGCATAAACAAGTGAAATCGGCAAAAAGTTCGTGTGACATAGTGGCATTAGAAATTTATGGTCCAAATAACTTATTTATTATTGTTGTTTTTTAGTTTCATATTTATGTATTACTATGAACTATTCTTGTAACATTGTTTATTTATCAATTAATGTTGAACATGAAGAAATTTTTTTTCAGTTGTGTAACTATTGTATTTCACTGTATTTTAGTTCTTATTGTAGATGTGTTTTGTTTTACATTGACTTGTTTTTAGATTTCTAACTTTGCGAATATAAAATTACTAATCCATTACTATCATAATTTTTGAAACAAACTATACATATTATAATTTGTGCAATGCACTACTGAAAATACTACTACGATACATCTCAACACAACAAATATACACAAACCGATAACCCAGTGCTATTGCTAGACATAATATTATTGAAAACTAGCCTTACTCTGGAATATGTTTAAGACCACACTCTAAGATAAATAAATCAAATCATTATACCAAAACAAAGTAAATGTAATACAATTCTATGGGATTCTGAATTGTTTACCATTGTAACATGATATTATTCAAGGGATTTTCCACAAAGACTTTTTCAGCCTTCCATGCTATTCTTTTTTGGGCATTTATTCAGCATTCACATATCTCCGCATTCGCATTATCCTCACACGTAAATGTATTAATAACTTGTTGTCGGGCCAATATTCTATTCAGTTACGATCCTTTCATAATCGATGTGCAATTTCGATCCTCTATGATTGTAGCATGTACGGAATGAATCTGATCATGTGTAAATTTAATGTATGAAATACTAATTATTGCATAACCCTTCATTATGCAGTTATTGATGGGGTGAATCCAATCCAATAAAATAAAGGTTGAGCATTACACTCCCCCGCTCCAGATAATAATAAAAAAATTAAGATACGAGCACCGCTTAGTGAGTCAGTATGTGAACAGCCTTACAGGGAAAAAACTAGAAAGCCTGTTTCAAAATTCATCCGAAGTCAATGCCTCCACATCGGCAATAACACTTTTGTGTGCACGATCCCACTCCCGCCACAATGTCCACACGTCCGCGTCATTGTTGCCGTCTCCGACCTCGAACTTCGGGATCCTAATCCCATGCAAAACCTCCATCAGCCGGCGACAGCCCCGTAAAGCCTCCCTCTTCCATCGAAAGTGCTGTAACTTATCAAGATTTATCATATCAACACGCTGTCGCCGACGTAACTCGACCAGCCAGCGAATGCTCCTCCTGCCATAGAATTTGTTATACTGCGCCCTATGTTCTTCAATCCGAGCAATCTGTTCTCGCTGTCCTTTGATGAAAACACAGTTAAATTGTTCGGTGCCTGTTACGCAGGAAACACAATATTTACGAATATCACAAAATTCGCTATAAGGAATGAACACATACCTTGGCCACATCTGAAATCCTTTGCAGACTACTTTCGTTCTCTGCAATAATGGCGTTCACGGCGTTCTGGAAAAAAAATAGTGGAACAGGAGAAAATGGTCAGAGACATCGACTGCGTTTGAATACCATTGCAAACTACAGACTCGAAGTTTTGATTTTCACCATTACAACTGAATATGGACGTGATCCTTTGGATACTATTGCAGATGATGTCTCAGTACGTAAAGGTTGCATTGTTTGTTTCAGCTGCGTTTATAGTATACACCAGCGAGATCGACATTTTCAGTTAATTGAATATAATATGGGCCTTTCACGTTCGGAATTTGATGAGTCAGTTATTTATTTGGGACGGTTTATCAATTAATTAATCATACGACGTGGCCTCGCCATGAAAGGAATCAACATACGTGCGTAATTATATTTTCAGTATACATAAATGCATGCTCATACCCCTGTCCATGTGTAACTGCAATTTGCATATGAATGACTACTTTGTTCACGTCATTCTTTAGTTTGAATATGGACTTGGCAATTCATTTATTGCGGTCCTCTAAATACAAATAAAATAAAATGTGATAAACACACTAACATGTTAGATTCGGTAAACTGCTATATATAAATATCAAATTAAATTAAATTAAATATTATAATAAGTCAATGTTATGTACAATTCACTGAAAATGAATCTGAACCGTTTGAAGATATGGTATGTTGAAAATAACATCAAATCTCCGCACCTAACACACTTAAAATTACAATTTCATATATTGATATTTTTTACCAAATAATTAAAGTACAATAACTGTATGCCAACATTCATTTATAACATATTCCCCATGAAATAAATATTTTGTATTGAATTTTAATTTGCTAGTCATATTGTATACGTCATGAAATGCATGTTTTATTTACCTCAAATATTTATGTAACTTTAAGTTATTGTAGGATACTATTAATGTAATATCCAAATAAATTCCAAAAAATAAATTTAATAAACTAAGTTGCTTAATTAATGGAAGGATAAGAAATGTTGACCTATTCTCCTCCAATACACCACCATAATTAGACACATAAGCCTAACCTATAGTTCTAGATTAGGTGATTGATAAAGATCAAGACCATTAGGCATTTCTTCTCTCCATCTCATTTCTTTCTCTCTTCCAAAACAGCACAGCCTTGTTCTCTCGACCAGCAGCAGCCATTCTCCTCTCAATCGGCAACAAATCCGGCAAGGACTTATTTATATGTTTGCTCTTTATATGTTGTAGTTTTTCTAGGTTTTTTCGACTCTAAACCCTAAGCTTGTTTGGCTGCCCTGTTTCTTCCGTTTTACTGCGAGTTTAATTGCTGTATATGGCCGGCGCTCGGTGGCGCCGGCGAGAGGTGTGCTTGGGTTGGCCGGCGCTCGGTCGCGCCGGCAAGAAGTCGAGAAAGAGCCGCCGCAGCTAGCGGCGGCTGTGCTGGTTTTATATATATATATGTAAGCTGTGTATGTGTGTGAGGGGGGCTGGTTTTTGGTGGTGGTGGTGTACGGCGGGTTGGGGGCTGGAGTTAGGAAGAGCCGGCGCCGGTGTAGCGCCGGCGTGGCTGGGAAGAAGAGCTGCCGCTGGCCGCGGCGGCAGTGAGCAGTATATATATATGTGTATGTATGTGTGCGATAGTATATATGTATGTTTGTGTTTGGGCTGGGTTGTGTTGAGCTTTGGGCTGGATGATGATGGAGGAGGGCGAGGTGGCGCCGGCGCCGGAGTTGCGCCGGCGATGGTGAAGGGCCGCCGCAGCAGCGGCGGCGAAACAGTACAATATATATATAGGTATATGTATGTAACAGTGTATATATATGTGTGTTTAAGTGTGTGAGAAGTGGGGGTGGTGCAGGGGTGTCGCCGGCGACTCGGGGTCGCCGGCCGGAGGCGGCGCGGCGGTGGAGCGACGGCGGCAGTGGCGGAGGGGAGCAGGGGAGATAGGGTTAGGGTTTTGGGGTAACTTTAGGGTATTTATTAAAGTTAAGGACCTAATTGCAACTACAAGTTTATGACAATTGACCATTTAGTCCTTGAACCTTTAAATATTAACTTTTAACCCTAAGAACTTGCTGGAAATTTACAGAATAGTCCCTATAACCCTAGAATTTATGATATAAACCCTAATCCGTATAGAAAGTATCGATGCACCCCTAGATCTCGATAAAATGACGAAAGATAACCCATAAAAAATTATAGAAAATTATATCTTGATCTTAGAGTTCAATAATTTTATATTTTATGTCATATTTTATTATAATATGATAGTTCGATTTCAAAATGAGATAAGATAGGATAAAACGAACCCTTTAAGTAAGAAAATTCTAAGATAATTATTAATAAACCCTAATTAAATTTAGAAACCCTAGCTATAGATTGTTTCTCGAGAATTTATTTTATTTATAGGTTTTTACAGATTTTAAGATACTTAAGTCAGAAAATAAGTTATATTTTTTTCTCTGTAGGAGGTTCACGTGGAGGATCGAGTTAGATCTTTTATTGAGAGTTTTTACAGAAGATTACGAGACTTTTCAAGGTGGGGGTAAAATCCTTTTCTAGTTTTCAACTCGTACAATTTTATGAAAATTATGTGACTACGTGATTTAAATTTCAGTAATTATGTGATGATAGTTTACTTAAATTATTATCGTTATTTGATCTAGTTACGAATAAAGCATATGACTCTGAAAGTTACTGAATTCAAGTATTTCAATGAAAAGGATTTAAAGGATGAAAGTCGGGATAATACCCGCTAAGAAAATGTTTTTCTATGCTTATGTGTTATGTGAATTATGTGGCCAACGTGAATGTGCTCAATGTGTATTATGTGTCTATGTGGAACCATTGTATGAAACTTAACTGCGCATGCGCCTGCACGCCAAGTAGGGTATTCCTTTTTGGAAACCCAACATTGGGGAATTCTACGGAATCCCAACAGGAAGAGGTTTTAAGAAACCCAAATGGGGTCGGCTTGGGGCCCGATAGGTATTCTACGGAAACCTATCCAAGGTTGCATTGGGGCTCTTCGGGAGTCTACAACGTATAATTTATGTATAATATGCAAGTTATAGTATGTGTATTTATTATCATAATTATTCCCTCCCCACTAAGTGTTCTTTTGACACTTACCCCAAATATGTGTTGTTTTTACAGAAAAACATTAAATGCAAGGAGGAAGAACATAAATGTCTGTCATTTTGCCTGTAATTATTAACGTTTATGGATGGATGATAATTATGAAGCTTTTATTATGTATAAGACAAAGTTTACACGTTTTGAACGAACAAGAAAGTTTCCGCTGATCAGAGAAAGTTTATGTAATTGCTATGTTTATTTTTGAAAATTTGTTTGTTTTAAAATCCTGATGGTTTTTGTTTCCCTGCTGGACGCCCGATTTTATAAAGCTGCGTTTATACTCTGGTATTTAAGAAAAAAAAAAATCACTATTATACTTTTAATTATGTTTATAATTTCCGATAAGAAAATGGGGCGTGACAGTATTGGTATCAGAGCCGGCTCTACTTCTTTTCGTAGGGCTTTGCTCGTAAAACTTTTGTTGGTATGTATATAAATAAATATGAATTGTATGGTTTATATGTAAAATAGACAGACAAATCTGTTCAACTTTCTTTCTCAGATTTTGATTGATTTTTTTTATACTGTGATGATATGAATGTTTTTATCTGTTAATGTTTTATTGTAGTTTTATTTTTCTATATATATATGAGTTGATGTTGTGCTGGGAAAGGATTGGGGTTGAGAGTTGTTGTTGATGTGGTTTCTCTATGAAACTTACGTGTGAGGTTGTGGGTAACAGATGGTGCCTCCGCGTAGGACCGCTCGGATGAGTGTTCCCAGAGTTGAGTCAGCTGGGGCTAGGTTGAGGAGGCTGTTTTTGAGCAGCCAGATAGCTGGGGATGTTTCAGTGGGAGAGCATATAGCTAGACTTTTCCACTGTTGGAGAGAGACGGGTAGAGGAGCTGGGCGGATAGGCAACATGGAAGCCGCCACTCGCTTGATTCATACATTACCAGGAGAGTGGGCTGTGAGGGCTCGACGGGTTTTCCGGGATGAGTTAGTATACTCAGCGGTGGACAATGTACCGAGTGTAGACTTTGGGCGTATGGCCCAACAGATTATGGAGTTATGGATGCGAGGAGAGACCCCACCCAGTCCAGAGAGGGAGCCTTTCGACCCTTCTAGTAGTGATTCTGGTGGAGATGGAGATGACGAGGAGGATCCCGAAGAGGATCCCGAGGAGGAGTCAGATGAGGATATTGGTGGGGCAGCTGACGGGGCAGTCCATAGGGACTTTCCACCGGGGTTGCAGGGACCCCCGTCTCCACCTGCTGCTTTGGCCTAGGGGGTAGAGGGTAGTATGGGATGGTTAAGTTAGGAGGATGAACAATATTCTTTTGCTGTATATGTTGTATATAGGCTATATATTTTTGTATGGTGCAGTGATTCTGGGTTATTCTTTTGCTATGTATATAGGAATAGAGTCACGTGCACCCATCTGTACCCTTTTTGATCTGGGTTATGATATATATATATGACCGCTGTTGGTGGTTAAGGCTAAGATATTTTGCGTTATAGAACCTTATTTATTTTATTATATCCTTGGGTTTTACAATATATTTTGGTTATTCTCTAATCAGAAAATGAGGAGAGGTAGACCAAGGAAAAACCCTCAAACAACGACGTCAGCATCTGGACCGTCAGCGTCTAATACATACGCACGAGAAGAAAACGCACCACCGCAGGTTACCCCGAGTCAATCAACGTCAGGTCCCCCTAATTTGGAACCTATGGAAAGTTTGGTTGCGGTGTTACAAGGCTTGGCTCAACGATTGGGTACGAATACCACATCAGAGGAGCCCAAAGAAGATGGAAACAGAGTGATCGAACTCTTTCGAAGATTCAATCCACCAACCTTTGATGGAAAGGGGGAACCGGCTGACGCCGAAGAATGGCTTAGAGTTCTAGATCGGTTATTTGCTCATTTGTCTTGTACCGAGGCACAACGGGTCTCCTGTGCAATCTTTCAACTCACTAAGGAGGCCAGTTTCTGGTGGGAATCCTATAGCCGAACTTTGACTTTGGAGGAGATGGATGGTTTGACTTGGACCGATTTTAAAGAAATAGTTATGCAACAGTACTTGCCTCAGTCATACCGGGATGCTAAGGAGACAGAATTTTTACACCTACGTCAAGGATTCATGACAGTAGGAGAATATGAACGGAAATTTAATCAGTTAAGCAGGTACGCAGTTCACCTGGTGGATACTGATTTGAAGAAGGCGAGAAGATTTTGTAAAGGGTTACGCCCAGACATTGGGGCTATACTGGCAGGACAGGGAGAAATAACCTATAACGAGACGGTTAGACGGGCGATGGAGGTGGCGTCTCGTTTGCGAACGGATATGGTGGCCCCAAAGAGAGCTAACGAGGAGCTGGGAAAGAGAAAATGGGTAAGCTCAGGGCCGAATCAGGGTCGGAACCCCAATCAGGCAAAACGACCAATGGGAAGAGGCAATCCCAGTGCTCCAAATAATAGAATAAAACCGATTTGTCCAAAGTGTAGGAAACCTCACTTTGGGCAATGCCTCTTGGGAACGGCTAATTGCTTTCGCTGCAAGGAACCAGGGCATGGCGCATGGAATTGTCCACACCTTCCAGTCATGGGGTCAAGCATTAATCAAAGACCAGGGGTGGGAAGAGCACGGGCTTATGCTCTTACTCGCCAAGAAGCCGCTGAAGAACCCGAGACAATGGCAGGTATGTTATCGGTTTGCAAATTGCCTGCACTTGTCTTATTTGATACTGGGGCAACCCACTCTTTTATCTCTGTCAAGTTTTATGAGATGCTAAAATTAAGAAGTGATATGATAGAAGCTAAAAAGCTAGAAGTTAGCATACCTTCAGGGAAGGTAGTAAGCACTCAGTGGATGTGCAGAAATCTGAAGATTTCCATTGAAAATAAAACTCTCTATGCTGATCTGCACGTATTAGAGATGAAAGATTTCGATATAATCCTGGGAATGGATTGGCTAGCCAGAAATCATGCAACGATCAAGTGTTTTGAGAGAGAAATTCTCTTTCAGCCACTTGAGGGTGAAAATTTCACTTTCTTCGGAACGCGAGTTGGTTTGAATTTTCGGGTTATTACGGCTATGCAAGCCGTAAAATTGCTTAAGAAAGGAGATTGTGAGGCAATATTGGTAAACTTGGTAGATCCTAAGCAGGAAGTCGACCCGATTGAAAAAGTTCCGATAGTGAGGGAATTCAAAGATGTCTTCCCTGAAGAGCTACCTGGCCTTCCACCGGACAGAGAAGTGGAGTTTGGAATAGAACTGGTGCCCGGATCTGCACCAGTATCAAAAGCTCCATATCGGATGACACCAAAAGAATTGCAAGAGCTAAAGGTTCAGTTGCAGGAACTTTTAGAGAAGGGTTTTATCCGTCCTAGTGTATCTCCATGGGGAGCTCCGGTGTTGTTTGTAAAGAAAAAGGATGGGACTTTTCGGATGTGTATAGACTATCGCGAATTGAATAAAAGGACCATTAAGAATAAGTATCCTTTACCTCGGATCGAGGATTTGTTCGATCAGTTGAGAGGAGCCAGCGTATTTTCCAAGATTGATTTAAGATCCGGCTATCATCAGGTGAAGGTCAAGAAAGAAGATATAGCTAAAACCGCTTTTAGAACAAGATATGGCCACTACGAATTTGTAGTTATGCCATTTGGACTCAGTAATGCACCAGCGGTCTTCATGGATATGATGAATCGAGTTTTTCATCCTTATCTCGATCGATTCGTAATAGTTTTTATTGATGATATCTTGATATATTCGGATAGCCATGTACATCATGAAGAACACCTGAGGATGGCGTTGGAGATTCTGCGAAAGGAAAAACTGTATGCAAAATTCAAGAAGTGCGAGTTCTGGCTGAGAAAAGTATCATTTCTCGGACATATCGTCTCCGGAAAAGGAATAGAGGTGGATCCGGCCAAAGTGGAAGCTGTAAGTAATTGGAAGGTGCCTACTAATGTAAACGAGGTGCGGAGTTTTCTTGGACTGGCTGGATATTACAGAAGATTTATCGAAGGATTTTCCAAGATTGCTACGCCCATAACTCGTTTAACCCGGAAGGAAACGAAGTTCCAGTGGACTGATCAGTGTGAGAAAAGTTTTCAAGAATTGAAGAGAAGGTTAACTACTGCACCAATTTTGATAGTTCCAGATGTAACCAAAGGATTTGTGGTCTACAGTGATGCTTCCAAACAAGGTTTGGGGTGCGTTTTGATGCAACAGGGAAGAGTGGTGGCCTATGCATCAAGACAGTTAAAGACTCATGAGCAAAATTATCCAACTCATGACTTGGAGTTAGCTGCAGTAGTACATGCCCTCAAGATTTGGCGTCATTATCTATATGGGGGAAAATGTGAGATTTACACGGATCATAAAAGTCTAAAGTACTTCTTCGAGCAAAAAGAGCTTAATATGAGACAAAGAAGATGGCTGGAATTAGTAAAGGATTATGACTGTACAATTCTTTACCATCCTGGAAAGGCGAACGTGGTTGCTGATGCCCTTAGCCGGAAAAGGGCAGAAGGGATAGCTTGTATGCTTACCAATCAGGATTCTTTGATAAGAGAGATGGCTAAGTTGAGTTTGGAAATTGTGGTGCCGCCAAGTAGTATCAAGGCGAGGGTGACAGCCTTAATAGTCCGACCTGCTCTGCAGGATGAGATTATAGAAGCCCAAAAGAATGATAGATTTTTGTTACAGATAAGGGCTCGTATGGAGAAAGGAGAAGCTGAAGGATTTATGGAAGCTGTTGGAGGAGCTCTTACCTTCAGAGGAAGACTTTGTGTTCCAAAGGTTGAAGTATTGAGAAACAGAATTTTGGAAGAGGCGCACGAAACACCGTACTCAGCACATCCTGGAGGTACGAAAATGTACCAGGATCTGCGAAAAACTTTCTGGTGGCGAAACATGAAGAGGAGCATCGGACTTTTCGTCAAGAAATGTCTCGTCTGCCAACAAGTGAAAGCAGAACACCAACGACCAGCAGGATTGTTGACACCGCTGGAGATTCCAGAGTGGAAATGGGAGCATGTTACTATGGATTTTGTTGTCGGGTTACCTAGAACAACTCGAGGGAATCATGCTGTATGGGTTATAGTGGACAGACTAACCAAGTCTGCTCATTTTCTACCTATTAAAATGACTTTCGACGTGGATAGATTGGCCCGAATTTACATGAAGGAAATAGTCAGGCTCCATGGAGTACCAGTCTCGATTGTATCGGATAGGGACCCCCGTTTTACCTCCAGATTTTGGCAGTGCTTACAAAAGGAATTGGGTACTAAATTAGCTTTCAGCACCGCTTTTCATCCACAGACTGATGGCCAAACAGAGCGAACGATACAAATTCTGGAAGACATGCTGAGAGCTAGCGCTCTGGATTTGCAGGGAAGTTGGGAAGATCACTTATATCTGGTGGAGTTCGCATATAATAACAGTTATCAGTCGACAATTGGAATGGCACCATATGAAGCGCTGTATGGGAGAAAGTGCCGATCACCTTTATATTGGGATGAAGTAGGTGAAAAGCAAGTTTTGGGCCCGGAGTTGGTCGAACAAGCTGTAGAGATAATAAGAAAAATCCGAGAAAGAATCAAAACAGCTCAGGATCGACAGAAATCCTATGCCGATAAGAGAAGGAGGGAGCTAAAATTTGAAGTAGGTGATAAAGTTTTTTTGAAAGTGTCGCCTACTAAGGGAGTCTATCGATTTGGAAAGAAAGGTAAGCTAAAACCCAGGTATATTGGGCCTTATGAAATATTGGAACGGGTCGGTGAGGTAGCGTATCGATTAGCACTACCACCTGGTTTCGCAGGCATCCACAACGTATTCCATGTATCCATGCTGCGAAAGTATGTGTTTGACTCGAGTCACGTGATCCACCAAGAAGATATTGGACTTGATAAGGACCTATCTTATGAAGAATATCCTGTTGCGATTATCGATAAAAAGGTTCATAAACTGAGGAATCGAGATGTAAGCTTAATAAAAGTCCAGTGGAGTCAACACAGTGTGAAGGAAGCGACCTGGGAGAAAGAAGAAGAAATTCTTGCAAAATATCCGAATCTATCGACTCTTGGTACGCTTCTAAAATTTCGAGGACGAAATTTCTTTGTAGGAGGGTAGGATGTAATATCCAAATAAATTCCAAAAAATAAATTTAATAAACTAAGTTGCTTAATTAATGGAAGGATAAGAAATGTTGACCTATTCTCTTCCAATACACCACCATAATTAGACACATAAGCCTAACCTATAGTTCTAGATTAGGTGATTGATAAAGATCAAGACCATTAGGCATTTCTTCTCTCCATCTCATTTCTTTCTCTCTTCCAAAACAGCACAGCCTTGTTCTCTCGACCAGCAGCAGCCATTCTCCTCTCAATCGGCAACAAATCCGGCAAGGACTTATTTATATGTTTGCTCTTTATATGTTGTAGTTTTTCTAGGTTTTTTCGACTCTAAACCCTAAGCTTGTTTGGCTGCCCTGTTTCTTCCGTTTTACTGCGAGTTTAATTGCTGTATATGGCCGGCGCTCGGTGGCGCCGGCGAGAGGTGTGCTTGGGTTGGCCGGCGCTCGGTCGCGCCGGCAAGAAGTCGAGAAAGAGCCGCCGCAGCTAGCGGCGGCTGTGCTGGTTTTATATATATATATGTAAGCTGTGTATGTGTGTGAGGGGGGCTGGTTTTTGGTGGTGGTGGTGTACGGCGGGTTGGGGGCTGGAGTTAGGAAGAGCCGGCGCCGGTGTAGCGCCGGCGTGGCTGGGAAGAAGAGCTGCCGCTGGCCGCGGCGGCAGTGAGCAGTATATATATATGTGTATGTATGTGTGCGATAGTATATATGTATGTTTGTGTTTGGGCTGGGTTGTGTTGAGCTTTGGGCTGGATGATGATGGAGGAGGGCGAGGTGGCGCCGGCGCCGGAGTTGCGCCGGCGATGGTGAAGGGCCGCCGCAGCAGCGGCGGCGAAACAGTACAATATATATATAGGTATATGTATGTAACAGTGTATATATATGTGTGTTTAAGTGTGTGAGAAGTGGGGGTGGTGCAGGGGTGTCGCCGGCGACTCGGGGTCGCCGGCCGGAGGCGGCGCGGCGGTGGAGCGACGGCGGCAGTGGCGGAGGGGAGCAGGGGAGATAGGGTTAGGGTTTTGGGGTAACTTTAGGGTATTTATTAAAGTTAAGGACCTAATTGCAACTACAAGTTTATGACAATTGACCATTTAGTCCTTGAACCTTTAAATATTAACTTTTAACCCTAAGAACTTGCTGGAAATTTACAGAATAGTCCCTATAACCCTAGAATTTATGATATAAACCCTAATCCGTATAGAAAGTATCGATGCACCCCTAGATCTCGATAAAATGACGAAAGATAACCCATAAAAAATTATAGAAAATTATATCTTGATCTTAGAGTTCAATAATTTTATATTTTATGTCATATTTTATTATAATATGATAGTTCGATTTCAAAATGAGATAAGATAAGATAAAACGAACCCTTTAAGTAAGAAAATTCTAAGATAATTATTAATAAACCCTAATTAAATTTAGAAACCCTAGCTATAGATTGTTTCTCGAGAATTTATTTTATTTATAGGTTTTTACAGATTTTAAGATACTTAAGTCAGAAAATAAGTTATATTTTTTTCTCTGTAGGAGGTTCACGTGGAGGATCGAGTTAGATCTTTTATTGAGAGTTTTTACAGAAGATTACGAGACTTTTCAAGGTGGGGGTAAAATCCTTTTCTAGTTTTCAACTCGTACAATTTTATGAAAATTATGTGACTACGTGATTTAAATTTCAGTAATTATGTGATGATAGTTTACTTAAATTATTATCGTTATTTGATCTAGTTACGAATAAAGCATATGACTCTGAAAGTTACTGAATTCAAGTATTTCAATGAAAAGGATTTAAAGGATGAAAGTCGGGATAATACCCGCTAAGAAAATGTTTTTCTATGCTTATGTGTTATGTGAATTATGTGGCCAACGTGAATGTGCTCAATGTGTATTATGTGTCTATGTGGAACCATTGTATGAAACTTAACTGCGCATGCGCCTGCACGCCAAGTAGGGTATTCCTTTTTGGAAACCCAACATTGGGGAATTCTACGGAATCCCAACAGGAAGAGGTTTTAAGAAACCCAAATGGGGTCGGCTTGGGGCCCGATAGGTATTCTACGGAAACCTATCCAAGGTTGCATTGGGGCTCTTCGGGAGTCTACAACGTATAATTTATGTATAATATGCAAGTTATAGTATGTGTATTTATTATCATAATTATTCCCTCCCCACTAAGTGTTCTTTTGACACTTACCCCAAATATGTGTTGTTTTTACAGAAAAACATTAAATGCAAGGAGGAAGAACAGAAATGTCTGTCATTTTGCCTGTAATTATTAACGTTTATGGATGGATGATAATTATGAAGCTTTTATTATGTATAAGACAAAGTTTACACGTTTTGAACGAACAAGAAAGTTTCCGCTGATCAGAGAAAGTTTATGTAATTGCTATGTTTATTTTTGAAAATTTGTTTGTTTTAAAATCCTGATGGTTTTTGTTTCCCTGCTGGACGCCCGATTTTATAAAGCTGCGTTTATACTCTGGTATTTAAGAAAAAAAAAATCACTATTATACTTTTAATTATGTTTATAATTTCCGATAAGAAAATGGGGCGTGACAATTAAAGTGTACAAAAAAAAATATAAATGTATTATAAAAAAAATATGTTACAAAATGAAATGTAATTAGATTGAACGAAGAATCTCAAATTAAACAACTTCTTTTGAAATTTAATTTAACGCATCTGTACCATATTTCTCCTTTCAATTTGAAATTTTGTTCATTGTCATTTCATTCTATATTTTGGCTTTTTTAGTGGATATTGGTTGTAAGGGGTGGGGAGGGGTGCTGGTGCAATGTGCATATTTGAAGCATAATTTCAGAATAAGTTGCTTCTATTAAAATGGAGGCTTAATGCATGATTCAAAAATATATCATTCTTATTTATAGTTATGTTTATTAACATACTTTGTATATACATATGTAAATATAAATAGGGTTAAGTAAGGAGATGTGAGTGTTTTATGTTTGCAACAACGAGTTGACATTTTAAAACTTTTCATTTTAGAATTCATCGTAAATGCATTCTATATCAGGGGTACCACTTAATATAATATTTAATTTGATATTTATTTAGCAATTTATCAGATCTAATATGTTAGAGAATCAGAATATTTCTATAATTGCATTGTTGTAATTACGGCTATAGACTACATGCTGGAAGTTAAAATTATGTTTACAGGTACAAAAATGCCTTCAAGTGCATAGTAAATTATAAAATTGTTCATTACTTACACAAACAAACACAAAAAAAAAACAAATACAGCTCTTGGTCTAATGTTTTGGCTAGGGGTGGAGATTGGAACGGAAATTTCCGATATCCGCCGAATCCGATCCGAAATTTTCCGATTTTGGAACTAATATTTTTAATCCGAAATTCAAAAATCCGAATTTCGATTTTTCCGAAAATTTTCGGATGGAAATCGGAATTAGTTTTGAAATTTTTGGAAATTCCGAAATCCGATCCGAAATATTTCCGAAATTTAATTTTCGGAAATTCCGATTTCCGATTTCCGATCCGAAATTCCGATTCGATTTCCGAAATTCATCCGAAATGTCCGATTTATTTCCGAAATTCATCCGAAATTTCCGAAAATCTATAAAATGTAGTTAGTAGAGACATTTGAGAATCGAACACAAGACCTCTCAAACTCAAAGCACGAACTTACCATCAAACCAATAGTAATTGGTTAAAATAATTCAAATATTTTATACTATATACTATTTGCTATCAAAAAATACTATATACAATAATATACTATATATAATATAATACATTTTATATACATTTACTAAATGTAAATATAAATATACATATTATAGTATACTTTATAATACTATATACTATATAATATATTTTATATACTTTATTCTATGTGCAACTATAAATATACATATTATAATATACTTTATAATACTATATATTATATAATATATTTTATATACTTTATACTATATGATAGTATATAAATATATTATAATCTATAGTTTATACTGGAGATTTTTAGTATTATTTTATAATATATACTATATATTATAGTTTATACTGTAGTATCTGTAGTTGTTTAGTATTATTTTATAATATATACTATATATTATAGTTTATACTGTAGTTTTTTTATTATACTATATTATATACTACATATTATATACTATATGCTATAGAAGAATATTATATACTTCATTACATATAGTATAGTTTATACTATAGTTTTATTTTATTCTATATACTATAGTTTATACTGTATACTATATGTATATAGTATAGTTTATACTATAATTTTATTTTATACTATATACTATAGTTTATATTGTAGTTGTTTAGTATTATTTTATAATATATACTATAATTATAGTTTATACTGTAGTTTTTTAATTATATTATATTATATACTTTATGCTATATATAATATATACTATATGTATATAGTACAATTTATACTATAATTTTATTTTATACTATACACTATAGTTTATACTATAGTTTTAGAATTATACTATATTATATACTGCATACTATATACTACATACTGTATACTATATACTTTATACTATATACTATAAAAGAATACTTTATAATATATACCATATATTATATACTATATATTATATAAAATAAAAAGTGAATATCTAATTTCAAAGGTAAATATATTATAAATTTCATTAAAAATGACAACATGTTATATAATAGGAATAATGACAAAGAAAATTATACAAATTATAAAACAAGTATTTTAAATATCGAAGAATTTCGAACAAAGCATTATCATAAATCATAATATAGATTCAAATATTCATTTGATTTAAGCTTCCTAAAAGAAAAATAACTATTAATATGAATTAATAAGTATAATTACTTACACAATGATAATATAGTTTATAATATAGTTTTATTTTATACTATATTATATATTAAATATAAAATATAACTCAAAAACTATAAAAATTTATATGAATATGTATTTATCTACTGTCAATGATTCTTAGTATGATTTGTTAATTTTTACTACTAATAGGGCTGCATTTTTGTGTATTGTCTATCGTGTGTTTTATATGAATATTGTACATGAGCAGAATAATTAATCTCTCATGTTTTTTGGTAGATATTATATTGATGTTAAATGCTTGGAATATCAGATTCGAGGTGGTATTATTTCTTAGGATATTAGAAAATGCTATATAGCTAATAGACCAACTAATTAATTCCAAAAATTTCTGAATTTTTTAATTTTTGAAAATCTCCGAAAAAAATTCCGAAAATTTCCGAAAAAATAAAATTTCCGAAAATTTCCGGAAAAATTCCGAAACTTCCGAAATTTCGGAATTCCGAAAATTCCGAAAATTCCGAAATTTCCGAAATCGGATTGGATTTCACATTTCCGAAAATTTTTGGATGGAAATTGGAATTGGTTTTTCATTTCCGAAATTTTTTGGAATTTTTCCGAAACACCCTATTTCCGATTCGATCCGTCCGATCTCGACCCCTAGTTTTGGCTTACTTATCTTAGTTTGGGGAAATGGAACACTTTTTGTCATCTCATTCTTATTTTCAATATAGAGTTCTCATTCGGTTTGTTGAATTCATCTACATATTTGTAAATTGCATATTTACATTATGTTATTATAAGTATAAAGAAATTACTTACATTTTATATGACAAATCGTGGCAACGCACGGGTACTCTACTAGTGCAAATGAGGACAAAGAAAATTACTTATTAACGATATATATGATAGAAAGAAAGGAAAACAAATTTCACATCAAGGTGTGCAAATTTGAGATTCTTTATTTGATATAATTATATATTTTTCGTACTTATATTTATTTTAAATACATTTATACTTTTTTATTTTTTAAAGTAAATGAAAATAATTTAAACCCACAAATCGTACACTTCAGTTTCTTTATGTATACAATATGAATACAAATTTAAGCCCTCATTAAAAGTGATTAATTTGACTTATTATAGGTTCTAAAATTGGTTGCATAATTTTTTTGTACACAACGACCACAGTTTTGGTCATTGACATACGCAAGGTAAAGAAGGTACTAACTACATGCTAAATACGACGTTAGCATAATTCAAATCTTGGTCGTTGACGTAAATGATTCCAATCGTTCTGAAATGACTTTTTCTTAACTCCTCTTGTTTTCCCAAATTCGTAATGATACTAAATGCATTTCCACTTGCTATTCCAGTGCAACCGTATCCTTTATTTGCATGAAATCCGGTTGATATAGTTTGGAAAGTGTATCTCAACCTTTTAAAAACCACATCGGGCTAAGTTTTTGGATTTAATCAGCGGACACGTGGTGTTCATCCAACACTCACATTGCAGTTTATCATTACTTGCAGCCGTCGATTTTTCTAATAAGGACGACGATTCACATTCCCCAGGCTGCGGAGAGGATGGCCTAGTGGTGCCTACTACGGGGGTAATCATTGCAAGCGAAATTCCAGGGATACTTACCTTCATCAATCATGCCTGTTCACTTCCCACCGCAGGCGTTCATATTAATATTATATATTTATTCAGTCACACGCATCACTTCACAGAACCTTACTTCAAGCGAAACAATTTATATTGTCAAGTTCCAGACGGCGGATCTGCACGACAAAGGTCTATGGTATGTACCCTATGACTCATCCACGCTGTACTTTCCAAATATGATCAGACACTTAGTGATTTCGTGTTGTTGTTTCAGGAGGCCCTTCATGATATGATCTTCTTCACCCAGGTCTCTATGGACCGCCTAGCAAGGGAGCACAAGGTACGTCATGTGTGGCGTGAAAACTCTTAATCGTAGTTACGATCTTTTATCATCGTCGTTCACTCTATTATTTTATGCAGACTATACAAATAGCACAGATGAGAAGAGATGCTGCAGAATATGATAGCCTCGTCGGAAAAAGAAGCTTGGAATGGCTGGCTAGGTTTCCGAATCTTCAACAAGAAAGATTGCAGGCGCTCGTTGCCATACATGACGAGGCGTGGACGCTAGAGGGCCTCAAATGGATAAGACGCATCGTGGACAGGCTGTACGAAGTGCAGCTTCCCTCAATCGTCAAAGAGGACAACAGGATAGACGACGACGCGCTGGAGAGGTGGATTCGGTGGGAGAAAGTGAAGAAGGAGGTTCTGCAGTGTTATTCTCGCTTGGTTGAAGCACCAACTGATGAGGAAGACTGATTGTAATTCTATCAATGTAATTATTGTTTCATTTTTTGGGAATCGAGTTAAGTTTTTTTTGTTTATATTATCAATTCGCTTACCTTGAAGCAGCATACATTTTGTGAGATTGCAGAAGATTAGATTTATCATATTGATAGGCGACAGCTACTTGTTGGGCGTGGCCATAACCCTATCCGACTAAGTTAAAAGATACGAAGAATTATATCTTAAAATTAGATAATACGAAGAATCATGTATGCAAAATAGATTATCTCATTTTCTAGGTTACCAACTTTAGTACCCAAATCGTGTGTTGAAAATAGAAGATCCGTTTGTTAGTGTAATCTTATAGAAATGTCAATCTTCTGATATTACCCAGCCTTCATTCGTATACTAACAATAATTGCAAACGAAAGGATAATACATTAATTCCCTAGCACAGTACACAAAAAATATCAATATTACAACTTGAAGATCATATGCAAGATGTGTATTACAACTTCAAAATCGTATTGTATTCGTTTATTAATGCCTTAATGGAGGACCTGAAATTCTGAATTGTTTATCAGAAACATATTTATTTCCAAATTTATATGTAGTACTTAATAAACAATAAAAATCATGCAGTCTACTTATATATATTGTCGGATAATATATATATATATATACATATATACATATAAAATACTTATATATATTGTGGTTATTATATATAATGTATAAAACATTTAAATTATATATAGTAATTTTTTTGTTATATGTTCGCGAATACTTGAATATAATATATGGTCATATTCATATTCATATTTAGATAATATTCGAATATGAAAGGTATTCATATTTTTCGATTTCGAATCACTATATTCGATTTTGAAAGGAATCGAATCAGAACAGTTCGATTGTTTTACAACCCAACACAGCAGACAAAAAGATAGCTCGTCCATTACAATATTACAACTTTAGCACTTACAAATATTACGCAGGATATATATGAGTTGCGCAGTACATTGGACCATGAAATTTAATAGCTAATTGTTACACGTAGGGCTGTAAACGAATCGAACCGAATCGAATACTGATAAATTTTATTGGAATTCGAAAATTTTCAATACTATTCGTATTCGTATTCGATTCGAGTTCGAATACTAATTTTCGATTCGTTTTCGATTCGTTTCATATAAATTCAATTAATATCCGATTCGATTCGAAAATATAATTCAAATATTTGATTCGAGTCTAAAGTATTTGATTCGAAATTTAAAATTTTTTCATTTTTTTAAAAATATTTGATCCGATTCGTGAAAATAATTATGATATTCGATTTTAGAACCTACTAAATGATGAAATAATTGGATATATGAAATAAATTAAAATGAAAAAATAAGTATAGATATAAATATGTAAATATATATATATATGTATATTTAAATATTTCGAATCTAATACATTGGAATCGAATACATCGGTATTCTTATTTGTATTCGAAAATCATTCGAATATTAAAAAAAATTAACCCTTCTTATTGGAATTCGAATTTTTCGAATACGAATCAAATAATTTTGCACCGGTATTCTCGAATCGAATGAAACAATTCTTATTCTTTTACACCACTAGACTTACACGGATACGTCCGTGTATAGTAATTACGTAAAATTACCAAAACTGTGGGATCGTTTCGTAATAATCGGTCGGTAAATGGTGTAAGTGCTTTCGGAAAAATTCACAGAGCTACAAATGGAATGCGCCTCATTTTGTTACGTTTGATTTTCTTACCCACTTACAGTGTAGTCTATAGCCATAACTAACACATATATATTACGTTCGATAAATTTTTGTTTTTAACTACAGTAAAACCTCTCTAAATAAAATACTTTATAAATTAATAAACTCTCTAAAATAATAAAATCTTCCGGTCCCGACTTGGAGCTTTGTAAAAAATCATCAAGTTTTATAAGATAATAAGATAATAATTTTTCGAGAAATCCCTTTATAAATATTAGGTCCCATTAAAACTCTAAATTAATAATTCATAAATATTATAATTATAAATATTATTATAATTTGCTAAAATATGAATCTATTGTTACACGATTTTTCTTAAAATTAAACTCTAATTGGATTTCATCCCTAACTTAAAATTCCAATGAATTGATACATGCATCCATGAATATAATAGTAATTGTATATAATGAATTGATATTGTACATGAATATATGTAATTAGTTACAAAGATTTGGTTGATGCATAAATATAATCAACGAAACATGTATATGAATTCAATTATTTTCAATACATATGTACTAAATTTGCTGAAATTAAAAAGGCTCTATTTTAATTACTAAAATATTAATTTATCAATATATTAATATCTCTCTAAGGTTAATAAAATTTCATGGTCCCAAAGTTATTAATTTATAGAGGTTTTATTGTAATCTATTTAAAGAATAGTAAGTGGCAATTTTCATATTTAAGTAATATATCGAATTTACAAACTCCAAATAAGAAGAATGTGAACAAACAAAAGTATATTTTAAATAAAATATATTTAAATCAACACTTTCAAATTTTCTTGTGTCCTTATGCATACAATATGAATATCACATTAATAATCATCTACATTTTGAGATGTGCTATAAATGAATTGAAAATATAGTTATTTTGCTGTAAATTGTTTGGTGAAAATTATTGATCCTCAATGTATGCAATGTCAAATGTCATAAGTATATTTCATAGAATACAAAGTTACATTGTACGGCCTAAATACCTTTTAATATTTTTACATCTAAATGTGGACCGCAACACAATGCATGACTGGTATATTCATATTGAAACGAGACCACGTTGGACCTCGATCCAGTGTTCTGATTTTTTCAAAGAACGTAAACGGGAACAACATGCTATAGTCTACGAACGGGTAAATTATGATTGCAAAACTATGTTTCAGGGGATGTGCCCAAGTGATTTTACATAGCAAACATGAATCAGTAATCAAACCACCGAAGTTCAAAATTCATCCGAAGCCAATCCTCAGAATTACACTATGCGTTGTAATCAGTAAACATACTACTAGTAAATATGAAGAACAGTTTGGTAAATAAAATAAAAAAAGCAATGTGCGTGCAGTGATCAAACTCCGTCGTCGGAGTTGTGTCCATGTAACTCTGCAAACTCTGCCACAGTCTCCTTGTGCAGAGTCCTCCACTGCAGCCACAGGTCGACCGCGTCGTTATCAACCCCTGAGCCTTCTACGCTCCCAAGAGGGGGAAGCTTCGTATCATGCAGGGCTTTCAACACGCGCCTACACGCACCAATGGCCTCCATTTTCCAAATAAAATCCTGCAATTCAGTTAGTGCTGCAAGTTGATCTCGCTGTCTCTTGCGTAGTTCCAGCAACCAAGCAATACTTCTCTTTCCGGCGAAACTCTCATACTGGTCCTTGTGCTCTGTGATGGTTTCCTTCAGTCGTTTCTGTCACATACAAATTACATTAAGGGAAACAACCATGCAACACATATAATACCTTACAACTGCTTTGCACATATCTGAGCCCATCTCTTACCATTTGCTCCTCTGCAACCTGCTGTAATGCCTGTTGATTGTGTACAATAGCTCCTTTTACAGCATCCTGTAAGGACAAAGAAAAAAAACAAGTGAGAAGAATGAACCGCTACGCAAAAGAAACGTCAATAACAAGCACGTGCCATACGCACCATGTTAACACTAGTAATGATGCCCAATGATATTTGCGCTGGAGGAAGGTGTGCAGATTGTAAGGGTTGGGGTTATTTATGGAGTTTCGCAGTGTCACATTTGTAAGTAATTATGCTATGCTAATTATGGAGATAATCGACCAATTTAATGATACAAAATGCGTAACACTTTACAAATTATTGAATGTAACCGTTATGCAATTTGTGTTGGGGTCCGTGAATGAATGTGAATCGTCACAATTGTAATCAGTACTCTGGCAATATCTAAAGGACTTTAATATCCCTTAATTCATTTTTCTTCCTACCCAATGTAGAGGGGGACAAAATATGCTATTAGGTATTATTATACAATTGTGGTTCATCAAGCCGTATACAAATTTCATAGCATATGTGTATTTAAATAATTGACATGTTGGATGAATACATCTCTTATGGACTTGTATTTCCATTTATAAATCCTGCGCCTTGGTAATATATTTTGTGTAAAACCTTGCATGACATTACAGTGATAATTAAGTAATGTAATCGATGTGAAGGCCACCAACCAATCGTGTGACATGCAAGTATGCTCTCGTGGCATATCATGATGATTATGTCATAGCATGCGATACAACTCAGTTGTAGCACACCAGAAAAAATGGAGGCTTGCTTTTGTCATGCTTTCCCACACATTGATCTACCATCTTGGATGATTAATGGATGGTGGTGTACGCAAACGACACATTGAGTGACGTGGAAATGGGGTTCATTGAATCTCGTAATCAGCCCTAACAAGTTACATAATTGATGACAACAAATGGTTAGTGGGTTGTGATATATTACACACAGACCCTTGAGATACGTTAGGAATAAATCCAATAGGAGATGTCAAATTGTTAACTCAACACATACAATACTTACTACAGAGTAGTTGAAGTACAACAAAACATGTACAGTATATATTAATAACTTCGAACCACGAAATTATATTAATTTAGAAAGATATTAATATATTGTTAAATTAATATGTTAGTAATTAGAATAGATACTTTTTAAATTCAGCAAATGTAGTACATGTGTATTGAAAATAAATGCAATGAATTCAATTATATTTCCTAACTAATTATATTCATACATCAACCAATTCTTTCTATCTAATTCAATATACTCATGTACAAAATCAATTAATTGTATACAATTAACTATTATATTTATGGACGCATGTATTAATTCATTGGAATTACTTAAATGTACTCTTTTACATTAATTCATTGCACTTACATTTGAAGACAAATCAAGCAATAATAGATTCATATATGCGAGAGTTTATTAATCCATAGAGTATTAATCTATATACGTTTTACTGTAATTGTCACAACACTAATAATTGTACAAGTCAATCATCTTCTGTTTCACGCTAACCGATGTGTCTACTATGATTTTTGCGGGCTTCAAAATCCTTATTTCAATATTATTATTCACATATGATAATGACAACGGATATATTAAGTTAAACCCTTATACAGGCAGATGTGGATTCAAGGTTTCAAGTCAATCCTCAAAAGTGGAAGTTATAAGAATGCCACAAAGGTTAATTCAGTACGTAATAGTGCAGCCGCACACATACACGCTAACACGCGGGAAAATTTTTACTATGGCCACAAAAACAACAACTTATGCGAAGGTCAGCATAAAAGTAAACTAAAACCGAATGTCACCCTTAAAGATGTCGACACAATCTAGATTGGAAACGAGAAACTCAGTTCTTTCAGGCCATATGTCCATCAACACAACAGAACACAACTTGCAGAAGACAGAAAACAATTGCACTGCATGGAAGAAGAGTAAACAATTGCAAGAAAGGGGGATAGTTCATAGTATATTCACGCAACAACCACAAAAAGGAACTAAATGAATGCGCAATAAATCTGCACAATACCATGCCCACAAATTAGTAGTGTTCTAACAGTAAATGGTTAAATTGGAACCCCAATTGTTAACCCAAAAAACATGCTGTGTATCGCACATCATAATGTCAAAAAGTAAATAGTTGTCACTGATTAAAATGAAAAGCAGATATTCACACCACCTAAGTCTCCTCGATCTTCGGCTCGTTTATCCTCCACAAATGCAGCCGTCTGCGAACAGTTTCACTCCGACGGAATACGACGGAATCTCGCTGTGTAATGTCAAGGGCTGCGACCAACTGCTGCCATCCCCTACCTATCCTGCACATGTCGCTCATCCTCCTCGATATCCTTCGGAATTCGAATATGACGTTGTATATTTCACCCCTTTCCAACAACTGAATTTGTATAGGGGTTTTACTTGCGGTTCCAAACAAATCTTTGGTGAACGATGGGAGGTACTTCATTTGAACGCGCAAAAAAAGTGCATAAACGACAACTACAAATTAAAGGAAGAACAACTTGAAATACGACGCAACTGTACAAAGGAAAATTTAATGCCTACCAGTCGACGCTTCCATTCATATGAAGAACACGCAACCTCGAAGGAAAGGGGAATTCCCTCCATTGGGTGTGGAGGCGGCAATAGAGCTGTAGATAGTATCGGTCCGCACCAACACCAACAGTCTAAGAACGACGGATCTTCATCGTCGAGTTCAACCGGTTGTGGCCCTTTAGGTTCCTGAGGAGAACTAGTGTGGGCTGGATGGGGTGAAATCTCGAGAAGATGAGGGTCCACAAAATGGGTCTCGTTCTCATACGCAGCGCCGTTCCGCAGTTTCTCTGCCAAGATCGAATCGTCCATGGCGGCGGTGAGATTAGGGTTTGCAGAGAAATTGAGGAAGACGAGTTTAGGGGAAGAGGGATTTTCAAGTTATCCGCCGAATTGTATTTGGCTGAACTAATCCACTTTCCTACCTAATTATTGATGGAAATAACTCAATAACTGAGTTTCATATTATTAAGCAATACTATTACTAATTAAAATATAATTACTAATTTTATATTTGTAATAACATAAATTGAAACAAGCTAATATGTAGACGAATTAATTGAGCAAATTGAAAACTATAACTTCGAAATAAGACTGAAATAAATAAAAATATTCAATTCGACCAAATTTGTGCAATCATTAAGTACTTTAAAATCACGTAATTGAAATTTAGTAGCAAAAAAAAAACATTCGAATCCTACAAGTAGGCTATGTATATAAAAAACGCGTAACATTTAAATACAAATAAAAACTAATAAATAGTATATTAAGTCACTGTTCATAAGTGTAGAGATAATTTGGTCGAATTTTCCGGTTGCAGCAATACGAATACCTCGGTTATTCTAAATCCAATAAAATATATATCAACTCTGCAAATACCCAAAATTCATTTTAGTAATCAACTTTTTCGAATTGGTAATTTCAATTAAAGGGAATTTATTTCATATTGTTATTTTGATTAGGTGTAATTTTAATTTAAACATATTTTTAACTCCCACACTTTAATCTATAGCCGCAACTACTACAAATCCAGTTCCAAAAAATTGCAAAGTGTCTAGCATATTAGATTTGATAAATTGTTATATAACTATCAAATTAAAATTCATTTTAAATGCATTGTATATCAAATTTACCACTTAATATAATATTTAATTTGATATTTATATAGCAATTTATCAAATTTAATATGTACCAGAATTTGAATATTTTTTTAAATGATTTGTAGTAGTTGCGGTTATAGACTAAAGTGTGGGAGTTAAAAGTATGTTTAAAGTTAAAATTATACCTAATAAAATTACAAATATGAAAGAAAATGCCTTTAATGAAAATTACAAATTAGAAAATGTTGATTATTTAAAAAAATGGAATAATCTCTTGGTATGATGATTTGGTTTATTTATCTTAGTTTAGGGTGTTGAATATATTCTAGATTAAGTTCAATTTGCAATAATATTATTTATACAATTAGCAATGGATTTTGGATATTTGGTGAGTTAATATATATTTTATTGGATTTAGAATAATCGAGTTATTTGTATTGATGGAACCAAAAATTTCATTAAAATATATCTATAGTTATAAAATATAATATTTATTATTCTTAGTTTCTTTATTAAAATTTATATCGTTTTCAATATACATAGTATATTTGTAGGATTCAATTTTTTATTTTATTTTAGCTATTAAATTTAATTTATGTGATTGTTAGGTATTTAATGGTTGCACAAATTTAATCAAATTTAACTGCTTTGTCGCAAGAGAATTATCAGCTTGCTTATAGCCCTAGATTCTTTTTTTGATTTTATCTCAAGTATATATATTTAAATTTCTTAGTCAAAAATGTACGAAAAGTTATTTTTGATTGTAGAACTCTATATAAGAATAACTCCGTATAGTAATATTTTTTCCCTGTCACAACGATATGACTGTATGGAGTTTTTACTATACTGAAAGAGCCTTTTCAGCAATGAAAAGAGTCATAACAAGACTGTGAAGCAAAATGGATGATGAGTTTCTTACCGACAACTTGATTATTTACATTGTTTTTAGATTTAGAAGATAAATGTAAGTAAATTCTGTATAATTTCTTTCAATGTGTAAGCTATGAATTATTATTGGTGCAACGAGATTTCCAAATATATAAACCTCAAAAACGAATTTTGCATTTGTAAATACGAAGGTATCTTATTGCAGAGAAATGATAAGATTCTTCAACACTTACCGAATGATCTAATCACTCTAATTCCATATCAGATTGCATCGGCTCGAAGTTCACGTCCCAAGGTGGCATAATAAAGTGTATGCACCGTGAATATGGTGCCTTTTAGAGGACTTTATCCGGACCGCGCGGCGCACACTCAATTCATCATTACAACCTCCCATTCCCTCCATCACAGTGAACACACGTGTATGAATCCGGCATGCACTGCAGAAAATAACAACTCACGTTGGTGGCATTACTTTTACGGATGTCCAATATCGTGTATCTAGGGTAGAAGAGGCAGACGTACCCAGTAATATTAATTACATCAATGCCACACGGTTCCTTATCTAGGGAGAAGTAAACATGTAACGCTCATTCGAAGTCTCTATATAAATGTACAATACTTTTGGAGCACATCCAACAAGTGAATTCATTCGCCGAGCACATCCCACCTCTCGTCGAATCGAATAATCCACATTCTTCACACCTTTGTCATGGTAAGTGTGTGTTGACCCTTCTTCATTTGACCGACACCTTCGCGTACTAATACATATCTGTCCTATGCAGGAAAATATCCGCTACGTCAACAAATTACTGCTGATAGCAATGGGCGACAAACACATGGTAGTAGAATTTAGAATACGTACTTGTGTGGATCATTTGTTATTCAATCAAACTCTACTTGTCTTACTGGATATCCTTTAAATGCTATGGAAAATATGTACATATATATATCTATACCATTTTCGGTACGTCATCGCAGTTCGAGGAGAACGACCTGATGCAAGAACATCTACGTGTACTTACTAATTGTGGGCACGGACGTTCAGATGACTGGTATTCGACCATCCGTCTTCTACAGTATAAGCAACTGTTTGCTCTCCGAAATGTTCATCTCGCGGAATGGAGGATTGAGATGCTGATGTCATGTGTTAGGGTCCAAACTTGCCTTATCGATCTCCAAGTTCTTCCAGAATTGAAGGGTGGTACAAACACTGCCAATGAGGAGTTGTTAAAGGCAAGGCGTCTAGGTGAGGAAGCCATAAAAGAGTACGAAGCATGTTTGCTGGGGATGTAATAAAAGGATGCTAACGTGTGTGGGACCTCCCACCCTTTTCATAAAGTAAAGCTCCGACGCATGTTATGGTAGTGAAATAAAGAACCTTCACATTGTAGGCGAATGTTGATGTCAACAACTTATTAAGAGCATCCCGGGTGTAACCTATATTTAAATTTAAATTTAATTACTACCTTGCTGTATTTTATAGATTAAGTAAAGTTATGTTTTAATAAGAAAGCAAAAGTAATTACTCAACAAACAAGCAAAACTAATTTCAATACCACAAAGGTAGGTAGTCATAAATCAATGAAAATTATTGAATCGCAATCCATCAATTTGTACGCACGAAATCATGGTGTATGATGGGAAATTCGGAATATGAAGTGATTGCTCACTCCGAATTAAATTGGAAGCAACAATCTTTGGTAAGTTATTACCACCATGGTCGGATAATACGTCCTTCAAACATACGATTTAATCCATCGAATATAATCAAACTTATCTCAAAATCAATATGGAAAACGAAGTTGAATTGGAAGAATTTCATCATTATACTACTGACATGAATTCTCAATGGACTGGGGCTAGTATAATTACGGGATGCGTTTTCAACCTATACTACCATAATGATGGGATGCGTTTTCAACCTATACTACCGTAATGATGGAAACCGTAGAGTTCTCTTGTCTTGCATAGGAAACGTAACCGTTGCCAATAGGACGTCGTGACAACGCGGGTTCATTCATCTTTAACACTACATTATACTACTACTTCGTAATATATCCGAAACTGTAAACGTTGTTATTATAGGGTAAGTCGTACATTATTTGTTCGACTTATTTCATATACACTAGATTAAGAGCCAGACGTATATCCCATTTTTTTTCACTGGTAGCGCATGGCACGGGTTGTCATATCAAATGTAATTACTAATTTTTTAATGTAATAACGTAATGTATGTGTTACATATATAAATATGTCGATGCATTAAATTGGCAAATTGAAAACGCTATATTCGAAATAAGAGTGAGATAAATAAAAATATTCAATTTCACCAAATTTGTACAACCATGAAGTACTTAAAAAGCAAAGAAATTAAATTTAGACGCTCATCTTAAATTATAAAAACTTGATTGAAGTCAGTGTTGATTACGATTACGATTGAAACTAGCAAAATTTTCATCAAATATATCTAAATTCTATCTCCACTACAATTAATTTCAGCAGGGTTCCTAGTTCTTCATAAATTCTCGCTTTTCTTAAATTTCTTCAGTTGGCAAGTTCAAAGTCGTAAAACCTAAAGAAAAGCAAAATCTCGAATTGAGGTGGCATTTGCTGGTTGAGGAAAACCAGCACCATGTGCTGGCCAAATACGACACCGTGTTAATATTATTTCTTAATCTCTCTTCCATTTTCCATTTCAATTATATTATTTATTTATTAATAATTTATTAACCTATCTCATCAATCCATTTCTTATCTAATTCAATTATTATAACTTTTTTAAAACTTGTCGATATTAATGACATCAATCATATCTATATTTAACTTTTTTAGAACTTGTCGTTTTATAACTTCTCGATATTAAAGACATAAATCATAGTATATACTATTGAAATATCTATATATTAGTATTTAACTTTTTTTAGAACTTGTTGATGTCAATGAAATCGATCTACATATTAGATTATTAGTATTTAACTTTTTTTAGAGCTAATCAATATTAACTAGGGGTGAAGAGTGGAACGGAAATTTATGATATCCGCCGAATCCGATCCAAAATTTTCCGATTTTGGAATGAATATTTTTAATCCAAAATCCGAATTCCAATTTTTCCGAAACTTTTTCGATGGAAATTGGAATTAGTTTTGAAATTTTTGGAAATTCCGAAATGCGATGCGAAATATTTCCGAAATTTAATTTTCGAAAATTCTGATTTCCGCTCCGAACCAAAATTCATATCCGATTTCCGATTTATTTCCGAAATCATAGTATATAGTATTCTTCTATAGCAAATAGTATGTAGTATAAAATGTTTGAGTTATATTATGTAATATAATATATTTTATATACATTTACAATATGTAAATATAAATATACATATTATAGTATATTTATAATACTATATACTATATAATATATTTTATATACTTTTTACTATGTGTAAATATAAATATACATATTATAATATACTTTATAATACTATATACTATATAATATATTTTATATAGTTTATACTATATGATAGTATATAAATATATTATATACTATATGTATATAGTATACAGTAGTTTATACTATAGTTTTATTTTATACTATATACTATAGTTTATAGTTTATACTGTAGTTGTTTAATATTATTTTATAATATATACTATATACCATAGTTTATATGTACCTTAATTATAAAATTTCTTTACAGTTAAGAGTACAGTCGGAGTTTTTATTTTCCAATTTCAATTTTGCCGTTTTATCTAATTGAAATCTTATACAATCCCACGAACTTGTAATTGTTATATAATAACAGGGGCAGATAATGTAAAAAAGAGTTGTCCAATATATTCGCTTTGAAGATTAGTCGTATAGGTTACATTAGTAATTTATGCTGGTCACACATCTGTAAGTTTGCTTTACCATACGAAAGCAAGTCAAAACCTTATACACTACAATTACAATTGCAACACTAATACATAGGGGTCGAGATCGGACGGATCGAATCGAAAATAGGGTGTTTCGGAAAAATTCCAAAAAATTTCGGAAATGGAAAAGCAATTCCAATTTCCATCCACAAAATTTCGGAAATGTGAAATGCCATCCAATTTCGATAATTTCGAAAATAGGGTGTTTCGGAATTCCAAAATTTTGGAATTTTCGGTCATTTTTTCAAATTATTGAAATTCGGAAATTTTCAGAATTTTTTTTCGGAATTTTAAAAAATTTAAAATTTTTCGAAATTAATTAGTTGGTTTATTAGCTATATTACCTTTTCTAATATCATAATAAATAATACGACCTAAAATACTATAGAATAAACTATGGTAT
This sequence comes from Scutellaria barbata, assembly GCA_028654395.1. NCBI lineage: Eukaryota > Viridiplantae > Streptophyta > Magnoliopsida > Lamiales > Lamiaceae > Scutellaria > Scutellaria barbata. The sequence goes on along the minus strand of CM053644.1, from coordinate 17,960,990 downwards.
ATAGTATATATTATAAAATAATACTAAAAAACTATAGTATAAAATATAGACTATAGTATATAGTATAAAATAAAACTATAATATACTATACTATATACATATAATATATAATACATTTATATACTATGATATAGTATAAAGTATATAAAATATATTATATAGTATTATAAAGTATATTATAATATGTATATTTATATTTACACATAGTATAAAGTATATAAAATATACTATATATTATATAGTATATAGTATTATAAAATATACTATAATCTGTGTATTTATATTTATATATAGTAAATGTATATAATGTATAATTAAATATATAATATAATTCAAACATTTTATGCTATATACTATTTGCTATAGAAGAATACTATATACTATTATTTCGGAAATAAATCGAAAATCGGATCGGAATTTCAGATCAGATCGAAAATCGAAATTTTCGAAAATTGAATTTCGGAAATATTTCAGATCGGATTTCGGAATTTCAAAAAATTTCAAAACTAATTCCAATTTCCATCCAAAAATTTTACGAAAAATCGGAATTCGGATTTTCGGATTTTACTATAAAAATATTCATTTCAAAATCGGAAAATTTCGGATCGGATTCGGCGGACATCGGAAATTTCCGTTCCAATGTCCACCCCTACTAATACACATCGAGAGCGAAAAATGTAAAAAACTCGATAAACGAGTAATCGTGATAAATGAATCTTTTTTTGGGTCGGGACATGGTACGATTACGTAAGATCATGGTTTTGCTAAATGCGTTATTGAGTTTTTTTTATTTCTTTTGGAGTACTGAGTACAATATTTAAGATATCTATTACCTATATAAAAGTGTGGATATTTCTTACAAAATATAGATTGTCGAATATAACCCTATTATAGATTATTATTTAAGGTTATAACAGTAATTTAGAACTTTCATACTTAAATAATTCTATATTACAATTGTAACTAAATCAAAATCTTATAAAATCCTATTATAATTAGAACTCTAATATAAAAGTGTTATGCATACAATATTTGTATTATTTCTTTCTTTAATTGGAATTGATTTCCACGTGCAATGCACGTGTTCTAAAACTCGTACATATATATATGTGTACATAGTAGTGTTAACGTAGTAACGACTAATGTAAATTACAATACATTACAATAATTCATAAATGTGTGAATGTCAATGAATAATCATTTCAAGGTTACAATGGTAAAGTACATATTTCACGCATAATTTATTTTTAATATTGCAATCCCAACTAAATAAGAATGTTATACAATTTCTGTGTAATGTAAACTTTAATATATAATTGGTATATATAGGGTACTTGTCTTGGATGTCGTTGCCTCTAATTAATGGTAAGCTATGGATTTCCTAGATAAATATGATTCGAAATATTATGCAATTCCAGCCCACTGTGCGACGTTTCAAATCACCGTGTAATGCTTGCCGCAGCCCTAGAAAAGCAACATAAATAGCATTTTTCACTGCACTGCATCTTCACATACATCGTTCATTCCTAATATGGTGAGTGGTGACGGCAGTTCACGCCCCCTTGGGTGCTTCTATTACTCCAATATGACATTTGATGTTTAAAACATAAAACAATTCACGCCTTCCTTTATTTTTCAGGATTCCATCGACATCCTCATTGCAGAAAACCAAAGGTCCCTGCAGAAGATGGCTAGCGAACACAAGGTATGAGCATAATACAATATTAGCATAAGGCGACTATTTAATATGGAGGAACCATTACGTCTGTAGTGTTATATCATGATAAAGACGGATTATTAGTGTGTACTTTAATATTGGCAGATTGTAGAGATGGAACGAGTTGAGTTGCATCAACACCAGTATAATAAATACGTTGGGAAGAAGAGCATCATCTGGTTGGAAAATCTGCGTCAGCGACAGCGAGCATCATTGACAAACCTAGCCAAATTGCATGACTTTGAATGGAAAAGGGAGGCCTTCAGGTGCTGCAGACGATTACTGGACCGGCTAAATGCCATCGTACTTCCACCTCTCCAAAAGGAAGATGGAGGAATTGATGACAAGGCCCAGAAAGTGCACCTAGAGTGGGATCGGCTTCACAAGAATGCCATCGAGGATATTGACGCACTGGCTGAAGAAGATGAGATTTGAATATCACTGTACTGTTAATATTTTGTAGTTGCAAGGAACCCATTCTGTATTTGCCGTGTTAACTATTTCTAATTGGGCAATCTTTTGCTTACTATGTAGTACAAATTAAGTTATGGATATAAGCTCGGATGAATTAAACACTAACGGTACTGAAATGAATATTCGCACTGTTTTTAATTGAGTTCCTATAACAAACCACAAAGAGGACAGACATTACGTGTTCTTCGTAATAGTAGCGGTAAAATTTGGTCGACCAGCAATTTAGCGATATACACTACAAAAGAAGACGATGAATATTGCAATGAAGAGTGTATAACCTTTCAATGAATAGTGTTTGAAGTCAATAGTAATGCTTCTCAAACACTCTACCTGTTGTTTGCACTAATAATGCTCCACACGCATCTCAATGTTGTCCATTGATTATGCTTAGAGGAACACGCATCTGCTGCTGCTTCACAACAGAGATGTATGACCACCTTGAGTCGAACCATAGGTCTATTGCCACCAAAAAGAAACCTCTATTTTGTTGTTATGCTTTGTTCTGATGTATTAAAACCAATTTCATTGGTCGAATAAGAGGTGCATGTAATGATGTTCCATGAGAACACTAGTTTTGTCTTCAAACTAAAACTAAATTATTTTTCATATGTCTTAAATGGAAAAACTAATCAACACACGTCCAATACCTCAATACAGATTAGTTTTTCTTCAAAACTATGCAATTAAATCTATATTAACAAATCAAATAAATATTCCAAACATCCATAACTGCAGAGATCGAAAACAACGTTTTTCTTTCACGACGGATAATGTTACCAGCATTTCAACGGGGCCTACTGTATCTATTGAATGAGTGCATGTTTAATTGAGTTGTTGTTTTCTTTATTGCGTGGAGTTACCCTCAACAAATCCTCCATGGAAGAGTGAGCGTACCACCCAACGTAAATGTATGTAACCCAGATGCAGAAGCAAAATTGGGGATGGCCATCTACAAGAAATTAAAGGTCCGCCTACATTTATCCGCATTCAGCACGGTGAGTTTTATTTAAGAAAAGGTGTATTGTTGTGGAAGCATAAATGGTTAAAAACTAGTGGATTCATAAATGGTTTACAACAACATATGCCACTAATCTTGCAAGTCGAATATGTATAGGAATAAGTAATTCAAATTAAGGCGTAATACTACATCATGTGTGCTGCTAATGAACGTTGCATACAAGACAAATGTCATGGGTGTCCAAATGATTACCATGTTCAGATCTCCTCAAACTATAAAGTAAACAGCATGCAAACTCAACACGCATAATATATGGACTGTTTCATCTCTTTTTGTTTCTTCGTTTCGTGGGAGTGGTGAAATCTTCTCTTATTATTATGTGATGAAATTGTTAGTGACTGTCGCTAAGTATTGGTTGTGTAGGAAACGTAACGCTTACGACTGTATTTCAATGGAGGACGGGAGTTTCAGGGATCCACGTCAGAACGCTACCAAAATACATGTTTCCTGGACGAATGATTACGAATCTAAGCCACATTCATTCGATGAAGAAGATGATTGTCAAGCGCCCGACAGTGCACAGTCCAACTGCGTGGAAGACAAGACAGACGAATTGCTTCTTAGCTTCGTTTCGAAGGAAGTGTGGGAATGGACGTCTGAAGATCTAGTTGGGAAAACATTTGACACCGTGGCGCAGACGGAGTCCTTCTATAAAGCATATTCAACCAAAATTGGATTCGGCGTGCGCAGATGTACTCTCGAATACGATAAAGAATATGGAACGATTCTGCGCAGACGATGGGTATGCAGCCGTCAGGACACAAGAGCTACCAAGTACATCATAAACACGGAGAGAAAAAGAGAGCCCAAAGCATTGACAAGGTGCTCGTGCAAGGCTTGTCTTGTGGTCCGGTATCAGCCGGACAGTGGAAACTATAGGGTCACTTATTTCAACCATGTACACAACCACAATGTTTCAAATAACAAGTATGTTCATTTCTTTAGATCGAATAGGGAGATCGATGAAGGTCAGGGCATGGAGATAAAGACGATGAAAAATGCAGGAATTAAAACCAGCCAGATTATGGACTTCATGGTAACAACGCTGGGTGGCTTTCATAAGGTGGGATTCACGCATAAAGATTTATACAATTATGTGAGTGCAGATCACGAGCGAACCAGGAGACTGAACGTAGATGCGGAGACAACCATAGCCTATTTGACAGCCCTTGTGGACAACGATCCTGGATGCTATGTCAAATATGCAGTGGACGGTGACAACAAGCTGAATAGACTATTCTGGGCAGACTCCCGATCAAGACTAGACTACACAAAATTTGGAGATGTGCTGGTCATTGATTCCACATACAGGACTAACGTTTTCAGGCTTCCGCTCATGGAGTTTGTAGGTCTCAATAACCACTACACCACAATCGTGTTTGGTTGTGCATTGATATCAGAGGAGACGACCAATGCATACACATGGGTGTTTCAGGCATTTAAAAATTCAATGTGTGGGCGACAACCAATTTCTGTTCTCACTGATGGTGACAGGGCCATCCAAAGTGCACTGACTTCTGTCATGCCGCAGGCAAGACACAGACTTTGTAGTTGGCACCTGATGAGGAATGCCAGGACAGTGTCTTCGGATGAGGACTTCCTCCGTGATTTTAGAAAGATGATGCTTAATGTGTACTCTGAGGACGAATTCGATGAACGATGGTATTCATTCACCAATAAACACAGGGTTACAAAGCATGTTTGGATAAGGGAGATGTATGATAGGAAGGAAAGATGGGCAGCAACATTCTTCAAAGGTGTCTTCTTTGCTGGAATGACAACGACGTCAATGTGTGAGAGTACGCATGCGTATATGAATCGTTTTGTAAATAGTGACCTCACCTTATACAAATTTGTCAAGCAATTCCATAGGGCGGTGAGCAGGCTTAGACAAAATGAGATGCGTCATGACTTTGTGAACGACCAATCTGTTCCACAATTGCTGACACACCTGGAGTTGCTAGAAAAATCAGCATCGAAATTCTACAGTAGACCTGTTTTCCGGAAGGCTAGTCATAAATATTTTCTTCTTCGTGGTTATATCTAAGTGTAAGTCTTTTCTCAAACAAACTTCAACTGATCTTACAGGTACGTGAGGAGATCAATAACGAGTCAAGATTCACTCCACTAACGATAAAGAATGAGGACTTGGACAGAGAAGTGGTGCTTGTCAAATACGGTGAAGAATCAAGCAGGATGACAACGGTAAGCATACGCAGCTCGGATTAACTTCTATCTTGCACATGTAGAATGTTTGAATCACAGTGGTGGCCGTGTAAGCATATGTTCTGCGCCATGAAAGCAATGAATTGTAAGACAATTCCTGAAGTCATGCTGAAATCAAGGTGGGCTAAAGAAACTAGTTTGAAGATGGTAGACGCTGATGCGAAGCAGCCAATATCGAGCCAACAATTGAAGGACATGAGATTTGGATCCTTGCATTCTAGGATATACCAACTGTGTCACGTTGCAGCCGAGAGCGAGGAACTATACAATATTGCAATGAAGGAGCTTGAGGACACAATAGCTACATTACTTTCTCATGAAACAAAAAAGGAAACAAGTGGTCGAAGCGGTCAGCCACCACACGATGCAAACCAGAAGAACGTAATCAGGGATCCACAGATTGTGAGAACGAAGGGATCATCGCAACCGAATACAGTGAGCAAGCGTAAGAGGCGATGCGGAAAATGTAGAAAACTTGGTCACAACAAATCCAGTTGCACCAAAGCAAGATTGGCAGCGGACAAAGTAGCTGAAGAAGACAACGAAGAAGTAGAAGAATATATGGAAGATGATGAAGACATTTTCTTGTAATGATAATAATAATAATACGTTCATGATATGACTAGGTGAAAAAGATGCAAAAACATTTTAATGCAACGCACTTGACATGCTAGTGTGCAAACATCGACGGATTGGTTACTCCTGCATATGTTCCAACTATAGCAACAACGGATAAAAAAAAATCCACAGCATAGAAATATAAACTGCATGTGTTTTACTCGGTCACTTCACACTCCAAAACATTAAGGCTTTTGGGATAAGCAAGCATTTAAAATATGAACTACATCATCAGAGACGAGGCCGGACTCGCGTAGCACCCTCTGACAATCCACCACAATATCATCCCACAATTTAATAGCGCTGACCTTGCACTCCATAGCAAACTCTGCCGACTTACAAAATTCTTCGATTGCAGACATCCTTGTTTTTTCAATTACTCTACGACCATTTTCACTCATCAGGAAGGACTCTCCGCTTGTGCATTCATTGGAATACTTCATTGAAAGCTTATCCACTTGCGTACAGAGCTCTTGCTTTGTCTTCTCTAATCTCCGAATGGTATCATCCATCAGTTGCATCTGTATAGTCTTTCCATTTAGTTCACGCTTACTTTCTTCAGCACAACTCCGATAATGTTGAAGTCTTTCATCCAGCACGGCATTGCAATGTAGCAGCTTCAAAGAAATAGAAATAAAATAAAATAATATATCAGGTTTGTTACGAACTGGTCAAAAGTCATCACGAAATTGTCTCACAATTGACGAACCGAACGATGCACATTTCTGCAGAGCAGAATTAGGGTTAGGCGCGCAAACTAAGTATTGCAGCACAAATTCGCTGAATTTCGACAACTGTTTCTTTCAATTAACGTAGGGCAATTGATCTCCGCACAGTTAAGTATATTCAGTTTTCATTTAATGCTCAAATAGCAAGATTGCAGGGCTAATTGAAATTAGGTTTTTAGGGTTACCTAGCACGTACGAAACCCTAATATACAATGCATGACGATGATGTGTATACACTTTCAATCGTCAGTCCACGTAGTGGTTCTTGTGCTCAATGACCTAGCCCTTCAATATTATTTTGCGCTTTCACCTCAGTTATTTACGCGTGGGTGTTTGTTGGTGTGTTCTAGAGACTCATATCTGTATAATCATATCAACAATTGACAGCGTATAAGAATATTCACGGTGTAAGTATGCATACCTGAGTATAATTCGTCGCCGATCTTCACGATATATCATGGTCAGACATGGACCGCAGAAACTTCAGATCATCAGGGTTCAGAATGAATTGCCTTGTGTTCAACCATGCCAAGCCGCTGACATCGTCATCCCAATACGAGAACATACCGCACTCATTGAAACCACCTGATCCGACCGGGTCAGAGACCACCGACTGTCGTGGCCTTTTGGACGATGATATCTCACGGGACCATGTTTTGTGCGTCGGATGGATGTGGACCATGTGGTGCATTGTTAAGATACATATCAATAGGATTGTTGCCAACCTCACCACTGGCTTCAATATTCACTTGCTTTCCTCGGGAGCTGTCGGGTACTTTGTCAACAAGTTGGACTGAATTTTTAGCACGAAGGCTATCCCTCAATGCACGGACCGAATCAAGCGTTACGGCTTCACCTGAAATTACCGAGATAATTTATTTTGTCATGGTTGTTAGATGTGAAGGCCGAGATAATAGTTACAAAAAGTTCTTACTGTCAAGGACGGATGGTTGGAAAGCAACTGTGAGTTTGGGTTCTTGGTAAGTGTCACTCTCAGTCGGGTTCCTCGGATCAATTCTTACATCAAACAATTTATGCTTTCGACATAGAAGTTGAATGTCACGTCGGGGTTTAGTAAGGGGAACGGGGACTGCAGATCGAGACCATCGGCTACATGACAAATCATGCTTAATAAAGAAAAAATGTCTTCTTCAATTCGGAGGGTTCCGAGGTACATTCGCCAGAAACTTGCAATTCTTACGTTGGGAAAAACAAAAGAAGGGAGCAAGCTTGATACGGGATATAGAGAATAGAGCGTGGAAGCTATCAACACTGACAGGCAATTTACGCGATCGCAAGACATCACAGAAGGAGTTAAACACAAGGATTGCACTTGGGACCAACTGGCTAATGCAGATACCAAAGCTGGAGCATATCTCAACAAGTAACGGTTCAATAGGAAGAGTTAGTCCATTCCTAAAGTACTCCACATATACAGTGATATAACCATCTGGTGGATGCATCAGGGTTTGAGTTTTGTCGGGTACTTTGTAGTTCATATCAGCCTCCAACAATCCAACTTCCTTGCATAAATTACCTACACTCGAAGCAGTTGCAAGAGAATGGCTTGTCAAACATATGTCAGAATCACCATTATCATCATCAATGGATCTGTCCTCCTCAACATTTCCACTAGAGGTTGAACGCTCAGTCGATGCTAGAGCAAAGGCATTGGAACCTGTGTAGTTTATGAAACCTCCATCCGTTTGCGACACAGATTGAATTGGGATTTCTATTGACACTGATTCAATTGGGATCTCAACAGATGAAGGATCTACAGAACAATTACCTGTTCAGCCATTTATCACTTCCATGCTTTCTCATATATAGTTGAACATATTAACTAATTAAATTTCACAAATATGCAATGTCCATTGAATTAGTTATGCAACACATTGACGCAGGAATAAACTGTATACATTCTCAAAACAAAATCAAATTTCAAAATAAATTTACAAAGAATCTCACTTGTCATCTTCGGCTTCAGAGATGGTCGTGAATCTATAAAAATTCGAGAATGGGGTTATATTGATATTAATAATTACATTAAAATGGCCACATCCAAACGGTGAATGAAGATCTACAGAATCAATTCCTTATACTTACATAGCCGCAATGTAGTACACTTCAACTGTCTTTCCCCGCTTCTCGGCGTTGCTCCTCTTCTCCAGGGGAAACAAAGATTTCAAGTAACAATTTTGATTACAGAAGAATCAGTTTCGGAGATGATGTTTACGCAAGGTTTATAATAAGCAATGAATACGAAAAGATTATGAGTACTAATTGGAGCAATATCAGAGGACTCATAATTGAGAAACATCTAACCTTAAAAGGAATTACCGTTGCATAATTTTGGGAAGTTATTGATATGGACAATCTGATTTGAATTCCAATTACGTGTCAATTTATGAATTATATTAGGAAGCCAGGTCGAAGATATCATTGTTTAAATTAGGTAATTATACAAGCAAAAAAATTTATCACACTTTAAATACCTTGCATAATTTTAATGTCGAACCATTGGTTTTTATTCATTATTTAGCTATTGACATACCGGAAAATATGTGTGCAACTCAACAATATTTGCATCCACAATAACAACATAGCGTCGTTTAACAAGTGTTTAATTGTTCAATCCATTTACAATTCATTGCATCATTTGATGATGTGTGATTAAGTTGACAATGCATTCGTAATGTGACTATTGATCACCCAGAAAATGGAGCGCCAGACTAACAGAAATGATATCAATAGACCAATAATTACGGTGGTTAGGCACAAAAAAATCAAGGTACTTGAACAATGATAAAATAATGCAAAAACCACTAACAAACATGTAAGATTTTTGAATGGATTACCAACTTGTTGTACTTAGGTCTCTTCGAATGTATTATTATTATTACTTATCAATGATTATTAATGAAATTAATTAATACGTGCATCCCATGAAATTTGTGCATCCGTTCACATTGCATTGTGCATCTTCACATTTTCGTGTTACATTGTTCATTTGATATGTAATTATCTTACTTATTATGGAAACATTATCATAAATTTGGGTTTTACGTGGTTTGTGGCAAATGTAAAAATTGTTTCACGTCATCAAATTGATTTGATAAGTGAAACATATTTGTTGCATCCTTCGTGTTGTGTGGTCATGTATTATTACCAATTGATTAGTTCGCATGCCTTAAATATGATTGTGTATATCATAAGTGTGGTGTGGTTATTATTAAGAATTGATTTCTCATATTATGTCATTGCATGTATTGGTTGCATGATATGGCATCCATATCGGGTCTAATATTGGATTCCGAATGTATTAAGAGTCGATTGCATCACATGTCATCATGGCCCATTGAATTGATTACTTCGCATGCATTACTTCCCAAATATTGGATTCTGAATATATTACGAGTCATTGCATGGCATGCCATCACGGCCGATGGAATCATATTCCATGCCAATTTATTGGATCTCAAGGTTGCGATATTGTGTGATTACTAATATTAATTGATTTGTTATGTTTCATTGCATGTTCCCTCAGTAAGATTGGTTCGTTGAATGATATTTACTTGCCAATGAGGGTGTTGTGGATGGTAATTATCGGTTGTTGGAATGCTATTTCATTGCGTTGGTTGCATGCTATAGAATTGGACAAAAGGTGCATCCCAGTTTGGTAGGCAAATAAAGATTATGATTTGGTTATATCATGCATTATATTAGATTTAGTGTGTTAAGTATGGACAAGGTATTACACCGATTTCAGCCTCTCATCATTTATATAGTTTGTCAGATTCACATGGATTTTTGTATCACCCTTGATACACAATTAACATTAACCAAATAAATAAGTTTCCATTCAATAAATAAAATTACATATTGAATTCCATTTCCAAGTTGCAATATATATTTTTCACATTTAATATTACTATTCCAATTATTTAATTGAGGTATTACTACAATTATTAATATAAATTTATACCAATAATGACATTTTTTCTAGTAAATTAAACCAATTTACTTAATTTAATACTACATGACAAGTATTACATATTTTTTTTAAATGAGGTTGGGGGAGACAAGTATTACATATTAAGTGCAATAATACTAAATTACATGTATTAAATATTCAATTACTAATTTTATTTAAAATTTAATATTTGCATCACAGTTAAACGTGCACAATACTGGTTCCATTTACATCCTAAGTAATAATTAATTAGATATCACAAATGTAGAATTAATGGGTGTGATGTGAAGAGGGGACATGTGAATTATTTACATCCTAAGTAATAATTCATCAGCTACCACAAAAGTAGAATTCATTGTATGGGTGTGATGTGAAGAGGGGTCATGAATTTCAACCTTGTTAAGAGACCCAGCCCACAAGTAAGAGTCCAGCCCAACATTCAAAAATTACCTTGATTTGTTTTACCACAGTAATAAACACTGGTGTATCAATACCACTGGTGTATAGCAAAATTACCCTAATAATATTAAATATAAAATATAAAATCTTAATTTGCATTCTTTTGCTGTCATTTAATGTGTGATAAACTGATAACTAAGGGAGAGAGAGAGAGATTGCTACTTTACTGCCATATCCCCTTTGCATGTATAATTTTTCAATCTTTAATTTGAAAATAAGAGAGAAGAAATCTTGTTTCTTCCTTTATTTTGATTTCAGATTCATCAAAAATATCAATGTTCTTCTCTTCTTACTTTACTGCCAACGCTCCCTTTTCTCTCTCTCTCTCTCATTTTGAATTTTTCTACTTTCGTTTTCCTTTTGAGATTTTATATTCGAAAAATTAAAAGGAATATTTCTTTTGAGAATTAGGAATTTTTTGCCTCGTACATTATTTTTCACTAATTAAATATATTCCCAAATTCAATATTTCTATCTTTCAAGCTCTTAAGATGATACGTTAGGATAAAATTCCTTTTGGAATGTTTAAGTGGAGAGTAATGTCCAATGATAAGGGTTGAAAATCTGAAAAGAGCTGACATTTGCTATTTGTACCATATTATAGAATCCAATGCATATATAGTGGAGAAAACAACAAATATTGTTGAAGAATAATCATTACATTCTTAAATCTTATCATTTATTTATAAAAAAAGAAAGATTTGACCTGCAGGTAATACCCACCATACATATTTATTAATAAATGTGTACATAGAATTAATATGATTTCTACGATATCCACGTACCGTTTTATGAATATAATTTCACAATTTGTAATCAATATATAAATATTAATTTATAAAACTGAATTTGAATTATAGATAAGTATAACGATGATTTACTAAAATATACCTATACAAGTGTTTTTTTAAAGTTCTTGTTGCATCATTAGGGTAGGCATACATTTACTAATACACACATATCAAGATATTTAAAAAAATTATTAATAAATAATGAGTGAAATAACGAATGGAAAGTATCCACTCTTCTGGACTTCTCTTCCTATCTTTAGGATCCTTATTTCTTTATTGATGATATATCTTTAGCTGGTCAAGCCGTTGGAATTTGCAAAAAGGTGCATGACAATTGTTTCTCCAAAGAAAAATATATAATTTAATTTCTACTAGTGTGAAAATTCTACATAGTATGTAGAGGGATATCTGAATTTTGGATCTCTTTTATTTTAATATTGAGTTATTGTGAATAGACTTTAAATATCACACTTATTACAATATGATATTTTGTATTATAAGATTTTGAAGTGTATTTTAAAGATTGTATGTGAGTTCATATATGTATTCTATTTAGGTATGTTTATTACAGGTTCAAATTATAAATATACATAGTAACATTTAAAATGGATTCCATTTTTTTGTGAATCATCACTCGTCCTGTCGACCTTTCAAAATTATATTCTTTAGTTGAATACTGTCACCATAAACTTCATAATAGGAACTCATTTGCTTCATATTTAGCTGAAAGATAAAGCAAACAAAGTGGATTTTCATGAATCTGATCATATGATTTATTTGCTCATATGATTTATTTGCGTGCTAGTTCTATAGTATAGACTGATTTACCGTATCATTTGATCATCTAATATTTTTTATGAATAATCTTAAAAGTATCTCTTAAAAACATTAGATTTAAAACTTATTAAAAAACATATATACTATAAGAAAGCCTACAATCATGATTCATTGAAGTAGTATAAATGAACTTGATCCCATGGCAAGAGAAGTCAAAGAAAACATAACACAAATACCTATCTTTTCTTGCTCCAAATCTTAATAGCCTATATAGGATAGCATGATCTAAGTTCCAACCATAACCCATATCTCTTCATTTCCCATCTCCCATCTCCCATCTCCCCTCTCTCTCTCTCTCTCTCTCTCTCTCTCTCACACACACACACACACACAACACACACCCCCACCATGGATGAGAGAGAAGCAAGTAGTTTCAGTGCACTAAAGCTCCCATTCTCACACATGCCAACACCCTCCATGGACTCACCGGAGCACCCTATCCAAACCCCAGCCTCAGTCCCATTCAAATGGGAGGAGCAACCCGGGAAACCCCGACCCTGCACAGACATTGTGACCAGGCCCGAACCCGCAAAGTGCCTGGACCTCCCGCCCTGCAGATTTACCAAAACGCCCTCCCCGACCACCGTTCTTGATGGGCCCTACAATGTGGGCCGGCCCAGATTCTCCTCCTTCAGGCTCTTCAGGGACGGCCCCGGCCCAGGGCTAGATTCCTTCGACAGCTTCAGCAGCGCCAGCCCTGAGGGTACCGCTTTTGACCTGCTGCTCGCGGGGAAGAAGGTGAAAAGCGGAGGGCTTTTTGGTAAATTCAGGGGCGGTAAAAAGGAGGTTGATAGTGGTGGTAGTTGCAGGTTTTCACCGTCCTCTGTTAGTAGCTCGTGTGATAGTGTTGAGACGGTAAAAAATGGCGGTGGGGTAAAAATGAAGAGAAACGGTAGCTTTTCCAGCGTTCCTCATGCTAGGTCTCACCTCTGGGTAAGTTTTTTTTTTTTTTTTTAACTTTTTACTGCTGTTTTCATTTAATTCATTATTGCTATAATCATTGCTATTTTCAGTACTGTTGTTACGTTTTGACATCAATGTTGCAAAAATTAAGTCATGTGGCCATGTGGATGATATAAGTGTACTATGATCTCATATGTATTAGTTAGGTGTATCACTCTTAAAATTATTAGTTTAATAGTTAATTCAAATTATTAATTAAAACTACTAATTAAAAACTGTAAAGTTTTCATAGTGATACAAATAGGATTTCATTTCTATCAGTATATACTCTAGTTCTATATAAATGTAAAAATATTTTGTGTAAAATAAAAATTATGAGTGATAACAAATGTATTTTAGCGAGGTGTAGTATTTATACAAGAAAAAAAAATTCTTTTTGTATTTTTGTTAATTAAACCTTGTGCAAATTAGTTCTTCTTAGTTTGAAGTATCAATTTTATCTGCAAATATATAAAATACGTTGAAAATTGTCAATTTGACATTTGACTCGTACGTATAAAAAATTTGGAGATTTTCAAAGACTTGGATGATGTACCACCATTTTGCTGACTTGGAAAATAAATTTTGATTATTTTACTTTTACAAATTTACACATCAAACTCAGTAAAATGATGTCACATCATCTTGATTGAATATTTCTAAATTTGTAGGTCACATGCAAGTCATGTATTAATTTTCAACAGATTTCCATCAAAAAATGATCGTAATTGGATAGTTTTAAAATTACAAAACTAAATTTTTTTTTTTTTAACTCGGTAGAAATAATTTTTAAGATCGAAAAGACTGAAAATGAAAATTTGTCACTTAAATAAATAGTGATATATAGTGGTAAAGGGTATCATAAAATAAAAAAAAATAAAAAAAATGGTAAAGGGCAATGATGGGACATCACCTGGTTATAACAGAAGAAACCAAAAAAATTGTTGGAAATTAGGTCCAAAATTTATATGGTAGGTGGACTAGTTCTGCAATTACAGCAACAGACAGCTCACAATTTCTATTTAAACGTGAAGAAAATAAATAAGTGGGTCTAATAGTTTTTATTATTCATTGTCGGTAAATAGTGAAAAATACCACCCTAACATTTAATTTTGCGATTTTCGCATAAAATACCATCACGACCATAATGTTATTTTAGGTGAAAATCTAATGATGAATGATATTTTTGCAAAAAATGAATATTTGGGTGATGTATGTGAATAATAATAATTTTTTTTTCTCATTTCGGATTAATTTCAGACAAGTATATGCCAAGGCATAAAGCAAGCCATGCAATGGAAGAGTAGTAGGAAATCAAATAAAGAAGGTCGACACTGAAGAAAGAGTGCTACATAAAAAGTGTAACCACGTTTTTTAATTACTAGTTGAGCTGGATTCCTTTATTGTAAATCGTTAACAACTTTACGGTTTTTTCTGTATGAATGATTGCAAATATAATTGCAAGAAAACGTTTTATGTACAAGGTGTATGACTTTCTTGCTATTTCGTGCTTGGATGAAGATCTATGATTTCTATCTTTAAGGTCTAAAATGGAGAAGAAAACCACTTATCATCAAAAAGTCAAGAAGTTGGAATATTACTTCCCAGGAAAAAAGAGTCGTTTTTAGGTCATCTCTAATAATGTATGGCTTTTTATCACTAATTTCGCATTACTTTAATGTAAAAATTGTAATTCATTTTCAATGGTCGTTTTTAGGCTATCTCTAGCACTGTATAATATTTTTATCATTAATTTTGTACTATTTTAATATAAAAATCGTCATTCATCTTCAACTGTGTGCATTGTTTTTTTGTACTAAAAAGAAATATTTTATTTTTATCGTTATAAAAAAAGAAAGAAAATAATTTAAAAAATGTCAAAGAAAAAAAAAAACTACCCCAAGTTTTAAGTCTGGTTAACGCGATCAAAAGTAAATAAGTTGGTTGAGGCACAAAGCAAGAAAGAGGTTGGGCTACCTTCCTTAGCTGCCTATGAAGGGGACCGTGTGGTCAGAAATATTTACAGACACAGAAGTCTTTCGAGTGGTAGCTTTGCATACCCGAGCCTTAATAGATAATAGATGGGACATGAGGACGATTGGAAGGGCTAGGAAGCTATCGAGGTTTAGGAGAAAACCACTTAGGCGATATTGCTGGATCGGGCTTTCGCCCATTGATAGCCAATTGGTTGTGGCTCTCCTCACACGCATTCACACCCTCTGGAAGCCCTCCGTCATGGGCAGATGCAGCTATTCCAGCTGGGATCCACCATAGCATCTACATGACAATACTCAAGTGGGAGTTGTGCAAATATAACAATTGAGAATTGTTGATACAACTTTTTTACAGCAATAATGGAGAAGAAAAACATCAAATTCAAATGTTTTTATAGCAGTGTTAGACACACTCTAGAGACGCATGTTTAACACAACATATACGAAAAACAGAAGGATTTTATCAAGGAACACAGAGAACCATATATTAGCAACAAGGCTAATCATTTAGTTCTATGTTTGTAGAGCAGAAACCTTAAGAAAGAAATGGTGAAACACTTACTTGGTATCAATCATTGTTGATAGGCAAACCAAGACCAATTTCATGGCTTTGTCAGCATAGTTACTTTACTGTTTTGGTCAACTGAATTTACCTCAACTGCGACAAAGGACCTTGAACTGACAAGCAACGAGGGAAATAATATAATCCCACTCGAAGTGACTGGCTCTGCAATTGATTCCCAATTGTGAATCTAATTCGAGGGAAATAACGAGTTCAAACAAAACACACATTCCCAATGTAAGTAAACATAAACTGTAATCGAGCTGCTGCCATGTAAGAGAATGCATCAACACGATATATATAATATATGCTCGATTCAATACCCAAGTGCAGATAGATAGGTAAATAGATACAGTGAGAAAGAGTATAATTACAGACCAATGCTGACGAAGATGCAAGAAGCCACGACAATCTCAACTTCTTCATCACCGGCATCTTTACTTTACTGAAGCTATCAGACAACTAATTGCTAGAAAAAATTCCCATAAGTGCAATTGTATACATATAATTCCATCATGACATACTTACAGAGATTAATGGAGGCATGTAAAAGAGAAGGAAACTGGAAGTCGAGAAAATCTGAAATTTAATCATACAATTATGTACAAGAAAGTTGAGAAAGTGCAGCTAAATTAATTCCTATGTAAACATGAACCAAAATTCTCAAGATATGGTAGATTCACCAGGTTGGGAGCATCCACCCGATTGTCCATCCAAGCAAGAATCCAGCGCCAGCTAGCCCTAATCCTAGTGCAAAAACTGCATATTTGCTAGCTTCATACTGAGGAGAGCAATGTTTGGCCCATTTTCCACTGGACGATGTGTCCCAGTTCTTCCGTGATTTCCTAGTTCTTTGAGGTGCCCAAGGTAACATTGGAGGAAAGACCACGGATACGGATTGGCTCGTGTTATTTATGAACTGAAGATACATGCTCTCCAGTTGCAGAAGTTGAAGCCACTGCTTATAGGCAAAGAGCTGAGATGCCTGTCTGAATACAAGCCTCACAACATGCTCTTTCTCCGCACAAGCTTGTTTTGCTGCTGTCTCAGCTTCCCTTGCACGTGTTTGGGAATGACGCAATGCTTCCATTAGTTGGGCCTTGCTTGCATCTCTCTCAGAGGTTTGCATCTCAAGCGTCCTTTCATTGGTTGGGATATCCCTGATTTAGAGGCCATAAAATCATCAGTAGATTAATGAAAATATGTTTTTAGTTTATTTGATGACAGTTGATATGAGTAGAACCTATAATGAAGGATATAAGAGAACGCCATATCCTCTCAATTGCTAGTATAACATGTAGAAATTAAGAGGGGAATACGAAGACCTGAAAAGACTTGGAAAGAACTATAAAATACATGTTCTACTAAAATATAAATAAGAACATGTGTTTTGACCCAACATGAAGGAGGGGTAAGATCCAGCTAACCCCACATAAGTCTTATCATGTTGTATATACAGAGTCACAGAAATTATCAGAACAAATCTTCGTAAACTACACAAAACTTAATTGCTGAAGTATTCGTGCCATGATTATGCATTTACGAATTTATTTAAAATAGAGAAAGCAAAAGATTACCTTAAAGTCTCATCATCACTAGACACTGGTTGACCCTCAAGTTTTGGGCAGGCTCTTTCAGAAGTTAGGTTGGCTGTATGAAGATGAGTATTATAATTGTGGTGACTTCCAGTGCTGAGCTTTGGATCTAGCATTGAGCCATAAATCCCATCATGTGCATCAACATCCTTCTTCACATGAGTATTCTGAGGCCTGGGAAGATCACAATTTTCTACATGTTCAAGCGAACTCTGTGCAACCAATGAAGCCAATTCATCCGTATCAGCAATTCGCCACCATGGAGTATTTTTATCAACCCCTACCCAAGATGATTTGGCATCAAAACAAGGCTCATTGACATTTTTTGAAAACTCTGGAACAAGAGGTTTGACTTTTAATTCTCCAACATCCTCTTTGACTTCAAGGGAGTCTTGTAAAATCCAAGAGGAGAATGTTCTATATTCATCCTCCTTGACTCCAAAGCCTTTCTTGTCACCAGTTGTGATATTTTTGTTTGAAGTAGTTTGATCAATAAAGCCAGGATTTACCTCACTCTTTGCAAGAACTTCTGAGCTTTCAGGCATTTGGAAGAGTTCCATACTACTTTCTAGAGAATTACTATGTTCATCCATCAAACCCTTCTGATAACCATGATTAGGTTGCACGTGTAGCCACCATTTTGAATTAGGGGATAAGTTAGAATATGAAGCATTCAGATTAAAAGGCGTAGAAATTGAGCTGGGAACATCTTGACCTCCAGATGCACTAGTAGGCGTATCAGCCTGCTTAACAGAAGGGGGCACCGTGGAGCAACAAGCTAATTTTGGAGCTCGTTTTGCATCTTCTTGGACAAAGCATCTGTTAGCTGTCCTCTGCCAAGCAGCCCTAGCTTCTGCTAGAGCCATCATTCACCATTCTACTGCAAATTTCAACATCCAAAAGAAATATCTCAGATAAATTCGCAAGATTTTGTTGAAAAAGTTCCACGGCTAGACAATGAAGCGAAGTAGCTGCAGCGAGTTACCAATCTTAAACAAACAATGAAGTTCAATACATTCAAAAGATGGTGCACCAATGATGAATAATGACCAAAGGAGTCTCACAAATAGAAATCTAGGCACCCTCATACAACAAATTTGCATGCCAGTTTCTGCAAGTTTTCGTCAATTCGATATTACAGATATGATAACATCCATTAACACACATCTTATTCAGAAACAATAAACAGAGAGTTTCTTTGCAATCTACCCCTAGAGGCTAGAACATTACAATTTCCAGAGTAGCCATCACAAATCAAAACCAATCTTCTCAAAATCATGTTTTAACAACCGTCAACCAAAATCACAAAAAAATAAAAATTGAAAAACACAGTGAATCAAACTACTGATGCTGCTATCAAACCAATTACCTTTGCAATAAATTAAACTTCAACGCAATTAGTTCCACTAACAAAATCAACCATCAAACCACAAACATTGCATCAGATAATATGAGCGAGAACTGAAAAGATTAAGATACCTGCAAACAGCAATCAAGAGAGAGAGAGAGATGTAATCTCAGATATTGCGGATTTTACAAATCTTTTTGTTAAAAAAGGAGAGAGTTTTGCGTTTATTGATCTTTCAAATCATAGCAGTCCGTTTTGTTTGCCTTCGCGCGTTCCCGTGAAACGCTGTCGTATCGCGTGTTTTTACCCGCATACGATGTCGGATTCATCTGCCTGCCAAATATGTTCTATTGGTCTTTGGTGGGCGCAAGGGCCATCACATTTATGCACAAATAATTATTTCCATAAACAAAAAATTGGATTAAAATCGATTCACATTTTGCGAACACAGTTCATTTAATTTATCAAATTTTGTAAAAGAAACTAATATAAGCTGGCTTTAAGGATATATTTTTGTTACACGTTATCAATCAATCAAATTAATTTTATAAATTTATGTTAATTATGAATTATAAAATGTATGGATCGATTTATCTCATAAAAAAATATTTATGAGACAATCTTATAAAAATCATATTCTAAATTTTATTATTAAGATTATCTATATTCAATTATTTTAAATAAAACTTGTTTCATAGATCAGTATTTGTGAACGATTTCATAGAAGACTATATCATCTTTGCAATACCATGAAATTATACTAATTTTGAAATGCCTATAAATGTGGAATGTATTTAAATAAAATATTAGTTTAACAATATTATTATAACTCCAAGTACGATACTAATTGAATCGAGTCAAAATACTTTATTAGTTCAATTTTATTTAAAATTCAAATTATTACAAGCTTTATAAATCGTGTTATATCATGAATGAGTCTTGTGTGAGACCGTTTCTCGAGATAAGTCAACTCATATTTCACACTTTACAATTCATACATGAGTTTGTAAAAATAAATTTCTTATTTATAATTTACAAATTTTTTAAATGATAACAATATGTCAGACAATTTTTTTTTATAATCATAATATTACGATCATTTATATCCCCACATTTAGTTGCTTTTAATCAGACGAAAGAATATCAAAATAAACAAGTTTTGTAGGAAAGTAATTTATAATTCATGCATCAAAACTAAAAGACACTTCCTTGTGACAATGATTTTGATCTGTGACATGAAACGATGTATTACATATATACAAACAATGTATGGTGATTACTCAGATGAAATACATATTAAAATAGAAGATTTTATTTAATTTTCTAATTATACAGATTAATCAATGTTAGATATTTAAATATTATATATATATTCAAGTAACAATAGTGGGTCCATGTTACTTGAAATTTTAGATAGATAAAAGATTGAGGACCACTTTATTTAATCTATTTTGGCACTGTGCTAATGGCATTGGTTGAATTTTCCAATTTGATATTTTTTCTGATATGAAATTAATATATTATTGTTCCCCAAAAAATTTGATCATATCATCTTGTGCACTGAAAATGACCCATCAAAAACGTACTGTTACAAGCATCATAGTTGTTAAAAACAAAATTATGTACTTATAAAAAACTCATGAAATCTTCTCATCAATACAATTATTTGGTGATGCAATTCTATTATTTAGGATTCAAATTCATTTTTACAATTTTATTTATAATTTATAGATTGTGGGTTAATTAATTTTATAAAATTAGATTCATAAAATAATTTTATAGAAGTTTTACTCTTTGATTATTATATAAATGGTTCGGTTTGAATACAAAAGCATGACTCAGCGGTCCATGTAATTTAATTATATTTATTTAGTTGATAGAATCACCAAATTTGTACTAATCCTTTCGGCATTTTCTAAGTTGAAAATTAATTAATTATTGAAATGCAGACAAATTTAAGCATTTTACCATCTCCTCTAAATTTATTGTACTTTCATCCTAACATCGATTGAGGATAATTCCAAATAAAAAAAAAATGTTTATCTCTTCAGTTGAACGGTCACTTGGGACACGTGTCGATTGGAGGAAGATTGGGGGGGGGGGGGGTGGAAGTCATAATTTAGGGTTAGTACGATACTAAATTGTCAAAGTAGTAAGTGTAATAATATTACAAATTCCTCATAAATGGTTTAAATGCTTAAGTTTAGTCTAAAGTTGACAATATGAGATTTATGAACACAAATGTTCTGACAATGTAACGTGATAAATGTGTAATTTATTTATAACTAACAATATAAATATATATAGATATAGATACTAATTGTTGAAGTATATTAGCATGCATTAAAAATATGATGACAATTTAAGCATTTAAATAAAATGAAAAATATTTTGTTATCTGAATTATCAGTGTTTAGCACTTTACTATTTAAATATTGAAAATTTTCATTTTATTTGGTAACGTATATAGATTTTACACTTTTATCGTAAAATAAGTAATTATGGCATTCTTAATAAATACATCATATGCGCATCATGTGACATTTTCAAGAATAAAATCAACCATTTTAAGTAAGATTTAATGAACAAAATGGTAAATTCTCATTTTTAGGTATAATTTGTATTTTGGAATGATTTTGGTTTGTGTTTGGATGGAATGAGGAACATGGTAAAATCAACCATTTTGGCATTGTGATCAAATAGTTTGGATGGAATTTGAGGGTGGTTGGACTTTAGAGTTTGAGGTGGTGGAAATAGTGGACTTTGACGGCTAAGAGACAACAATGTTTGATGGTTTTGAACATTTCCTCGAGTTTTCTTTCCATTTTTTGGGAAATAGAAGATGATGCATTGTACATTTTACTAAGTTTGTTGTGAAATAGAGGTGTCAACTAAACTTGTTTAAAAATATCCACTAAATCCCACTTCAAATGAAAATTTTACTCTTAAGTAATATCAAATGAGGCATATATGATGTACTTGAGGTTGGGAAAGTGAAATCGCATAGTTTACGATGAAGTGAAAATTCAATGTACCATATCATGTAAAGTGAATAGATTCAAAATTTCTACAGCAAAATGCTTACTAATAGTTGGATGACAATGATTTTTTACCCTTGAGCTAAATACCTAAAAATATTTCCCAATCATAGACTTGAGCATCAAACTCAGGATTTAGTGTGATTAATTGCCTGAGGTTGTTAGCAGATTCAGCAGATTTAGCTAGCATTAATGCAAATCCTCCACCACCAGCACCAACAAGCTTGTACCCTTGGCAATATGGATCACAAAATGCAAACAGCTTGTCAACAAATTCATTGCTGCAGTGTGGATCAAGCTCCTGATGCAGCCTCCATGCTTCCTGCATCACGTCCCCTAGCTCGTCCAGATCACAATTCATCAAAGCTTCCCTTCCGATCTTTGCCAGCTCGACTAGGCGTCTGATGCTAGAAACGAGAAGGTTATCACGTTGGAGATACCGAATCACTACCTTCTGGAGGACTCGGTGAGCAAGTCGGACCTGCACGATTGTAGAAAATACAGACATGGAATGAAATCAATTCGAGTTGGCTAGCAAGCTACTCTGAACTGGCTCAAAAAACTCAAAGAGTTAATCGAGTCTAGCTCGACTCGAGCAGCTCTCAAGTTTCAATTGAAGCTCAGAAAAACCTAACTCTATGGGTTTACAAGACTTGTCCAGCCTAGGAATTTATACTATTTCACTCTTGACATGATTGAGCTAAACTTTGTCAAGACTTTTTTAATCAATTTACATATTTTTCGATCTATTTTATGAGCAATCGAAGTCGAGCTAGAGCTCAGGAAATTAAGTTCAATTGAGTTCTACTCAACCTTGAGCTCAAGCCTAATATTGTGTAGACTCGACTTGACTTGGCTTGATAACACCCCTAACGAGAGTGTTTGGGTAAGTTTTGTAAGATTTGGAGTATTCATAGTATTGTTTCATTACCTGGCCAGTAAACACAATAAGTAGTCTTTGCTGCAACTCCATGATCAGTTGAGGCGACGCGAGCAGGCGATTTACTTGAAGCCGCAATGGGATTCCAGGAAAGCTTGAAGTACACTTAATGCCGGGATAGAGACCGCCTACTTGATCTTGCCAGCCACCTCCAGTACCCATGACCTGTTCCAATACCAATACAAGTCTGGTGACGTTTTCGTTACTATCATCTCCATTAGTTATTCGAAGAAGAGCTTTCACAACAGCTGCTGATAAGATGCTGGAAGTACCCAGGCCACTGCCACGAGGGACGTTGGCCCATGTCTTTATCTGCAAGCCAGTGGATTGGAAGTTCTTCTTGTTTATGATATCAGTGACAAACATTGCAGATTTGACAAGTCGAAATGGATCAGTGCTATCAAATGGAGGTGCAATGGAGGTAATATCAACAATATGCAACTCGTTTCCTGCATCATCATTGATCAGTAGTCCAGCCCTTGTTGTTGTTTCTATAATTGTACCAACAGGAAGCGAGCCTCCTAATGTTATTGCCATGTTCAGTACACAGCCAGAGCGCTCCAAGCTCCATGGAGGAGTGTCACTCCAACCACCAACAAAATCTATTCGAACAGGTAACTCCACCTTCACATTTCTATGATGAAACGATTGCTCAACTGTACCATGAGATGTGCCAGCTTCGGGTTCTATAGCAGTGGACCAACCAGAGGATTCACAGAGATTTATGAAAGCAAAAAGGATTCACGTCAATGTACAAGAAAATGAGAATGGTTATATGTAGTAGTAACTGAATGAATTATAGATAGATTAGAGAACCAAACATATTCTAACAAATGAAACTCAAGGCAGAAAGGATTCAGGAAACTAACAAACTAAAATAATTGGGGTGTGTTAAGAAAAGTATGGGGTGTGGATAGTCCCACCCTAAATGAAATATGTACACGCAAATCACAATCAAAGTAGGTTAGTATTATTACCTTCAAAACTGTGTCTCACTGCTGAAGCAGTTTCATCAGCAACAGCAGCCCACACTTTGTGCTCCATTTCAGCAGCCAGGTCTTCCTTGTTGCACACTCGCAGAAGATCAAAGTGAACTTGGTGTGCCCTGCTCTTTGGAAGAATCTGAGGATTTTGAGCTTGAAGGTTAGGGCACATGGATAGGAATTCTTTACATGTTTCAACTCCAGTGGCTTCTTTTTTCAAAATTTCGTGGCACAACTGAGATAGATTTCGACCAAGCAAACCAAAATTGAGGCAAGCTGCAACTATTCCTGCTGCGAGATCTGCTTGGTGGTTAGTCGAGCCTGTCCACATTTTTGAGAAGTCAATTGATCCATGCAACTCCTCCAGACTGATCCTGCCAGACCTTTTCCATAAACCTAGAAGGTCTTCATCTTCTTGGTTACTTAATCCCATAAGCCATGTTGCCAATCGCAGCATCTCATAGTAGGAAAGAACAGGAAATATTTTAGCATTCCACAAGCACATATCTTTGCTTTCCTTTACGGCCCATAGATCAGTTTCATGAATTCCTATATCACCTAAAACCTTCTTCCAGGGTTTTCCACAAAAGGTACCATCCTTTGAGAGTGAATTTTTTGGGTTATCATGCAGACCACAAAATACTATAACTCTCTCAGTTCTTCCCATCAAGGGAACCTCCCAGATACAATGACGGTCAGGAAGCATGAACTTGAATGAATTCCCAGTCCCTCTATTCTGAATTTCAGGCACGTGTACACCCACAACTATTGACTGAGAACCAATCTGGACACCGGTTGAAATGGAGGAATCGTACACAAGTGATTCCTCACCAATAGAGACACCAGGAGCTATCTTGCTAGAGATAAGTATAGCTGAGGCGGCAATATCAGACACTGTGGTTGCTGGAATCGAACACAAGTGTCTCCTACCAACAAGTCCAGAACCAGTACCGTTAAGGTGATCCAAAACTTCACTTGAAGTTCCAAAGTGCAAGAACAAGAGATCATCTGCACAAAGTTGAGACTAGAAGAAATAAATGATATTGGCAGCAAAAACAAATAAGTAATGTGCAAACTGAGTTTTATGTTGGGATCATATTAAAAACTAAATAATAAATGAAGGATAAGGTAAACTAGGCATCAGTGAAGGTTATAATTACATTAACCTCACTCAACATACATGCACAATAGCTGAACATCATATGTTTTCCCAATGCTGTGACAAGCTCTCTACCCAAAGGGCGTGGCTTCAGCCATTCATGCTTAGCAGGCACCCATGCTGCTACCAGATCTTCATATAAACTCATCTGCACAAGGTAGAAGATGTGAGGGAGGTTCCTGGAAGATCACGAGCTTGTGTCTCCAAACTCAGCTTGTAGAAAATATGCTGTTCAATTGGACAAAATAGAACAAAAGTAAACAATCAAGGAAAAGTTCTATTGCCTCTTTCTTGCTTTGCAGAAGTCCTGATATCATTGGCTGGCTGGAACAGGCAAGCACGACAAGATCCACCCATGCTTTACCTTTAACTGCTATAATTCCAGTGTCAAGCAATGTTCTGCCATCATCTAGAATTGCCTGGTGGTCAACAAGATCCTTTATGCCAGGTTTCTGAAGCAAATCCTCAACCAAAAAGACTGAACATCTATCATTCGTTGACCCAAATTTGGAAGCTACAATGACACCATGGTTAGAAGCAATGTCAAGGGTTATAGGAACGGTGACAATGGAGGCTGCATCTTCTGGAAGAATCATGCTGAAAGCATCGAAACAAGGAAGAACATCTCCAGTCATGATAAACATCCCACCTGTAAATTAAGAGTTCCACTAATTAACTAATCAAGCTGAAAAACAGAATGCAATTCGGAATTCTAGCCAAGAATCTAATGCAAATGTAACCCCAACAGGTGATAGTATCACATACAATGAAGCCAATCTTGATCTTATTACAGCTAACAGGACAGAACAAGTAACCTTCGTTCTGAAAAGATTGTCTTGCACAAGAAGCAATTGCGAGGATATGATCAAAGAGCAAGGGTACTGGACCATCGGGGTCATCTGCTGCCATATATGGAAGTGGAAGGAAAACCTTCCCCATTGGATTAGCCCATGGGACCCGCTTAGAGTCTCCTCCTGCATGCAGCAGTAAGATATGCTTCTTTTTTATTATTTCAACAAGTGAAAGGACTGGGATCTCAGTTGAGCTTTCAGAGATTGAAGAATTAGAGTTCTCGTTGCTTGATCCTGATACCTGCTTATCAAAGATGATATTCAATAATAGCCACCAACCTAAAGAATCAAGAACTTAAAGCTAAATGAATCAATTGAATTGATCACCACCGGCCAATTAAACCTAGATCAAGATGAAGAATGATTATGCCAAGTCCCAAAAATATGAGATCTTATGATTGAACTATCTACTGCCCCATCTCAATCCATTTTATACTTCAATCTACGTAAATCTCATTCCAAAAGAAATCGTACAAGATTTATCGCAACAAAGAATGATGTAGCTAAGCAAGCAATGCAGCCAATATACAGTTACAAATTGTATCACTTCAATCATCAAACAGGAGATATCAGTATTATAAAGAGCAACCGCAACACTTCATAGTACCACATACCGGAGAATCAATCAACGAGAGGTGGTGAAGATGCTTGGCGAGAGCAAAAAGGGCGTTAAGAGTGGCGGCGCCGGAGCCGATGCGCTGACCGTCAGGGTCGGGCACAGCGAGAGTAATAGTTGACGACGCAATGCGGCCCATTCTCTTGGCGCGGTGGAGATGCCAGTTGTAGAGCTCCGCTTGCTCAGGGCTGGCGGCAGTCAAAACGACGGCGTCCCAAGTGGGCACACGGGAAGGATCACGAACGGAGAGCCTCAGATGGTACCAAGCGCGCCGCAGCGACGCCGAAAGGTCAGCCTTGGATCTGGCCAAGCTCCGCCGCGATCCGCCTGCCATTTTCCTCTGCAACGTAGTTGAGCTGTAACCGCCTGCAAGTGTCAGTTACACGAGGAATTGGAGATTTTACTGAAAATGGCAGGAAAAGGATGCGACGTCGTTTGGAGGTGCCAAAAAGAGAAAAGGAATCATGGCGTCGCCCGGACTCGAACCGGAGACCTTCAGTGTGTTAGACTGACGTGATAACCAACTACACCACGACACCTTTTCGATTGGATTTTGCTAATAAAATATTATTATTGTAAAAGAATAATTAAATTTGTAATCAAGTTAGGATTCTTTTACCAATCTTAGAACGCGGAAGATGGATTTTTTACCACTTTCTAAATATCTATAAACAACTTATTTTAGCCATTTTCGCTAAAAATATATTAATTATTAATAGTGGCAGAAACAATTATTATTTTTTTACTATCGAAGGTAATATACTAAATTTATATATTTATATCACCTAACAATGATGGTTGGATTTCAAATTCCTACTTATAGTTATTAAACGTCCATTTATATCAAAATCAATACTGAATTGGTTACATTTAAAATTTATGTTCCTTTTAAGCTTATATGAATGGCTATGTCTCAATTTTGCTCCATGATTAAAATTATTATTTGATGTCCCAATCAATACAAAAAGAGAAGGACTTATGTGCATTGGGGGCACGGATCCAGGATTCATGCCTCCGCCAACTCATGGATCACTCTATTCTTTTTTTTTTTAATTCTTTTTCCTCTCCAGCCCTTTTCTTATCTCTTTTTTTTTTCTCTCTTCCTTCTTCCTATACGTACTGTTCTCTTCCTTCTTTTTCTTTTTTTTTTTCTTTTTTTCTCTCCCTTTTCAATTTATTCATATTGCTTTTCAATTTTTACTTAATTTCTTTTCAATTTTTACCCTTGATCAACAATACTACAAATTTATACTTCTAAATATCTAGAATTCTTATCATTTTAATATTTAGGGTTCCTTTTATTTTGCAATCAAAAATACTCAATCACCAATAGAGGAGATTTGAACAATGAGTAAGGTAAAATATTTTGATGAAAACAGTTTTAAGAATTTATAACATCAAATTTTCTAAATTATATTGTTGAGACAATAAATTTTCTAAATTATATTGTTGAGACAATAAATTAATGTAATAGACTGATTTTGTTTTATTTCAGTGATTTTCTAAAATTTTATTGACTTTACTTTTGAGGTATTACTGATTTGTTCAACAAGTATTACGCATATGATTTACAAGTATTACAAAATTACATGCTTGAATGATATATAAGTAATACCTTTAAGATATTATAAAAATACTTTTGAGGTATTATTGATTTGTTCAACAGGTATTACACTTATACTCTACAAGTATTATAAAATTACATGCTTGAATACTATATAAATAATACTTCAAGATATTATGAAAATATTTTTGAGGTATTACTAATTTGTTCAACATGTATTAGACATAGCTCTACAGTTATTACAAAATTACATGCTTGAATGATATGTAAATAATACCTTCAATATATTATGAAATTACTTTTGAGGTATTACTGATTTATAATACCTAAAAGGAACATATGTAATACTTATAAGATACTTATATAATACCCCATAAATGACTTCATGGAGATTTGAAGAAAAATAAGAGCAAGAAGATAGAGAAGAAGAATAATGTACAAAACAAATAAGAAGAATAACAAATTGATAAGAAAATAGATTAAAAAGAAGAATGAGAGAGAAGAAAAAAAAGAGGAAAAAGAAGAAAACAACGTTGTTTTTACATTAATATCTGAAGGGTAACAGTGTGATACCTTAAGAGTAAATGTGTGATACCTTAAGAGTAAATGAGTGATACTTTAAAGTGTAAAATTCAGGTAGTGCGCGGCGCACACCAGCTATGGTGTGGCCGCGCGTGGGGGCGCGTGAATGCGCGTACAAGCGGCCCACGCGCCGGTTCGGATTGGGGGCACGGATCTAGGATCCATGCCCCTAGTGCATATAAGTTTTAGCCATACAAAAATATAAACATGATACCCATTTTCACACAGTTTTAGCCATACAAAAATATAAACATGATACCCATTTTCACACAATTAAATGCGTGTCGAGTAGGATTCTTGTAGAACAATCTCACAAATTTAAGTTTGTGAAATAGATGAATCCACAGATCACAATCCACAATGCAAAGTTTGTAAATTCATACGAGTTTTTACGTTAAATGTTGATGTTTAGTTTCCAATTTCTTGCTTTAATGATTGTTTGTGCAATTCACCAAGCTATTTGATATTACTTTAATATATGCCATGGTTAAACTAACAAGTAATGCGTGCTCGATTTAAACTATATTCGTTTAATAAAAGATAAAGTCTCCAACAGATTAATTTCACATATCAAGCAAATGAAAATTGAGAAAATGGTCCTGTGCAAAATAAATTTCACAAATCTGAAGTAATATACAACACATTACAAAACCTAACTAGTAGCAGCTATCAAATATATGCCAGAAAGATATACTATACAAAACAATAGGCACCAAATTGGCCAGCTGAAGAGGTGCACGCATCTTTAATAAATGTCAATAAGTATTGATGTATCGAAAATGGCAATCGATAATCGATCGAAAGCAAAGAAGAAATCACAGATCTTTGCAGCAAACTAAAGCTTGGATGAGTAGAACATTATATGTACCGGTGGTTGCTAACTTCTTTGGGACAAGCTGAATTTTCTTCATCATGGCTCCAACTGTTTGCCATTGATTTGGAGAATGTAATTAAAGAGATATATGCAACCAACGTTGAAATGGGCGGAAGACTTACAGGGATAACAAGTCTGCAGATGGTGTCTCTGTAACTCCCACCACAAGTCACGAACTCTTGCTCGTATTTGAGGACCAACGATGGAATTAGGTCTTGTTCTCAAAAGGTGAAATCTTGAAACCTGACATATTTCACAATACCATCTCCACCACATGAAAGGAAGCCATTAGAAACAACCTGAATGTCCGTAACTGCAGCCTGCAAAACAGGGGATGATGTTTAGTTCTTCATCTCAAAACACTAGGTGCTCGTGAGTTTCAAATTATACTGTCTTTTGAATTATATGCGTCAGCATTTTGCCACACAAAAATCTTTTTTTTCTGACAATTTATCCCCTGAACTACACAACTTGTCACACTTCTGGCCAGACCGAGTTTTCGGAAGTGTCTGTACATGCACTGCTCATACATGTTTTTTCTAAGGAAATCAGTTTAGAAGATAAAAGAACCTATATAAAACACTTCTGGCCAGCATGTGGGAGCAAAAGCAGTAAAAGGTTCCAGCATCAGACTCTAGATGACAAGGTGTCGATAGTTCCGGGTACAGTGTAAAGAAAGAGTTTGTAGGTTAAGTTCAAGAACACACGTAGTTCAAACGGCAAAGCGTAAATTGTTTCTAAAATAAAGTGATTTATTTGGGAATTACCCGAACAAAACCACGAGAGCCGGGTTGCAAAAAGGTGTGCCTTTCATGCAATCTTGGCCAATGAAATACTAACTTATTCCTCTTAGCATCCCAAAGCTTCACATCTCCATCATTGCTGCCCGTCAAGAAAAAGCTTGAATTGGGGATGGTAGATATTTTGGTGACACTCCCTTCATGTAGATAAGAATCAAATCAGTTCAAAGTTCTAATCATGTTGAAGTAGTTATAAGCCACATTACCTGAGTGAGCCTTTGGTATGTACCAAAGCATTCCATTTCTATTTTGGTCCCCAGTTTTGCTCCGCATATCAACAGAAGATGAAGCATTCATGTTATGCTCTCCAGCATCCAAGTGTTTGTGTTTCTTAGTCCTTCCGGTAGCTATGTAGCGAAAGTCATGAAGCCCAACGTCACCACCTTTTCCACCAGTTACAATGAGAGGAGAAACAGAACCGCTTCCTATATCATTATCAAAAACAGAAAGCGAGCGGGCACCACCTGAAACAACATGGATAAATATTAACTTCATAAGAACTACATATTGATAGGAATTATAAGTGCATCTAGGCATGTCAGTTATCCATGACATTATTCACACATATATATACATATAATCATACTCATCAAAACTGAGGTGCCACCTCTTAAAACAATACAACAATTGAGGAGTACATATTTAATATTGTTGCAAGAGGCCTAGAGAATTACTAAATTGATTCAAATTTCATGATGACACATCCACGTACACGTTTCCTCATCTTTCAATGGCATTTCAATTTTGGTTTTCCACCCCCCACCAAGATCACAAATGCATTCTCCTCACACTAAAGCATATAGCTGAATCGCCGGCACTGACATCATTTTTCACATTCACAGTGACAGACTAAGGTGGATACATTATCCTACAGGGCACTCCAGATCATCTTATATGCCTTTAAAATAAGTGCGTCCTCCAAACTTAAGAAATCACAGAAATAGTTTGCCAGAGACTTGAACAAAACAAACCTTCATGACACATTATTGAAGCTTGAGATGTAACTGGAGGAGCAAGGGTATCCCAAACAACTACATTAACACCATTGGAGCTATACCCTGCAGCAGCAACAATTGATCCACTTGCCGTAACATAAGTCACATCCCTACAAGAACTCAATATAATCAAAAGGCAACTCAAATTAAAGGGCTATGGGTATGAGACATATAGAAATGCCAACAATAATTGGATCTCTCAAGTAACAATCCATAGAGAATTTTGCACTCATTCGGACATCAGTGTAAAATAGCATGTTTTAAAAGAAAAATAAATGATTTTCTCGCCGACAACAGAAAAAAACTAAGCAAATCTAGGAACCATCTAAAAATGGTAATAGTCTTGGCCTTTAAATATGATGTTAGCATGCGAGGAAAAACAGAAGAAAAGGACCAAGACGAAGGTTTCTGTAGGATTTCATCAGTTCTATTAGGAAAACAAAATGTATACTTACGTATATGCCACCTCAGGCAGAAAATTCTAAAATTAATAGTCTCTCAAAAGTTAAAATGCAGACTATATGGATCATGTAAGAAACAGATTACATACGCAGTATGATTGTTAAAGCAGACAGAAGATTCTGTAGGATGAATATTACTCCTTCCTCCAACTTCAAGTTGCCATGTGCACACACTTCCATCTAATGCAGCTGTTACGAATCTATGCCCACAGTGGTCAAAATGCACAGCAGACACAGAGGCAAGAGCATATGGTGGAGGAACATTTGCAGCTGGAAGTACACCATAGGTAGCAGTAGCTATGTCCTTTCCAAACTGACAATTAACCATATTTTTTATTAACTTCCAATTTAAACAGTAACATCGAGCAGGTAAAGGAATTTCAAAGTTTTACACAAATGGAGCATGCAAATAGATTCCTACTTTGCTAACACATAAATTTTATATTAATTTTGCTCTTTACAATTTATCGATGGATAAAAACAATAAAATAATGGGCAATAAGGAAAATAACATATCCAGCTGAAGCATCCTTTGCACTACAACAAAAAGTTGTACTATGTGCTGCTAACCAAAGTCCAAAAACCAGTTAGCAGTTAAACTAACTATATATCTGCAGAAAGGATTTTGTATAAGTTTAAAGCTTTAAGCATGAAAATTATGATTAAATTTTCAAGAATATAGCATTATACTTATTTGTATCATCTAAACATAAGATATTGCACAAAATTGCAAATGAATGCATAAGTGAAGTTCTGGAATAAAGGTTCTCTAATAACAACAAAAAGGACAAATATAGCAAAAGGTCAATTGATTTAAGAAATGCAACAGATATATTTATGTTGTCAACTGGAGTGTTTTTTTTTTATATGAGTTGGGGAAGTGGGGAAAGGAAGATAATAAAGACTAGTTTTTTGGGTGATCCAAGTTTGAATCCTAGTCAACCCAATCTTCACCTTTATAAAAGTGGGGATACCACTTGAGCTACAAGACTCATGGTGAGTGTGGTTGTCCAAATGAAGCTAGTCCTATCTGGTTAGTATAAAGTTTAAAGTAAAACAAAAAAAAAAAAAAAAAAAAAAGCACAATGCTCTTGCTTAAGCAAAACAAAAAAAGAAAAAAAACCTAAACAAAAAAGAAAAGAAAATTGCACAACTACTACTTAAACAATCAGAATTTTTAAAAGAAAATGCAAGTGGAAACACATAAAAATGTTGATTAAGGGTAAGAGAAATATACCTCCCACAGGTATATGTGAGTATTGCTAGAACCAACCAAGAACATGGGCCTAGATGGATGAGATGCAAATGCCATTGTCCTCACATTGTCCACTGTTGCAGGTGGATCAAGAAACTCATCAAAACTTTCTTGGAACCCCCAACCAAGGCTAGATGCTCCCACACCAGCATAGCCAGGAATACCAAAGGCTCCACCACCTGTAAAATTTGCTCCTGGTCTCGCCAATGCACCCGCACCAATTGTGGCTCCACCCAATCCAAGGTGGATACCCTTCTTACGCCCCAGGCCCACACCAGGAGAAACACATGTAAGAACTGGGATAGAATCTGATCCCGCCCACCCATTGTGGGGCCAATCAGCTTCTCCCCAGATACACTCATTTTTGTCTCTATCAAGAATTCCATCTTCCCAGTTGAAAAAAATTATCCCCTGAATTCAAAAACAGTAGCATATGTTTGACTAAACATCAATCAAGAAATCATATATTATATGGAAGACAGTCTTTTAAATGCAACAATAAGACACAAGCACCTGTGTAACATAGAAAACACCTAGATAACAGCACAACAGTACAAATTTATGATAAAAGGCAGAAGATGTAGAAACAAGTTAAAACTCTATTTCATGCAAAATTGAACAGGTAATTAGAGATACACTTTTTTATCATTGACTAATCTATGCTATATTGCTTCCCATAACGAGTACACAAGTAATAACAAATATCCTTAGTTTTCAAAAATAATGGACACGTTTCAAAACTGGCAGTAGGTACAATCCAGAAACAAAATAATGTGCTAGAAGCCTAAACATGGCAATAGGAGATTTCGCAATAATCATGATGGACCACTGAAGAAAAACATAACCAGATCAAGAGGTCGATTCAGACCTTCTTATTGCTAGCAAGTGCAGCTTGACATTGATCGATGGAGTTTATGCACAAACCCTGCTCCAAAATTGTAACGGTGAGGGAAAAAATAAATGGCTTTGTATGAAATTGTAATACTATATTTATAGTGAGATTAGAGTAGAAGAGGTACCTCCAGAAGTTCTCCATTTCTTCTAAATATTTCTTTAGGGTTTTGAAAAGGCATAACCTTCTTTAAGTTGTTAACATCTTTGTCACCACAGCTTTTGAAAGGATGATCGTTTGGGGATAGACATGCTAAAGGTGATCCACTTGCACGACTAGGACTACCAAGCTTATCATCTCTATCCCAAGTTTCCTCAGATTCAAACTCTTTTGTGATGCTCGCATATGCCTCACTCCATCCACTAGATGACTTCTGCTTAAAATAAGGCAGCCACTTGTGATATTCTTTTAAAAAGGCTCCACGAGTCATTTTTGGACCAGTGCAAATTTGCCTTAATATTTCAAGATCTGGCAACTTCTTGTCATTGTCCAACATATGTTCAGCCATCTGATAATTATCATCAGCTCCTGGTTGCAACCGTCCATCTTCAAAGTATAAAAATTTATTTCTGTTTGAAATATTTATTTCTTGAAGAAGGTATGTTGCAAACTGCTTTGAACAATAAATGGATATATCTGAGCATGTGAGCTTTAGAAACTCAACCAAATTGCTAGAAGCCGCTTGAAACTGTAAATTATTTTCATTGACTTCAGATACAGGCAGAGACGGGGAGGAACAACTTCCCTCAAGTACTTCAGACATTGCACAAAGTTGATGTTCCAAAAATTTAGACATGTGGACCCACAAAGTAGAACTCAAAATATTCCACGTCTTGTCATCTGGAACTGCTTTATTTTGCTCTTGATTTTGATCCATGAATTCAACATGTGTTCCCACCTCAACACACAGTAAATCATGACCAAGCATCCCCACAATCTTAGCTATAAGTTTGTGCAGATCCTCCATCTTCAACTCTGAGGGACCGCTCCCTCTGATTATTTCAAATAACATAGGTCTTACAGTTACAATAATAGCTTTGAAATTCTTTTGAAGCCAGGCTGAACTAAAAAGTATGTAGTACTCAAACAAACTAAGAATAGTAAATGGTAACTTCAACAAATCTTTTGAGTAGGATCTTAGGAACAACTGCAGCATGGCTCTTAGATGCTTAAATATCCATGCTATCCCTTGATTCGAAAGACCCCAAGCAGAGAGCCAGCAAAATCTGCCTTCACTAGCAAGGCTATTCTGGGTCAAGTATGTTGAGCGAGAGCAGCTTTTGCAAGAGGCAACAACATATTTCACAAACGAGCAGGACATTTCTTCAGTAGCTCTCAAGAGATTGAATGAACTCAAAAACAAACCATCAGGTTCATTACTCTTTTCTTGTGACAGAAATTCCAAAATATAATCTTGCAATATATGGCGTCCAATAAACTCTAGACCATTATGGTGGAAAGATAATACAATCTGGGTACACAACACAGAAACAATTAGATAGCCCACATAGTAAATTGAGAATGCACTAACTATAATCAGCAATAATTACCATGCAAATTAAATGGAGAGGAACCAAAACGAATTGCTGCTGGAAAAATGTAATAGTTGCTGTCAAATTGTCTTCAAACTCCTTCAGTAATTTCCCGAATTCCTGACTGTTGGCCTCCTTGTTTATAAACTCTCCAAAAGATGGCCTATCATTGTCTACACAGCTTGGATGTTCTCTCAACAAACTTGATATGTACTGCATTGCCAAATATAACTTAAAATGTGATGCAATATGACAAGAAGTATCATCTGACATCCAGTTTGAGGAGCTCCCATATATAGATGGCTTCACCATTTCACCAGGAAGATCACAAACAGGACTATGCATCATGCTCCCTTGGGTAGAGCCACCAAAGAGGCTAGCAGATGATGAAAGGCACTCCAATGCTTCAAGCTTGTTTGGGGGGGTGTGGGGGGGGGGGGGGGGGGGAGAGGATTAGGCTTGTTAATGTAAAATTATATTTGAAAAAGGGATACATATCAAATGATGAACAACCAGAAGTACAGCATGATATAACTACCTTATCAAGCACAATATACAATAAAGAGAGTAAGTTGCACAAATTTTAGTTCTAATGTTAAAATCATCATCTTACACAGCAAAAAAGAAGGAATATTTAGATAGAGGTTATGTACTGTTCCATAATCTATAATATCATCAAGACGCCCAATTGACTATGCCTTATGACAGATGAAGTAAAGATTTGAAAATGGAAATCATAAATTATATTATAGCACCATGTAGCATGAGGGAATACAATAGTGTATATGTAAGGATCATTAAATAACACTTTGTATCAAATTTACAGCTTAAAGTTAAAATACAGCAAAGTAGATAAGACCAAATAAATTGCACAAAATACTTACAGGTAGGCCACATCTGCTGAAGGAAGTAATATTCATGAGAGCTGCCCACTGACATAGAGTAGCAGCATTTAACTCTCCAATAGCATTTCTCATGCTAGTCTTTGTTGCCAACATTAGGCAATACTGACCAATGCTTGGATCCAGAAAAGAGGCATGAGATGACGAAACCATAAAAATATTAACCTCTGAACCCACTTCAAGGCTGAGCATTCTCAGAAAAGATTGATAAAAATTTCCCAATAGCCACTGCCCAAGACCAAGAACAATGACATGAGCCATCCGAATCCCAGCATAAAAGGAACATGATAGAAATATGAAATAGGTACTAAATTTCTAATGCTAAAAACGTATTATAGCTCCCTACCTCTAGAAAACTAGCCATCCAAAAGTCGCCTTTTGATAGTGCAGATGGGAGAAGAAACTTCAAGATAAGGTTGTGTTCTAATGGCCCACCACATCCCTCTACGAGACGACAAATTACAAGAGCAAGCTGTCCATCTCCAAGGTTTTTAGCACAGACCGTCACAGCTGAAGAAGCATCTCCACCAAGCAAAAAGAAAGCGACTGCTAGCTCCAGTTGATGTTTTCCCAATAATACATAAGCATTTTTTATAGCTGCAGCCTTATTCTTTTCCTCCTGTAAAGAATAAGTTCAAAGAAATAAGAATAATATTGGCTATCATAGCCAAAAATTAATGTTTACCATAAAAAACTAAACATTTTGCAAGATAAAGACAATATTCAGTTAAACTATGGTCAAGTTTCTTTACCATGATTACACGTAGCCTCCTTGAGCTGGTGGCTGTCTAATATAGGCATAGATTAACAACCTATTTGCTATAAGGATTTTGGTGAGACAGAAAAGAAATAGCTAAAGGAAAACAGTTCTAGGCTGTTTTCTAAAGAAAATGCTAGAGGTAATTAAAACGTGAAAGAGAATGAAATGCAACTGGCTATGGGTACTGACATCCAAAAAGGATAAGCACATAGTTTCAATCAACCAATCAAAATCCCAAAGAAGGTGGATAACTGTAGAAAACCACCGAGTACCTCAAAGTTTCTACACAGAAATCCCGCTAATGGTTTATCCTTTTCGTCTTTGCTTATTTTGAAGAGGCCAGCCAAAACTTGAAGCCTGTTCAGTGCGATGTAAAGGAGCGTACATGCTTTAGCATCTTTGTTCTTCATATACCGTTGTCTAGCCAGCCTCTCCATCTGCAGTGAGAGATATGCTTTCAAACTGAAAAGTACAAAGGAAATAAAGTACAAAGGAAATAAAATATCTTTCATGATATCCATAGAAGGAAGATGATTTACATACACGCAAACAAACATATATATAGACTGGTTACATCTTCATCCAAAAGATTATAAATGTCTAGCAATTTCTCATTGTGTTGATAATTGGCAATTGCAGGCACACGCATATATGATTTGCACCAGGGGCTGTGTTAAGAGCTGATGAGTCATTGGCTATATATTAGACCACTTTAATTGCTGTGTGGATGCCCGATGGCAAAACCAACAGGAATGAGAAAAAGCCCCCTGGCATAGCTCTTAAACCACATTGCAGATTAGGATATTCTATTGCCACATGTCACCTCTCTCGTTAGTTTTCATATATCAGGCCTTCTTTCAGAAATTTATGAATGAGTTTGAGAACTCCATATTCAACTCAAAACTTCAGCAATGATGTTAATTGTTACCATTATGAAATCGGAAGGTTAAAGATAAATCTAGTTCCAATATCTTGTCAAGCTGCACAACTGATCAATATGATAATGTGCAGTAGAAGTGTAGAACTGTCATCAACAGATTGAAAACAGGCTAATCAAGAAACAATGGCTATTTGAGACAGACGTGATCAAACAACAGCAAACCATCTAAGAAAACACACTCTTTATATGTCAGTTTATATAAGAATCAACTTCACGGAACTACAAATATCATCATATGAAGGAGAAAAGGTAAAAGATATAGAAGCCTATACCAGTTGATCTGATGACAATAAAATGCTACCAGGAACACAATTTCTTGATTACCTTACAGGCTTATAATCTTAACATAATAACCCATAGGAAGACATAAAAGAATAATCAATAAATTACATAGCAACACAAAGAAACAACTTTCAACTTTTCTTATTCAGTTTGAGGTAAAGTTAAGAGGCACAGAAAAAGCAAATGCAAACATTTAGTCTACTTTTAGAATTGATTCACGACATACCTTAACCCGCAATTGTGACATGTTAGTATACCAGAAGCCAACACCCATACTACGCATTTCTTCCCAAGATGGTTCTGATGGTAGCAGAGAATTAAACAGATTGTCATGACAATCTGAATGAAAAGCCCACCCTATCAGTCCTGAAGAAACAACCAACTCTTCAACCAGCGGCAATCGACTATATCTTTGGGCAAAAAATAGTTGTTGAAACCTCACTGCAACCCAAAATCTTCAAACAAAAATGCTGGTGAGTTTTAAATTTTTTACCAGAATGTTCATAAACAAAAAGAGTATGAACACCCACGACAATTGAAAAATGAAGAAAGAGACACACTGTAACATAAACCGATGCTACTTGGACACTAGATGAAGTTTCTTCGCTATTCAAAATTTCTAAATTTATTTTGATTATAACTTTTTGACTCCATGGTGTCGCGTACAGTAATTAAGCAAGGTCGACTCCAACTATGTCTTGTTCTGGGCTGAATCTGAACCTACACCTTCATTCTATGAAAACAGGTTTTAGAGACTTGGAAACTTCATAACTAGTCATGTATAATCAATGTGGTAAAAGTAACTAAAGAATACTATGTAATGTTATTTTTCACAAGAATGATTCAATGAGTCACATAATTTGTTTTACTCAGTCAACATCAATGTTCCTAATCAATATGTCATTATAATAGCATCTTCGATGAAGATACTGAAGTGATTTCTAAAAAAAAAAAAGTAAAACCAGCCTCACCCAATAAGTAAAGAAAGTAAGAGTATGCTGTCAAACTTATATTAGTTTAAAAATGGACATCTCCTCAGGGTAGATGAAGACGATGCAGACAATTTTATCACTCCACAGCCTGCAGAGCACTAAGACCTTGTGTAAGAAACTCTGGACACGTGAGGCAGGGAAGCACCAAGGGAAGAGGCCGGGCTAGTGATGGTAATGAAACTGTCTTTCAAGCGAAAACATCTCTATCATGTAGATATAGAAGCACCAGGTGAGACAATAAAGCACATTACCCTCACTTTTGGCTTATGGTTAGTTCATTTGAGGTCACTATACGTTTGTACTCCCATTGGCTATCTAATCATCTCAATTTTTTTGTGTGTTTCAATCATTTGCAGAAGTGAGCAGGCTTAATAAAAAAAAAGAACACAAAAATGAAAAGAAGTCCAAATTTACCTTCTACCAGATTCATCGAGACTTCCATAGGCAGAACTAGAGGTAGGATTACTAACTTCTTGCAGAAGATCAATTAGGGCAAGACCCTGCATCTTTTCAACTTTAGTTATGTGTCTATGACAACACAATCTTTCAAGAGCTTTGATAAAGTCATCAAACTCAGATCTTGATGAAGATGAAGACAAGGAAGTACTTAGAGCATCATAACCACCAATAGGGGCAGAGTGCAATAGCCCTGTTTGAAGTTGT
This sequence comes from Scutellaria barbata, assembly GCA_028654395.1. NCBI lineage: Eukaryota > Viridiplantae > Streptophyta > Magnoliopsida > Lamiales > Lamiaceae > Scutellaria > Scutellaria barbata. Next base: position 17,920,627 of record CM053644.1, on the reverse strand, counting down.
GAGCTGCTCCACTGGAATAATTTATCACTTGAACTAGGTGGGAGAAGCCCTTCAACATAATCTGACAAGGGAACTGGTGAAACTATATTGCTGGGCATATTAGCACCATGTCCTTGTTTAGACAGATTGCCAGAAGCAAGGTGCTTAACAAGATGGCGCAAAGCTATTAATGCACGTTTCCAGTTACCTAAAGACATAAAACAATATGATAAAGGAAAAAATAATGAATATTTAGAAACATTTTAACTATCAAAAGTAAGAATTACAAGGTACAACACAGAATGAGCAAAGCAATGGCTGTTAAAATACTTTTTTGTAAATAAATATGTAAGTACATAATGCCATAAAGTAGATGGTGAATCTCCTGAAATCTTGAGCACATAACATTAAGCAGGTTAAAATATATTGAAGTATCAAATATAAGTTGGTATAAAGCATCAATAAGAACAAAAGCTCCATACTAAATTTTACGAGTGTGCCTTTTACTGGGGAAAAAAGGAAACGAAGCATGACAATGGAAAAATAATCTGTTTTCATGCAAGAGCAAATTATAAGTGATGATATTGTTGATAGGTATTCAATCCAGTGATTGTTGTGTGTGTGGGGGGGGGGGGGGGGGGGGCTTGTGAGGGTTATGATTGTGAGAGAAAAGCGGAGTAAACAATTTTCTGCTGAGCATTCCATGGAAATTATCACATTATCAAGTAGTCTGGCAATTGTGAAACCATGCATGCAAAAGAAATTTGAACGGTCGTGTCTCAAATCCAATAGTCAGGCTATCAGCAACCATGCAGCAAATTTAAGGCACATATTTAATGTGTTGTAAAGTTCAGGATTCTTGGAAGTAAATAGAATAACAATTGAAAAAACCAAATTTGTGGATTTCCTTAGTGGAGAAATTTTTCAGGTTAGGTTACATGTAGACAAGTAAACATTGAATTACACCCTTAAAAATACATTTTCAAGTGCTATTGTAGCATCTGCTTTTCTAATCAAAATCTAATGCATATTGCAGACTGATTTGCTGGTATCACAGTCCTTAAAGTAGCAATTAAAAATTGCCATCAGACTTCTCAAAAAATCATGCCCACCACTACAGGATCCATTGCCCATTAGATATTCCTTTACCCATAGCAGATGATTCTAATATGCAGCAGAGTATTCATTTGGTATACTAAAAGCTAAAAACAAAAATAAAGAACCTTCATTGCCAGCATGCTATTTACCTATTTGTAGGCAGAAGTCGATCTGTTTGAAAGTTCAAAATTTTGAGAATGAGTAGTAAAATATATATTCCTAAAGCAACTCTCTGTCATAAATCTTACAATCTATGTGAAACCACTACTCCAGTCACAAGGTGAGAGAGATTTTTAAGTTTCATAGAATGACCAGATTAGTTTAGATGCTTGGATATTTGCCGAAGGATTTAATGCACCTACAATTCTCTTATGGACTTTCAAATTTAGGAGTCATTTAGTCTTGTTCACTGAATTATAATTCTGCATTAAATTACAGGAATTTCCACATGTCTGGATACAGTGTACAATTTGTAAATTTTATGGAGTTTCTCCAGAACTTATCATCTCATAATTTCACAGTACAAATGAGTCACAATAACTGCTTTTGATTTGTGGATATGGGAATCATTCTTCATTATTCTTCATGCTCATTTAAGGTTTAGGTGCAAACGATTTTAAACAATAAAGGGGCAAAAAAAAAAAAGAATCTTTAAAACATAAAAATATTATTAACAATTCCCAACCAGATGTACCTGAACACAAGTTATTCAAGAGTGCCTCAGGGTGAAAAAGAGGGAGATATCCTCCTAACATTTCAGCTATTTCTGACATGCTCCAAAAACATTTTCCAGTAACTAAACTGTACGTTGATTGGTCGCTATCAGCATTTACAATGGATTTTAAATCATCTTTAGAATTCATCTTTGCAGAGGGTTGTGACTGATATTGTCCTCCAATATTAACTGGAGCTCTTTTAGAATTGTTAAGATTTGGAGAAAACCCATCGTCATTGCAGCCAGCACGGTCAGGTAACGACAAAAAGTGACTGAAAAGACTAAAATACTCATCATGAACTACTACGGCTGTGCCCTTAGGGCCCCAAAGGAAGTCCGAAATAGCAGGCACATCACTGTTAACTGCAATGCAAATCCAAGTGTTTCTTTCCAAAGGCTTCTCAGATTTCAACACATCTTGACCCCCACGGCGTCTTGAAGCATATGTCCGCAGTTCATTTCGTAAACAAACACCAAGTAATAACTGGCCAATTCCCAAGCTTAACCATTTAAAAGCAACAATCTCGCCATCAATAAATAGTTTATCTTCCAGCATGAAGCTGCCTGCTCTTTTCACATGCATGCATTCCCATATGCAAAGTGTATTAGAGTTGGTTGGGTGATCCGTAGAAGAGGCAGTTGCAATCTTTTGACCACAAGCACTTGGAGAAACTGCCAGGATAGGACCTTGCTGGGAAGCAAGCACAGCAACAAGAGCCCAGTTTGTATCTGAGTTCAAAGTATGAGATGGCTTGCTCCTCCACAATTTCAAGGTGCCATTAAAGTAACCAGTTACCATATGATATGCATAAAAGCTGCTGCCCATTTCGTTGGCATAGCTCAGCTTCTGCTCTACAGATGACACCAAATCACTTGGGCAGACCACAGCACAACTTGTAACCTTGTCATCATTGTGAGGAACAGGAAAGACAGATGAGCAAGGATCAACTGACACAAAGTATTTCTTACCAAAGAAATCACTTTCAAATGTTTCCCAGTGCTCCATTGAACACCTCCTTTGTGAATTGTACCAATGGATGGTAATTTCCCATGATAAAGCCATGAAACTATCCATACATAATGCTATCAGCAGGAATTTACTAGAAACAAAGTTCCCATTACAATTAGAAGGCAAAGGAATTGAGCTGACTCTACTGACCCCTTGTTCATGACCTTCCATCCTGAACGGAATAGAAAATAAATTGTGAAAAGGGATTTTCCCTTTGTTATTTCTCTTAGTCTTAACTATGAAACAATCGATACCATTGGCATGTCCCATGAGAAGTACACGGTCCTCACCTAGCACTGCAGGTGCCCAACTCAAGCACGTGTAATTTGGAGACTGATTGATGACAGAAATATGTCCACAGAGTTTCCAGGAGGGAGTTGATATTGGCAGACCTATATGACTATTGAAAAAGGTAGAAAATGACCAGAAAAGAAGCATACCATTTCCATCTAAAGAAGCAGCAAGTTCAACTTCAAACGAAAAAGGATGAATTGCTATTTGTAAAATTTTTCCACTGTGACCTTCAACTTCTAGTAATCCTTTGGCACAAGCTGTCAGAGAACTTTTGTTGTCATTGGCAGATTTCCCTTCTACGCTAGCTGATGCTTGAGAATATAACTGAGTCCAGGAAAATGAATTACAAGGTAGCAATTGAACAAAAGAACAAACAGCTGGTGCTGTAGAAACTTGACTTCTCATGATGAAAACTTTGTGAACAAGAAATTGGCTTGCTTTCTTTTCAAGACCAACATAATCCTGCTTCTTCCATAAAGTGACCCTTGGGAATCTCACTGGAGCATAATCATCAAGACAATGAACAGCCCACATTGTTGTCATTCTGTCAGGACCTAAACCAATTAACCACTCACACCTACCAACCATACCATGCTGAAGATTGTCTAAGCATGAGAAATAGCAAACATTTTCATCAATAATTGCCACACCTTCAGCTTCTGTCGCCCAGCTCACAAACACATCAGAGCCCAGAAAACAGTTCAGGGTTTGGTTTACCTCTATTACAGCAAGGACACAAAAAGATAACTTTGTTGTTTTCTGGTCACTGTTATCTTTTCCAGCTTTTCTAATCTTTCCATCATCAATTTCACCCCATAACCTAACAACTCCATCGAGGCAGCAAGTTAACAAGATTGGCCTTAGAGCATGCCTCGAATGCTTGCTTGATGGCTTTCCTGTTGATGGCCTCCATTGTATCATCCTAACAGGCATTGGATGATGAAGCTCAGTTTGTAGATATTTAGAATGTCCATCAAATTGACAAACTAAAACACATTTTCTTGCATCATTTTCTAGAGAAGATGAACTTCCATCTTGAACTTCACTCCATGGTGCAGTTGCAGAAAGACCATTGACAGACCAGGTGGCAGAGACAAGAACTTGAGGAACTTCTGGTTTGAATGACCAGGCTATTTCCCATGATTTCTCCTTCCTTCTCCATGATACCACCTCAATGCCTCCTGAAATTATTCCATCCCCTGAACCTGTCCATCGGATGGCCTCCACCTTCATGGATTGCATAAGCAATGCAGTCTGACTCCAACAAAAAGAACCTGAATATCAGTAAATAAGTTCATATTCGATTTCAAGGGAGGGAAGGGTCAGACAGAGAGAGAAAGAGTCTACCAAACACATGATGACTAATGCATTCACTAGATTGGTGTATATTAGTGGAAACTGATCATATTCAATGCCAGCAATGCTACTGTTTTTTAAATTAAAGTTCGGAACATTAAAAAGTTAAACCCATTACTCCGGTTTCATCCCAGCCTTTTAATAAAATTTTGCATTCCAAAATCATTAATCCAGAAAACTGTGGCAATTGATCCAATTCCACACAGTATGCTACCTCCCCCCTGCCCCCAATGCAGACCTTATCAACATTCACATTTGAGTTACAATACAATGGTCCATTGACCATTCTTTGACATCCATAGCCAACCAAAAAACATTGCTATCATCTATTAACGTATGCAAAAGTAAAGTGCATGCCTTATACATACAAGTATACCTCTGAGTTTCAGTACCATGATAATTAAATCAGGAAATCAGACCTAATAGATTCCCAACAAAGTTGAAATAATCTAAATAGATATGACGTTACCACTGGAAGTACGTAACTATGCAAAATGTCAAAGTTCCATAAATTTCATTATTTTCGAGTTCAGTTTCGCATAGCTCAAGTGTAACCCAATGCATGAACGCTCACTTCTTACCGAGCTCCACCATCATCTTAAGAGTAATAAAGCACGGTAAACTCAAAGGAGAACTACCTAATCATGAAACCTAATATTCCATTTGGATTGATTGTCACCTCCACAAATTTCAGCTCACACTTTTTAAATCCATTTGCTTAAACCGAAACAGTAATTCCTCTTAACTAAGCCATTTAAATGAAAATTCAAAACAGTAGTACAAATTAAATACTCAAACAATGACGAACTTACTGCTCGAATATTCGTCTTCACAGTATGAAAACAACACAATGCGATCACCCAACGCCACCGCAAGTTCACCGGTGGATGGCGTGGCGGGGGACCAACACACGGCTGAGACATAACCGTTGGTCGCTCGAGATAGCTCGATTACTTGCCGATAAATCGGGCCAATTTTCGTTTCGGCCTTCAGCAGAGGGTTTGGGAAGTGAGAGATGACTACAAGCGACGAGGCGGCATACGCGATCCATGACTGTCCGTCAAAGTCCGGCAGAAAATCGGCGGCCAGTTCGGATCCGGATCGGTGTGGGGCAGGTGGAATTATCTCGGATTTGATTAACTGGAGAGGTAGGTGGGAAGTGATATCGAATGGTGGTGGTGGTGGTGGTGGTGGCGAGGAAGAAGCAGCAGCCACCGCCGAAGTGACCTCTTCCATTGTCGGGTGAAGAAGGAGCAATTGCTCAGATTTATTATTTTCGTGCAATTTAAGACAATTAATTCAAAAAAATAAAATATGTAAGGGTATTTAATACTATCATTTACGTCTAATTATTTGAAAATAATCCGATCAATGATCTCTCTAAATATGTTAAGTCAATTAATGAGATGATAGGAAGATAATGAAAAAGATAAATATTTGAATTAACAGTTTACAAAATTGAAGAGATATTATATATAGGCCCCGACAATAATACCATAATTGACATAAGAGATTTTTTTTTAATTAAATGATACTTTTATTACAATTTTTATCTAGTAATTAATTCATAAATTATAAATAGGATATGTATAATTATAAAAAATACTAAAAAAATAATATTATATAATTCAAAATGGAAGGTAGGTCTTTAAAATAAGGACTAAAGGTATAGATATTCTACAATTTATTCTAATATAGTCTTTATTTATTATTTTAAGCGGGTTAAATGTAAGTTATATATTGTTTGTAAATACTAAAATATAATCACTGTGTGCAAACATGAACTACACAATATATATATATATATATAAGTGGTCTTTTTTTTATTTCAAAAAATGATGGTATGCAAATGTACTTGGTATACTTCCATATTCATGGTAATACTGAATCCGTCATTATTTTTATAATAAATTAGAAAATTTATGAAATTACATTTCTATAAATGTTCAAAATCACTACACACCGAGTGTCTTAAATATTTTTTTATGTAACCCTATGAACATGTAAATAAATTAAAATTTGTGTAACGTAGATTACACGAAAATTAATTCTTTACCCAATCGTTTTATAATATCTTATACAAAAAAAATCTCATTACACATTATTTACAACACGAAAATTAATTCTTTACACAATCTTTTTATAATATCTTATACAAAAAAAATCTCATTACACATTACTTACAACGATTACACGAATAACCTTTTAAAAGTACATTACATGAAATTTTACTTAATGCCTTACACTAAAAAATTAACCAAATGAATATAATCCATTACACAGAAAATGTCTTACACAATTTTTTTAAAAATTTTCGTCTAAGCGTAATTAAAAAAAAAAAGAATTATTACATAAAACTTTGTACAAAAATCAAAAAATAATAAAAATTATTACACGAATTTTTGTTATTTAGTTACAAAGGCAATAGAAAATAAATTGTTACACGAAAATTCATGTAAAACAATATTACAGAATTTTCACGCAAAAGGGTAAAAAAAAATTATCACAAGGGTAAAATTGAAATGAATTGGGATGTGTCTAGAATTTTTGTAAATTATAAATATTTTAATTGAGGTGCATTTAGAATTGGGGTGTATTTGGAAAAACAGGAGGTATGGATAGTCCCGCTCTATATGGATTTCGATTATGGTCATAGAGACCAATTTTTAGTATTTTGTCTATATGGACGATATTATAAGGAGAAAGACCTTAAATTACCATAAAATGTTTTAAAGAATACAATTCTATCACATGATATAGTTTTCTTACTTTTATATCATAAAATATTTTAAATAATATTTTGGGAAAAAAAGTTGTTTTATCCTCTAATTTATCTCGTTGGATTTTTCATTATTTATTTTTCATTTTTTGATTTTAATTTTCTATATTTAAAAAATATCATTTTAAGTCCTCTAACTCGCTTATAGTAGGAAACTGTTTTTTTTTATTTAAATTTAATTTTAACATTAGTTTTTTTTTTAAGTTGAGAGAATATTAATTTTTTTATCATAAATTTATATTTTTCTTCTAATATGCCTATATTAATATTAATAAATAAAATGATTTATTTTTCATCCCTATATGTGGATTAGTGTTTTGTTATTAATTAATAATATTAATAATTTGGGATCCCAAACTTAGACATATTAGTACAAAAAAATATTTTTTAATTATTAAAATTTAGTATTCTCTCACTTAACTTTTTTTTTTTTTTTTGATGTTATAGATGAATTTAATTAAAGAAATAAAAAGTTACATGTAGGAGGTAAGATGACTAAAAAATAGTAATTTTTAAACATATATGACTAAAAATCAAAATGTGAAAAATAAAGGAGAAAAAATACAGTGAAGTAAACTTAAACGACAAAAAACTTTTTTCCCTAATATTTTTCTACCACAAAATGCCTTTGATTGACTCTTATTAATACTTTAAATTTTAGGGTAAATTTTTTATTTTATTGAATTGTGATAGAAAAGTATATTAGTTGTGGTAGAATGGATGATATCCTTACATTATAATGTGTGTATATTGCAGTTATTTATATTTAAATTAAAAGACTTTAAAAGTAAATCATTTTACTTAATACTTCTTTTTCAACCAAAACACACATGTTGCTCCTAATTCTTTTATTTTCATTTGCATTTTGTAAGACGCTGATAGATATTTGTTGATTCTTCATTTTCAACATTTGGTTTATTCTTGTTCTCTTACTAATTTAGTAAGTTTTTCAAAGAATTTATAACATTTTCAAAAGAATCTAAGATTGTTGGTAGTTAATTGTGTTTCAAAGGTATCAATATTTGATCTGCATATGTTTATGAAGATGAATGGTGAATACTCAGTGATGATATTGATCAAAGATAAACATAATAAGCATGAATTAAAAAAATAAATACAAATCATAGCCAAATCAGGTTTATTGTCATCTATGGTAAATTCAATATCCATAACATAATTGACGAAATATATTTGAACATAATTCAATCAGATCTAAACATAGTTTTTAAACAATGAAATATATTTCATAACTAAAAAAAAATATGATTCTTAGACAATTAGATTGAAATATTGTTAATGAACAAGTTCATTAATAGACTTAAATAATGATAACACAAATTATAGCTGAAATAAAATATGAATCATACGACATAAGTTATGATTTTTGTAATTGTAATGCATAAATCAAATTGGAACCTGAAGGAGTTCAGAACTGGATCCAATTATACCAAAACCGGGCTAATTCATCAAGAACCGGTGGTTGCAAGAAGACTGGCGGTTTGAATCTGTTTGGGGGTTAAATTAGGGATTTCGCGAACCCTAACTGATTTAGCAACAAATTGACCGTTTAGTTGTTAGCGATTCTTGTAATTGATAAGGGGCTTTTGTTCAGTACATATAGGCGTATGTATAGTATGAGAATTAGATCGATTCGTTGTGTTTAGAGATAGATTAGATATTTGGGGTTTTCTTTCTACTCGAGGAACCCTAATTCTGCGATTTTCTGTAATTCTCTCTTGATATCGTGTTGTTGAGTAAATTGCCTCTTGGGCTGTGGACGTAGGTGGTATATACACCGAACCACGTAAAAATCTGGTGTTATGTTGATTGTTTTGATCGCTTTTGTTGTCATTTTCATTTTCTGCGCTGCATGTATTTGCATACATGTTCTTGAGTTGGCTGCTGTAAATCTTAACAGTTTTGGCGCCGTCTGTGGGAAAAGAACATGGCAAGAATGGCATCAATCAGATTGGACGTCCCAAAATTCACAGGGAAAGGCGATTTCAACCTGTGGAAAATGCAAATGGAAGCACTACTCGTTCAAAATAATCTGGAATCAGCTCTGACTGATATGCCTGCGAATTCATCCTCTGAGAATGCTGAGAAACGGGCTGACATTTGTAAGAAGGCGAGGAGCGCTTTGATTCTGTGTTTGGGTGATAAGGCCTTGCGTGAAGTATATAAGGAAACAACAGCTGCAGCAATGTGGAAGAAGCTGGATACAATATACCTCGCAAGATCCGTCGCAAACCAATTGTATTTGAAGCAGAAGCTCCTCAATTTCAGAATCCCGGATGAGAAAAGAATTCTTGAAAGGTTGGATGAGTTTGTGAAGATTCTTGATGATCTTGAAAACGTGGGTGAGTAGATGAAGGATAAGGATAAAGCACTTATGTTACTGAATTCACTTCCAAAATCAATGGAATCGTTCAAGGATGCAGTTGTGTATGGCAGGTTCATAAGCCTATCATTAGATGAAGTTATGGTTAAGGGTGGTTCGGTACGGTATACCGAAAAAAAAATTCCATACCGTATACCGTACCGAAATTTTTGGTATGGCAAAAAGCATACCGAAACCGTACCGAAATTTTCGGTATACCGAAATTCGGTATACCGAATTTTCGGTATATTGATAGCCTATACCGTTTGATACCGAATTACCGATTTTTTCGATATACCAAAATTTACCGTCATACCATACCGAAAGTTACCGAAATTACCGAAAATACCGAAAATTACCGAACTTGCCAAAATTTACCCAATTTACCAAAAAAAGTACATATTATGTAAACAAGTCAATGGACAATGATAACATATTCACAACATAACATTAAAAAACAACATAAAATTAAAGTTCACGTCCAAACACAACACATCAAATAATACAAAAAAAAAGGTCAATTCACATAGCAATAATCATGACGATAATAATAATAATAAACTTCATGTCCGAATACAATAATCCAATTGATTTTGAAACTCCAAAACCTCAAGAATCAAAGTGCGAGCCTGTAAAAATTCCAAGTAAATTAGTTGCAAATATTGAAGTTGAAAAATATGTAGATGTAATCTTATTTTCAAAGTTACATTGAAATAAATAAACATAAATATAATCTTACCTTTAAAATTACACCTTAGATAAAGTGGATGTTGGAGACAAAGTTTGAGAACGATCTTGATTGGTATTTGCAACTATAAAAGAATCATGAGAGATTATTAAAATAATTCATATTAGATTAACATAAATAAAAACATGTCAAATAAAAAAAATATTACTCTTTTCAATTTCTTCAATTTCCTTGTATAAATCAAGGTTATCGTCGGTTGGATCCTTATAAAAGTTGAGCTCTTTTCCTCTTAGCCAATCATGAGTGCACACCAATGCTTCTACCATTTTTGGACTCAAACTACTTCTAAATGGATCCACAACCCTTTTGCCCAAACTAAAAGCGGATTCACTAGCAACGGTTGAGCTTGGAATGGCAAAAATATCTTTGACAATACTTGAAAGGATTGGGTACCTAGTTTCACTTCCTTTCCACCATTCCAAAAGATTGAAAGATTGATTCGATCGTTTTTCAATCTCATCCGCTAGGTATTTATCCACTTCATTACATATCTCTTGAAGTTGTTCTTCTTCATTTTGTGCTTCCACATCATTGAACAATTCATCCCAAAGACCATCACTACCACCACCACCACTTGTAATATCATCTCCATCATCACACTCTATTTGCGTACATTGTTTTTCACTATGCAACATATCATTTATACCCTTATACTCCGTCCACAAAGTTACCAAATTTAATCTAACCACATCAATGAACTCTTGAACCTTTGTAGGAGTACCTCCCAATTTCTTGATGCTAACTTTGATCATTTGAAGCTTGTTTCTCGGGTCTAAAACATTGGCAATAAAAATCAAAGGATTCAAGTTATTCCAATTTCCCCAATACTTATCAAATTTCAACTTCATTGCACTTGCAACCTTTTCAAGTATTGGATCAAAATCCTCATTTCTCTTTTTCTCAATCTCAATTTGAAGTGCAATCATTGATTGATATATCAATTGAGAGGTAGGAGTTTTTGATGCACTTAGCTCTAAAGTGGCATCATAGAATTTTTTCAAGAAGTGTACAAAAGCTTTTGCATTCTCCCAATCCTCAATAGTTGGAGGCCCTATTCTTTCTTTACCCTTTTCATCCTTTTCATGAAAATAATTCATAAAAGACAACCATTCTTCGGCCATCCTTTCAAACACTCTTCTATACTTCAATGCAACTTCAAGCATTTTATAGGTTGCATTCCACCTGGTTTTCACATCCATAGGAACAGTTGATGTGCTAGCAAACTTGGCTAGCACGGCAAACTCCCTAAATTTGTTCAATCTAGAAGGGGAAGAATGAATAAAAAAACAACTGCATTCTTTATAGATTTAATCGAAGCATTAAGCTCCTTCAAACCATCCTTAACAATCAAGTTAAGTATATGACATGCACACCTCAAATGCAAGTACTTCCCCTCAAACAACAATGTATTCTCACTTTTCATTCTTTTTTTCAAGTAATCAATAGATGTATCATTAGAAGAAGCATTATCTACCACTATTGAAAATACTTTTTCTATCCCCCACTCCCTCAAACAAACCTCAATCATCTTGCCAATTTCTTCCCCAACATGACTAGTGATTTTTGTGAAGCTAATTATTTTTTTGTGCAACTCCCAATCATTATCCAAAAAGTGAGCAGTAACAACCATGTAATTTATGTTTTGAATGGATGTCCAAGTATCAGTTGTGATACTTACCCTTTGGCCACTAAGCACACTTTTTATTTTACTCTTCTCAACTAAGAATAAATCATAAATCATACCTGCAATTTTCTTTCGATTTGGGATTTTGAATCTCGGTTGCAACTCATGCACAAGACTTACAAACCCCCTCCCTTCAACAGCCCGAAATGACATTTCATCGATAATCACAAACTCTGTAACCTTTAATTCACCCCATTTTTGATTAAAAGTGTGAGGAACCAATGCACTTCCTTGCCCCATGGTCTCATTAGTCAACACAACTTGATTTTTCTCACGCCCACTCGCTTTATATAGTGGACTTGTCTTGCACCTATTCACCAAGTGATTCTTTAATCCACTTGTACTTTCGTAAGCCGCTGGGATCACAACTTTACAATAATTGCATATTCCAATTTGTTGTACACTTCCATTATCCAACTTCGTCATTTTTTTTTCACAATGCATCCAATATTGACTCCTAGATTGTTTAGGAGATATAGGAGGTCTTGATGTCGAATCTGTTCTTGCTCGTTTTTGACTCGAAGACTCATCACGTGTTTCAAATTCCACCGTATTTAATGTTTCAGATTGACTTGGTTGTGGCGTATGAGAAGAATCAGATTCCATTTAATTTAGGGATAATCAGGATGTGAGTAGGTGCTTGGGGAGATTTGTCCCTGAAACCTAGAACCTGCCAAGAAAATGATGAACTTGGATAATGTTCAGAGGAACAATCTGCAAGTTAGAGGAACAATCTAGACAATTAAAGAATTGATTATCACACAAATTACAACTAATTAAATATGAAAAAGCTTTCTATGGAAATGGAGAAAGTTAATTACCTAATTACAGAGTCGATACAACAATATCCGGAAACCCTGCCAAGGACATTTTCTTTGGAAAAAGAGTAGCAAATGTCATCCACCTCAAGTTCACATCATTTTTCAAACAGAACAAGATAAATCTAAAAATAATTAAATTATTGTGAACTAAATTACCAAGTCAGAAGCAGACATCATGCTCCTCAATTGAACAACTTTTAGTTGCACTCTGCATAATTCAATCAGAGAAATCACCTCCGAATGAACCTGGACAAATTAAAAAATATATCAGATTTGATATCAAATACAGAAATCCAAGAATACCCAATTTTTTTGGTATTGCAATAGAATTTGAAGGTTATTACCTGTTAACACAATTCTCGAGTTGGAACAAGAATTAAAGAGGCAGGGGCGACATTCTTTTTCGAAGGTGAATCAGCAAAGAGTTTCTGAAGCAATGGAAGCAAATAAGCTAACGTTTTTCCAGAGCCGGTTTTTGCTCGGGCAACCACATCTTTACCGAAATGAGAAGTGAGAACTTGTAATAGGGTTTTGTTGAGATAGGGCAAAATAGGAAGAAATTTGGGTATATTTAAAATAATAATAATAATATTATTAATATTAATATATTTCGGTATATACCGAAATACCGAAATTTTCAGTATCGCCATACCGATACCGTACCGAAAATCTTCGGTACGGTATCGTACCGTACCGAAAGTTTCGATATACCGAAATTTTTGATATTTTCGGTATTTTTCGACACGGTATGTACGGTATACCGAAATTTTCGATATTTTGCCCAGCCCTAGTTATGGTTGCTCTTAAAACTAAGGTGCTTCAAAATGCAGCTGATACCAAGAACTAACCATTGGGAGAAGGGTTAAATATCAAGGCTAAGGGCCCTAGGAAGAATCAAGAAATGAAGAAAAACTCTAATCCGCATCCACAAAAAGGCAAGTTTGGAGAAGGATTCAAGAAAACAAGAAAGTGCTATTCATGCCACAAGGTTGGACACCTTAAAGGAACTGTCCGGAGAAGGCTAATAACAAGCTACAAACTAAGACACCAGAGGCGGCAGTAGCTGAAAACAACAACTATGAATTTGCTGAAATGTTATGCATCTCCACGGCTGATATATCCGAGGAGTGGGTATTGGACTCAGGCTGCAGCTTCCATATGTGTCCAAGGAAGGAGTTGTTTTCAGAATTGATGGAGGAGTCAAGTGGATCAGTACTGTTAGGGAATGATCAATCGTGTAAGGTAAAAGGAGTGGGAACAATCACTCTTAAACTGCATGATGGAGCTGTGAAGGTGCTGACCCAAGTAAGGTACATTTCAGACTTGAAAATGAATCTCATATCCCTTGGATCTTTAAATAATGCAAGATATGAGTTCCATACAAAGCAATGACAAATCCAGGTAACAAAAGCTGGAAAAATAGTGCTGACAGGAAACAAAAGAAATGGATTGAATATTCTCTGTGGTTCCACCTTGCTGGGAGAATTGCAGGCTGCAATGAGTCTTGAAGATGTCAACCTTTGGCATAAGAGGCTCGGTCATATTGGAAACAAAGGTCTAATAATGCTATCAAAGAAAGGTGTCCTCGGAGAAGGCATTGCAAAGGAAGTTGAAGCATGTGATCATTGTGCTATGGGTAAAGCAAAGAAATTATCTTATCCTAGTGGCAGCCATCATTCAAAATCACCACTGGAATATGTCCATTCGGACATATGGGGTCCAGCAAGAACCATGACACATAGAGGTGCAAAATATTTTATAAGCATAATTGATGATTTTTCAAGGAAACTTTGGGTATTCACACTGAAAAACAAGAGTGATGCATTCCTTACCTTCAAACAATGGCTTCAAAATCAAGAGAATTTGACTTGTGAGAGTTTAAAATTTTTAAGATCTGACAATGGACTTGAATATTTGTCTATGGAGTTTCAGGATTTCTGCAAGACCAAAGGCATTATCAGGCATAGAACTGTTCCAACTAATCCATAGCAAAACGGAGTTGCTAAAAGAATGAACCGTACATTGTTGGAGAGAGTAAAAAGTATGCTTTTGGATGCCAAGTTACCTAAAAGCTTCTAGGGAGAAGCAGTATCTACTGCAACACAATTGATCAACAAGTCACCCTCTTCAGCTATTGACTTCAAGTGCCCGGATGAACTATGGTATGGCTCTCCAATCACTTACTCAAATCTTAAGGTTTTTGGATGTCTTGAATTTGCTCATATTAAGCAGGATAAATTGGATCCTAGAGCTTTGAGATGCATTTTTATTGGTTATCCAAGTGGGGTTAAGGGATACAAGTTATGGTGTCTTGAGAATGGATACCAAAGGTGTTTCATCAACCGGGATGTAGTGTTCAGGAAGAAGATTATGGGATATGCAGGCTCTGAACATGGAGCTCAGGACATGGAAATAGCTGTGCAGATGGAAGATGATAATCTTCAAAATTCTGAAACACCTACTGAAAACCAAGGTCAAGGAAATCAGCAAGAGAATTCAGATCAGGAAGCTGGTGATCAGGCTGAAAATGATGAAGCTCAGACTGAGGGAAATCCTAGATGATCTAGCTCATAGCCTGAGAAACTATAGGCTAGCTAGGGATCGTGAAATGAGGAGAATAACTCCATCTAACAGATTTGGAGATGCTGATATTGCTTCATATGTACTGACTGTGGCAGAAGACATTGAGTATGAAGAACCACAAAGTTATAACCAAGCTATGACCTCTAAGGAAAGAGATGATTGGTATAAAGCTATGCAAGAGGAGCTTGAGTCTCTCAAGAAGAATAACACCTGGAAGTTAGTAAATAGACCACAAAATCAAAAAATTATTGGTAGTAAGTGGATCTTCAAGAAAAAGATTGAAATGGCTGGAACAGAAAATGTTAGATTCAATACAAGGTTAGTGGCTCAAGGTTTTGCACAAATGGAGGGTATTGACTTCAATGAAGTGTTTTCCTCAGTAGTAAAACACTGCTCCATCAGGTTGTTGTTGGCTATAACAGTACAATGGAATATGGAATTGCACCAATTGGATGTTAAAACAGCCTTTCTCCATGGCTACTTAGAAGAAGTGATATATATGAAGCAACCACAAGGCTTCATTGCTCCAAGAAATGAGTCTAAGGTGTGTCTACTTCAAAGGTCTCTTTATGGACTCAAACAGAGTCCTAGGCCATGGTATAGGAGGTTCAGTGATTACATGACTGAGATTGGCCTTCAAAGATGTTCTTATGACAGCTGTGTTTACTTTGAGAAAGAGGGAGATCAAATAGTGACTTATCTACTAATCTATGTTGATGATATGCTCATAGCAAGTAGGAGCATTAATAAGATTCAAAATCTGAAAAGGAAGCTAAGTGCACAATTTGAGATGAAGGATCTTGGTGAAGTAAGAAGGATACTTGGAATGGATATTTTCAGAGATAGAATGGCTGGGAGTTTACTCTTGAATCAAGCAGATTGTATGAAGAAGATACTGAATAGATTCAGCCTGCAGCAAGCTAAAACCACTCTAACACCCTTAAGTCAAAGCATTAAGTTGTCAAAACAGCAAGCTCCTCAAACTCCACAAGATATAAGATATATGGAAGGAATTCCCTATGCTAGTGGAGTAGGTAGTGTTATGTACTTAATGATTTGCAGCAGACCGGACTTGGCCTATGGAATGAGTGCTGTGAGTAGGTTCATATCAAATCCAAGCAAATATCATTGGGAAGCCTTGAAGTGGATGTTGAGATACATAAAAGGAACAACTCAGCTAGGCTTAAGGTTTACTAAGCAAGGTAAGGATGAGCTCAGTTCTGCAGTGTAGGGATATGTTGATTCGGACTTTGCTGCAAATATGGACACTCGAAGGTCTTTGTCTGGTTATGTGTTCACCTGTTTTGGTAGAGCAATCAGTTGGAGAAGTACTCATCAGTCCATGGTAGCTTTATCAACTACGAAGGCTGAGTTCATGGCTGTAACCGAAGCTATCAAGGAAGCAATATGGTTAAGAGGAATGGTTCAAGAGATGGGGTTGAGTCAGGAAAAGATAACCATATTTTGTGATAGCCAAAGCGCTCTTCATCTTGCAAAACACCAAGTGTTTCATAATCGATCCAAACATATAAATGTAAAGTTACACTTTGTGAGGGACATCATTGAGGGAGGAGTAATAGAAATGAAGAAAATAAGTACAGAAGAAAATTCTACGGATATGCTTACCAAGGCGTTGTGTAGTGGAAAGCTAAAGCACTGCATGCAGCTAGTAGGTGTAATGGTTTGATTTCTCTGCACTTATGATAGAACCGTTGTTGTTTGGGTGTTGTGGTAGCTAGTTGATAAACAAATTGGTTACATTTAGATTTAGGAGGAGGAATTGTAATGCATAAATCAAATTGGAACCTGAAGGAGTTCAGAACTGGATCCAATTGTACCAAAACCGGGCTAATTCATCAAGAACCGGTGGTTGCAAGAAGACTGGCGGTTTGAATCTATTTGGGGGTTAAATTAGGGATTTCGCGAACCCTAACTGATTTAGCAACAAATTGACCGTTTAGTTGTTAGCGATTCTTGTAATTGATAAGGGGCTTTTGTTCAGTACATATAGGCGCATGTATAGTATGAGAATTAGATCGATTCGTTGTGTTTAGAGATAGATTAGATATTTGGGGTTTTCTTTCTACTCGAGGAACCCTAATTCTGCGATTTTCTGTAATTCTCTCTTGATATCGTGTTGTTGAGTAAATTGTCTCTTGGGCCGTGGACGTAGGTGGTATATACACCGAACCACGTAAAAATCTGGTGTTGTGTTGATTGTTTTGATCGCTTTTGTTGCCATTTTCATTTTCTGCGCTGCATGTATTTGCATGCATGTACTTGAGTTGGCTGCTGTAAATCTTAACAGTAATAGTATTATTAAGGATGCATACTATTTACTCATATGAATTATAATTTATCTGTACTTTTATGTTTGATGAGGCAATTATTATAATGGGTCTCATCAAATATTTTAAAAGGTTTGGTCTCATTAAATAGATTTTTTATTAGCACAATCGAATTTTACAAGGTTATAGGAAAAAAAAAAGTGGGAACGAACATTTTTAGTTAATTTCTATAAGAAAAGCCTATCTTATTTGTCTTTTCTTGATTTTTGTTATTTTTTAATTATTTCGATCCATCATACTCTATATTATAGTATGGTATAAATTTGGATGATGAGAGTTGGTTAAAATGATAACTAGAGTTTGGATGACGAGTTAATGTAATGAACAATCCGATATTGTTTTTTTATAATTGAAATTGTTTCATGTGATAAACAACCCGATATTGTTTCTATATAATTGAAATTGCTGCGAAACAATTTTGTTATGCTGATTTGAAACGAAATTAGTTAGAAATGCTCACACGTGGCGTGAAACTATAGGCTATTCCTTATCCATCCGAATACAGGCTCACCAATACTGTACAATTACTGCCGCATCCAGCTCGCCAGTCCCACGAAGAAAACACCTGGACTAGTGAATCCCCAAATTACCCCTGTACGGCTCGCCCATCAACAAAACGAGCACTCAATACAAAATTCAAAGCAAATGGGCAATGGCACTTCCGTTATTATGAGAAATATCACGGGCAAAGGCTATTAACAAGCATCACTCTCTTCAAATTCTCCTTCAAATTAACCGCCAAAACAAAATATGCACGTCATGTTGACTGCAATTCTCTCCATTTCCCCATGCGAAGTTTGTCACCCAACGAGTTTTCATGTTATGATATTGAGCGAGTTTAGTGTATGTAAGACGTAATTGTATTGAATCGAACCGTAGGAAACTTCATCATCGCAGCAACTTTTTTGGTTTCTAGAATTCCATTTCCTTCTTAAATACTGCATGCTCTCTGTTTTGGCAGTGTTTATTCCTCCATCATTTTCTCTCAGCTCTAGAGCTCCTTAGTCACTCTCTCTCTCTGCATCATGTCTACGGAGACTGCTCACGAAATATCCGGTGATGATTCCGAACTAAAAACCTCATCGGAAGATCCGGCATCGGAGGAAACCGAAGCTGTGCAAAATGTCGCCGATGTTTTGAAAAATGTTCTCGACCTTACAAATGTTAGCTCCTATTCCAATATCTCAGCTAAGACCGAGCAGGATGACGAAAAAACTGGCGAGCAACAGATGAACGTGGACACGGATTCAAACACGAAGTTTCAGAGCAGTAGCAACGATGGAGGATCAGATAATAGAGAATCTGAGATAGCGCCTGCTAGGACGTTGTCGATGCTGAAACCGTCGCCTAGCGTGGGATCGAGTTTGGAGAGTCTTTTGGAAGTGTCGAGCGGGGGATCTGGAAAGAAGAATGGCTCGGAAACTGGCTCAGCTACTTCGATGATGGATGAGGCATGGGAGCAGCTCGGAAAAGCCTACGCCACCTTCAAAGGACAGAGAGTTGGTGCGATCGCGGCCTATTCTGAGACAGGGACCGATACGTTAAATTACAATCAGGTAGTGATATATCATGCAATTCTGCAGAAGAATACATTTCATACATACGCTTACACTTACAATATTCATAAAATTTTAAGAAATGGTATGCTAGACATAGATATTTTCACTTTACTGTCCTTATAATTGTTGAGAAGTATTTATTAATAAGTTACTTCTTCAGATATAAACTGAAACATATAATATTCCTGTGAAGGATTGAGAACACTTAGTAGGTGGGATTTCATTATCCAATTAACTGTTACAAAGTGTATAGTGGAAAGCGCTGCTTTATGGATGCACACTGCTCTTTCTAATAGATTTCAAATGCTCATCTTCTCAGGAATCTGTTGTGATTCTGTGATATTTCAGGTCCCCCTTTCCTTTTGTCATTTGTGTAGATTTGGCTTCATTTAATTTTGTTTTTCTTATTTCTCCTGTTTTATAGCAAGTTAATATACTCATCAATCTTCGTACATCATAGATTTTGTTGGCGTCCAATCTACTCTTTGAATTCTAACTGATGATCGATAATATCATCAGGGGATTTAACATCAGTAACTTCCATATACTGTATAAGAAACAATTAACATGCATGATATGTTCCTCGAGCTGGTAATTTGGTAGTTCACAGCTTAGAATAGCAGTTCTGACATTTTGGTGATGTACAGGTATTCGTGAGAGATTTTGTTCCGTGTGGATTGGCTTTCCTGATGAAAACTGATCCGGATGTGGAGATAGTGAAAAATTTTCTGTTGAAAACCCTCCACCTCCAAGGATGGGAGAAGAGAATAGATAATTTCACACTTGGAGAAGGTGTGATGCCTGCAAGCTTTAAGGTTATCCAAGACCCTATTCGTAAGAAGGAGGTTCTACAAGCAGACTTTGGAGGCAGTGCAATTGGAAGAGTTGCACCAGTGGATTCGGGATTCTGGTGGATTATATTGCTGCGTTCATATACTAAATGCACACATGATTATTCTCTATCAGAGTTGCCTGAGGTGCAGAGAGGAATGAAACTGATACTCAACCTGTGTCTCTCTGATGGATTCGATACATTTCCTACACTCTTATGTGCAGATGGATGTAGCATGATTGACAGACGGATGGTAGACTTCCTTCCATCTCCACACATTCTTATTCCCATGTTATATTCTGTTTTTTGGTTAATGTTGAAGAAACTAGTTTAATGGTGCATGCTTGTATTTTCTGTTGATTTGGAGTACTCCAAAAGTGATATTGCACATGTTATCTTTCACTAGTCGTGTGGTTTTGCCCACAACTGTTGCATTTCAATTGATATTTGCTTTTGGTTGCATTTTTTCTGGACAGGGAATTTATGGATATCCAATAGAAATCCAGGCACTCTTCTTTTTTGCACTGAGATGTGCAAGTCAGCTGCTTAAACCCGAGCATGATGGTAAGGAGTTGATTGAGCGCATAGATAAACGGATCACTGCTCTGAGTTATCATATACAGAATTACTACTGGCTTGACTTCACTCAACTGAATAACATTTATCGCTACAAAACTGAGGAATATTCTCACACTGCTGTTAACAAATTCAATGTCATCCCTGATTCAATCCCAGAATGGGTGTTTGAATTCATGCCATTGAGGGGAGGGTATTTCATTGGCAATGTGAGCCCAGCCCGAATGGATTTTAGATGGTTTTTGGTTGGAAATTGCATTGCAATCTTAAGCTGTTTAGCAACGCCAGCACAGGCTACAGCAGTAATGGATCTGATTGAGGAGCGATGGGCTGACTTAATCGGGGAGATGCCCCTGAAAATCGTGTATCCAGCACTTGAGGGCCATGAATGGAGGATTGTTACTGGTTGTGATCCAAAGAACACAAGATGGAGTTATCACAATGGGGGTTCTTGGCCAGGTTAGAATTCATCTTTGAAGCATATATAATATCTTCTCTTGCTAATGGATCAAGTGTGTAAATAAAAGGTCATTAAATTAATGTATGGTTTTGCAGTTCTTCTATGGCTACTGACAGCAGCAAGCATAAAAACTGGGAGGCCTCAGATAGCAAAGAAAGCCATAGAAATGGTGGAGCAGCGACTGGCGAAAGACGGATGGCCAGAATACTACGATGGGATCACAGGGCGATACATAGGAAAGCAGGCGAGGAAGTATCAGACGTGGTCCATCACAGGATATCTGGTTGCAAAGCTTATGATAGAGAACCCATCCAATCTACTCCTCGTTTCTCTTGAAGAGGACAAAAAGATTGCAAAGCCGAAGCTCACCCGTTCTACCTCATGGAGTAAGTAAGCCTTTTCCTTGCTTTTATTTCCCGATTTGCAGATAGTTAACTACTTTTAAACATCTCTCTATTGTTCTGTTATCTGCTTGCTGATTCCATCAATAATCTTGGTTAGAAATGTTGTTTATGAGTTGTTTTAATCGCCCCCATGATCAGATATTTGGGACGGCAATTTGATAAGTTTTGATTATTCGACACACGTAATATACCCAATCGAACCTAAGAATATCTTTTTGTAATTGCCAAAAAATCCATGCACAAACAACAACGCTATTACAAGGCAGAGAATATTACTAAACCATATCATATCCATCATATTCTCCACCATCTTATTCCTCTTATTGTATTCCTATTTCCACCCACATATTCAGTTTTTCATTCTTCATCTCTCCTCCTCCATCACTTCTCTACAAGAAAAAAAAATTAAAAAATTAATTAGGTGGAAGATGAGAGGTAAGGGGGCGGAAGAGAAGAGGTGTGGATTGAAAGTGGACAGAGCAGCGAGCTGGGTGGGGAGCAGCGTGGCTACTGTGTTCTTCTCCTCACTGGAGAAGTGCTCCTGCATTAACATCTCAACGGTCGATTCCGACGTGGACGAGGAAGCCAATCATCGCCCACTTATGCTCACTAACTTACCTTCTTTCACAACCCATCCCTCGTCCACCACCACATAATCCTCACAACCCATCCCTCGCCCATCACCACATAATCCCCCTTTCTCTATTCACTTTTCATTTTATATTTTTCAAAATACAGTCTGAACGACTTCTCTCATCAATATTGTCAGATATGTATTTAAATATAATTCTTTTTATATCATAATTATTGTGTAAAAATCCTTCTTATTTTTCTTATTTTTTTGAGGTCTATGTGCACTGCTAAAAATATTAACAACATAACATCGAGTAATATGTTCCGATTAGGTTGCAGAAATTTTAAGCTATTTTAATCAAATTCTGACCAAAATAATATTTTTGGATATGTATTTTTAAATTATATTTTATCGTCACGGCTTGTTACACTTTACTATGTATGTAAAAATGCTGGTGGAAAATTCTGTAGCATACTTCCAAGGAGAGCAGTGCACATGACATTTGCAAGGGTATATATGTCTTTCCAATCTTTTTTCCCTATTACATACAAACCTGAAACCACCAAGCAATTGATGAGGAATACCTATGATTGGTTGTATTTTCGACTTGAATTCTTGATGTTTGGTGTGGTGGCACAAATCACTGTGCAGATTGGGGTCTCCTGATTGACTTTGATGAGTTTATAAATTTTATCAGTTTTGTTTGGTTTTGAAAGAATTTGGAGGAACCAACCTCATGGATTTCTAAAATCAATTTCACCCCAATTTTGTTCAATTTATCCCCAAACTCCGTTTTCGGTCAAGATCCATAAAAAATAGTTTTTTTTTTTGTCTTTTTAACTTCTGTTCGTTTTAAAATATTCAACTCAATTTATTTTAAAATATATTCCTGACTAATTCTACTATACACCAGTGATATTAACATGCAAACTTTTTTTATTATGGTAAATTACACAAGGTAAGTTTTATCTTTTGAGTTGTGTTGTTAGTTAGTTGTGGGCTTGTGGAATGCATTGAACTTTTCTAAAAGACTAAAATGCACATAGAGCATTTCTTGCTACATGTATTTGATTTTGTTTGAATCACATCACACCAACAATTGTGGTAATTTAATTAAACTACACAATTAATTTCATATTTGTATAAATTAAATCATTGTAAATTAGTATTTAATTTAAACAAATAGTGTGATCAAGGTAATTAATATTTGTTTCGACTAAAATTAGTATTTATAATATATTATTTAATTAATTAATCAATACAGTTAATTTAAATACTAATATTAAATATTACATTAAATTAAAATTTGTAAGTATTTAATTAATTAATCACATTCTCCGTTTAATTTAAATAATAATATTAAATGTGAAATTAAATTAAACTGTAACGTAAATATTTATTTTAATATTAAATATTAATATTTATATTGAAATGTATTTATTTTGTTAATGTTAATCGTGTATTAAAACATCACATCAAATCAAAAAATTGTTTGACATATGAAAGTCCATCTAAATCGAAATGATTTATTTATACCAAAATCCATCAAAATCGACTATATATAAATGATGAGATACGAAAATTGATAGAATTCAAATCCAACATGTCTACCACACTAAATCTTATACCATGGATGAAGATATATCCAAATTATAATTTTTATAATAAAAAAATTGTGATATTACTAATAAATCATATGCAAGTAGGATGCAACTCATATCCAATTAAATAGCATGTCACCAATATAAGATCAAATAACATGCAACCAATCAATTCGATGACATAGCATGCAATAAAATAACATGCAACCAATCAATATCAATGACCTAGTATGTCATCGATGCAATGACCTATCATGATAAGTCAATTAATAATAAACATTATCGAAGTAACTACACAACGCCAACCAACCAATATCGAAGACATAGCATGCAATCGATGCAATTAAAAATAATTACCATACAACACCATAATATGATGCAATCAATATATAATGAAATAACATGCAATGACCTAACATGACAAATCAATTAATAATAATTACCATACAACACTGTAATAGAATGCAAGCAATATATAATTAAATAGCATGCAACCAACCAATATTGATGACATAAACCACATGATTAATTTCATATTTGTGTAAATTATACCAGTGGTGATGTAAATTAAATATTTATAATTTAGTTTTAAATTTAAACTAGTGGTATGATCAAGATAATTAATATTTATTTAGGCTAAAATTAATATTTGCAATGTAGTATTTAATTAAATTAATCAACACGATTAATTTAAATACTAATATTAAATATGAAATTAAATTAAACTGAAACGCAAAAAATTATTTTAATATTTAATATTAGTATTTAAATCAAAACATATATATTTTCTTAATGTTAATCATTGATTAAGAAATCACATCAAATCAAAAAATGACTTCAGATACGAAAATTCATCTAAATCGAATATTAATTTTATATTTGTGTAAATTATACCAGCTTTGATAAATTCATACACGAATTTTTAAGGAAAAGACATATTAAATTTAATTTTTTTTCCTTACATGAAAATATGTCTTTTCCTTAAAAATTCGTGTAAGAATTTATCAAAGCCAAATGGATGGTCAAGACTTACACGAAAAATTGCATGTGAGTGTCATTTACTGTCAATTTCTGTAGTGGGTGGCAGCAATGATGTGATGACATGGTTGACTTGTTCAATTTTGGGGCATTTGATGACTAAAATATAAGGGAAGTGGTAATTTGGGACAATCCCTAAATTTTGTGGCATATTGGGCCAAATTATAAGGTTTTGTGCCACAGTGGGCCATTGTCTCTTATTAATAATAATACATGACCATACAACACCAAGGATGCAACAAATATGTTTTATCTACCAAATCAATCTAACCACATTAATCAATTTATTACTTACCAAATTAACCACATAACACCCAAATTTATGATAATTAATGATAATTAATTAATGATAATTACATATCAAATTAATCACGTAACAACAAAATCAATTAACGCACAATAAAATCTAAATGGATGCACAAATTTTATGGGATGTACATACTAATTAATTAATAATAATGGATAATTAATAATAATACATTTAAATTGATGCACAATTTTTTTTTCATTGGATGCAAGAACGAATTTTGAGACAGATGCAACATAAAATAATAATGATGATTATATCTACACAAAATAAAACATATCAAATATGAGTCTCAAATAATTCATTATCACACGCTGCATAATACATGAAGATTTAATTACATTTTTTATGATTGCTATTGACTGATAGATATAATAGTTGGAGAAGGTAGATATAAACTATATCATAAAAACTTTTATACAACTGGTGTACGGATTTAGGATCCGTATACCTGACCCGACCTAGCCTCCACGTGCGTGCACGTGCCCCCACGCCCCTGGGTGGATGTGCTCAAACCCATCCAAATTCGCTCCAAGTGCTAGACCTTTATGTTATGTTAAGCATACCTTTATATTATATTAAATATATCTTTATGTTATGTTAGTCATACCTTTATGGCCTTTATATTATATTAAGTATACATTTATACAATGTTAAGCATATCTTTATGTTGTGTTAAGCATACCTTTAGAATTTTT
Organism: Scutellaria barbata; assembly: GCA_028654395.1. Classification (NCBI taxonomy): domain Eukaryota; kingdom Viridiplantae; phylum Streptophyta; class Magnoliopsida; order Lamiales; family Lamiaceae; genus Scutellaria; species Scutellaria barbata. The sequence goes on along the minus strand of CM053644.1, from coordinate 17,894,784 downwards.
ATATTATATTAAACATACATTTATGTTAAATTAACCATACCTTTATATAACATTAAGTATACTTTTATGTTATGTTAAGCATACATTTATGGTTTTATGTTGTGTTAAATATATCTTTAGGGTTTTTATGTTATGTTAAACATACTTTTATGTTATGTTAGTCATACTTTTTAATTATGTTAGTTGTACATTTATGTATTATATAAAAGTATGACTAATATTAATTAAAGGTATGCGTAATATTTACTTAAAAGTATATATGTACAAATTAGGATTTTTAAAAAAAAAATTAAAATATTACATAAAGGCATGCTAAGACAGTAGAAATAGATTCTAATCACACAAGATTTAATAAATAATTTACTACACTTAAAAATTATTCGAAAAGTGTTCTTAAATTATTTTATCTTATAAAATTCATCATAAATTATTTAGTTGATGAAACATTTTGAAATTAATAATTTAAACTTCTAATATCATGTACTTCAATATTGTAAAATAATTTTGAAAGATTATAATGGACCGATTTTATACAATTATTCTTCTAAGGTCCAAAATTGTAGAATCTTAAATTCGAAACTGGACTATTTTAAAAAATCATTATAATTCATACATTACTTCAAAAATTATTAAATTACAACCATAAACTCAAAATTTCATGTAGTATAACATACCTAAACAGGTTTGAAAAATTATAATTGACTGAGTTTTTAAAATTATTTTTCTAAGGTCTGAAATTGCATAATTCCAACTCGAATTGGCCTATCTTTGAAAAATAACCATAATTCATAAACTACTTCAAACATTACCAAATTTTAACCATAAACTCAAAATTTCATGTATTATAACATATTAAAACAATTTTGAAAACTCCAAGTATACAATTTTATAAAAATCAACAAAGTAGACTGTCATTACTAATATTTTTTACAACTTGATTAAACTCATTCACTTTCTTAATTAAAATGTAGATTCGACTTTAATAACTCTATTAACCTCAAATAAACCATCTTAACTCAATTTATCACACATGTAATGTGTTTAGACAAGATAATCAAATATGCAAAGACTAAATCAATATGCAATTGCACAATCAACTCCCAAAAGTGACATTTTAAAGATCAACCACATAAAATAAAACTTGACAAATTTCTTCATATTAATAGGAAACCACTCTTGGATCATACATGCAATGAGTTTAGGTAAAAAACATCAAACATGCAAAACTCAACTCAACATGTATTTGCTCAATCAATACTCAAAATGACGTACTTTCGAAGATTAACTACTTATAACAAGGTGTTCAACAAATTTATCACGTTTGTAGGAAATCGCTTTGATCTTATATGCAACTCAAAATTAGAACTTAATCATGCTTCTAAGGAAGAAGATTGATGAGGATTTGCAAAACTTATCTCTTGAATGCACAAACTATGTGTTCTTGAAAACTTGTTTAGAAGAAGCTTCTAATTTGAACTTAATTTTCCATCTTGTCTTGCAATGATCTTAATTCTTCACTTAATTCTTGAAAATGACAGCTTGTTTGAAGATGTGAATAAAAAAAATTTAGGGGAAGAAAAGTGTAGAGAGGAGGAGGAAAATTAGCTAGAAAGAGGTTCCTTGTTTTTCCCCAAAATGAGAAGAGTAAAAATAACTCATAAGGTGTATTTTTCTTTTTATATAAGTAGCAATCTGTGGTGCCATACATGTAGAATTTGATGGAGACATGAGAGATTGAGTATTGTTGCTTAGTTTATCTAATGTGACATAAAAGAATTCATGATTATGATAATGAATTTGTCATTGGTGTAATTTATTGCACATCATATTAAATTCATATAAATTTAATTAAATTGGTGTCATACATAAATAAGATGATATCACTTGAAATTAATTTGCACATCTTTAAATTAGAGTCTTGATAATATTGTGATCACATAATTATGTATAAAGGATTGTTCAGCTTAATATATCTATAAGTCATATAAGTATGTTTGAAAATATATTTAATTTAACACATCATAATAGTCACATGCTTTATTGCACATAAACTATATAATAAAAATCTACCTAAGTATAATTAAACACATAAGTCACATTTTTTTATATATTAATTATTAAAATTATTTTATGTGTAACTATCCTTTTTTTTTTTTTCATTCCATTGCTCGTGCATGTCGAGTGCATTATGATCGAATTTGATTTTTTCGGGTAGCTATCCTGCAAGACTTTTAAATTTAAAGAAACATTAACTCATTTTTTCTTGATAAATTGTAAAGGTTATTAACAACGAATTATTTAAAATAAAATTTGAATAAAAATATGTAATGCAAATTTTTCTGAAAATGAGGTGTTATAAAAAAATGTCCAATTTTTTGAAGAAAAAAATGGATGTTAAAATGTGGCTAAGAAAACTTTTTTTTTTTTAATTATTACAAATAACTGAAATGTAGGTGTTTCAGAATTTGTAGCTATTTAAATGGATTGTTTAAAGTTTAAAGCACACTTATTTATCTATCAAAATTACATTTGAAAGGAGAAAGAAAGAACAGAAAAGAAAAGAAAAATTGCATTAATTAAGAGGACTCGCATATAGTGCTATTTGCAAACTGAAACCAGTGTTTTCATAATCGGACCGGATCGGTCGGTTTAATTGGAAATCGACACGGAAATCGGTCCAAATATACCAAACTAACTATTTTTTCGGTTAAATCGAAAAGAATCGGTCAAAAATCAGTTGAATCGATTATAATTGGGAACCGAAGAACTGAAAAATCAGTTCTTTTTTTTTTTAATAACATCCACTTCTTGTTTTGGGCTATGAAATAATGATCTTTCATCTTTGGGCTTCAAAAGTTAAAAAAGAAACTAAAAAAAGTAAAGAAAACGGCGATCCTTTATATGTTGGATTGAATGAATAATATAGAGAGATAAAACACGCAGCGAAAAACAGGGAGGAGGAGTAGTGGAAAGGAGAGAAGAGACACTTCTGCAAATATAATTTTTTCACTCAATCTAAATACTTTTGTAGTTTGACATTTTATGACTTTATTGTATTTATTTTAATATGAATCATATAAATGCATAACTTTTTTAATGTAATATAAATAATATTAAAAAAAAATAAACAAAAATCATTTTACCTGTTGAACCGGTGAGATCGATTGAACCGTCAATCGGTAGTCAGGAATATTGACTAAAACAACTTGTGCATGATAAGGAGGAGTAAAGTGTAAATAAAAAAAAAGTTGGGTATAGAAAGGTTTAAAAACGTTGTAAAAGTTGAGTTGCCCAAATCTTTCTTTTGAGATGCAAGAATACCTGCAGATTACTGAATTTGATCTGTGGCATGAACCAACTGAAACAAATTCACGCGCACACGCTAAGAAATGGCGCAGACTTCTCCAAACACTTCATTTCCAAGCTATTCGAAATCCCAAACATAAACTATGCCCACAAGCTGCTCGACAATATTCCTAACCCAACTCTCTTCTTCTACAACAAGCTTATCCAAGCCTATTGCTATCATGGCCCGCATTTCCGATGCTTGTCTCTCTATTCTGAAATTCATGATCGATGTTTATCCCCCAACGCAAACTCCTTCACCTTCCTCTTTGCTGCCTGCGCAAAGCTTTCTAGTCCTTCCCTTGCCCAAATGCTCCATGCCCATTTTGTGAAATTCGGGCTGGATTACGATGTCTATGCCTTGACTGCATTGGTTGATATGTATGCTAAAATGGGGTTGTTGCGTTTGGCAAGAATGGTCTTCGATGAGATGGATGGTAAAGAGACGCCTACTTGGAATTCTTTGATCACGGGCTATGCGAAAAAGGGGCATTTGGAGGAGGCGCTGTGTTGTTTCTTGGATATGCCATCGAGGAATGTGGTTTCTTGGACTGCTTTAATATCTGGGTACTCGCAGAATGGGAAGTATAGGGAGGCTTTGGAGATGTATTTGGAGATGGAGAGAGAGGGAATGGTTAGGCCTAATGAGGTGACTGTGGCTAGTGTTCTTCCATCTTGTGCTAATCTTGGTGCGTTGAAGGTGGGACAGAGGATCGAAGCTTATGCTCGTGAGAATGGTTACTTCAAAAATGCATTCGTGAGTAATGCAGTATTGGAGCTCTATGCAAGATGTGGTGTGATTGACAAGGCAATGCAATTGTTTGATGAAATTGGAGGGAAGAGAAATTTGTGCTCTTGGAATACTATGATCATGGGTTTAGCAGTTCATGGCAGATGTGATGAAGCTCTAGAGCTATTAGATCAAATGCTGGTGAGCTTTCTAAACATTTGATAACTAACACTACTTTGTTCAAGCTCTCATAGCTAGTGAAATATTTTCTGATTGTGATGCAGAGAAAAGGAATGAGTCCTGATGATGTCACATTCGTGGGGGCAATCCTTTCTTGTACACATGGAGGGATGGTTGAGAAAGGCCGAGAAGTTTTCAACTCGATGCAGCAAAGATTTTCCATTACACCAAAGCTAGAACACTATGGATGCATGGTTGATCTTCTAGGCCGTGCAGGGATGCTGCAAGAAGCTTATGAACTCATTAAGTCAATGCCAATGAAGCCTGATTCGGTTGTGTGGGGTACGTTGCTAGGGGCGTGTAGTTTTCATGGAAACGTTGAATTGGCTGAGAAAGCTGCAGGGTCACTCTTTAAGTTGGAGCCATGGAATCCTGGGAATTATGTGATTCTTTCGAACGTGTATGCAAAAGCCAGCAGATGGGATGGTGTTGCGAAGCTAAGAAAGATTATGAAAGGTTTGAACGTTGTAAAAGCAGCAGGGCATAGCTTTATTGAGGAAGGAGGAAGACTCCATATGTTCATTGTGGATGATAAGAGTCATCCAAGATCCTATGAGATTTTTGCGGTGTTGGATTATGTCACAGCTGAAATGAAACTTCATAGACACATGAATGGTTTGGATTCCACCATTGATGAAATAAGATATATTCTTTAGACTTCAGGTTTTTCAAGTTTTCATCTGATTAATCCCAGGAGATAAATTCAAATGCGATTACAACTTTTATATACACATTCAAACACAGAGTGGTTAAATTTGGCAACAATCAAGATTGGCTATTGCAAGAGCTGTTTATCTTTTTCTTCAGATATTGAAAGAAACTGGTTCTCAATTCAAGTTCCAATTGTTTCAAATCGAGTGTGCAAACTATTAAAATCTTGCTATCTAGCTCATAATGTTGCAAAGTTTCTCATTGTCATAGATAGGTTAATGTGGTAGCTCAATATATCTCTCATTTTTGCTTCTTTTATCGCCACTCCACTTTGTCGGGAAATTGGTACTTTTCCCGAATGGGTGATAAAACTTGTAGCTTTCGATATCTCTCTTGATAAAAGAAGGTACAAGTTTTTCTCTTCAACCAAAAAAAAAGAAAAAAAAAATCAAGAGTGGAAAAGTGTCTAGTTTGAATTCTTGGAAGAACAAACTTGCTGCCTTCTAAGGTAAAATCTTATTAGTGAGATGGGTCAATATGATAAGATTCTTGTAAAATCGTTTCATGGATATAATTTCATGAGACATATCAATTCATGATCCAGATATGAGATAAAAAAGAAAAGTACAATTTATAATTAGAATAGTGGGTCCCGTGATAATGAAATTATATTAACTATGCAGTCTTAACAAGTTCTTGAATAAAAAAGAAAAATACAATTTATAATTAGAATAGTGGTTCCGTGATAACGAAATTATATTAACTAGTCTTAACAAGTTGTTGGTTCATCAATTAGAATCTTAAAAATTAAAGGATTTCATTACACTTACGTAGTTAAAATTCATTCATACACAATAAATTGATATTAACCTATTTAGGAAGAGAAGCAATATGAGTGTGCACTGTGCACGCCTCGTCATTGTCGTCAATTCAAGTGTACTCTCCGTCTAAAAAATAGAAAAGAAAATAAAGTAATATATAAATAATTATAAACAATTTTTTTTTATAATTAATTATATTTGTTAAAAGTTAGTTATACTGTAACACTCAGCTTCTATACTAATCTTTAATTAGTCAGCACATAGAAACTGAGTGTTTATTTTAAAGAAAGAAAAAGTACAAAGTAAATATGGCACATCTAAGACGCTCTATTTCTCTCACATATATATTCTAACTGCCCATTTGATCAAATACAAAAATACCTACGCATGTCCAATTATTGATTCTGATTTTGATGTGTAGAGGAAATTAGAGTAATGATAAAAAAGCATCTAAGTCAAGCTTCAAAATTTAAAAGGACAAAGTTAGTGCTTTAAGATTTAATAATTACATAAAATTGATATAAGATCGTTTCACGGATATAATTCTATAAAACAAAACTCCACAGTTTAAAACTTAAACTCATTTTCACAATTTGATATTTGTTTTGTTGGTTATGAGTCAGAGTTGATCTGTGCACAAAATTAAATTCGTAAAATGATTTTATACCAATCTTATTTTATAAATAAATTATTGTTTAGGCTAAACTTTTATGTTTGCATGAACTCGTTTAGGCCAACTGCTCTATCAAACTGATCTCATACAAAGAATCACGCAGAAAAAACAAAAGTACAACTCTCTATTATAGATTTAGGAAAAGATTAATTTAAAATAAATGATTATAGTTTTTGAACGAGCAAAGAAGTGTAGGAAAACCTAAGCGTGCTCTAAATTTTGATGATTTTTAGTGAAAAATATTCTTCTGAAAAAGTAACACGAAACATTGCACTTTGTTTTATGATCGATTGTCTACACTCTTGTTTTTCTTTTTTGTTGTTATTTTTATTTATATTTTAAATAAGATTTCGAAAATGGGCTTTTCAGAAATTGTTTTTTCTATTTTATGTATAATTATAAGTCAAAATGCATGATTTCATTTGAATCAGTAAGCAAAGTAGGAGGGCTCTATATGCACTTGATTTACTGTATTATGGAACCCAGTACTAACTACTAATTAGCGATAATTTCTTATGAGACCTTCTCAGGTATTGGGCAACATCTTTAATCTCTCAAATTTATATTGTAAAATCATTTCATATGAATTTTTGTATTACTTAAATATTTCCCCCAACAACTTATCATTACAAAAAAACCCACGTTAGAGGAATCATGAAAGCTGACAAACATAATGTTTTCACTTAGACTTTTCCATCTCTCTCTTCATCAACTATCAAAAAAAACAAATAATATTCACTGGCTTCCAATTTTATTATTAATTTGGTTGATTACTACATTAAAAAGCCCTTCACTTCAGCCACTTCAAAATCATCTCTCTCTCTCTCTCTCTCTCTCTCTCTCTCTCTCTCTCTCATACATGCATGGCAGCCACAATATTCACTGCCCTAGTTTGTGTATGGTTGAGTTTACTATCATTTGATCATAGTGTGCATGCATTCAAAAGATGGCCTGGTGGGAGCTCAACAAGATACTATGACTTTAAGGTATCCTAAAACTCTTCTTCTATTTCAACAATACTTATTAATCTCATTTCTCATAAGTATCAATAAATTTCTATGAATTATACTCAATAGGTTCAAACCAAAAGAGTTACAAAACTATGCAATAGCAAGGACATTGTGACCATCAATGACATGTTTCCTGGACCAGTAGTTTATGCTCAAGAAGATGATCGAGTCATCATTCGTGTCACCAATCAATCACCTTATAATGCCACGATCCACTGGTACGAAAAATTATACCGCTCAATCTTCAAATGCATGCTATAACTTATTTAACAACCTATTTTAATTCAGGCATGGTGTGAGGCAGAGATTGTCATGTTGGTTCGATGGCCCTTCTTACGTAACACAGTGCCCCATCCAACCTGGGCAGACTTTCACTTACGAGTTTACTATCGTTCAACAGAAGGGCACTTTTTTTTGGCATGCTCATGTTTCATGGCTCCGGGCAACAGTCTATGGAGCCTTGGTCGTCTACCCTAAAGCTGGTGTTCCTTATCCCTTTCCTTATCCCTACGAAGAGCATATTATAGTAATAGGTTGGTTGTTACTAAGGATTCTGAATGCTTTCATTATTAATTCAAGATTACTAATGAAATCTTAATTTTCTTGCAAATATATAAAAGGGGAGTATTGGTTGAGGGATCCCATAAAAATTGAGCAGGATGTTCTTACCAGTGGTGGAGCCCCTCCGATCGCGGATGCCTTCACAATCAACGGCCATCCAGGCCCCAATTATAATTGCTCAAGCAATGGTATTTTGTAAATGCTACACTTGTTGAAGTAATTGTATGTTTAGACCTGTTTTCAGCACATTCACTGATATACAACGTTATTATTTCCTCAGATGTGTACAAGATTGATGTAGTACCAGGAAAGACATACCTATTGAGATTAATCAATGCAGGATTGAACACAGAAAACTTCTTTGGAATTGCTAATCACAAACTAACCATAGTTGAAGCTGATGCAGAATACACAAAGCCCTTCACGACAGACAAGGTGATGCTTGGGCCGGGCCAGACCCTCAATGTTCTGGTCACTGCAAACCACCGTATCGGCAGATATTCCATGGCTGTGGGGCCTTACATGTCTGCAAGAAACGTACCATTTCAGAACATAACATCAGTAGCTTATTTTCAGTACTTAGGAGCCACACCAAATAGCTTATCATTACCAGCAGCTCTACCAAGTTTTAATGATAATCTTGCAGTTAAAACTGTAATGGATGGACTAAGAGGGCTAAACACTTCAAATGTTCCAAAAGAAATCGATAGGAATCTTTTTGTCACCATTGGTGTAAATGTGCAGAAGTGCAACAGAAAAAACCCACAGCAAAACTGTCAAGGGCTTAATGGTGGGATAATGGCTGCCTCTATGAATAACATAAGTTTTATCAGGCCTAATGTTTCACTTCTAGAATCTTACTACAGAGACATATATGGGCATTTTACAACTGACTTTCCTGGGGCACCCCTCAGATTCTATGATTTTGTTAACGGGGCACCTAATAATGCTCCTAATGACACAGACTCAATGAATGGAACAAGGGTCTTTGTGCTTGAGTATGGGACTAGGGTGCAGCTCATCTTGCAGGATACTGGAACTGTTTCCACTGAAAATCATCCGATTCATCTTCATGGGTATAGTTTCTATGTTGTTGGCTATGGCAAGGGTAACTACAACCCGGACATAGCTAGTTTGAACTTGGTGGATCCACCATATATGAACACAATTGGAGTTCCTGTTGGGGGATGGGCAGCAATTAGATTTACTGCTGATAATCCAGGTATTGAATATTGATATGATGATACCATTCTCTAACATTGTTCACCAATATTGTAATGCACACACATGCAAAATTGCATTAACATAATTTATAAGACTTGGTTAATTTGGTGTAGGGGCCTGGTTTATGCACTGCCATTTGGAGATACATTTATCATGGGGTTTGTCCTTTGTGTTTATCGTGAAAAATGGGCAAGGACCACTGGAGACCCTTCCTCATCCTCCAGCTGATTATCCTCGGTGCTAGACTATGCAATCAAGACTGGAAACTGAAAATGATAAAAGTCAAAGAGGGATGGTTTTCAATCTCTTCCATGATGGGATTCTTTAATGCAAGTGTGTATTATGATTTATGTGTGGTTGATTTCTTCTTCAGGACATATGATTAGTGAGTTCTAAGGGACAATAATTTTAATAAAAATCTGTTGCTTCAATCTAGATTCATTTGTTTCGTATGTAAGAAATGGAAATGGCATACATCTTAAATTCAATGAAGATGGAGAAGACAAACAGAATGATATTGAAAGTATGCTATAAATATATCCATTCACCCATTGGAAGAACAAAAGCAATAAATTCTCACATTTACATCATGATGCTGTTAGCATTAATAAAGGAGGCAGTAATAAAATAGAAGAAGCTGATATGATAAAAATGGCAAACCAGAATACAAACTGTCTTTTTTTTTTTTTCCGAAAACATGAACTTTCAAGGCTCAAATGGTGAAAATGGTAAAACAAGTGATTAAAGGCTCAAATGGTGAAAATGGTAAAACAAGTGAATACTTTAATCACGTGGCATAGCGGACTACAATTTAAGTATCAGTATGATAAAGCACAATATGATCAAACTCCAACATATGTAATGCAAGAATACATCAATATGACAACTAATGCAAGCCGAGAAAAGGTCTTGCACAATCCTATTTAAGAAAAATTGAAAGACTAGAGAACAAAACCAAGGACTTACAGCTTCAATGGCAGTTTCCCATTGATTTTCAATTTTTATTTGGTTCAAGGTGGTTGAAAAGAAACAAGGTTTAATGAAATCTGGCACAACCAATTGAATGCAAAAGATACATACAATAAAAGCATTAAACCATATGGAAGTACTTATAAACAAATTCACTATATCTCTGTCTTTTGGCTTCTCTCATTAATTTTGTTATTTTTTTATTTATACTACATCTCTTTTGCAGACAGTTGAGAAAGCATTAAATTGAGCAATAAAGCAAGAAAATAGACAAAAGTACCTTAAAGATTCAATGCTGTCTGCTGGGACATAGCTTGGAGCTTCTCAGAAGTACAAGGCACAACACCGTGGTTATATTTAATCAATAATATGACATATTAAATCATCACTAAATGATAAATAGAAACTATGAAATAGTAACAAAGATCATATAAACACATACCTTAGTGTACTATGAAAAGGTCCAACTATTTCACTGCTAATTCTACACATCCCTCTATTTATAGAAGCAAATAAGTACTACCTTAGTAACCATTAACTGGTTGCAGTACAATAGTACTCTGTCCTACAGAGTCTAAATAACAGGAAAGTTTAATTTAATCATTCAACTTGTTAAAAACTTGTTCGAAACCACATATCAGGCTAAAGCTCTCAAAAAATAACACAATGATTGGAATATTGTATCTGACAACTACCTAATGAATCAAAAGTACATATGAAAAGACCTGCTGCGATTTCACGTGTGGGGTAACAAATTACAAACATCTTGCTCAGTGAAAGCACTGAAGACAAATATAAATAAACAAACCTGCGCTCATAACTGTAACAAAACATTACGAGTCCCTTTGGAAGGCATTCTGCTCAAATGAGTATTCCACAACTAAGGTGCGAAGCTTTGTGCTTCTGCAATTGTCATGGGTGAGATACTCATTTGTGCAGGATGTTTTGCAAGGGAGGCAAAACTTCCAAGATTAGCTTCACAAGTATCAGCGGTTAACTGGTAAGGAATCAACAACTGCTGGAGAGAAAGCAAGGAGGCAATAATCCAACAGCAATCATCAAATACAAGTACGTTGCATGATTACTATGTAAATTTCTAAGTGCAATGACATTCACATGTAAATGAAAGTTTTGCACTAATATGTGATTGAAATATGTTGATGAGAAATAAATCATATTCTACATATTTACAAAAAAAAAAAAAAAAAGCAGTATGCACTATCCCATTATATAACATCTATCATACATCATAATTTTTCCACTAACAATCGTCGGTTTTGATGGTTTTGGAGCTTCTCACAACTGCTCTTTTACACCTCAAGATATCTGGTGCTAAACTCGCCCATCAACTTTTTCATATTTGGATTGACAGAAGTTTATCAGAAATTGCAACATCACGAAAAAGAAGTAAAGAATCAAACTTCTTTCTGAAGTCTAAATCTCTCAATGCTCTGCAACGTTGAACAAGAAACCTGTAGGAAAGAAGTTATTAAGAACTGAAGTATACGGAGAGATAAGATACCAAACGAAGTTGGGGCAAAAGGAGAAAAACACCAGACAGATAGATATATGGATCCATGGAGGGCAATCCAAACTGTTGCTTACTCATAGAAGGAAGTCTAGGAGCCATACAATGCAGCCTAAAAACAAAGCACTAGATTTCATCTCACTTACATGGCATGCATATACGTCAACTACAAAAGCTATTTCAGATCATAAGAGAGATTCGAAAACCCAAGACGACAAACATTTGACAATTTACCATGTTATCCGTATCCACTAATATGAGATTTGAATGAGGTCATCAATCTGCAATATTTAAAACAAGAATTGAAATCTAATCAAAAGTGAGGATGATTCAAGTATGATCAACTTGAGAACAAATTAATTATCTCAATACTAATTGAGATATATCATTTCCATTTTGATCCTCTCGAACAATTCCACTATCACTAAAAGGAAAGAAGCCCATTATTTTCGAAACTGCGAGATTGGAGATAATCGTACACAGCTAATAAATTTCAATCTTGCACTCGATGAGATTATTTATGCAATTGATCAATATTATCAAATAGATAAATAAACTAAGTAAATACCTCGCTTTATAGTGATGATTTTTGCGAAGGAAATCAGATAGAAATCTGAGTATCGTGGAATCATCTAAGTTCCCGCCATAGAATGCAATCCCATACCTAAAATGGCGCAAAACAGAAGACAGCTATGAAATTTAAGGATAAGGGGGCACATGCGCAACTGTATGTAGCTGGCTAAATACTACTGTCACAGCGGCGGCGCCGCCCAGCCGCCGGCATGGCTTTTTTCTTCCGCCACCACTGCAGTTATGACCTCAAGGTGGATAGTTTTCAATAAAATAAAATCGTGGGCCTTGAATTGGGCCTTCTAATGGAGCCATGGGCCCATCCTCCTACTCTTCGAGCCCATAAGATGGACAACTGGACTTCTTTCTTAACTTAAAGATGGGAGATGAAAATAATATTTGGGCTTTACCTGTAGCCAACACACTCAAGATTTGGTCAAATTATCCAACAATTTTCTAGTTTTACCAAAATTACAATCACACTCTGTAACAATAAAATAAAATAATATAAATCCATGCAATGATTCAACTATGGTAATTAACATACCCGTTATTCATTAATAATAGTATATTATATTATCATATTTTAAATTTTAAAAGGTTGTATGTTGAAAATTGATCGCTGAATGTGTCTAATTATTATTTTCAAAAACATTGATATCTAATAATCTGACCAAACATTGAGAATGATAAATATAATTTCCTTAGTAATTTTTTGTGGGTAGTGGAATCAATTTCTTGAATTTAATGTTTGAGATGCATGAGTGGATTATAAATTTACCACGATCGTATTTTGGTTGAAGGATTTAAGTAAGGAATTGATTCACAGTAGCAAATTCATTATTAATTTAATATTTGAGTTGATGTAGATTCAAACTCAATCACTTTCATTTTAAACTTATCTTTGAGCAGTTTGAGTGGAATACAAAAGTTCTCCAATTTGGATGATTTGAAGTATATTCATTTCAAATCACTCAATCCAAACACAACCAAAATTAATTAATTACTTAAAACAATTCAAAATAAAGGGGATTGACTTCAAATTGATATTAATTCAAACAATCACCAACAAATTTTATTATTATATATTCAAATCAATCTACAAATCCCTAAACCGAAACATAGTTCTAGTATTTCTTGCTCGACTTTCATTATGCTTGGGAAATGCAAAGAAGAATAAATTTCATGATAAAGTCTCTGTGTATGTATAGCATGAATTAGACAAATAATTTGAATTATCTCTAATTTAAAACTCGTTATATATATATATATATATAACGAGGTTGTCTTAAAAAACATAATTATTTCCCAAAATTTCAAGTATCTCAAAATTTGGAACACGAGTTCGTAACAACGTGCTCACAATCGGTTTATGCATGAGAACACAATTAATCAATTGAAAAAAAAAAATCCGAAAATGATAAATTAACGTTGAGGTTTGTGACTTTTCTGACAATATCTGTAGCAGAAATATGGACAAATTAGGTTTGGTGAAAGAATTGAGAGTAGTGCTTAATTTGGGCTTTATATAATTAATTAATTAATTAGGGAACTATTGTTTGATTTAAAAAAAATAAAATGTGTTCCCATTTGCAATTACACTCACCTCAACAAATCTTCCACTCCATGGAGCAAAATCCGAAGCCCACCCAAGTTTTTCTTGTCTGCCTTTTTCCTTTGTATTTTGTTTTTAGCAGACTTTCTCAATATAATATCACAAATAATTTTTTTTCTTTAACATACATAACATGCATGGCATATTGTATACGGCCTATATAACACGTATAATTCGATCACATATATATATATAGGATCAACCAAAAAAATATTATTGATTAATTAATTGATTTTATGACACGGATCAACCACAAATCAAAAACTAAATTATGAAAATGAGTTTGAATTATATGAATAAGATGGTTTGATGTCACTGAATTATATCTATAAATGGTCTTATATAAGTTCTTGTGTTTATACATATAAGTTTACAAGAAATATTGTAGCATATGATGATGATTATAGAAAGTTGCAAGCTTGAGGAAATTAAATAAACAAAGAAGAGCAAAAAAAGATTGGATGACAAATTGAATGCTTAATTTGGTTGGTAAGCAATATATTTGTCTTGCTCTGCAGCTTCATCCTAAGAGTAGTTGAAGGATGTTTTTTCAGTTAGGAAAAAGGATTAAAAAGTGAGAAAGCATTTGAAAGGATACATATGTTCATATATGCTTAAAGATTTGATCAAGATTTTATTAGACTAATGTGTAAAGGAAACTTAAATAATGAATAAATTAAGTTTCATGCATGTAATAATTAGAATAGTTTAAATTACTTTCTACCTAAAGGAAAAGGGTTTCTTGTGATAATGAATGTTTTGAACATGCAAACACATGAGCTCTTTAGAAGCAAAAAGATGGATATGTTTGCAAAACAATGATGCCTTTCATGTTAAATTTCAAATTTTAAATTATTACAATATTCTTTTAACTTATATGAGACTAGTCTAATATTTCAATATATGTTTCATTTGATATGTTCAAATAATCTGTACATATAATGTATGTTAAATATCATTACTAATTAACTCATAACATGCATTAAAATTACTAAAATGTGTACAAATGAAACATCAAATATAATATGATCATGATCATTTTTTAGTACTTTTTTATAATTTAAAAAAGAAAAAAATAATTTTCCTTTTCTTTTTATTTTCCAAAAAGAATATATATAGTGTAATTTATAGTTGAATGAAGAACAAATTGACCAAACCATAATCCCAAAATATTAGTAATTAATTGCAAATGGATATAAGAAAAAGTTTAGTGGGAATGAGAAGAAAACATCAAGAATGAAAGAATTCCCCCATTCTAGAGTCAAAAAAGTTGAACCCACCAAAGAAGATACATTCACAATGCACTAAAAGGAGAATTAAATAAGATTTGTTTACTTAAAGAAGACAAATCCACACCATAAATTAAACCCTAAAGAAAATCAAAATGTCCAAAGTGATGAGTGCAGTCAAAACAAACAATCCACACCCTTTCCCCTTTTTCCTCCCATCATCCATAAAGTTAGCCAACTCAAAAAAAAGCCAACATACAAACAACTCTAAAAACATCCTTTCTTAGCACCAAAGACAGCTTCAGACAAAGGAGGTGAATTAATTTTCTTCTTCACTTTGCCTTTTTTGTAATAACCCTAAATCTTTTTTCTCTTGAATTTCCAGAAACATCTATGGATAGTGCTCAATGGCCTCAGGTTAGATCATGAGTCCTAATTTCTTAAACTCATTACAATTACATGAAACTATATGCAATATATATATATATATATATATATATATATATATATTCTTGTAATGATCAAATCTAACTTTCTTTGTTAATTAATTTCAGGAATTTGGAGTTGCAAAATCCATGGCAGAAATAGGTGCTTCAAGTGCATGCACAAAGCCAATGGAGAAAAGGGCTAGACCCCAGAAAGACCAAGTGATAAATTGTCCAAGATGCCATTCAACAAACACAAAATTTTGCTATTACAACAACTATAGCCTCACTCAACCCAGATATTTCTGCAAGACCTGCAGAAGGTATTGGACTGAGGGCGGAACCCTAAGGAACGTTCCGGTGGGAGGTGGTTCTAGAAAGAACAAGAAATCAGCCTCGTCTTCATTATCGATGATAACACCATCACCACTCCAATCCCACAAGATTCCTGATCTAAACCCTCCAAGCATGTCCCATTTCTCTTCACAAAACACTAAAATCCATGATCAAGGCCAAGATCTCAACCTTGGTTTTCAAGACTATCACCATCATGGGATTCCTCAGTTTCTTGACCATTTTCCCAAGATTGAGAGCACTATGAACTCGTCATCTTCAGCAAACTCATCCTCATCCAACTCCACCCCACTTTCAGCCCTAAATTTTCTAAGGAATGGGATTGCAGCCAGAGGGTTGAGCTCGTTCATCCCTCTAGCTGCATCTAGCCTTGAAGCTAACGAGGTTTTCACATCAAGTTTTCCCTTTCAAGAATGCAAGCCATCTCTCTCGTTCCCCGTCGATCATGGGAGCCGATATGGAAACCCTAATGTGCATCAAGAAAACATCAATGGAAGCTTGATGTTTACGTTGGGAGCTACGCAACGAAACTCAAGCACAAATGAAGGTGATCAGGATAAGGGGCAAGAGAATTCAAATGGATTTTGGAATGGAATGTTAGGTGGAGGTTCTTGGTGAAAAGAAGAGAGGATAATAACAAGAAATAGGATGAATTGGTTAATTTTCTCCATATTTATTTTCTTCCTTTATTTTTATTTTTGTGTGTGTTTTCTTTACTTATTCTCATGGTTGGTTAGCTATTTGGAGTTGTTTAGAACTAACATACTTCCATACTTGCATAGAGTGTCGTGTATTTCTCAATCTTTTCATTATTCCCACCTTTTAAGCATTGGACTAATTGAAGCTAGCTAGCTAGACATACATATATATAGCTTCCATTAATTGTCTAAAGCGAGCTTTGATTCTTTAGATTCGTCAAACAGTCTCATAAGATCAGTCGAAATCTTTCATCTTCAACTAGATTTGTGCATTATGTTTGATCATCCCTTCATTTAGAAGTTTTTGTCATATATAATAATATTATTCATCTAAAAAAGCTTAAACTATCTAACACCAAGGGAAATAATGCAGTATGATCACTTCCCACACCATGCTTTTTCTTTTTGATGTAGATTCCATGAACTAGACTGTAAAATGATTATCTGGCAAAGACAATAATAATTAGGAGCAGAAGGTATTGCTTTTTTTGGGGATTGCTCCCCATTAGTTATGGCATATGATTATGATCGAGTTATAGTGCATGTTCTTGTGCATAATCACCTTTATCTTTATCAAGGTCTAATAAATTAAAAAAATTATTTAGTTAATATTATACACCTCAAACCCCACCCAAAGAACATAAGAGAAAAATAATAATAATAATTAAAAAAAGAAAAACTAATCCCTAGATAGAAGTGTTTTAAGCAGCTGCGCATGGTTTTAATATTATTTCCAACTTGACTGAGATTCTTCCAGCTAAGAAAGCACTTCATACAAGAGCTACAAATTAAATAACTTCAAATAAGTGTAGTTAAAAATTATACTTGATGATGATGGCCATATATATCTGAGTTTGAATTCTTGATAGCTGACATTTCCAAAAAAAAAAAAGAAAAAAATAGCACCACATATATCAACTTTTGAATAATACTAGCGGGGAAAAAATCTCGTTAAGTAGGCGATATTCGAAAATAATTATGCTAAATCTTATCAAATTCCGATAAACACGACTCATAAACTTAAGGAGTTCTAGTTATTTAGATTACGTTACATCTTATTCTGACTTTAATGTGGAAATTTATAAAAGAAGAAGAAAATTAGTTTTCCAATTCGATAAAATGGCGCCGCAACATTCAAATGATGAGAAATCTCTAAAATATTTGTGGGTCATGTGAGAGTCATGGCCAATTTTTGGTGGATTTGTAAATTTCTTAATAAAATTGGACAATTTTTTGAAGTTACATGACTAAAATTAATATTTTTCAATTAGCAGGACTAATTTCCATCAAAGTCTAACTAATAAGACTAAAAATTACTTTTTCTCGATACTAGCTAGTTAAAAATAACGGTGATTCATTTATAACTTTTGATTGAAATTAAGCTGATGAGTGTGTATATATCTATATATATATATTGTAGTATAATTAATGTAAAAAGGCCAAAGTTAAATTTACCTGCCTCAACCAAAAACCTCACCTAATCAATATTTGGTGATTTATTACATATGTACAGCTAGAGCCATGAGTACCAATTATAGCTAACATGTCATCCATTGTTTACTATTCAAACCACAAAGAAAAATCTGACACAAAACTATAGCACTTTGGAGTACTTAAGGGTCCCTCCAAACATTTCTCTAACCAAGTGTGCCCTAGAATATAATCATCCCAATTGGATTTGTTTTCGGTGGATTTTGATAATTTCTCATTTTCAATAAATAAAGCTGTAAATGAATCGAATCGAGCCAAACACATTACTGTTCAAGCTAATTTTAAATGTTATCTGAGTCTCACAAATTTCAACATGTTTGTACTATACAAGCAGGAGTAAACTAAATACAAGAGTAGTTTGTTTCCATCTATACAAAATTTCTAGTGTGATTATACAACTTGTTACATTCAGTGCTTCAGTTTGAAGGAGGTCCCATAAAACAGTTGAGCAGGATATACTACATGACCAAATGTGCTCATTTTTTCCAGCTTCTACATATGAAGGTACATAGCCATCTTTAAAGATATGGAAGGATCATTGATTCCAACTATTAATTTAAAATCCAGTGGTTTGCAGAAGTCGCAGTTCACTGATCACCGTTGATCCCAAAGATTCGAACCTTGTGCATGTTTGGGAACTTAGCGATAACTAAGATGAGCACTGCAAGTGTGTTGAGGAACAGCATGGGATGTTGGTAGTCGGTTGTATGTGAGGCTATCAAGTATCTGTCAACAACACAAATGGAAACCGATTTAGCCTATAGCAGAGATCAAGGAAGAAATGTAAGATGCAAATAATTGACAGTGGAACCTTCACCCTGATGTACATACGTGATTAATATGTAACGGGAAGTAAAGAATAAGTGCGTTATAGTCCTTTTGCAGCCAGACCAATTTTTTTATTTAAGATTTCTAACTTGCACATAGGAAGAGGGTATTTTGATTATGTTATACTATGAACTTGTCTATCACTTTCATACGTGGTGCTTTCTTTCAAAAGAGGAGCACTAAAAGACCTTTCTGTGATATTGCTGAGGGTTCTATCTAGTTTCTGTAAACATAGACAGCAGATAAAATGCCTTAATCTCAGTATTCCTAATCTTGTCTTCTGGAAACAGAAATATCATCATAGAACTGCCTTTCCCACTAAATAGATTCTTAAAATGGAAAAGCCATACAACCACAAAAACTTGGGGGGTCAAGAACTGGCATGGTAATCGTCAGGTGAGAGAAACCTAAGAGCAAATGAAAAGTTATTCAGAGATAAACACCAAACGCACAGAATTTTGATATATGATACTGGTCTCTCACTATAGTGTCATATCAATAGTTAGTTGAAGTCACCATATATTGTGTCAAAACATATGTCAATCTTCTTCTATCTGGTACAATTTTGATAGACACATAAACACCTGAATTTCAAAAGAGATATAATTGCAAGACATATGAATATGAAACGTTAAGACTAAAGAAGATATGCATGGAGGACTTACAGGACCACAGGAACAACTGTGAGAAACTTTCTATTTCGAGTGAGCTGCTTTCCATGGTCAACTTGCTCCCACCACGTCAACCCATTGTAGATTCCCTGATCATCACCAAACGGGGTTCCTTTTTTCCAATGGAAGAAGTGGTAAGTTACCTAAAAAGAAGCATACACTGTCATGTTGAAAGAAAACATTGGAAGTTTTTTATCACAACAGAAATGTCAAAAACTTTTAAGTATGATGCACCATCATCCTTATGAAGCAACTTTCGAAGCTTTTGATTAAAAACTGCACCCCAGTTTCTAATGGCCATTGGACAATGGATGGAACTACTAAATATGCCCTAGGACAGCAAGAGTTCAATAAGCCTAGAAAAGGGTAAAAATACCACCTCTAGTAACGCGGGAGAAATTACTAGTTACATGAGCAGAGTTCAACACCAAGCACCATCAATAGCTAAAGCATTGTAGAGTTCTAGCCATTACTCAATAGACCAAAACCAAGCACAGAAACTTCTTAACAGCTCGGGAAACCAACAAGTAAAACTATTTTTATGATGACATCTCACCAAATGTAATCATTTTGAGAACACCAAGAACGGAGAAAAAAAGGCACACAACAAAAAATTCAGAATCATATACTAACAATAACAATAGCCAAATAAGCAAAGGCCTAAGATTGCTACCCAAAGGCTCACTTGAGCTACTGTGATAACATACCAAAGTCAATTCATACATCATCACTGCTGCTCGATCATCAATTCTTTTGAATTTAGAATCAAGCTAGACTGTACAAATCATATCACATCAAAAAAGAAAAGATACATGCTACTCCAGCTTGAATCATGAGAAGTATAAATACAGATTGTTGCATGCTGATTTTTCAGAACTCAGGCTAAAATCTGGACTTCACAGTTTACGCCCTAAATTACAGTTACGCGCAGAAACAGAACCTACGACATAATTGAAACTATCCAATCCCAGAGGTACGAAAAACCAAAATAAAATTCAAAACCAATCAAGAATTCACATAACAAAAGAAGCACAAAATAACATTGGTGCAACCGCAAAAAGGCACAAATAAAGAGATGAGATATACATACGAGGAAATGGCCGAGATTGACGACTGTCCACGCCATGCCAGGGGTACAATTGGTAACTGAGAGAACGACGAGCCATGAGAAAAAGAGAATCAATATATACGAAGTCCAAACCCCCGGATAGGTGAACCAGTCGGTGTTCCGGTTCATATCCGCCGGCGGCGCCATTTGCACATACAGCTTTCCCATCATTACCGGTTCCGATCAGATCCGATTGCTACTGTATGAGACCCGACCCGAATTGATTGAGAAAGAGACAGAGATTACACAGTG
Organism: Scutellaria barbata; assembly: GCA_028654395.1. Classification (NCBI taxonomy): domain Eukaryota; kingdom Viridiplantae; phylum Streptophyta; class Magnoliopsida; order Lamiales; family Lamiaceae; genus Scutellaria; species Scutellaria barbata. The sequence continues at coordinate 17,873,791 of CM053644.1, read as the reverse complement.
CGTGAGTGATCAAAAATGGCGATCAAAGACTTGTGCCGTGTTTGTGTTGCTTTTTGTCGCCGGTTTTTAGATAAACTGTGATTTTTTTTTAATAATAATAATTATTTCTGAATTTCTAATTATTTAAAAAATAATACAAGGATAAGAATGAAGCCGTGTAATAAATGATTTCACATTTTTAAATCTGTTGGTGGTTAGTTGTGACAATATAAATATAGATTCAATTTTAATTTACACATAAATATATTTGTATGTATATATGTGAATTACAGATAAATTTATAGTATTTGATATTGCATCTCAACAGTATTTAATAATTTCCCATTCTGCAATATTTAATGTTCTTAGGAATTGAAGAAATGTGTACTTATCTTTCAATATTGTCTTTTCATTAAAGAAAATGCTCATTGTAATTCCAAATATGAGATAACTATCGATGTGAATTATATAAATTAAGTTGAGCGGAAAATATATATTCAAAACATCTTAAATGCAGACCATTATTTGGGCTTGGATTATATTTAACTTGAGAAAAAATCACGTCCATTATCAAAGTAGCAATTGGGCCCATTTATAATTGAGCCCGTTTCCACCACTCTCTGAAAGCCCAAGTTGTAATAGACTAGATTACAAATATTTATAGAATATTTTGAGAAAACTAATCACACTATTACATGACACTAAAATAGTAAAATTTATTTAGAAACATATAAAGGTTGTTTACTTCTTATCATTAATTTGGATATTCATAAAATATAGGCCAAGCTCGGCATTCATTTAAAAGCCTAACATGGTAAAGTCCATCTAAACCTATTTAGAGTAATTTATTTTACTAATGTATATTTTAGTTTTTGATATGTACATAGCCCAAAGTCTCTTAAATGTCCACCATAATCTGTCAAGAATGATATTCTACTTTCAAAATAAGCGTTGCATATAATTTGTTTCAACTTACTAATATTTTTTTAAGAGTGAGGCTTGTGTGCATATGTTGTATGGATTTTAGATCTATACAATGCGGGTCGGATCGGGCCGAATTCGACCCGGATTCGCGCACTTTTTTTTTTTTTTTTTTATCCTGACCTTCATGTTGTGTTAGTCGTTAGTCGTACCTTTATATTATGTTGAACATACCTTTATATTATGTTAAGCATACCTTTATGTAATACTTTAACTTTTTAAAAAATTCCTAATTTTGGCCAAAAAATCCTAATTTTGACGAAAAAACTATAATTTCATCACAAAAAAAATCCTAATTTGTACATATATACCTTTATGTAAATATTATGCATACCTTTAATTAATATTAGTCATACTTTTATATAATACATAAGGTATAACTAACATAATTAAAAGGTATGACTAACGTAATTAAAAGGTATGTTTAACATAATATAAAAGTATGCTTAACATAACATAAAAACCCTAAAAGTATGTTTAATATAACATAAAATCATAAAGGTATGCTTAACATAACATACATGTATGATTAACGTTAAATAAAGGTATGCTTAACGTTGCATAAATGTATGTTTAATATAATATAAAGGTTCTAAAGGTATGACTAACATAACATAAATGTATGACTAATATAATATAAAAGTATGCTTAACATAACATAAAGGTCTAGCACCTGAAGCGAATTTGGGTGGGTTTGAGCGCACCCACCCAGGCGCGTGGGGGCGTTTGGGAGCCCGTGGAGAACGCGTGGAATGCGTGTGGAGGGCGCGTGGATCGGATCGGATAGATCCGTACACCATTTGTATAAAAGTTTTTGTGTTTTTTTAATAATCAAGAAGAATTAATGATTTATCTCCAACTTAATCTATATTTTCACTTACAGAATAATAATAATACTAACAATAATGAAAAACACATTATAAATGAATTAGAAAATTCGGAAAATTTGATTCGTGACTAAGCATTTACATGTCAATACATCCTTTTTCCATATTTGACTTGAAAGGTGTAAATACAGGACAAAAAAATAATAATAATAAAAAATAATTAATTATAATAACAATTATAAGTCAAACTCTTCTTTTATTTGAATTTACAAGCCACGTGAGAAAAGAAAACAAATCTCCTAATTTTACTCCAACTAAATAAGATAACTGATTTAGATAAAATAAGAAAAAAAAATGTTGAAAATCTACATTAATATATATATATATATATATATATATTATTTCAGAAAAATGAAAAGATAAGAAAATATTATATCATTGACGTAGTACAATTTCTTCTGTCATCACACTACTGTCACAAGCAACCACAACTACTAATGAGAATTTATTTTCTTTGTTTCTCAATTTATATTTTAATTTTTATAATTAATTTTAAGAATTTCTTGAACATAGATTAAGATTTAGGATTTCTTCAAAATTGATTAATTGAATATTTTTCATTGTTTCATTTAATTAATTAATTCAATATTTTTATGGTATTTTTCATTATTTCATTTAATTGATTAATTAAATATGTTTCATGGTGTAGCTATGTGTGGTGTAACATGTGAATTGTTAAAAATATCTATATTGATGAGAGGTTAGGTGTTTGAAATAAGAATAGATAAGAAAATCCGTTTATAAAAGATCAATGTTAATGAGGGGTTAGATGTTTGAGATGAGAATTGATAAAAAATATATATATATATATATATATATATATATAGTGGTAACGTGAAAAATGAATTATATGTATAATATAAAATACTAAATATTAAAAAAAATGTTAAAAAAATACGCACGATGCGCATTCTTCAGGTGTATGTTTGATAAAAATTCTATATATATATATAGATATGACATTATGTAACACCATGCATGTTCTCAGAAAAACTCCCCATATTCATATTTTATGAAATTCGATTTAGTATTTAACTAAAAATTAATTAAATTTGAATTTTTTTTATTACTCAAAATTATGATTTACAAGTACTTAAGATCCATGATTTTAAAGATATTATTTCTAATAAACTTTTTATGATTTTGAAGAGTTTTGTGGGATAAGTTACCGAAGAAACCGAACTCGATCACAACTCAATCACGTACACGGATGAAAATAAAAGATAAGAGATTGATAAATTTAAACGTATTCATTAATGTTCATGAATACTTTTAATCATTGTATGAAATTTTACGTATAATCTTTATACATGAATTTATGTGATAAAAATATTTTATGTGAACGTGAATATATCATAGTGAGTATCAAAATATTTTCTGACCCTTACTTATCTATGTATGTAGTTTTTGATATATACATAGATGCTATATAAATATTTTGTCATTAAATTAGAACTTAACGTATCCTATAATTTGTATTTTTAAACATCCTTGTTTGCAATACTTGATCTTCACACATATTCTATGCATTTGTATATGTATTTATATATCACTTCAGAGGTTATTAAACAACATGCGTGTCAACCGTCTAGCACAATCTTAATTAATTTCACGCTGGTTATAATCTATCCAACGTGACACATAAAAAAAAAAAAAAAAAAAATATATATATATATATATATATATTACATATATCAAATATCTAATATATTTATTAATTTTATATTTTATAATTTCAAAAAGTAAAATTATATATCATTAATAGGCATATATTAAGATTTGTCTATATTGAACATTTTAGCATTTTCGATATAAAATATTAAGCAATATATTCATTTTATACCACATAATCTTACATATTAAATGTGTTTTAATATCCTTAAAATAATCTTACAACTACAATTATTTTAAAATAGGGGAAGTTCTCTAGGATCTCAATATGAACAAAATATAATTAATAACTAAATAAGCTTTACCATATTATTGGTTACTCTTTTTTATTTTTTAAGAAAAAAAGGTAAAAAGGTCTGAAATACAAAACATATTAATTCATATAAGAAAATTTAAACATCAATCATAGTCTACAAGTTTGTACATTTCATAAAAAAAAACAAAAAAATAAACCGTTTCACGAATCTTTTTATAAGATAAATTTTTACTTTTTACGACTTAAATTCATTTTCACAATTTAATTTTTATTTTATAAATTATAAATTGTGTTAATCAATCTCATAAAATTAAATTTATAAGATGTTTTATAAGTGTTAGGAGTCTTTAATTTAATATTATATAATCACAAAAAAATTTATACAACTCCATACACCTGACCCAACGCGGTCTATGCACCCTCCACGCGCGATCACACGTCCCCACGCACTTGGGTGGGTGTGCTCAAACCCATCCAAATTCGCTCTAAGTGTTAGACCTTTATGTTATATTAAACATATCTTTATATTATGTTAATCATATCTTTAAGACCTTTATATTATATTAAACATACCTTTATGCAATGTTAAACATACATTTATGGTTTTATGTTATGTTAAGCATGTCTTTAGAGTTTTTATGTTATATTAAACATACCTTTATGTAACGTTAAACATGCATTTATGTTATGTTAAGCATACCTTTATTCCTATGAATGGAATGAACCTAAGAATGGAATGATGATGGGAATGGAATGATATTAAAATATTTATTCCTATGATTAGTATCGCAAAGGAATAGAAAATGAATGAAACAATCATTATAATTATATTTCATATTTGATAACTACAAATAAAACATTAAATCAATTTTTATTCGATCAAATTATCATTCACTATAATTTTATTTTAATATTTTTATTCTATTTAATTTAAATAATATGATATCTTTAATTAATTAAAAAATTATAAAAAATTAATCATTGCACTAATTATAGGTTATACATACCTTCAAATTTTACTATAAAACGTATATTTATTTCACTTTTAAAATGAATAATTTCTAATGACCATTTATGAGACGTAGATTAAAAAGATTTTGAAAAATAAAATTTGAAAAAAACTTGAATGTAATTTATTATTTTTGAGAAAAGATGACTACTTTAGTAAATTATCCAATATATTTTATTAGTTTATGACTTGTTTGAACAAATATTTATTTTAAATTATAAAGTTCTGAATTTCCAAAATCCGAATTGATCCGATCCGTAATACCTGAATCTCTGAAGGAACCGAACCGATGTGACGGAGCAAGTCTGGAGGTTATTTTTTGTAATTTTCCAAAAATCTCTGATCTTTGAAGCAATCCCAGATATTATCTTATCCTCAACTTGCTCTTAACCGTACTCACCCTTATCACAAATATTAAGATATATCATATTTAGATATTTCATTTTTTATTTTATTATTAATATATTAATTTTTTATTATTTACATATTTTTATAGTAGTTAATTATATTATATTTTATGATAATTTTATTAATTATTTTATATGATTTTGTGCTATTAAAATATTACTTTATATTATTTAAAAAATATTTTAGTTAGTTGTAATTTATTTATATATTTTTATATAAACTAGATTATACTTATTTGTATTAATATTATATTCATATTATCTCTATATTTTTAAAAAATTTATATTGATTTTTTATTTTTATTCTATTTATCTACTTAATTTTATTATTTATTTGATTTTTTTATTTTATATTAATTTTATATATTATATTTTTTTATAAATAATTTTATATTATTATACAATTTTATATAATAATTTAATTTTGGGAAGTCAACTTGTATAAAATTAAACTAAATAATGATAAATAATCTAATTAATAAATATAGTTTATTCATTTGTAGGTGAGGAATACATAATACCATAGAGATATGAAGGAATGACCATTCCCTCATCCATGGTAATGACAATTCCTAGTGGAATGATGATTCCCACTTATAAACCATACCAATCAAAGGAATGAGAATGAAGGTAGGAATGATGATTCAATTCCCAACTCATTCCATCATACCAATCATGCCATTATGGTTTTATGCTATGTTAAACATACATTTAAAATTTTTATGTTATGTTAAGTATATCTTTATGTTAACCACGAGCCTTGTAGCTCAAGTGGTATTCCACCTTTATAAAGGTGTAGATTGTGATGACCCGGATTCGAACTCGGGTCACGCAAGTTTTCTAGTTCTTATTGTTTCTCTCCCTTTCACTCCCCCAAACTCATTAAAAAAAACATATTTTTATGTTATGTTAAACATACCTTTATATTATGTTAGCCATACATTTTAATTATGTTAGTTGTACCTTTATGTATTATATAATAGTATGACTAATATTAATTAAAGGTATGTGTAATATTTACATAAACATATATATGTACAAATTAAGATTTTTTTGTGCTAAAATTATAATTTTTTCGTCAAAATTATGGTTTTTTTTTACCAAAATTAGGGTTTTTTTTTAAATTTAAAGTATTACATAAATGTATGTTTAACATAATATAAATGTATGATTAACATAACATAAAAATCAGAATAAAAAAAAAAGAAACACGCGGATTCAGGTCGGATTCGGCCCGACCCGACCCACGTTGTATGAATCCATACAACAGTTGCACACAAGCCCCACTCTTATAGAAGAGTAAGAAATGATCAGTTAGTGGATTGAAAGTTATTATCTAACAGCTGTTGCAATCTATCTTATATAAATTGTGATCACGATTGTTGATTATGAATGTGAAGCAAATAATATTTGTCGTTCCAATCCAATAGGCAACTTGCCTCCACAAGACACATCAAACTATTTTCTTTCTTTTTAATCTCTTTATCTTTCTATATTTATAATATATTAAATTTACTTCATATTTTTAAGCATTATCCTGGGTTATATATATTTACTTTTTAAAGAGCATGGAAAAAGAACCAAAACTTGTTAAGGACTTCAATTCGAACTTGCTAAGTGAACTTGACATTTGGCCAAGTAAAATTCAAGTTACTGCCATTTTAAACTAGAATAGGACTGCTACGTTCTCGTTAATTTAATTTTGTGAGATAATTAACTTACAATTTTGTAACTTATAGATTTGTGTTACGTCACTTACGTGGGACTCATCTCATAAAACAATTTATATTAAAAGGATTCATAAAATTTTGTATATTTAAACTAATAAAGAGGACTCTGAATTTGAGGTTTTGAGCAAAAATTCTACATCTACAGTCTTCTTAACAACAACTCCATATAAATATATGTTAAAATGACAAAAAAAAAAGAAAGATAAAATATGATCATTTTTGTATTTTACAACTTATTTTTTTTTCTTTAATTGCACCCAAAATCCATGAGTCTTTCATTTTGCAATATGACTTCATTTTCTCTGCACTTTTTCAAACAACTAGAAATTTTGGTTCAAATTGTGCTTAAATTGAACTTGAATGAAAATCAAAAAATTATTTAAGACTTTCCTTTGATTTGAGTTATGACGTGTTTTGACGTATGATTCATATATTATGGTTTTTGTTGGTCTCAAGTGATATCCGAGGTTCAGATGGGGATGAATGAACCTTGATCGTTTTTCGAAATTCTTTTACAAATTTACTGTTCTGCAAGTTACTTGAACTTGTAGCGCCAGTCAGTTACTGCTTACAACATTAGTGTGCAGTGCTGCGCGCTGTAACTTAGAGTTTTTATACGCAGCGAAAAATATGTTTTTGACACAAGGCTGGTTTTCTCAAATATGCTCATTTCAAGATGTTTTATGCTTATGGCAGATAGATATAAAGATTAAAGCACATATATGAAAAACAATAAAACACTTATGGTTTATAGTGGTTCGAAGGTGGTGTAATCGTTCTACGTCCACTCTACTACTACCTCGAGCAGGAACTAGATTGAATTATAGAACACTCCTAACAATCTATCAACTCAATAAGCTAACACTTACTAGAACCCAACGTACACATAGCAACTGCAAGTTCTAAAGACAAATCCACACAGGAAATTGTCTATCAACTAGACAACTTATACAAACAGCAAGGATACATCCTATCAACTGTTCGACACCTAAAACAACCTAAGCATACAACAACAAGGTTAAAGTATATAAATGATTTCTTCAACTGGTGTGGTGAAGTGAGCTTCTGAATCTTTTGATGGATCTTTCAACTTGAACTTTGTTCACTTCACTGAGGTCGAGTGACTGAAACTGTAGAGATGCTTGAGAGAATAGCTTTGAATGCTTGGACTTTTTAGCGTAAATGTTTCAGTAGTCAGCTTTAGGGTTGCTCGTCCTCTATTTATACTTATAGAAAGATATTCATTGAAGGAGATATTTCTCATTTGAAATTAAGCGTACATGATCAAATGTATAGCTCGCATTTAATGCGACTTGACTTCTCATTTCAGAGCATTTAATGCAGTGGTTGCGGCTCGTAGCTTTCTGCAGCACATCAGTCTACGTGTCGTCTTGGCATTAGCTTCATGTCTGAAACTTTGATCTTCTCTGGACGGCTCTATTTATTCTTACTTGGATCTTCGTTTCTTGTACTGTATTTATCATTCCTCGAATAGCAGGATACTGACTCTGGTTGTCATTAGCACTGTTGGTTGATTTTTCAGCAAGTTAAAGGCTTTGCGCTGTATCCTAGGCCTTCTTGCAGCTGTTTTTTCTGTACAGTGTTGCTATAACTTGACCTTCTTGCAGTATTACTTTGTACAGTACTGCTGTATCCTTTCTTGCAGTATTCCTGTAGCCATTTCTTGCAGTGGTACTACTTGCCGTTCTTACTTACATGATGCATTGCTGTATCTTCTTCTTGCAGCATCTTTATTTTCTCAAATTCTCGATGGAGCGCGATTCAATAGAGTTCCTCCATCTTTTAGTACCTATATCTAGACTCAATTCTAGTCTATGTTTTCACTTAAACATTGTGAAAAATGGGGTACTCAAACTTCCTATTACATATATGGTTTGCCTCATCAAAATCTATACACTGAAATCCCAAAAATTTCCCCATTTTTTATGATGACAAAACCTTTTACATTATTTTGTTCATGAAGGAAGTTTTTACTCTGCACTATATCATATTCTTTCAGGATTACATACTTGATATATTAGAGAAAGAAAATCTAATCTTGAATTCATTAGAAATGTATTTTATCTAATCCTTTATCACAAAATGTCAGGATAAACAATAGCATGCAGAGGTTCATAAGGAATAAACTTGATCAAAAACAGAAAATAAAATTTCTTCATTAAGAGAAAGAAATTTTACAAAGGAAAGCAGAGAGATATATACAAATATATACAAGATCATAAATTGAATACTGCTGAAATAGGGACCTCTTTGTAGATGATTCTTCAGGTTTTCTTTCAACAGTCCTCCTTTCTTGCTCCATCATCTTTCTTAATCCTTTCCACCAGTCTCGAATGGACTTCTGATAGGATTCTTCCAGCTTTTCCTTGATCTTCAGAATCTGAATCCATCTCAGCTAAAAGTCCTCACAGTAAGGCACAATCATGTCTTGCTTCACTAGGGATATGTACTTTATTTGAATCTCTAGCTCTCCATCCCTGACAAGCTGCTCATATCTCCTCAATGCAGATTGACAAGTCTGAAACCTTTTGAAGTAGCCATTCCTATAGAGGTATCTGAAATATCTGAGGTATTCTGATCTCTTAAACAGAGTAATCGACTCGAAGGATAGATTCCTGTTAGTAGGCAGTATGATTGCCTTGAAGATGTTCAAGCTCCAGACCATGTTCTCTCCTTCAGGCCTCTAATCCATCAGCAGATATGTTGTCTGTGTCGAGACACGGAATGTCTTGAGGGGGGTATTGATAGAGAGCTTTATCTACATCTTTCATCACCTTTGGTCTGCTCTCTTCAATGACACCAAGCCTCTGCATCCAGACATTTTTTTCTTGTTCTACTCTGGCTCTCTCCGCCCTTTGGTCCGCCCATCTTCTCGTTGTAATGCCTTTCAACTTCAACTCTACTGACCCTCTTTCTTGAGCCCTGATGTTGATCCTCTCCCCCTCTTTTGGTTTGGTGAGAAGAGGAATGTGCTGTATCTTTTCTTGCAGCGTTACTGTATGCAGCGCCTGCAGCAGACCTGCTTGGAGCAGCTGCACCACCAGCTCCTCCTTTATCATCTTTTCTCCATCTTTTTGGAGAAGGAGAGTCAGCAGCAACAGATGATCCTAATCTTTTCCTCCTCCTACTTAGAGACTGATCATCATCTTCTTTTTCTTTCTCTCCTCAGCTTCGGTATCTATCTTGAAATCCTTTCCCCCTTTTGGCATTATCAAAAGCTAGAGGTGGAGTAAAGGCAGTCTGAACCATTGCAGAGCGTATCTTCTTACAGGTGCAGGGGCTTGCCTGGATCCTTGGGCATGCTGAGGGAATGTACTGAGCATCATGTCCCTCAGTTCTCCTACTATCATCTCCAAGTTCCCCAATCTATCATCGATAATTCTGGTTTTCTGGATTACTCAAGCACATTATCCAAAAGTGTCTCTAGCAGCATTGAGTGAGAGTGAAGCCTGTCTGCTGCAACATCAATCGAGTGTTTACATAACTTGATCTCTGCGCGGTTGATTGCAGTCTCTCTCTTCAACTCTTCTTTCATCCGAACTCTGTCCTTGAGCAGCCTGTAGGAAGTATCATTCAGATAGCATCTGATCATTCCAGACAGTGCTTAAATATCTTTCTTGAAGCCGGTCATGGTTTCAGCATGGAATTTGATACTGACCCACATACTTTTCTACATGTTAGACTCGTGATCCTGAAGTGCATAAAGTAGGTGTCTAACAGCAGCAACTGCCGTGTTAATTGATTCATCAGGGGTCAGGCCTGCTGTATTCTGTCGTCTGGAGACAGCAGCTGATGCAACATATGGAATCATAGTTTGTGGTGGCCGTGCTGCATCCTGCTCTGGAGTCTTAGACTCTCCTTCAGCATCCACATCCTCATTGAGGCTTGATAGGGGACTTGAAAAACCAGAGGTGAGATCTTCTCCATCAGTTCTAGAACTCCTACAACCTGAGTATGCAGCTTTAGTGCAAGAAAGATCAAGAGGCACTGCTGCTCAGGGAGCACTGGACAAGGGAAATGATAAAGCTGTTGTAGAATCTGAGTCTGTAGAGCTGCCGATGAAAGCAGCAATGGAGGATGTCCAAGTCGGTGATTCCCCAGCTCACACCGTGCCTGATGCTGCTGAAGACACTCAGAGGGAATCGACCGCCATTATCAGAGATGTGCTCTCTGATATTGCTGAAATTGCCGATGACGCGACCACGGAGGAAGTTACAGAGGCTGAACTCCCTGTACTGGTAGAGAAAACAGTACAGCAAGAAGATATCCTTTCAGAAGTTGCTGAAAAAACACGAAGGGTGGATGCTGAAATTCTTACAGCAGTCGAGCTTACAGTGCTACAAACTGTGGAAGCTGCAAGAAGTCATTCTTGCAGAAGAAACTGTCGAAGTTGCAGGACTGACCGAGGAGATGGGATCCATGCAGAAGACCTCAGGCTAGGATGTTGTTGAGACAACACTCCCTAAGGGTTTGAAGACCTCTGAATGAGCGGCTGTTGAGACAGTACTCTTAGAGGATGTTGAAGAAGTGGCCAAGATAACCCCGATACAGCTAGAGACACCTCATAAGAAGGTTGATGCTGCTACTGCTGCAAGCTTACCAGAACCTATCCAGGTTACCACGGTAGAGGTTACTGAGGAGGCCAATGTTGAATCCTCCGAATTCTTCAAGAAGCTCACTGCACACAAAAGATCACGTTATGGGAGAATTGGTGATGAAGTGGCAGTTGAGGTAGAAGATGTTGAGGAGGAAGAGTTGGCCCACTCCAGGACAGCTTGCTCTACGGTGAGAAACTCCTTCCATTGCAGTAGAGTTTCTCCCTTAACCAGTCTCATTCTCCTCCAAAGACTGTATTACTGCTCCATATTTCTAGCAGCTGGGAATGTGGGATCAAGCACATGTCGAACAGTCACTCCATGATCGTGCGAAAGAGCTGAGTCAGTAGCTCCTTGTAGACGAGCCTGTTCAACTGGCTCATCCCTTTTCTCCCTTCTCTTCTACTGTAACTACCATCATGCTTGCAGTAGAGAGTTGAGGATTGTCTCACAAGAGCTGCTCTTTAGATCTTGCAACAACCTTCTTCTTTTTGAGTGGGGAGACAATCTTACTCGTTTCCTTCCTCGCTAGGGGTACGTCATCATCTGAGGATGAGGATGATGGATCAGGTTCGTTCCTTCCTGGAGCCCTCTTGATGATAGGAAGAAGACTTTCATCTTCCTTATCTTTCTTCTTACCCCCGTTGCTTGCAGCTTCATCTTGCAGTGCCAGTGTTGCAGCCTTTTTATCTTTGGTTTTCTTCCATGCAACACCAGCACCTGCCATCTTCTTTTGGGTCTTACCCTTTTTCTTCTCCCCGAGATACTTTCTAATGGGGATGGGCAACAAGCTGAAGACCTAGCTTACAGAGTAGAGAGTAGATGGTGATGCCATAACTCCTTCTTACTGTGCTCTTCTCTACCTCCTCCCATATCCGCTTCAAGATGAACCTGGCCCAGTTCACATTCTCTCCGGCCATGATGACAGACATGATCCGAAATTGGAGGTCTATGCATTTGTTATAACTCCCGGTTCGGCCTTCAATGGAGTATGCATAGATGTCGTGAAGAAACTCAAACTTCGATTTGAAGAGTTTTTTCAGGACGCTTCTCTTCACATCGGTCCCGGTATCTCTTATTCTGAAGAGATCCCACATCTCTTGAGAGATGTCTTCCCCATAAGTCGCAAGCTGACTTGGGGATAACCCTTCTAAAGAAAGACTGAAGGCAATAACGATGTCATTGGAGGATACTGCCGTTTCTTCTCCATCTGTATTTATCCTGAACAAGATGCAGTCTCTTCTCTTCTTAGACCTCCTTGTAAAAGAGTAGAATCACTAAACCGACTCTACGGAGTATCCGATGTATAGAGAGGTTAGGAGCCCTCGAACACGGGTCATTTCCAATGCGTCAAAAATCCTCTTGATTATTGAGTTGTCATATAATCCAGAAGCATAGACATGCTCCTGGTTCACCAAACGTCCTTCCAAAATGATGGTTTATTTGGCCGTCATTGTTTTTTAAGAAAGAAAGGTTTCTGAGACTTAGGAAAATTTTCAAAGAAAATGGAAACTTCTCTCTAGGGATGATAATTGACAAATTAAATTCAAAATGATACGATTATGGTATCATGGAGAATTTCAAGGGACGTGTAGTAAGATCAACGATTGAGATTAAATGAAGGAAATTGATCTTACGGTCCTTATGAAAAGATAGAAGGGTCAAATCGAAAATAATCATGACTGAGCACAGACGTGGGCTCTGACCACACCTCTTCGACTTCTGACAAGCCAGACTTGCATTAAATGCGATGAAAGACATGTGATTTACTGCCTAATTTATTATCTTTTTAAGGTTGCAGCATCCTGGGTACGAGGTTGCAGAGTATTAAATACTCTTAGAAATAAATGTTGTAACCACACGCTGCTTACTTCTCTTTTTACTGACCGTGCTGTAAGAATTAAGGATGCAACACTTTTTGATCCCAGCGCTGTATAAAGTCACAACTTGCAGCATGATTCTTACAGCTTTTCGCAAGGTTGCAGAGATTATCCCTTAACTTCTGCAATTCCTTTTTCACTTTACAACTTCATAATTCCCAACTTGTTTCTAAGCATAGAAAGTCTTGATTCACACAAAGGTTTAGTGAATATATCTGCTAGCTGGAGATTTGTGTGAACTTTTTCAAACATGATATCTTTCTTCTCCACCTGATCTCTGATAAAGTGATGTCTTATATCAATGTGCTTTGTTCTTGAATGAAAAACAGGGTTATGGGTGATTACGATATCACTTGTATTATTGCAGAGAATTGAAGTCTCTTTTTCTTCAATTCCATAATCTCTTAGTTGCTGCTGTATCCAGAGGATTTGAGCACAGCAACTTCCTGCTGCAACATATTCTGTTTCTACTGTAGATGTTGCAATCAATGTTTGCTTTCTGCAGAACCATAAAACGAGTTTATTTTCCAGAAATTGACAAGTCCCACTGGTGCTTTTTTTGTCAATCTTGCAGCCTGTTTAATCTGAGGCAGAGTAGCCTTTAAGCTTGAATCCTCCCTCTTTGGGATAACATGGGCCTACTTCTTGAATTTCTTTCAAATATTTGATAAAGGTGTGACTCCTTTGGTGCTGCTTAAATCTTGCACAGACTCCAACTGCAAACATGATGTCTGGCCTGCTTGTTGTAAGATACAACAAGAATCCTATTAGCCGTCTGTACTTCGTGATATCCACATCTTTTTCATTTTCATCTTTGTCAAGGCTTATGGATGTGGACATAGGAACAGATGTTGCTGAACCATTCTCCATACCAAACTTCTTGATAAGCTCCTTTGTGTACTTGACTTGACTGATGAAGGTTCCTGCAACCAGTTGCTTTACTTGCAGCATTAGGAAGAAACTTAATTCTCCCATCATGCTCATCTCGAACTTTGATTACATTAGGTTGGAGAACTTTTCACATAGATCTTTGTTAGAAGATCCGAAGATGATATCATCCACATATATCTGTACTAAGAGAATACTGTCTCCATCCTGTATCCTGAACAGAGTCTTGTCGACTGTTTCTTTCTTGAAACCGTTTTCCTGCAGGTAGAGAGATAAAGTGTCATACCAAGCTCTTGGTGTTTGTTTGTGTCTATACAGGGCCTTATGTAATCTAAACACATTCTCTTCTGCTTGATCATCAAAACTTGGAGATTGCTTTACATAAACATTCTCTATAAGAAGATCATTGAGAAATGCACTCTTCACATCCATCTGATATAGATTGGAATTTATGTGAGCTGCATATGCCAGAAAAATCCTTATAGCTTTCGGTCTTGCTACTAGAGTAAAGGTCTCATCAAAATCAATTCATTCTTCCTGACAATATCCCTTAGCAATTAATCTTTATTTCTAACTACAAGCTCTGATTCATCTAGCTTATTTTTGAAGACTCATTTTGTTCCTATAACACCTTGATGGGTTAGTCTTGTAACTGTTTGCCAAACTTGATTTCTTTCAAATCCATTTAGCTCTTCTTGCATGGCTTGAACCCAATTGTTGTCTTGCAGAGCTTTTTCAACATTCTTAGGTTCTGTCTGAGATATAAAGTATACAAACATTGCCTCATGGGGATATACCTTCGTGTCCTTACTCGTATAGATGGATCTCCAATGATAAGATTTCTAGGATGATTCCTTAACCATGTTCTATCAGGCTAAAAAATATGTACAGGTCTAGGTTACTCCTCATATTGCCGTAAGATTGGGGGTTCTGTAGCTGTAAGAATGTCTCCTGCATCCTGAGGTGCAACTTGGTCTTCTATTTCTTCTGCTGGGGGTAGAACTCCTTCCACATAGGGAACACCATTTTCTTTCCTTGTGACTGTTCCTTCAGCAAGTTCTTCTAGCCTTTTGGTGTCACAACGTGGTTCATCAAACACCATATGAATTGATTCTTCAACCACTAAGGTTCTTTTGTTGAAGACTCTGAAGGCTTTACTTACAGTAGAGTATCCTAAGAATACTTATTCATTTGATTTTGCATCAAAGGTTTTTAGATGCTCCTTTCCATTGTTGATAATATAACACCTGCATCCAAAGATATGCAGATATGAGATGTTTGGTGTATATCCATTCCATACTTCATATGGAGTTTTGTCTAAATCTTTGTTGATCAGACATCTGTTCTATGTGTAGCATGCAGTGTTGGTAGCCTCAGCCCAAAACCTCTTGGGTATCTCTGATTCCGCTATCATTGTCCTTATTGCTTCCTTGAGGGTTCTATTCCTCCTTTCAGCTACACCATTCTGTTGAGGTGTTCTTGCAGTAGAGTATTCATGACTAATACCATTGTTAGAACAAAATTTCTCAATAAATTTGTTTGTGAACTCAGTTCTCTGTCTGATCTGATCTTTACAATGCTCAAGCTCTTCTCATTTTGAATCTTCTTTAGAGGTCAGGTAGCTTGTTCTGAGTTTCTGATTTCTTAGCAAGAAATATGGTTCAAGTGTATCTGGAGTAGTCATCTACTACCACACGTGAGTACTTCTTCCCACTTATGATTACTGGCTCTACTAGTTCAAAGAGGTCCATATGTAGAAGGTCTAGAATCCTATGAGATGACTTCTGCAACTTGTCCTTGAATGAGATTTTCACTTGCTTTTCTTTCTGACAAGCTCCACAAATATTTTCCTTCTTCTATGCCACATCTGGCAGTCTTCTTACAAGACCTTTTCTTACTAGCTTGTTAATTGTCTTGAAGTTCAGGTGACTCAACCTCTTGTACCACAGCCAGCTCAGCTCTGGTGGACTTTTTACAATAAAGTATGTTGGTTGAATAGAAGAGTTCCAATCTGCAAGATATATGTTTTCTCTTCTTGTTCCTGTAAGCTTGACTTCATTTGATGTGCTGTCCTTGATAAGACACTTATTGAGGTTGAACTCTACTGTATATCTTTTGTCACAGAACTGACTGATGTTCAGTAGGTTGTATCTGAGACCTTTTACATAGGATACATCTTTGATCTGTATATTTCTTTTGATTAGGCTTTCACGTCCTTTTGTGCTTCATTTGGAATCATCTCCAAAGATGACCTTCAGTCTTTTGCATTCTTGGAAGTCCTTTAAGACATCTTTATTGCCTGTTATGTGCCTTGAGCAGCCACTATCTATATACCATACATCACCTCTGCATCCTGACACTGAAACCTGTAACAAATTCAAGTAGATTTATGTTCCCATTTCTATAAGGGTCCTTTTGAGTTTGTTTATTTTGGAACCCAAACTTTCTTAACAGTCAATATTTTGATGTAAGATTTGTTGGTTCCACTTCTGTAGGCAGTTTTATTCTTAAACTGCTTGTTAAATATGTGTGCAGAAACTACATATGTGTTACCAACACTTTTGCTGTGTGGTCTTCCACCATACTTCTCTGGAGTATATCCTCATTTAGGTTTAGACATATAAGTTTTAGTATTGGTGGGGAAATATCTTTTATGATGCAACTTTGTGGGTTGTTGTATCTTCTTGCTGCTTACAACAGATGGCTTCTTGCTGCTTACAACAGATGACTTCTGCTGCAGTCAGCTCTTGGATACAGGCTTACTTCCTGCAGCTGAGATTGGGGCTTGTTCCCCTTATCCATCGATGTTGATTTGTTCAAGATTTTTTCTGAGTTACATGGTAATTCATTCTTCATTGAAGTTTCAACTTGAACAAATACAACAGTCTTAGATGGACTTGCTGTATTCTAAGAGGTGTGAGTGTTGTATCCTAAGCCCGATTTCTCAAATGGACTTCTACTTTAACTTAGGCACTCCCTTATGTCCTTAACCGATTTGCTAAATATTCTGATTGTGGACTGCAAGCTCTCCTTCTCAGCTTCTAGCTTAGTGGCCAACAGATTTAGCCTTGAGACCTTTTTTTATAGCTTGATACATCTTGAGTTATCAGACTCACACGCAACTAGCATTTTAGCAATATCGATGTTCTTACTTTTGAGGATCTCATTATCAGTTCTAATGTTCTCATTCTCAACCTTTAGCTCCTCATGGGTTAAGTTAATCTGCTCAAAGTCACTCATGATCCTTTTTAAAGAGTGGATCATGTTCAACTCCTCTTTCTCAAGTATGGACAACGGTTGATATGTTACCTCATCTTCTTCGCTGTCCTCACAATCTTTTGCCATCAGGTAAATCAGTGCTTCTTTATCAGAGAATAAGGTTTCAGTGTTGCTGTCAGACGATTCAGCAGCTTTCAGCATCTCCTTTGAGACTGTTGTATCATTGGCTTTCTCCATCTCTCCAATGAGAGCTCGAAGCTTGTGTCTATCGTCTCTTCTCTTTTCTCTCCTCTATTCTCTCTCTCCTTCAAGGTACTTGTGTACCGTTGGATGTGGACAGCTTCTGGCGTAGTGTCCAGACTTCCTGTAATTATAGAATAAGTTAAGATTGTTTGCATTTGATTGCGAGAGGAATATACCTGAGGAGGTGGATGACTTCTTCTGAAGTCATTTCTCTTGTTGAGGTTGTTGTTGCTACTGTTGTTGTTGCTTTTCATGAATCTTCTAAATTTCTTTAGAAGAAGAGCCCAATCCACTTCAGCGTCCTCTGTTGTAACCTCAGACTGCTTACTGCAACTGACAGTTGCTGTATCCTTAGAGCTTCTGGTAGTCAGCGTAGTAACTTTGGAATTCAATTCTTCCGCCTCATTTTTCCGTCTGTTGATATCATATTCGAATGCTTTGAGGTCAGAGAATAGATCAAATGTACTCATTGTTGACGTCGGAATTTGTAAGCGAATAATTCCTAGTCTAACACCCAAATGTATATGAAATAAAATGTAAAGTATGCAAAAGATTGGCCCGGAGCCTACTTGGGCAATTTAGCTCGGCTGATCCTGGACGGTTTATTGTGGCTGGCCAGAATCTTATGTAATTTATGTGAGAGAAAATAGCTCTCTCGTGCTTTTATACAAAAGTGTTGGGGGCTTTTACAAGTTGAAATTACATCTATTTATAGCTAAAAAATACCCTAAGTATTGGAGATCGTGGAGGTTGTGGAAGTTGAGCCCACTTTCTCCTTGATTTTCGCCTATTTACGTGGCATTTAGCGGTTTTGTCACCCACGATCTCTTGGTAATTAGCTATATAACCTGGGCAGCAAGATCAGCTCGGGCCGGCCATCCTGGATGGTCTATCGGGTTGGACATCCAATGTGTCATCCTGGCCGGTCAAGTGAACTGATGGCTTTTACTGGGCTATCAAGATGTAATATAGCAGTAGCTCGGATCGGATGTCCAACATCGTCCATTTCTGGCCGACCTCCTTACTTAGCTAAGAATTCGAGTTGAGCTCTTCTGGCCGGCTCGTCCATTTCTGGCCGGCCTCCTTACCTAGCTAAGAGTCCGAGTCGAACTTTTCTGGCCGGTTCGTCCATTTCTGGCCGGCCCGTCCATTTCTGGCCGGCCTCCTTACCTAGCTAAGAGTTCGAGTCGAGCTCTTCTGGCCGGCCCATCCATTTCTGGCCGGCCTCCTTACCTAGCTAAGAATTCGAGTCGAACTTTTCTGGCCGGCCTCCTTACCTAGCTAAGAGTCCAAGTCGAGCTCTTCTGGCCGGCTCGTCCATTTCTGGCCGGCCTCCTTACCACTTCTGGCCTTCTGGGCGGCTCAGCCATTTCTGACCTTCTTATATTTGATTTTGTTCGACTCGGGTTAGGGGTACAACAATAGCCCCCCAGGTCCTGGTACAGACATAGGATGTGCCGGGATCTGGACATAGCAGAAGACCTGACTCGAGTATTTTTACTCTTCGTGAAGGAATTTCATACTTGGTGTCCACCATTTTTTAGAACATTTATGCTATGAACTTTTATACTTTTTGCTCGGCTCGGTTACCCCACCAGCCATAACTTGTATATTTTCCAACTGAAACATTTAACTTAAAAAAGAAATATAATAATCAAAGCATTTGGTCAGCTCGGGTTATAATAACATAGTACTAATTTTTACCCTTTTTCAGATCGGCTCGACTTATCCAGTCGTCGTCTTACCGTTTCTTCCGAATTTGATTGGTGCGGGAGAGGACATAGCCTGTTTTGGGCCGTAGCCTTGGTTTGGGCCGAAGCCTTACTCTTCCGTCCAGCCTGGCGGTTCGGACGAGGCCGTAGCCTTTTTTGGGCCGAAGCCTTGGTGGGTCGAAGCCTTACTGTTCCATCCGGCTTGGACGGCTCGGACGAGGCCGTAGCCTTAAATGGGCCGAAGCCTTGCTGTTCCATCCGGCCTGGACGGCTCGGATGAGGCCGTAGCCTTAAGTGGGTCGAAGCCTTGGTGGGCCGAAGCCTTACTGTTTCATCCGGCCTAGACGGCTCGGATGAGGCCGTAGCCTTAACTCTTTTATCCGAGCCTGATCGGCTCGGACTAGGCCATGGCCTTTTACTCTTTTGTCCGAACCTGGTCGGCTCGGACTAGGCCGTAGCCCCATGTCTTTTGTCCGAGTCTGGTCGAGTTGAGCTTTTCTGGTCGGCTCGTCCATTTCTGGTCGGCCTCTTTAGCTGATTGAAAGTCTGGTCGAGTCGAGCTCTTCTGATCGGCTCGTCCATTTCTGGCTGGCCTCCTTACCTGGCTACGAGTCCGAGTCGAGCTTTTCTGGTCGGTTCGACCATTTCTGGCGTTCTGGTCGGCCCGATCATTTCTGACCTTCCGAGTCAATTCTGGCCTTCTAGTCAGCTCGGCCATTTCTGGCCTTCCGAGTCGATTCTGGCCTTCTGGTCGGCTCGGTCATTTCTGGCCTTCCGGGTCAGCTTAGACTAGGTCGTAGCCCCATATCTTTCGTCCGAGCCTGGTCGGCTCGGATTAAGCCGTTGCCTTTTACTTTTTCTGCTCTTCCTCGACCATAGACTCGTATCTAGCAGTCTGGCTAGTGTTACACAATTTAGAGTTTTGTTCTTTGAATGATAAGCCCCCTCCTTCTAGCGCCAAAATGTTGACGTCAGAATTTGTAAGCGAATAATTCCTAGTCTAACACCCAAATGTATATGAAATAAAATGTAAAGTATGCAAAAGATTGGCCCGGAGCCTACTCGGGCAATTTAGCTCGGCTGATCCTGGACGGTTTATTGTGGCCGGCCAGAATCTTATGTAATTTATGTGAGAGAAAATAGCTCTCTCGTGCTTTTATACAAAAGTGTTGGGGGCTTTTACAAGTTGAAATTACATCTATTTATAACTAAAAAATAACCTAAGTATTGGAGATCGTGGAGGTTGTGGAAGTTGAGCCCACTTTCTCCTTGATTTTCGCCTATTTACGTGGCATTTAGCGGTTTTGTCACCCACGATCTCTTGGTAATTAGCTATAACCTGGGCAGCAAGATCAGCTCGGGCCGGCCATCCTGGATGGTCTATCGGGTTGGACATCCAATGTGTCATCCTGGCCGGTCAAGTGAACTGATGGCTTTTACTAGGCTATCCAGATGTAATATAGCAGTAGCTCAGATCGGATGTCCAACATCGTCCATTTCTGGACGGCCTGTCCATTTCTGGCCGACCTTCTTACTTAGCTAAGAATTCGAGTTGAGCTCTTTTGGCCGGCTCGTCCATTTCTGACCGGCCTCCTTACCTAGCTAAGAGTCCGAGTCAAACTTTTCTGGCCAGTTCGTCCATTTCTGGCCGGCCCGTCCATTTCTGGCCGGCCTTCTTACCTAGCTAAGAGTCTGAGTCGAGCTCTTCTGGCCGGCCCATCCATTTCTGGCCGGCCTCCTTACCTAGCTAAGAATTCGAGTCGAACTTTTCTGGCCGGCTCGTCCATTTCTGGCCGGCCTCCTTACCTAGCTAAGAGTCCAAGTCGAGCTCTTCTGGCCGGCTCGTCCATTTCTGGCCGGCCTCCTTACCACTTCTGGCCTTTTGGGCGGCTCAGCCATTTCTGGCCTTCTTATATTTGATTTTGTTCGACTCGGGTTAGGGGTACAACACTCATGAATTTCAAATCCATGGATACTCTCATGACGATGGTCTTGCTATCCCATTCTACTGGCAGGGCTCTCAACACTTTCATATTCTTTTCTTTCTGAGTGTAGTGCTTGCCAAAAGCTTCTAGTTCATTCACGATGGACGTGAATCTTAGATCTAGTTGCTCAAGAGTCTCTTCATTCTTCATCTCGAAGAGCTCGAATGGTTGGATGGCGTTGGAGATCTTGTTATCATTAGTGAGTTTTTTGCTCTCACATATTTGTTCCAACTTTTCCCATATTTCTTTGGACGTTCTACAAGTTTTAACTTTGCTGAATGTGACTTTATCTAAGGTGATGAACAGAGCATTTTTGGTCACGTTGTCTAAGTTGGCTCTCTTCCTGTCTTATTTATTCCATTCTTGCCTCAGCTTGATCATGAAGTTAGGTGGCTGAGGTGTTCCTAGAGTCTTGGGTGGATTTGGGTAGGTGACCAGATAAGTTGCCTTTTAATCCAACTTGCTCTGATACCACTTGTTGGTCCCAAGTGGTGTCCGAGGTTCAGAGGGGAGGGGGTAAATGAATCTTGGTCGTTTTACGAAATTCTTTTACAAACTTAATGTTCTGCAAGTTACTTGAATTTGCAGCGCCAGTCAATTACTGCTTACAACACTAGTATGTAGTGCTGCGCGCTGTAACTTAGAGTTTTTATACACAGTGAAAAATATGTTTTTGACACAAGGCTGGTTTTCTCAAATATGCTCATTTTCAAGATGGTTTATGCTTATGGCAGATAGATATAAAGATTAAAGCACATATATGAAAAACAATAAAACACTTATGGTTTATAGTGATTCGAAGGTGGTGTAATCCTTCTACATCCACTCTACTGCTACCTCGAGCGGGAATTTTGTTAAGCAAGATTGAATTACAAGACACTCCTTACAATCTATCAACTCAACAAGCTAACACCTACTAGAACCCAGCGTACACACAGCAACTGCAAGTTCTAAAGGCAAACCCACACAGGGTTTCACACTCCCATACAGGGAATTGCCTATCAACTAGACAACTTATACAAACAGCAAGTTATAAATCCTATCAACTGTTCGACACCTAAAACAACCTAAGCACAGAGCAACAAGGTTAAAGTATATAAATGGTTTTTTCAATTGGTGCGGTGAAGTGAGCTTCTGAATCCTTCGATGGATCTTTCAGCTTGAACTTTGTTCACTTCACTGAGGTCGAGTGATCGAAACTGTAGAGAGCTTGAGAGAATAGCTTTGAATGCTTGGACTTTTTAGCGTAAATGTTTCAGTAGTCAGTTTCAAGGTTGCTCATCCTCTATTTATACTTGTAAAAAGATATCCGTTGAATGAGATATCTCTCATTTGAAATTAAGTGTACTTGATCAAAGGTATGGCTCGCATTTAATGTGACTTGACTTCTTCTTTCAGAGCATTTAATGTGGTGGTTGCGGCTCGCAGCTTTCTACAGCCCGTCAGTCCACGTGTTGTCTTGGCATTGGCTTCATGTCTGAAACTTTGATCTTCTCTGGAATGACTCTATTTATTCTTGTTTGGATCTTCGTTCCTCGTACTGCAATTATCCTTCATCGGATTGCAGGATACTGACTCTGGTTGTCATTAGCGCTATTGGTTGATTTTCAGCAAGTTGAAGGCTTTGCGCTGTATCTAAGGCCTTCTTGCAGCTGTTTGTTCTGTACAGTGCTGCTGTAACTTGACCTTCTTGTAGTATTACTTTGTACAGTATTGCTGTATCCTTTCTTACAGTATTCCTGTAGTCATTTCTTGCAGTGGCGCTGCTTGTCGTTCTTACTTATATGCTGCATTGTTGTATCTTCTTCTTGCAGCATCTTTATTTTCTCAAATTCTCGATGCAACGTGATTCAATAGAGTTCATCTATCTTTCAGCACCTATACCTAAACTCAATCCTAATCTATGTTTTCATTTAAATATTATGAAAAATGAGATACTCAAACTTTTTATTACATATTTGGTTTGTCTCATCAAAATCTATATACTGAAATCCAAATAATTTTAAAAAAAAATCGAGACGTCATATTGATTTGATTGGAATAATGATTAGAAAATAATTTAAGTAGCAAAATAAAAAAACTTATCAACTTTGAAATGTAAATGTAGTGGTCAAAAGAAATAATTAGATTACAAAGTGTAAAAATTGTCATACTCAATATTTTTTTATTTTAATTATATATATATATATATATATATATATATATATATATATATATATATATATTGTCACAATCACTATATACTCAAATATGTGTATTGGATAAATTTCACATCCTTGTAATATCCCATAAACCACACAATGAAATTCAAATAAATTGGAATTCCGTATCATTTTGATACGTCACTTGATTTGGTAGAAGCAGAGAAGTCAAAATCAACAGATAAAAAGCTAATTTGGATATTTTGACAACCAATTATTAAGTATGAATTTATTTGATTAGTCAATTTATTCCTATTAATTACGGAACAGTACATAGGATTAATTAGTAAAAGTTAGGCCTAAATCAACTTAATTAATTTCATTAATCAAATATGCGTGTCAATTTTCAGCTAATTTGTCGAGTTATTGAACCTCTATTTTAATTTGATGAATATAACACATGAGCTTCGCAAAATTACAATTTTCAGATAAATTTCTTTTTCTATTTAATATTACTAGAGTGGTGACAGGTGAAAATAATAGGTAGACAGAATGTAATGCAAACAAGTATTTCAATTTTGATATATTTACGTGTACATCTTCATTTTACCCAAGTCTTATTTATGTAACATTTGTTTATTTTTGAACTTGTATACGTTCGCGTAATATATGAATTTTAAAAAAAAAAATTAAATTAAACTTAACGAAATGTTAAATTAAATTAAATTTTAAAACACATATTTGCAAAAAATTACTCAATTACATTAATTAATAAGTTTCAAAAGATTGAGTAGTTTGAATAATCATTTTTAATCAAAACATATTTATTTTAGTTTTTTCCTTTATTTATATATTATATTTTTCTTGAAATTTTTTAATCTAACAGATTTCAAATATGTAAATGATTTTTGTATTTGATGTGTAGCATGTGTTATTTTGACAATTTCAGTAAAAATTCTTATATTATTTAGTAGTGTTTAGCATCAACATTAAATTTGATATATTAATTAGCCATATTAATTAGCTTTAAAATTCTATTTATTATATATTTAATCAATAAAAAAAAGAAGAAATTAATGTAAAAAAATGTAAACTTGACATGTAGCATATGTGGTCAAATTATATATTATTATATATATAAATAAATATATATTTTTTAGTCAATTATACCTTAATATGAGATAGTGTTATGATCTGAATTTGAATTATACGTATTTATTAATGGAAGACATGCTTGTGTTGGGAAGCAATATGACGATACAACTAATATAAATGAAATGAACCAATTCAATTTATATATGAAATATAATGTTATGATGAAAGTTTTGACGGTATAGACAAAATGTCCAAATTTAACTTGAAAAATAATCAATATTAAGAGTAGATATTATATGAGACGGTCTCATGATATTACATTACATAAGACAGAGTTTATATAGACAATTAAAAGCAATCAACTCATTCAACACAGTAAAAATCAATCTCACATGAAATTATTTAAAGTTTAATTTTACGTAAAATTTAATGTAAGACAATCTCATATAAAACTTTACATATCTAAAAATTTATATGGTAAGTAATAGCTAAAAATGAACTTACCTATATAATTATATGTCAATTACAAAGTAAAATTTGTTAGGTTCAAACCCAAACCCAAGTAATTTAAGTTTGTAACATAGAAATTAATCTAAAATGACCCAAATCAAATAAACTAAAAAATAATAAAAAAATCTCGTGATGATTTATGAGCCAACTTATGCAATTCATTAATCAAAAAAATATATAAAATATATATCTAGTGTTTGTCGAGGTGTAAGGTACAACACGTCATGCAGCACGATAATGTACTCTCCTCAAGCCACATACAAATTCACTTTGCCACTATATATTCAAATGCCCCACAGCCATACTTATACAATTTTTTTTCATAATATTCTACATAATATGTGTATCTATATATATACACACACATACGATTTTGATATGGAACTTTGATGTCTAATTTCTTGAAATGCCCACTTCATTTATTAGATTTCTTAAAGATTAGTTTAATAAGAAACCAAACATTAAATTTTATATCAAGACTATATATATTTATATAGAGAGACACTTGTGTGCCCCTAGGGCATGGATCCTAGATCCGTGCCCCCGACCCGCTCCACTTCTTTTTTTGTTTTTTTTTGAATTTTTTTGTTTTTTTATCTCTCTTCTATTTGCTGCACTCCTTTTTTGTTTTTTTTTTTTAATTTTTTTCTTTTTTTTCTCTCTCCTATGCAAATACTCATTTTTTTTTCTTACCTCTTCCTGTGGTGCTATTCCTTCTTTTTTTTCTTTATTTCTTCTTAATTTCTTCACATGATTGCTACAAATTTAGGGTTCTTATTTTTCTAATACTTCAACAAGTTTTTTTCTTCTTAATGTGTATAAAAATCTAGGGTTTTTATTTTCTTATAACTTGAAATTCTTTTTATCTTAATCCGATTCATAGCAACATACAAGATAATTGATGCAACAAACACCATAGTTGGTTATTAATTGAGTAATATGATTTTGAATAAATTTTGTGGAAGAAGATGATGAAAATCTTGTATTTAAAATTCTGATTTATTCTATAGGTATTATAAAAATTTTGATTGTTCATGATGTTATAAATTAGAATTATCCCAAAACATTGATATATGATCAGTGATACCTTTCAAGTATTACTAATACGATCTATAAGTACTACATATATACTCTTCAAGTATTATAAAATTATATGGTTGAATTATATGTAAGTAAAACCTTCAAGATATTATGAAAAAAAGTATGGGGTATTATTAGTTTATTCTATAGGTATTATATATATGTTCTATAGGTATTACAAAAATTCTGACTGTTCATGATTTTATAAATCATAATTACCCTAAAGCATTGATATATGATTGCTCATGACCAGTGATACTTTTAAGGTATTACTGATATGATTTATAAGTACTAGATATATACTCTTCAGTTATTATAAAATTACATGTGTAATACTTATAAGGTAAGCGTAATACTTGAAAGGAACATGTGTAATACCTGTAAGGTATTTTTTAATACTTGAAAGAATATGTGTAATACATGTAAGATATTTATGTAATACCTGAAATGAATATGTGTAATACCTTAAGAGTATACAACTAATATCTTCATTGAAAAATCTTAAAATTTCAAAAAAAATCCTCAAAATCAACAAATCATGATTTCATATTGTTTGAAACAATTGATTTTCAATGTTTTAAAATTATTGTAATAAATTGTGATTTGAAATCAATTATCTAAATTTATGAAAATGAGTAAAAGAGAAGAGGAAGAAGAAAAAACTCCATAAATGACTTTATGAAGATTTGATGAAGAATAAGAATATAGAGAAGAATAATAATGTACAAAACAAATAAGAAAAATAACAAATTGATAAGAAAAGAGATTAAGAAGAAGAAGGAAGGAGAAGAAAAAAAAAAGAGGAAAAAGAAGAAAGCAGCGCTGTTTTTACATTAAAACCTGAAGGGTAACAGTGTGATACCTTAAGAATAAATGTGTGATACCTTAAGAGTAAATGAGTGATACCTTAAAATATAAAATTCAGGTGGTGCGCGGCGCACACCAACTATGGTGTGGCCCTGCGTAGGGGTGCGTGGATGCGCGTAAAAGCGGCCCACGCGCCGGTTCGGGTTGGGGGCACGGATCTAGGATCCGTGCCCCCGGTGCATACAAGTTTTTGCCATTTATATATGTCCCAATAGAAGAAGATTTTGAAATCTTTGTGTAGTTATAAAAGGGAATTTTCTTTTTGTCATCTTTAGCTGAATTTACCTTTTTAAGAATCTTTTTCTCTGTATCTATTCACTATCGAATTTTAGCATATAAATTTAAAAACTCTTGGTTTTTAATATGGTTACTTACAATAATAGTTCAAAATTACAAATTAATAGTTTATTTGACATCCAAACTATTTATTATGAAGAATAAATTTCTAAGATAATTAGAGGATTTCATTGATAAGTGAAGATTGTGTTTTTTCACCAGGAACAAGATAGAAAAAAAAAGTCTATGTATTATTTTAAAATAACCATTTTATTTTTAAAATTATTCAAAATCAACACATAAGTGTGGATGTCAAGTAACAACAACGGATCACTTGATATAGCAAATTAATCAAACTGAAAAACAACTTTCTTTTCAAATCACAGAACTAAAATTAAAAAAATTAATAAAGAACTAAGAATCTAAATTCATAAAGTTAAACAACTAAAAAAATTATTCTATCATATGATTAAAGCAACAGTTTGGTCAGTAAATTTTTAATGGAGAAATGGAAGTTGAAGTATCATCATAAGCAACACTAGCTTTCCATGATAATCAAACTTGAGGCAATTTCATTTTTCTTTTTCTTTTTTTTTTTAACTTTTTGCTACATGAGGTTGATTTTTAACTTTGGAAATTCATAGTGCACTTAATTTAACCAGCATATAAACTTAGTTAATATTGAAAAGAACCAATGGGAGGAACAGGAAAGATCATTGGATTTGTTTTCTTTCATGACCTAATTTTGCACACATTTAAATAGCTAGTGCTAAGGCAATATGTAAGAGATAAGCCAAAAGGTATAATAGTACTTTAGAAAATTGCCACTTAAATTAAAACAAATTATTTGCAAATCAGCAAAAGTCATTAGCTTCAACTACTTTAAGGTTTTAGGCTGTAATCAACTATGCTAGCGGTGTAATACAATTAGGTCATCTATTTTTATTTTTATTTTATACTTCTTATGGAAGATTAATAACCTAAATTTAGGTCATTTTATGCGGTTTTCATATCATTCTTATTGTGTTTGTTGCTTAAATTGTTAAAAAAAAAAACTAAGTTTTGATAGGCACTCTCTAATAAGACTGTTATATGGATCTTGATTCGTGAAGTGGAGTCTTGTTTAAAAGTTCGGATATAGTCTAAAACTTAATTGAATTGAAAAAAGAAATTCTCGATTTAAGTAAGTTGAAGGGAATTGATTTATGAACCAACATCCATACAAAAAACAATCTGTATCACTAAGTTTGATTTAGTGTGTCGATTTAGGTTTAATTTACTCACCCTAATGTCATTTATCTCACGTTCGAGTGTTTGCTCGTCGTTTAGGCCCGTGAGTGAGATTTCTGCTCATTGCAGTCACCTCCGGGGTTCTTCGCACCTGGATAGTACCAGGACCCCTGTGCCCCGGCCCTTGAGTCGATAAAGCTGCCCGTCCTATGACCCACAACTCAAAATGAGCCTTGCGACGAGACGCGGACATTCCCCATGCTGCGAAAATTGAATCAAATCAAAAAAATTTGAAATCAAAATATCTATTTTAGTAAGCAAATAAAACTGATTTTAGCAATCGATTTTTCGGGTTCCAATTCAAATATATGACATATTTGACTTAATTATAAATTAAAATGAATTAGGTGATACTCTATTCACATATTGTGATTCTGAGACGGTTTTACCCAACTTTTTGTCAAGTTTTAAAGCAAATTTAATGAGAACTAGCAGTGTACCCGTGCATTAAATATAAAAATTGTCTATTTTTTATATAATTTATATTTATATTGTTTTAATTTATATTTATAATAATTAAACCGATTCAAATTACGAAAAAACAAACAAAATAAATGGATTGTCAAATTAAAGTATTAGTTGTATAATACGATAAAATGAATATAATATCAATGTATGTATTCGAACAGTGCACAAATTATCAAACTAAAGTAATTGATTAGTTACATAATATGATAAATTGAGTGTAATATCAATGTATGTATTCAAGCAGTGTACTTGTGCGATGCACGAGATTAAATATAAAAATTAGCTATTTTATTATCATTATATCTATATTATTTTAATTTATATTTAGAGTTAATAGTTTGATCCAAGTTACCAAAAATAAAATAAAATAAATGGATTATCAAACTAAAATAATTGATTTGATGCATAAAATGATAAATTGAGTGTAATGTTCATATTGTCGTTTACAAATTTTGAAATATTTCTTTGTAAACTACATTCATGGCTCTATTGCTTTGTCCACCCTCTTTATCACATATCAAAAATTTTAGTCTCTTACGGTTGGTAACTCTGGAGATTGACATGGAGTTGTCCATGACTAAAAACTGATTTTTTAAGATATAGACAACATGACTTAGAGACTGACCCTGACTTTTGTTTATGGTCATTGCATATGATATGATCAGTGGAAATTGTCTTCTTTGAAACTTGAACGGAAATCTCGGATCTAAAGGAGTAAGCATCATCCTAGGTATTAAAACTTTTTTTCCTACATTTTCTCCGGACATTATCTTTGTTTGCAAGATATGATCTCCAAGTCTTGTGATAACCATCCTAGTACCAATCCATAAATCGAGTGAATGATCAATATTTGTCAATAAAATACTTGGGTTCCAACCTTCAGGTGAAGCTAATGATTGGGAACACCTTAATATCGTATTGTGTTGAGAAATTCTGAGGTATTGATGTCTTTTAATATATCCACTCCCTTATCCGACTTGCAAAGATTGTCTGAACTCAAATATAACTTTTTCTGCTCAGTGTTCATTTCTGTCATGTATTTATTTATTGAGTTCACAACATCGAAAGTGGGTGCTAAAATAGCATGACCTTGCAGATACGACGTATCATCTACTATCTTTCCGAAATCTGGATATGTACTTTGAACTATCGTACAGATATGATCTCCGAAACTCTTTAGTAGAATATCATCTGGAATTTCAATATCAACTACACCATCATCAAGACCTCTGGCCGTTCCATCTCTGATGCTGGCTATCTACTTGGAAAACTTCTTCAACTCATCCAACTCAACATTTGAACCGAGATTTTGTAGTCTTATATTTTTGGTCAGCCTCAATACTTTACATTGTATCCATAGATACGAAGAATTTATTGTTACGTTGACTATATCCTATCTGCTGTCTTTTGGTATAACAGGTAGAATCTGTTTGAAATCTCCTCAAATAAAAGTTTTACCTCTGAAAGGGATATTTGAGCAATCAAATCTTGAAGGGTCATTATGTTCCTAAGAGTTCTATTCAAAGTCTCGAAACAATGTTTATGCATCATCGGTGCTTCATCCCAAATGATCAGTTTGCATCTGACCATCAACTCGGCAA
The DNA here is from genome assembly GCA_028654395.1 of Scutellaria barbata. Classification (NCBI taxonomy): domain Eukaryota; kingdom Viridiplantae; phylum Streptophyta; class Magnoliopsida; order Lamiales; family Lamiaceae; genus Scutellaria; species Scutellaria barbata. The sequence continues at coordinate 17,843,000 of CM053644.1, read as the reverse complement.
GATCACTTCCTTACTTGATATTATATGTAGAGTCCTCGTGAAGATTTATTGGAATTTTGAATCTAGAATGTCCTGTTCTTCCTCCGGGCAGTAGCAACGAAGCAATACCACTCGAAGCAACATTTAAAATAATTTCTCCTTTTGATCTTAGAGCTACAGATAATGTCTTCCAAATGTAGGTTTTTCTAGTTCTCCATAACCATACACGAAGAATACCCCTCCTCGATCACACTCAACCGCATTCATTATTGTAGTGTAAACATTTAGCTTATGAACATTGAGATTCCGAACTAATTTTTCGTGTTCCTCTAAAAGTGCAGCTCTATCATATTGTAATTTATCATAAATGAACATGTTTTGATAATTACTGCATCCTTGAAGATTTGGTACTGGCATCGATGTAAAATCACTTAACCTTCTACCATGATTGTGCAATAATCTATCAATCTCCAATAAAGTCAGATTCTTTATCTCAGTTTCCTCTAAATTCAAATCTGTAAAGGAAAAAAAAAAGAATTAAATGAAATAATTGTATAGTTTTTTTAGATATAAGTAAATATAATTATAACTAACAATTTGTAAAAAAATTTATTACCTTGATTTTTCATTAAATTTTTCCTTCTGTATAAGATATCTTCTGACAAATAGGTCCAGCATTTCTCCCAAACGTCATCGGGCCTACTCAAGCAATCTTTTAAAAGAAGGGTTACGAACAATCCTCGTAGCGAATGAGCAGATATCCAATAACTTGCCTCAACAATACCATCAATATACTCTTTGTCATCCTCCAACAATCCTAAGGCATAGCAAGCATCACAATAAGTGTCATATTGCACACCATTGATCTTTGTTATATCGTTGTAACATTCACAACCACGAACCACAGTTAGCAAACATCTAATGTAGTAAGAATCGTTTATTTCTGGAGGTACGTAGTACATTCTTGCTAAGGAGAAACCTCTCTGTCTTAGAACTCATTCTCTTGAATCATTCTTCCAAATAAATTTTTGAGGAAATTCAACATATGTAAGTGGTTTTGCGAGGAATGGATACTTCATGTTTGCCTTGAACCAAGCCAAAAACATACTGTGGTAAACTGATGGTCGATTAATCACTAACTATAGTGAATCTGAATCTTCAAAAATGACAGGTTGCTTGTTCGAAAGGTGAAATGATAGTCGTTCGATGGGAGGATCCTTGTACTGAATCTCGTATCTAAATGTTCTCCAGGCTGCGTCATATGGAGAGATGTACCTACAATCATAGTACAACTAGATCTAGTCGATATTCCTGACAACATCATCTCCGCGAGATGTTTCATAAAAACTTGTTGTAACACGATCATATCCTTTCTTCACGTACTTGAATAAGTACTTGATAGACCGAAATTGATTACACCACTCAACATTCATATGTGCACTGTATTTCAATAAAAGATATTGATTATGTGGAACAACGAATCTATTATCTAGTGGAACTCCATTCTTCATAATTGTTCTTCCCAAATCCCGACATTTGTATATTGAATATCCTTCATTATCAACGTCTGTTGTGTCAACAAAATTTTTTGGAAAGTATTTTATACAGAAATCATCCACCATGCAAGGAGAATTCTTATTTAAGATACCACATGGATCATGCATCATGTAATCACGTACTGCTGCATAATATTTAGGATCGACTTCCTCATTTGAAATTTCAGCTGAAATAATTCGGTTTATGTCGTTGCCAGTAGAATATTTGTCCTCTCTCGATAAAAAAAGAAGAATGTGAGTATGAGGTAGACCTCATCTTCTGAAACTCAACAATATATATAATTATAATTGTATAACAAAAGAGTTATGAACAATATTCTATTCACATATTGTGATTTTAAGACGGTTTTACCCAACTTTTTGCGAAGTTTTAAAGTAAATTTAACGAGAATATTATAAAAAAATTGTAAATATTTAATTTCTCTCTTTTATGTCCTTTATTTATTTTTTATTTTTATTTTCATTTGGGTTTGGATGGTTAATTCTACAGAAATGATTACTTATCATATTAAACGTGATCATGATGACTTAAGTATGCTTGGTAATAAGAAACATTTAATATTCAGTTGGTTTTTTGAGAATCGACTCACGTGTGACTGGTTGAAATATATGCTTTATATCTATAAGATGTGCCATACAATTATAAGTATGCATTTATATTTTTAAGTAAAATATGAGATTTATAAATATGTATTTTACAGTTATAAATATACATTTTATATCTATAAGTATACATTTTTTTAATTGTTGTTGGATTGTGCGACGGTTGCATACAAATTTTTGTATTTAATATTGATATGCAAGTGGGATATTGCTGAAATAAATAGAAATGTAGGGCTCTTCCAAAGTTTATGGTATATCCTTACTTATCCATGACATCAAGCTACAAAACAAGATGATAATATAAATAATGTAATTATATATGTATAGCACACATGTGTGTGTGTGCACTGAGATATTGATATTTAGGTAATATGCATGTCTATTAGTGATACAAAGACAAATGAAAATCTTGTTAATTACTAAATCAAAGAAAACCTAAGCTGACCTACCAAATATATTTTAGTAAGATTCTCCAAAGCTTAACATTATTCAATTCTTGAATTTATTAATGAAATTCAGACTACCTAAGATGGTCATATATATATATATATATATATACTACCTTACCAACAACATATCACAACAACCTAGCTAGCCAAAGACACAATCTTTGGTTGTGCACAACAGAACACATATCATCATCTCATCATAATAGTCTCCATACATATTCTATTACTTGTTTACACACACTTTGTTGTTACAAGAAAATGGCTATGGAATGGAGGATCAACGTGGCTGATGGTACATCGAAAGTGTTAGAACCGGAGAGCAGAGGATCATTATCGCGGTTTTTCACTGGATTAATGTCGAAAATAGGGGGATTCCTTAAAAAGGCTTGGAGTATAGGAGTCAATGAGCCCAAAAAGGTCATGCATTGTGTGAAAGTAGGCATGGCTCTCTCTCTTGTTTCACTGTTTTATTACATGAGGCCTTTGTATGATGGTGTTGGAGGGAATGCCATGTGGGCTGTCATGACTGTTGTTGTCGTCTTTGAGTACACTGTGGGTGAGTCTTTCTAACCTTAAAGTGTTCTAACATGCATAAAAATTGTATCTTTTCTTGTTCATTGTAATAAGTGATACAAAAATGCAGGTGCTACACTTTCAAAAAGTGTGAATAGAGCAACTGGGACATCTCTAGCAGGGGCATTAGGGGTTGGAGTTCATTGGATAGCTAGCCAATCTGGGGAAAAATTTGAGCCCATAATTCTTCAAGGATCAGTTTTTGTTCTGGGTAAGTACTTAGATAATAAAAGTGTCAGAAAATTTTGTGAAGTATTTTGTAATAATTAATGAGAATGAGTAGTGACTTATTTACCTTGTTACTTGCAGCAACTGCAGCAACGTTCTCTCGATTCATTCCATCGATAAAAGCCCGGTTCGACTACGGAGCCTTGATCTTCATCCTAACCTTCAGCCTGGTCTCAGTGTCGGGCTATCGAGTCGAGAAGCTCTTCGAATTGGCTCGCGATAGATTACTCACTATTGCAATAGGGACTTCCATCTGCATCATTACAACCATGGTTTTCTTCCCTGTTTGGGCAGGCACTGAGCTGCATAATCTCATCATAATCAACATGGAAAAGCTCTCTGATTCCTTGGATGGTAAGAACAGAACAAAACTAGTTAATCAAACAGATGACTTCTTGTAACGAAAGACAATTATGAATGAACTAACTAGTGCCGTTGTTTCAACTCAGGATGTGTGGCAGACTATTTCAGAAGCGATGGGAATGAAGAAGCCTCAAACAAGATATTGCAAGGCTACAAATGTGCACTCAATTCCAAGGCTACCGAAGAATCCTTGGTGCGTTTTCTTCTCCGTTTCAAAATCAACGTGATCAAGAACGTGTTTAGTTCAATCTTGTTCATCTAGAATACTTTTTTTTTGGCAGGCTAATTTCGCAAGATGGGAGCCTGCACATGGTGGCTTCAGATTCGGGCATCCATGGAAAGAGTACGTCAAGATTGGCGCGTCGCTCAGAAGTTGTTCGTACTGCATCGAAGCACTAAACGGAAGCATCACTTCAGAGGCTAAGGTAATCATCATCATATTTTGTAATAATATTGGAAAAATTATAAATTTAGGACACTAATTTTTTGGTCATTTATCAATAAAGGATACTAACTTTTCAATTTAGATGATTTTAGGACAAAAAAAAAAAATCTGAAATCACAAGAATTTCAGGTTGAATCACTTCAGCACAAAGCTGAAATCTCATGCGGCGGGACCAAAAATTCGTGATTTAAGGTTTTTTTATCTTAAAACCACCTAAATTAAAAAGTTAGTATCCCAATATTGGGATCCAATAAGTTAGTGTCCTTAATTGGTAAATGGTCAGAAGATATTGTCCTAAATATGTAATTTCCCCAAATAATATCTATAGATTACTCGAAACTTAAAAGGCTCCTGTTCCTACAGGCTCCGGACTTCATGAAGAAGCATTTCAGCATATTCTGTGGAACATTAAGTGCTAAATCCTCAGCTGTACTTAAAGAATTGGTTGTTTCCATTACCACGATGAGAAAATCATCAAAGATAGATTTCATGGTCGAAGAAATGACAAGTGCTGTCGAGCAGCTTCAGAACGCTCTGAAATCGCTCTCCAAGCAACCAATTCAATCAACCGAACCAAGAACTGGAGACTCGGTTATTAGCCCCACCGTAGTGACTCTAGTGGAAATCGTCCCGTTAATCACAATCTCGTCTTTGTTGATAGAGATTGCAGCAAGAACGGAGAAGATTGCCAAGGCGGTGAATGGATTGGCAGAGAAAGCAGGATTCAAAAGGGATGAGGAAATGAAAAAAGGCCAAAAGCCAAGAGTTGCAAGTGAAGAAAATGAACAAGATAATAAGACTATGACGACCCTTCAGAAGGTCTGAGTTCATGGCATTATCAAGAATGCTTTCTTTTGTCTTTGGGGGGTGGCATTGTAATTTCATGTACAGCAACTGGTGATTTACCACAGTACAAAAGTATTCGAGAAATAGAGAGGAGATAGCCACGCTGGGTGATTTGGTACCTAGTCGTTTATAGCCTCCTTTATTACACGAGGCTAGAATTCGATCAAATCTTTCTCCACCCCTTTTCGACCTTTTTGAAAATGCACATTCTTCCAATGTGATCTTTGCACTCTAAAGTTAATAAAGATTTATGCGTATTTAATCAGTCTCAGATTCTCAAGAATGAACTATGTTATCAGCAAGAGAGAGAGAGAGAGATGAATTCATCAAGATTTCTCAATTGAACATACAAAGTACACCAACTGAACATTCTATATAGAACTGTCTTTTTTTGTGTATGCTCTGTCTCGTAGATTCTCTAGATTGAACTGTGTCAATAAAGAGAGAGAGAGAGAGAGAGAGAGGAGTTCAAGAAGCCCACATGAACAACTAAATACTCATTTCACAATGAACTTCCATAATGATCTGCAAATCAATTGTTTCTATCTATCGTGGAACATATTGCTGAAGCATATTTGAGTGCAAGGATAAAAAGAAGATCGATCGTCGGCCGGATTTGAAACGGGCATAACTTTTGGCTCTGGGCTTGGATTTCCTTATATAATACCTTTCCAGAAGCGGAATGGGAGACTTATAAGACAGTTTTGCAATGATGTATGGGGCCGAAGGCCCAAATTCAGACATTGTCAGGCCCGTTTGGCAATTTTATTATTTTTGCTATCTTTTTTAAATTGATTTTCCTTTTGAGATGCATTGTATTACGTTTTGGCTTAATAAAACGTTTCGTTATCTCTCGTATGTTTATCTTCTACGTTTTACATCACGTGTCACTAAAGTAGACCAACTGAAATTTCTATAAAGAACAACTTCGTTTATAGTTCAAGAACCCGATATTTAATGTATAATCCGACAAGATTGGAGATTAGAATCACCTGATACATTGCCTACTAGACCATCACGTTTCGGATATGGTTTCTTGATTACTACCCCAACCAAGGTTGACGGCCAGGTCCTCCACTGAGACCTTGACAACATCAGATCGGACGCCAATATCAGTGGCGTATCTGCTCATGCAGTACATGCCAGCTGTCACCGTAGCAACTCCGACTGGACTTGGCATTAGCAATTTCAGAGGGGACGATATAAGGGCCGCCAAGGGCGCACCAATGACAGAGGAAGCTTGACCACTTCTCCCAACCCCGAGCCGGTCAACTGTCAGGAGCCCCGTTTTGCAGTATAATGCAAAATCCTCGCAGTTGTTTTGGAACACATCGTAGTTCCCAAATCCGTACCTGAACAGATACATTGCTCGATGGATGACTGCCTCGGCTGGATCAGATGGGGCAGTTGTGCAAGTGCCACCTCGTACTTTTGCAAGGAAAATGGATGGACTGACTCCATACTCAAATGCGTAAAGGGACCCGTTTTGAAGGAAGCAATCGAGACAGGAAAGAACGACTCCACTGTTTGGCTGTCTAAGACCACAATCTGGGAATTTCGGACATTGGGAAGTCACATCGGACGATGATTCAACACGGGTGAAATGAACCACTTTGTGACTCCCAACAAAGATTCCTGCATGTATAGATGTTAAAAGATAGGTAATAGCTACACAAGGAAAAGCTTACTCAAGTTAATACAAATATTTTGAGGCTAAAAATCTAGATGAAGCCACATAATTAAATAAATAAACAAGTATCGTGTAAGGCCTTGCTTAGCCAAAGCGCTGAGGAATATGACTGTAATCTGGTTCCAAGCAACTGAAATTTACTCCAACAAGAAAAGCATTTTCACTTATCTATTCTACTTCATTCACTAATATACGAAGTAATCTCAGAAGGAACGATATATGCTATTAATGTTGATTTTTAGAAAGGTCAAATGTATGTCATATTTGGCCACTGCAACTCAAATGCAAGAATACGCACCAGGTTTTCGCTGCTCAAACTATGACTAATGCTTCCTCGGTTTTTTTATAGGAAAAACGATCAATGAGCACTCATACTTTACTATTTCAAAATTCCATTAAGTTTAACACAATGCTAGATGGAACCTTTCTTAATCACTCTAAACAAAAGTAATTCATCACTTTCTTTTAAGGAAAAACTAAGGTTAGAAGACAAACATGAACATTCTTCAATAAGGGCAAATCAAGATCAGGTTTTTTGTTCAAGATCACAATATAAGTACAGCAATTCATGTTCATAAATTAAGCAGCAAAAGGATAAAATGCTAAACCATAAATGGCAACATTGCAAAAAGCCCAATTTCTTCCATGGAAATATAACAATCTTTACTAAAAAAACAAACACAAAAGTAGAGAAGGAAGAGGTAATAGCAACCATGATGAGAGTAAGCAAAGATGGCTCTGTAAGTATAGAGATGATCCCCTGGCTTGATTTCACTCATCTCCACTCTGTTTGTGAGCAAACCCATTTCTCTTTCTCGAAATCCCTACCAAATAGATATTAAAAATGAAGATTTTTTGCAAAAGAGTTGAATATTTCAGCAAATGGACACAGATTTGTTGGTGGAGGGAGGGATGTGATTGATTCACCCAACTATAAGGGAAAAAAAAGGAAAAGAAAAAACATGGATGCTATCATAAAAATGGTGGTCATGCTAATGCATGTTGGCCTTTTGGCTTCCTCTTTTTCTTGAGTAATATCATTGGGATTCTTTTTTTCTTTTTCTTTTTTTTTTCTTTTTCTTTTTTGGGACCTATGTTTCTTTGTTAGGTAAGGTAAGAAATTAAGATTCTTGGTAATGGTATGAGCATCCTAGGAAAAGTTTACTCTTCACAATACCCATATAATGAAATGCTTTGCTTGTCATCAATGCCAAGATTGGAACTTTATTTTTTTAAAAGTTCTATATAAATGGTCTAAATTTCTTTTTTTTTTTTTAATTAATAAACCTTTTTTCTTTTGTGATAGAATCATAGAGAGTGATACACATCTCTAGGGATGTAAACGAGCCGAATCGAGCCGAACAGTACTGGACTCGAGTTCGGCTCGTTCGAGTTCGGTTCGAGCCTTAAGAATGAAGCTCGAGCTCGGTTCGTTTGAAAAATATTGGGTTCGGTATTCGTTCGAGTTTGGCTCGGATAAGGCTCGTTAATAGGACAAACGAGCCCAGTTCGAGTTCGGCTCGATAAAAGCTCGAAAGAGTTCGGTTACAAGCTCGAATTCGAGCTTGATTGTTCGAGCTCGAGCTCGAGTTCGGGCTCGAGTTCGTTAACAAGCTCAAATTCAAGCTTGATTGTTCGAGCTCGAGCTCGAGTTCGGGCTCGAGTTCGTTAACACTAATTTTGGCCTCCATTTCAAGATTTAACTAGAAAATAAACATAATAACACATACAAATTTCATAATTCAACAATGACATACAAAAATAATTAAAATAGTCAAATTTCAAGTTAACATAATATTCTAAATATTAAATTTCTCGATCTTTGGTCCTTGACGACAAATACAAATGTTCAACTGTCACCTACAATGTTCAAGACAATAAATTATGAAAATTAGAGATGTTAACAACTAAAAAAAACATAAAACAAATAATTTAATGTTCTATAAATAACTTACCTAATATAGCTCGTCAATTTTGTAAAGAAAGTCTTTAAGCCAAATGTATCTCCTGAATCTCCGCAGTAGCCTTTTTACATACAAATATGTGTGTGATCAAATTATCATATTCAAATCATATAAATGACAATACAATTAATATATTAGAAATAAGTATATTGTATTGAATTTTATTAGTTAGTATGTTTATAAAATGAATATGTTTAATTTAATCATGTAATATTTGTGTTAAGAATTTTTTAATTTATATACATATTTATTTAAATTTTAAACTCTAATACTATTATAAAATATATAAATAAACTAGCCCACAAATACTAAACGAATATGTTAACGAACTCTTCACGAACCTAACGAACATGTTCGCGAACCTGCTTAACGAACCTGTTCGCGAGCCTGCTTAACGAACCTGTTCGTGAGCTTTCGAATCAAACATGCCCAGGCTCGAGTTCGGCTCGTTAAGTATTCGAGCTCGAAATTCAGGCTCGAGTTCGGCTCGTTAAGCTTCACAAACGAACTCGAACGAATATTTATCGAGCCGAGCCGCGAATAATTCATGAACGGCTTGGTTCATTTACATCCCTACACATCTCTTGACTTTTATATTTCTCATGTCATATTAGGTGTTTCTATACCAAAATCTATGTTCTTATTTGTGTGCTACCATGTAGTTTGAATAAAGTGATATGATCGGGATTCCAATCTGCATTTAACAAGTTTTTTAGTCTTTATTAAATTTGAATCTAACAAGTTTTTTAATTTTTATTTAATTTAAATTTAAAAAAATTCTAATCTTTATAGTTTCTCGTTCTTTCATTCCTCCTAATTCATTAAAAAAATCAATTTAATTATTAATTATAACTACTGATATTTTTTTACATCAATATTTTATGATTTGAAATATGTTACATTTCTTTCTTTAAAAAAAAAAAAAGAGTATATGAGCGAGATGAAAATTTTGGATACATATGAAATGATGAAACTCATTTTATTAATGGGAAAATTGCCCACAATAGTCATTTCCCTATAATAATAAACAATTTTAGCCATTGATATAGTTTTATACCTATTATACCCAAAAATATAAGAGTGTGTAACAAAATACCCATTTTTCAATTTGACTTATTGACTTTGCATAGACTTGGGCCCCACAAGCATTGAATTGCACAAAATTTGGTAGTATGTTATTTAGATGCGGGCCCCACTTCTCTTGAATTGCACAATATTTGACCTAATGGGAACATGGTAATTATTTGCACATAATTTACGCCGCATTTCGTGACATATTCATCTTCCTTGCTTCTCCATCTTCATCAGCTTTCAATTTTCGTAACATATTCTGCACCCAAAACGTTGCTGCCATTTACGTGGAAAATATTTGAAACGCAGTCTCCGAAAAGAAGGCTCTCTGTTGCACAGCGTTTGTCGGAAGAAATTGGCCGGCGGCGACGACGATTCGATTGCAGATTGGCGGTGAAAGAGCGGTAGAATTTCGTGAGCAATTTTCGTGAATTATCGATGGCTGAACAGGTAAGTTACTCTCAGTTTTTTGTTGAGTTTAGTGATGATATTGATGATAGATTTCAACTTAAATTGTTTATGCAGTGAATCATTTTATTTTGCCTAATTTTATTCATGAATTTAATTTGGAATTGATAGTATATGTTTATTGTTGGACTTCGTACATATGTGATTTGATTTTATGCACTTGGAATTTTATTATGCAGTAGGTAATATGTTTAGTGTAGGAATTGTGCCTAATTGTTTAGTGATGGCATTGAAACGAATAGTATGCACGAAAATTAGGCACGAAAAATGGTAATATGTGTAGTGTTGGATCTCACGAAATTTTTTTCTTCATCACGAAAATTATTTCTTCTTCACGAAAATTATAGAATTTTCGTGAATAAGGAAAAAATTTCGTGAAGGTTAAAGCATTGTTGTGAATGATTAAAAAGAATTTTTCGTGCAAGAAAAAATTAGGAATTTGAGATCACGAAAATTATAGAATTTTCGTGAAAGGCAAAACATTTTCGTGAAGGTTAAACAATTTTCGTGAATTGTTAAAAAGAATTTTTCGTGCATGACAAAATTAGAAATTTGAATTCCCCACTCCCAAAAATTAGGAAAAGCTTCGTACACGCAAAAAAATCATAATAATCATATCAATAATAATAATAATAATAATAATAATAGTAGTAGTAGCAGTAGTAGTAATAATAATAATATTAGTAATAATCATAATCATAATAATATTTATAATAATCACAATAATAATCATAATAATCATATCAATAATAATAATTATAATAATAATAATATCAATAATAATAATTGTAATTATAATTATAATTATAATTATAATAATAATAATAATAATATCAATAGTAATAATAATGTCAATAATAATAATAATAATAATAATAATAATAATAATAATAATAATAAGTAGTGGGGATCGTGGGAGAACGTGGAAGTTGCGCACACTTCTCCCTTGTTTTCCGCCTACTCGTTCAGTATTATGCGGCGGTTTTATCATCCACGACCTCATAACTGTTGGCTTGATGCTCGCTCGGTTATGTCAGCTCGGGGTGGCTTCCCTAGCTCGGCCACTGGTTCACCTCGACTATCTTTGGGGTGGATGCTCCGGGCGTCGCCCAAGGGGGTATCTGGCCGAGGTGTCTGGCCGGTTTCGGGTCTAGAGAACGACTGTTATTGGCCATATGTATGACTTGTGCAGCTCAGGTATGTTGGCGTCACATAGCTCGGACACCATGGTCCAACAATAGCCCCTTAGACCACGACGAGAATTATTTCCGTTGGGGTCTAACCGATCTCATTATACCGAGCTGAGTAAGATTTGGACTAGCTATGTGATCTGATTTTCGGCGCGTATTTATACAACAACTGAATTGTCCACGTGTCGCCACCTTAATGGCTAGAAGTCGAAGAGTCTCAACATACTCTTATATATAGGTGTCTCATGGTTTCATTTTTCACTTTTCTCTCTTCAAATTCTTAGATAATTTCAATTCTGCGAGCCAATACGAGCATACTACTTTGCGCTGCGTCGCCCGAGGTGGTTTCTTTGCAAGGTAAACTAACTTTTCCCGATCATGTCTGGTAGAGCGTCTGATCAGAATGTGAGGTCCAATCCTCCGGGAGTGGATGCTAGGGGAGTAGCCGAGGAGACAGGTATTTCGCATATGGGTCCAGCCCTAAGCCCTACGGGGTTCCGGGCCGAGGAGGGTTATAATCCCCGAGTTGAGGAATTAGGACCAATAAATATAGTTTCCCACTTGTCTCAGTCAAATGTAGACCGGTGGCATAGACTTTTTAACATCCCTGAGTGCGTTCAATTTATCGCTCCTCAACTTGGGGAGCGAATGTTGCGTCCACCCAGGGGTTGCATTGCTATTAATATCGAGGCACTTTGTAGAGGCCTTCGATTTTCCATAGCTCGTTGTCTGACTAATTATTTGTGGCATTGGAGGATAGCACCTGGGCAGCTCAGCCCAAATAGTTGGTCAACCATATTAGGTCTATTGATCCTTTTTCATAGATATAACCTCGGGATACCTAGCCCGGATGAGCTGTCCTGGCTGTTTAGCATCAGGCTTATACCTGGGGCCCTGGAATACTTTCATTTTCTCTCACCTCGCCCGTTCCGACCTCAGCTAGTGGGTGACCTCCCCTTGCCGAGATGGACTTGGATGTGTGATTGGTTCTGGGTAGGAGGGGATTGGAGAAGCCCTGGAGATTCTGACAGCGGGTCTGCTGTGAGGGTATCGTGCCCGATTGGTTTCGGGACAGCTAGAGGTATATATTTATGCTCTTTCTGTTCAGCTCGTCTAATATTTTAATATTTCCCCGGTGTTGCAGATATTCCGTCTGACACTCTCCACATTGGCGAGGATTTTTCCCGGAAAATCCGTTATTTGTGGGATAACGTCGTCCCCTCCCAGCGGTCATATAGGGAGTTAGTCACGGAGGGTCGACTTATTCAAGCTGGGTTGATTTTCCCTTTTTTCTGATCTCCCGTCGATTTTACTGGTAAGCCCCCGGTTATTGCTTTGAGTTTATGTTAGGCTTCTTACTTGGCTAATGAAAAATTCTTTTGCAGCTGATCTTCCTCAAGAGGGTCTTCATCATCGGATGGACCCAGCTGAACGGATCAGGGTTCGTGCCGAACAGGCTGAGAAACGGAGGCAGCCAATGCGGCAACAGCCAATGCAAAAGAGGCGGGGGCCTGAACGTTCTGGTGTCAGCGAGCCTGCTCAGAACCCGGAGACCGGCGGCCCACCGACCAAGAAGTCTCGACCGCCACCGCCTGAAGCGTCGACTGAGCCCGTGCAGACGGCAGTTAATCCTCCTGCCAGTTCTTCGGTTCGCCCAGGAGTATGGTTGTGTGACTCTCCGCTGGCCGGTTCGGTTAGCATTTGTGGCTGGGACCCTGAGAGGGTTGAATCTTCCAAGAAGTTCCTTGGGCGGAGGCCACCTTTCCAAGTTAGCTTTGCCCGGGCTCAAATGCCGAGCCCCATTCTGATGAAGAATCTTTCTCCGGGGGTTGAGCCGGCCGTTGAAGCCCCAGCCAAGGCTTGGATCGAAGAATTAGAAGGATATGCCGGTAAAATGTCGGCAATAGATATGGATGTCTACTCTTCTATTTTTCAAGCTCAGGCGTCTGTTTTTGCTTGGCGAGCCCACCTCAAGCATTTGGAGCGAGAGAAAGAATTTGACGTGCAAGAGGTGGAGCTCCGCAAGAGGCGAGCCGAGGTCGCTTCAGCTGCTGAGGAGAAAGAGACCCTTGAAGCTCAACTGGCCTCCTCCCAAGATTTGCTAGCTAAAGTCATTAAGTCGGCTGAGTTTGAACGCCAGCGTTCATTCAACCTGGATCAAGAGAAGGCCACTCTGGGAAGGAACTTAGAGGCATCGAAGGCTGAGCTGGAGAAGGTGCGAGCTGAATTGTTGGTTGCTCAAGCCGGCCCGCGGGATGAGGCGGCCGTCGTACAAAAATACAAGGGGTCCAAAGAGTGCAAGTACGACGGCATCCTGGCTTATCTCTTTGCTTTTATGGATAACATGGAAGTGCTAAGGAAGGCCGGGGTCGACGACCGTCCTCTTCAGGTGTCGCTGGCTGGTTATCTGCAGAAAAATCCTCTTTCCAAGTATTACTTGGATCTGATGGACGATCTGCCTGGCTACCTGCCTCCCGGGTCTGAGCATCTCCTACAGCCAGCCCCGCCTATCCAGCTAATGTCCAATCCTGATCTTGTAATGGAGGATTTTCTGACGTTGGACAGGCTGAGAGTTCCCGAGCGGCCAGGGTGGAGGACGAGGCGGTTGAGATCAGTGCTGATGAGTAGACATACTTTAATACGATCTTGGTCGGAAAAGGGCTTGGACAGATCTCCTAAGTTTAAGTACTTGGCAACATGTTCAGCAACCATAATAGGTTCATGAAACGTTCTAGCTGACATGTCAATATTGAGAGAGAGGTCTGTCCAGGATGGTGACAATTGTAAACATCCTTTCCAATATTCTAGACCATTACCGAGCTATTTGTCCGAGCTGTTCTTCTTTTTTATGTTCCTTTTGTTTAGGATTTAGGGTTTAGCTTTGTTAAGAGGTTCTGGCCTCCAAACTAGTTGAGTTCGGTTGAAGCTATATAACTTGATTAATCTTCTGTTTTCTCCTCTTGAACTAATCTCGACTATTTTAATCCTTAAATAAATAACACAACTTTGGGAGATGTCGAGTTGAACTAGTCATGGCCGAGCTAAACGGGATGCTCGGTCATGGATCATTAATCCAACCCCAAATGTCACTTAGTTTATCCGTGGCCGACCTGGACAGATTGGCTGGTGAGCGTGTACTTTGTATAAGTGTTTCGCATGAGGGCGAAGTGGTAAATTGCACCTCCGAATCTGATGGATTGGTAGCTGAGGGGTCTCCAAATCGTCACCGTTCAATATGCCACGTGTCATCTCGAGTGGAGGGGAATACTAACGGTCACTTCCTTTTCTATAAATAGGGTAGGTCCCCCTTTCATTTTCTTCACATACTTGTGAGATTTTTCGAGAGCCCCGAGCAGACATTACTGATCTAGACGAACCGAGCAGCGCTATCTGGACGGAATCTTTTTAGGTAATTTCTTCAATCATGTCTTCTGGTAATTCTTCGTCCAACAATTCGGTCCAGGGGTATAGCCGGGGTGGATCCGCTGAGCTGGAGTATAGCTCGGGAAGGCTTTCTTTGGGGTAGACCTCCTCATCGGATGTAGAGGTTCGAAGTCCAGCCCCTGCGGCGAGTGGCGAGGAGGCTGGTCCTTCTACCTCAGCTCCGGGTATTCCTACCGGGGTGCCTGTTTGGAGGAGGTTTAGGAGGACGGAGCAGCCGTCTGAGAATTCAGAGGCCATGGAGTGGCCGTCCACTGCGACCCGACCTGAGCTTGACCGATGGCATGCGCTGTTCAATGTTCCCCGAGGGGTCACCTTTGACGTTTCATTCCCCAAGGAGAGGTGGACAAACCTCCCCGAGGATGTGTGGCCATTAATTTCCGAGATTTGGAGGGCGGATTGCGTTTTCCTTTGGCGTTGCCCCTCACACAAGTCCTTCGTTTTTGGGGGGTTGCTCCCGGCCAGCTTCATCCGAACAGCATTTCGTCACTCCTCGGGCTGTTCGTTGTTTTTTACACTTATCAGCTCGGTGTCCCGAGCCCTCATGACCTGACATGGTTGTATACTCTAAAGCTGCTGCCGGGAGCCAAGAACCATCTCTACTATATCTCTCCTCGGGCGGGTCGTCCCCAACTCATAAAGGGTTTTCCGTCCTCCATCAAGGATTGGAAGGCGAAGTGGTTTTGGGTTGGCGGAGATTGGATGAGCCCTGGACCGGTTGGCGGGGACCCGTCTCAAAGGATACCTTGTCCCGTTTATTTCAGGCCGGCCAACGGTATATATCCTTGTTGTTGTTAATCTGGTCGGTCTTCTGATATTACAATTATTTTTTGTTTTGCAGTTATCTCGCCTGACGCTCTCGAGGTGAGTGTGGATTTCTCGAGGAAGCTTCGCTACCTGAAAGAGAGTGTTGATCCGAAGAGGTTGTTATTCAAGGTTCTGCTGACCGAGAGGAAGCTAACTCGGGCCGGACTTACTCTTCCTTTTGTCCCCGCTCCCAACGATTTCTGAGGTGATTGATTATTCTTTTATATGTTGTTGGCCGGATTTCGGACTTGTGTTAATCAACTGATGTCTTTTTGGCAGCCGACCTTCCTACTGAGGGTTTGCCCCAACAGATGGATCCCATGAAGCGTATCCGCCTTCGAGCTCAGCAGGCGAGAGGAGCTGGGCAATCATCTCGGGCTTCTGGCCGAGGTAGGGGGAGTGGTTCAGAGCGCCCTGCTCCTGCCACTGCCACTTCTGGGCGTAGAGTGCCTTCCCAACGCTCACCGAGGAGGTCCCATCCCTAGAAGCGTCCCAGGGCGGCCCCGGTCACCCGACCTCTAGGTGCTCAGGATGTCACGGTTGCTGCTCCTTCCGGGGTAGTGGCTTCTGACCACCCTTTGGCCGGGTCGGTTAGTATCTACGGTTGGGATCCGGCACGGGTCGAAGGGTCTAGGGAGTTCCTTGGAAGGTTGCCGCCCTTCCAAATCAGCTACACGCGTGCTCAGCCGCCGAGCACAGAGCTGATGACCGCTCTTCCTTCTGGGGTTGAGCCTGCGATGGAAGCTCCGGCTAAGGCATGGACTGAGGAGCTGGAGAAGTATGTCGGGCAGATGTCGGTTGCCGACATGAGCGTGTGTGCTTCCATCCTCCAGGCCTAGGCTTCCGTCTTCTCCTGGCGAGCTCACCTCTCTCATCTCGACCAGCTTGAGCGGTATAATGCACGGAGGGCCGAGCTAAGGGAGAAGAGTGTCCGCTTGTCGCCGCTGCGGAGGACAAGGAGTTGCTGAAGGCCCAAGTTGCCTCGGCCAAGGAGGCTTTGGCTCAAAGTACCAAAGCTGTCGAGCTCGACCGCCAGCGCTTCACCGACCTAACTGTGACCCATGCTCGGGTGGTGGCGGAATTGGAGGCTGCTAGGGCGGATTTGGAAGCTGCTCGGGCCGCTCCCGTGGACAAGACTTCTGTTGTCCGGGAGTATAAAGCCTCGGCTGAGTGCAAGTATGAGGGTGTGATGGCTTACCTGTTCGCCTTCATCGACGCGATCGAGGTTGCGCGGAAAGAGAAGCTGGATGACCGCCCTCTTATGGAGGCCCTGCGTAGATACGTGGAGAAGCTGCCTCTCCCGAGCTATTATCTAGGCCTGATGGAGGATTTGCCGAGGTATCTCCTCCCGACTCGAGTCACGTACTCCGTCCAGCTCCTTCGATCCAGTTGATGTCCGATCCGGATCTGGATATAGACGCATTGGCCGAGGAAGCAGGTGGAGAGCATGTGGAAGCGGTCGAGGCGCCTGAGGAGGCCGGGGTGGCCGAGGAAGCTGGGATGATGGAGGAGGCCGGGGCATCCGAGGCGGTGGATGTTGTGGAGGTCTAGCTGACCTTGTTTGTTCTTGTATTTTTCTCTCTTTTTTAGGCCATTTGGCCTTTTTGTACGAGGTACTGGCCTCCAAACCAGCTTTTATTTTGAATGTTAACTTTTATGTCAATTCATTACTCGCCATGCCCTTGTGTACTCCCACTGATGCAGAACCTATCCGGCTTAATTACGTAACCAGCTCGGTATTCTGACATAAAAAACACTTGGTGAAATCTTTCATAAAAATTTAATATTTGCATTGCTGGCCTGCTCGGTTGATCCTGCTATTTCATCCAGCCTGGGAGACTTGGATGAAATCAGAGTTTTGAGCCAACTGGAGCTTTACTACACCATTCAGTTCGGACAGCTCGAGTGAGGCCATAGCTTTAGGTGGGCCGGAGCCTCAGTGGGCCGAAGCCTTACTGTTCCATCCAGCCTGGGTGGCTCGGATGAGGCCGTAGCCTTGAGTGGGCCGAAGCCTTACTGTTTCATCTGGCCTGGGCGGCTCGGATGAGGCCGTAGCCTTGAGTGGGCCGAAGTCTTGGTGGACCGAAGCCTTACTGTTTCATCCGGCCTGGGCGGCTCGGATGAGGCCGTAGCCTTGAGTGGGCCGAAGCCTTACTGTTTCATCCGGCCTGGGCGGCTTGGATGAGGTCGTAGCCTTATGCAATCTAATGAACTGGGGAATAACTTCATTAGTTAAATATAAAGAACGTACAAAGACATTATAATTGAAATCCTAGCCGGCTAATGATAATACTTTTTCAAGTGTTCTATGTTCCAAGGTTTGGACACCACCTTGCCATCTAGGTTGGTTATCTCATATGCGCCTCCGGCCAGGATTTTGCTTATCTTGTATGGTCCTTCCCAATTATGTCCCAAGGATCCACTTGGTAGTAAAACTTTCTTGAGAACGAGATCTCCTGGCTCAAACCTTCTAGCTCGAACTTTTGAGTTGTAGTACCTGGCGCTTCGCAGTTTGTAGATGGCATTTTTTATATCAGCATCCATCCTTCTTTCTTCCAGTAAGTCAAGATTGGCTGCTAGAGCTTTCATGTTTTGCTCGTCTTGATATTTGTCCACCCTCCAAGTGCGAACTCCGAGCTCGATTGGTATGACTGCCTCAGATCCAAATGCTAGGAAGAATGGTGTTTCTCCTGTTGCCGTTCTGGCCGTCGTTCTGTACGCCCATAGTACCTCGGGCAGTTCATCGGCCCAAGCTCCCTTTGATTCTTCAAGTCTGGCTTTCAGGGTGTGCTTGATGATTTTGTTCATGACCTCGACCTGGCTGTTTCCTTGAGGGTGATATGGGGTGGAGAGCAGCTTCTTGATGCCTAGGTTTTCACAAAATGTTCTTAGGTCGTCGCTGTCGAACTGTCGACCATTATCTGTGATGATAGAATGAGGGACCCCAAACCGGCAAATGATGGATTTCCATATAAAGTTTGTTACTTTCAGCTCGGTTATCCAGGCCAGGGGTTCTACTTCTACCCATTTCGTGAAATAATCGACGGCGACTATTGCGAATCTTACTCCTCCTCGGCCAGTGGGCATCGGGCCGATTAGATCTATTCCCCACTTTACGAATGGCCATGGAGCCATTATTGAGTTCAGGTCTTCCGAAGGTGCTTGGATGAGGGGTGCGCATCTCTGACATTTATCGCACTTTTTAGCGAAGTGATGGCATCTTTTTTTAAGCTAGGCCAAAAGTAACCCTATCTGATAATTTTGAAGGCTAGAGACTGGCCTTCGGAGTGATTACCGCAGACTCCTTCGTGGATCTCGGTTAGTACATATTTGGCTTCGTCTTCGTCCAGGCATTTCAGGAGAGGATGGGAAAACCTCATTTTGTAAAGTATGCCGTCTTGGAGAGTGTATCGAGCAGCTCGGATCCGCAATTTTCTGGCCTCGCCCTGGTCGATGGGGACCTTCCCCCCTTCCAAGTATTGGATGATCGGGGTCATCCAAGTCATTTTTGGCTCAATATCATAGACTTCTTTCTGACCGAGGGCCGAGCTGTCTACAGTTCCAATGTTTACTGATCCAATATCTTCAGCGCCTTCACTTGTCGCTAGCAGGGCAAGAGCGTCAGCTTGTGTATTCTTGCTACGAGGAATCTGCTCGGCACGGATCCGTCTAAATTCTGCGGAAGCCAGATCGACGGATCTCAAGTACTTCGTCATTTGTTCATCCCTGGCTACATACTCGCCTGAAATTTGATTGGCGACCAGGAGGGAGTCAGTGAAAACTTCGAGGTCGTCCACTCCAAATTGTTTCGCCATGTCCAGTCCGGCCAGCAGCGCTTCATACTCGGCCTCGTTGTTTGTTACAGGAAATTTGAACCGTAGCGCCGAGCAGAAGTATTTCTGGGTGGGGTTGACCAGCACGATTCCAGCCCCGGTGCAATTAATGGTGGACGATCCGTCCACATACATCTTCCAGGGCTTTTCTATCTTTTCTTCTCGGAGGATGAGAGTTTGAGTGAACTCGGCGATTAAATCAGCAAGGGCCTGACTTTTTATTGTCGTTCTGGGTGCATAATGGACATCATATTGGCCCAGCTCTACTGCCCACTTTAGCAGTCTTCCGGAGGCGTCTGGGCGGCCCAGTACCTGCTTTAGAGGAAAGTTAGTCAGTACTTCAACTTGGTGTGCTAGGAAGTATGGCCGCAGTTTCCTGGCTGAGATGATCAGTGCATAAGCCAACTTTTCCATTGCCGGGTAGCGGAGTTCGGCGTCATGCAGTGACTGGCTCACATAATACACAGGCTGCTGAGCTTTTTGTTCTGCACGGACCAGCACTGAGCTAACAGCATACTCGGACACTGCCAGGTAAAGCTGCAGTTTTTCGCCGGGCTGAGGCTTTGCCAAGACTGGGGCCTCCATGAGTGCTTTCTTGAGGTCGTCTAGGGCCGACTGGCACTCACTGTTCCACTCGAATTGAGCGTTTCTTCTGATCAAGTTGAAGAAAGGTCGGCATTTGTCAGTGGACCGAGATATGAAGCGGTTTAGGACGGCGACCTTGCCTGTCAGACTCTGGACGTCCTTGATCCGCCTCGGTGGGGTTAGGTTCATGACCGCTTGAATTTTCTCGGGATTGGCTTCAATTCCCCTCTGACTCACCACATATCCCAAGAACTTTCCTGATCCGACCCCGAAGGAGCATTTCTTGGGATTCAACTTCATCATGTATCTTCTCAGGATGTCGAACATCTCGGCCAGGTGACCGACGTGATCAACTTTCTGTTTCGATTTTAGAAGCATGTCATCCACGTAGACCTCCATTGTCTTTCCAATATGTGCGGCGAATATTTTGTTTACGAGCCGCTGATAAGTAGTCCCTGCATTTTTCAGACCGAACGATATCATGGTGTAGCAGTATTGTGCTCGGTCTGTGATGAAAGTTGTATGGACCTGGTCGTCCTCAGCCATCGGTATCTGATGATAGTCTGAGTACGCGTCCATGAAGCTCATGTGCTCATGGCCGGCTGTGGTGTCGACCAGCTGGTCAATGTTGGGGAGCGGGAAGCAATCTTTTGGGCATGCTTTGTTCAGATCGGTGAAGTCCACGCATAGCCGCCACGATCCATTTGGTTTCCTAACCAGGACGGGGTTGGAGACCCATGTTGCGTATTTGGTCTCTCTAATGAAGCGATAACCCAGCAACCTTTGTACTTCTAGCTCTAGCCCCTCGTATCTGTCTGGGCTCAATCGGCGTCTTTTCTGGGCCAACGGTTGCACGGCAGGGTTGATATTGAGGTGATGGCAGGCATCTTCTGGTCGGATGCCTTCCATGTCTTCATGAGCCCAAGCGAAGACATCAACATTGCCCTACAAAAAGGTTATCAGCTCGGTACGGAAGGGCTCCTGCAACTCATGGCCGACCCGGAGCTCCATATCCGGCCTGTTTGGATCCATACTGACAAGATCCAGCTCTTCAACAGGCGCTGCTCGTCTCTGAGGTCCGTTCCCTCGGGGATCGACGGACCTCCATTCCTCTTCGGGCTCTCGTATGTCCATTGTCACTTCCCTTCTGCTATTCTGGGCAGCAGTACCAGAGGACGATCCGACTTCAAAGGTGGAACTGACCGGCTGTTCAGAGATAACCGCCGGGTGTGGAGGTTCATTATCTACTTCCATGGCAGTTTGATTATGCTCAGCGATCTCGAGAACAGAATCCTCGAAGGCGTCCTCCATCTGCTCATCGACCGAGGTGATCTGGGCGAGCTCGAGCTGATTGAGCTCCTTTGGGCGTAGCCCCATGTCAGTCTCCCGGGCGGCCAGCTGGTTTCTCTTCACAACGTATACTTCGTCGCCCACAGGGAACTTAAGGGCGAGGTGATAGATTGAGACCACCGCCTTTAATTTTGCTAAAAGCGGCCTGCCCCAGATGGCGTTATATTGGGAGTTCAAGTCCACCACTTTGAACTCCGTCGTTGTGAACACTTCCCTGTCGCCGGAACCGAACAGGACCTTAAGCTCACAAGTGCCGAGTACTCGGGTACTCATTCCTCCGAAGCCTTGAATAGAGTCGGAGGACGGCACGAGTTGGGATTCATGAAATTCCATCCACCTGAAGGTGCTGAGGTAGAGCACGTTGGCGTAGGCACCGGTGTCAACCATAACCCTGTGCACCATAGTTCGGCAAATATTGAGCGATACCACCAAAGTGTCACTGTGCGGGTAGGCTATCCCTTCACTGTTCAGCTCGGTAAACAGAATGGATGCATGGCAAGGTGACGCCCTGGGTGGAACGCACTGCTGGTAAGCGTTCCTGGCTTCCCGAACCTGCTGTGCTCCCTGACCCTGCTGTCCTTGACCCTTTACATACTTCTTTAACTGACCCTGGTCAATCAGTTTCATCAGCTCGGCCAGCAATGCCCAGCATTTGTCAGTGTCATGACCCTTCGCCTTATGGTATTTGCAATACTTATTCTGGTTGAGGCGATTTGGGTCGGCCCTCATAGGTCGTGGCTCGGGCAGCAGGTTCTTGTCTTTAATCTCAGTAAGGACTTGTGATGGGGCAACCGTGAGGATTTCAGTGACCTAGCTGGGGCCTCCAGGCTGGAAGGCCCTGAAATTCGTAGCCGGCCTGAACGGTTTCACTGATTTCCTTCTTTCTTCCCTCATTTCTTCACGCCGCTCAGGCCTCTTCTCTCGTTCAAGGGCCCTGTCCTCTGGAATGGCTTCCTCAGCCCCTATATACCGCTCTGCGCGGTTAAGAAAGTCGTGATATGTTCTCGGCTCTTCTTCGTGGACGGACCACCAAAATCTGGTCCGGGGCCTTAATCCGGCCATCACGGCCATAAGGATGGCATCGTCTGACACCTGCTCCATGCCGAGGACCAGCTTATTAAAGCGGTCCAAATATGACTTCAGAGGCTCAGCTTTGTCCTGCCTCACATTGACCAACCTTTCCTTTGGGGTCGACCTCATCCTCGAACCCATGAACTGTGTCAGGAACAGGTCGGATAGCTCGTCACATCCCCCTATGGACGCGTCAGGGAGAGACCTGAACCATCTTTGTGCTCGATCCCCCAGCGTGAGTGGGAATGCTTTGCACATGAGCTCCTCTCCCAATCCCTGTAGTTTCATCTAGGACGTATACTTGTCCAGGTGGGTACTGGGTCGGTCTCTCCATTATACTAACCGATGTGAGGCATTTTGAACTTGGCCGGGACCATGGTGGCGATGTGCTCAACAAAGGGGGAGGCCCTCTTCCAGCTTTCTTTGTTTCGCTTAGCTTGAATGTCAGCCAGTCTGTGTCTGAGCTCCTGCTCCTCCATAAGTTCCGAGTACCGCAAATTGTGACCGGTACTCTCGTCATAAGGTGGCGGGACCTCACACCTCTCATTAGGGAGCCTATCGAGCCTCCCGGCCTCCCCGACTAGGGTCTGTGCCTTATCACCTGAGGCGTATCGCCTGTGTGCCCGTGCCCCGGCATTATCTGGGTGGACTTGGTGATGATCTGGTCGGGCACGTGTGGGGGACTGACTTCGCCGAAGTTCAGCTTCGGCTATCCGTTTCCCCAGGTTTCGCCTCCTCCTGGGTCCGTCTGAGGATTCGGAGTCCTCCAGTAGGCCATTGGTCTCATTGGCCTTCTCCTTTTGTTCAGCTTCTTTAAGCCGCTCGGCGAGTGCGACCATAATACCCCTAATCTATGCCACATACATGGGGGTTTCTGGTGTTTCTAAGGTGATGGGAGCCATTTGAGTCACTTCCTCGGCCGTGATTGGCCGAGCCCAACTGGAGCCGCCAACTTGGAAGGCAGGAACTGGGGGCTCTGGGGTAGTATTGCGTTCGGAATTGCTCATTTTACGTTGGAGTTGTGTT
Organism: Scutellaria barbata; assembly: GCA_028654395.1. Lineage (NCBI taxonomy): Eukaryota > Viridiplantae > Streptophyta > Magnoliopsida > Lamiales > Lamiaceae > Scutellaria > Scutellaria barbata. The sequence goes on along the minus strand of CM053644.1, from coordinate 17,819,462 downwards.
CAGGTGTTGTGAATAACCCCCTCCTTCTAGCGCCAAAATGTTGACGTTGGAATTTGTATTTGATCAATTCCTAGTCGAACACCCAAATTGATATGAAAAGAACTAAAATTGACTAAAGAAACAAGATATGAAATGTGTGAACGTAGAGAACACTATGCCCGGAGCCTACTCGGGCAACTTTAGCTCGGCTGATCCTGGACGGTTTTTGTGACCGGATAGGACCTTTTCTGATTATCTTAGAGAAATGAGCTCTCTAGTGCTGTTTACAGAATGAGGATTCAGAATTCCCCCTTACAAGTGAAAATTACAACTATTTATAGACAAAGAAAGGTAAGTAGTGGGGATCGTGGGAGAACGTGGAAGTTGCGCCCACTTCTCCCTTGTTTTCCGCCTACTCGTTCGGTATTATGCGGCGGTTTTATCATCCACGACCTCATAATGGTTGGCTTGATGCTCGCTCGGTTATGTCAGTTTGGGGTGGCTTCCCTAGCTCGGCCACTGGTTCACCTCGGCTATCTTTAGGGTGGATGCTCCGAGCGTCGCCCAAGGGGATATCTGGTCGAGGTGTCTGACAGGTTTCGGGTCCAGAGAACGACTGTTATTGGCCATATGTATGACTTGTGCAGCTCGGGTGTGTTGGTGTCACATAGCTCGGACACCATGGTCCAACAATAATAATAATAATAATATCAATAGTAATAATAATAGTAATAATAATAATAATATCAATAATAATAAAAATATTAATAATAATAATAATATCAATAATAATATTAATAATAATAATAATAATAAAAATAATAATAATAATAATAATATCAATAATAACACTAATATTAATTATAATGATGATAATAATAATAATAATAATCATAATAATAATAATTATAATAATAATCAATTCCAAGATAATAATAATAATAATACTAATCATTGGTTAATCATATAATTATAATTATAATTATAATTATAATTATAATTATAATTATAATTATAATTATAACATTATCAATAATAATAATAATAATAATAATAACATCAATAATAATAATATTATTAATAATAATAATAATATCAATAATAATAATGATGATAATAATAATAATAATTGTAATTAAAATTATAATGATAATAATAATAATAATAATAATAATTGTAATTAAAATTATAATGATAATAATAATAATAGTAATAACATCAATACTAATAATAATATGAATAGTAGTAGTAATAATATTAATAATAATAATAATAATAATACTAATCATAATAATCATATCAACATAATTATAATTACAATTATAATTATAGTTATAATAATATCATTACCAATAATAATAATAATATCAATAATACTAATAATTTCAATAATATTTATCAATGAAACGGTAAAAATATAAATAAAGAAGAAGTACATATACTAAACTTCAAATTCCATACAGTAATGTCAAATCTCGAAAATTTCGGAAGAATTGATTATGTAGGATTGAAAAAATTTACATAATATTATAAATCAATTAATTGAAGTACATTGCATATTTCAGTTGGATTGGGCTTGGGTGCGCGAGGGTTGTTTGGGACGTCCAACATACATTAATGGATATTGCCGGCTGAGTATACTTGAAGATCTCAGGACGGAGCTGGCTTCCATAGGTAGGGATTGCTTGCGTCATTTTAGTACGACGTCATTCGGCCACTTCTTGTGGTGGCCGGCTGAAGCAGGGTGGTGCAAGATTTTACTACACGTTCTCGTATCTCGGGAGGTGCGCCATAGGACTCATCCCAATGAGCTAGAGAGATGGTTCCGCATTGGATCCCGAGCCTGTAGATTCTCTTGTCGAGAGTTCGCTCTTGCGACAGGTTTACACTTTGGAGATTCAGACTTCGACCCCTCCGACATACATGTTCCAGCACCGGTCGATGACTCTATTAAGGTGAAGCTTTCAGATCTCCACACCCGATTCGTTAGTGGAGAGTTTCGCCAGCGCCGGGAGGATGCTGTGAAGGTTGCCAAAATTCTCATCTTGTACTGCATTGTTCTGGGGGTGGATTTCGGGAAGACCCATATCGATATGTGGGTTTGGGATTTAGTCGACCAGGAGGAGCGCTGGGAGAGCTTCCCATGGGGGAAGTTCTCTTATCTTACACTTTTACGCCACATGGACCGACTCCCATCCGATATTCCACGACAGCAGTCAGGGCGGACCTTCACCTACCACTTTTATGGCTTCTCCATCGCTCTGTTGGTGAGTTCCCCAAACACTTGTGTATATCCTACGTCTTCAAACTTATGTAAAATTGTTATCGGTCTACTAACTTGTCTTCGTCTCTTATGTAGATTTGGGCTTACGAGGCCATTCCCCTTACGAGTACCTTTGCAGCCTGCCGGCTTGACACACCACGTCCTATTCCATGATGTCTGAAGTGGTGTTTCACGAAGTCCACTACTGATGTTACTCACAGGACATTAGCCGCTGAGGTAGCTTTCTAGTCAATGATTCGTTAAGCTTTCAAATTGTGTCAACGTATTGATTTACAGTTCCCTACTAACCTTATCAACTTGTTTTTTTATGTACAGCTTGATGTCTTCGAGACCCTCGTTCCTACTGTTGAGGAGGAGTCCCAGCCGTTTTGGCAGTGCATTGATATGGACTTGACGACCGGGGTACAGCCTCCAGAGACCAGACGTGGACGTAGACCCGCGGGGCACTTGTATCCTGCTTCACGCAGTGCCGCAGCGGTAGATGTTGGGCCTTCGAGGCGAGCACACGCTTCCGAGACACGACCAGCGGAGGGAGATGCTGTACCAGCCCGACTTCGGGGGCGACGGGCTACTCGAGCGACTGCTCCTCCAGTTTCTGAAGCACCTCCATCCACAGTCTCTCCCGGTCGTGGTGATATGGGGTACATGGGTCGTAAGTACTCGGCCGCCGCACGTGGTGATGAGCAGCATCATATGTCGGAGATGCATTCGCATTTCCATTACTCTTCTTCGCCACACCCAGATACAGAGGTGCCTGACTCGCCTATTGCTGCTAGTCCGATCAGGCATCGGGCACCTAGACGGCGGCCTCGTGTTGTGTCTTCTTCATCACCGGATACAGTTCCTCTAGCTGGTGATGTTCCTGGGGGCCCCTCCGGATACGACGAGTTGTTCTCCAGATTCACCCACGTATTGACGATCGGTTTGCTCAGATGGACTCAAAGTTCGAGGGACGGTTTGCACACCTGCAGTCCAGCATCAGGGCTGATCACGAGCACCTTCTGCAGTTGATTCCTGGCATGATTCATGATCAGCTACTGTCATTCTTCGGGTCTTCGGCTGACTTTGCTCGCAGATATGGATCCGACCATCCTTCGAGTTTCCCTGCTCACGGATACGAAGGGTCGTCTATATCGACCCCACATGCCGATCTTTGCCACACACCCTGGGAGAGTTGGCCACCAGTATCGGAGCAGCAGGCCACTGATGCATATTTCCCGGCTCCGGACCCAGCATCGGCAGTCGTTCTGTATCAGCCACTAGATTTCAGTCATGTGGATACACATTCTAGGCCACCTGTTGATGACAAAGTTGATCACGTGCCGGGCTTCGATGCAGAGTCGGTTGCACCCAGTATTTCAGAGACGAGCACCGGGTTACGAGAGGTCCGTGTGCCTAGGAAATCTCGTTTCTTACGAACTCCTTTCACCGGCCGGACGAAGTTGAAAAAGCGGACTGACCATTTCATGGATGATTTCTTACTATGGACCCAGTTTGGGGACGCAGCTGATCAGTAAGAATGTCTACTTTAATTTTCACCCAAAGCATAACACTTTTCTTTGTTTATACAACTAAAATCATGTATTCTATTGTTTTGCAGGCGCAACGTGGACATCGAATATCCCGTTGGACCATCATGGTTCACAGATATTATGGATCCAAACGGTGAACTGGATATCTCGGTACAGATCAGTGATAGGTGTTTTGTATTTTACTGATATGATTACAAATTTATTTGGGTATCATATTCATGTTATTTGTTTCATTCATTCAGGTCATTGATTCATATCTCGCCATACTTCAGAGCCTGCCCAAGGACTTTGATGTTGATGTCGACGAAACTCTTAAGGGGTGGTACCAAATTATAGATTGTTCATTCAATGTAAGTACCGTCTTGTCTTATATATGAAAATGAAATTATTGCTCGATAAATGAGTCACATTTTATTTGTTGTGTTTTTGCAGGAAACATGCAAGGAAATCTGGAATAGGATCCACGCAAATGATGATCCCAAAATGCGTTACGTAGAAGATTTCCAGGAGGAATTTGAACCTGAAGACCTGGATCGTCTTGTTCCTTACATTCGTGGTGAGACGCCGAGGTAGAAACATATCAAACCTTGGTGGGACAGGATGAACAAGGTACATTTCTAGGTCTTTTGACAACTCGACATTTTTTATGACAGGTAATTACATTTGATAAATGTGTCATTAGTTTTTGGATGTAGATATTTATGGTGCTCAATTTGGACGGGCATTGGGTGGCGGCGGAGGTGAATCTTCGTACATATACATTGGTTTTGTTCGACAATCTGCGTCATCATTGGAACGCTGATGTGGTGGCACTACGACTCCGACAGACTCTCCCTATTCGTCGCATCCTGCCGAGACTGTTGAACCATAGTGGATATTATGGTCAGCTAGGATTTCACTTGTACTGTCCACCGATACTTGGTTGCGTGAGTGCCGAGTCCAGATTTTGCTACAAGCAGGATGACCCTACGAGCTGTGGCATATGGGCATTGAGGGCGATAGAGAGTTGTATTAGTGGCATGTTTCCGAGACCAGATATAGTGAACGGCATCTTTCAGATGAGGCATGATGTAGCATTGTCATTGTATAAGTTCTCGGCAGACGCTGATACATGTGAGCCTATAGACTAGATCGGTTCTGGTGATTTTGCACATTATTTTTTTCATTATTGAACATTTTCGGTACCTTTTTTTAACATTGAACATAATTGAACATTTTCAGTATATTTTTCTTGACATACTTGCCCAACTACGAATTTATAATATAAGTTGTAAGACAAACTAAAACATGTAACGGCACTGATGTAAGACGCTTAGGAGCAACTGCATACACCCGGACATTCCAGACTCACCTAGATGTTGACGCCAAATAAAGCGGACATTTTCTTCGTGTATGTGATTCTGATTAACAAACCGAACACTTTTTTTTCTTTCTTCGTATTCCTTCATCGTTTCTGCACTGGACGTCTTCATTCCCAACTTCCTCTGCCCGATAGTCATACTGGTTCGGAATGCGCTCGGTGCATCTGGCTCTATTATGGTCACCTCGGCCGCAGCGGCTGCACCTTCCAGAACGATCGAAAGGAATTCGTTTTCCCTTGGGTCGTCCCGCTTGTTTCACCTTGTCAGGTGCTCGACATAATTGACTTTCGATGTCATCCGACGCCACCCAAGTTTCTGGATCAGGAACGGGATTCACCGTACCACTCCACATCCCCCTCCACCAGTCGGTTGTGTAGTATGGTGCCACGTATACCGAAAATGATTTTTTTGCAAAACTATAACAAATAACAATAGTTAGGTCAAGCATGTTGATTTATGTTTCAAAGTAAGAAGCGAATTAATGGCATGTTGTATAAATACCTTATTGCTGCACATGCATGCGAACACGGGATCAGATCCAGCTGAAAAATGGAACAGGTGCATTCGAACTGGTTTAGCTCCACAATAAAAATTTTACTACCATCAGTTACCTTGTACTTGCTTCGTTCGAGTTTTGCAACTTGCATACGCCCACCAAGCTTCACCGACTTGACTAATCTTTCATATGCTGCGATCGTTAAGGTATTTTCTCTATCATCGGCAGCAGTCCGCCTCTCGTAGAACCATTTCTCCACAATGCGTCTAGAACACTCCAAAAAAGAACATATAGGCAGTTTTCTTGCCCACACAAGCCGACTATTCCATGTCTCTGCAGCGTTAGATGTCATGAAATTAAATCTTCTCACAGGACATCTCGTGCGAGCCCATCGTTGTTCTCCAGCCTTTGACAAGGTAGCTATCGCACCTTGTTTGCCGGATGCTTACAACATGGCCATATACCTATAATGACAAGCAGGTTGACAAGTAGTTACTCCTTCAAGTTTCGAAAAAACAACACACATGCAGAGAGTTTTTGATGTTAGATAAAAGATGTATTTGCAGTTGCATCATAGAAAACATACCTATCGAACTGTGTTGACTGATAACAATATGCAGCTTTGTGGAAAAGTCCCACCAAGTGTGTTCCGTGTCTCGCCAAGTGTTGTTGTAAATGAAAACAACATAAACCATGGACCGCATCAGGGTACACTTCTTTTATGCCATTGCTGATGCTGGCGTGCTGATCGGACTCTATAAGCAATTGGTCTGGGCAGCCATATGCTTCACGAACATGTTTGAAGAACCAGGTCCAAGACTCGTCGTTCTCCACGTTGCCTATGTCAATTGCTAATGGAAAAATTTGGTCGTTTCCATCATGTGTCACAGCAACAAATCCAACACCTTTATATTGACCTTTCAAATGACACTCATCCACAACTATAACCGACCTTGCATATCGCTTAAAACCGTGAATAGATGCAGCCATTGCGTAGAAGACAAACTTGAATTTTCCATCTCGATGGGTTTCCAAAGCTGTATATGAACCGGGATTAGAAATTTTCAAGACCTGCATATACAGTGGGAGCAGAGCAAATGATTTTTTCGGGTCACCGTATGCAACCCTCATTGCATGTCGTTTTGTCGATAATGCCACCCTATAACTAACTTGTACACCATGTCTCTCCTTCATGCATTATGGTCCTCGGATCCAGCTTGTAATTTTCTTTTCTAACTGATTCAACGTAGTACTCACCGATCACAGCTGCAGGAAGTCGACGAGGTTCACTACTACTCAATTCACTCCCACAATTATGTTGTAAAACAGCTTTTCAGATTTTCCAAATCCCATATTTCTCGTGTGCGTGCAGGGAGAATGGACAATTATTCTTTGTGCATTTCACGTACCATCTCGTCTTGTCGGAACGCTCCACACAGTATTTGGCTACATTGTCGATATGGTAAAATCCAACCGCATTTTGCAACTCTGTTTTGCTACCAAAAGTCGCTCTTTTGTGCAGGGTTGAATCTTCGGTCGGCTCGTTCACAAATTCAGGTTGCACATCAGCAGGTACTTTTGGAATAAACCACTTCGGTCTCATAATATATGATTGGAATTCCTCGAACCCCAGTCGTTGCTCTTCGTCTAGAGTATCCTCAATTTCTTCGTCTAAATCGAAGTCATCATCAGCCTCTGTCGCATTTGCTGATTCATCTTCATCATTGCCCGAACCTGAAACATGATATACAAGAAAACATACATTACAACTGCAAAATGTTATATCATACTTCCAAATATATAAAAAAATTTACCACTGACATCGTCAACTAATTGTTGTGGTACTCTTTCTGGTTCAGTTGCCTGTGAGATTTCTTCACCATCTGTAAACTCGTGATGTCTATAAACATTCGAAGAACTGTTCAAATCGATGTAGTCGACACCCCAATCAAAAGCAAAGTTCACCCGACCACTTGAAAAAGGCCAAGATGCCCACTGATCCACATTTGAGGTCCCAGGCTGGTTAGCTTCGTCTTCATTAGGAATTCCCCATTTCGAATAAAACGTTTCGTCTGATTGTAGTCCAAGGGGAACATTTGAAAAATCCCAATCTTGTTGGGGAATGTCAAATGCCGGATATGAGTATGTCCTCGTTCCTACTCTTCCCGATGAACCCCCTATAGAGCTGGGGTTCTGAGATTCAGTACTTTTAAGGGAAACAAAAACGATAAGACACTCCACACTCATAGACAATACTCATTCCAAATCCGAATCATTCTTAATTTTTTCCTTTTTCACTATTTCATTTATCTCCACCAGTGAATGGATCGCATATCTCCAGCAATTCATGTCAGCATACACGAGTCCATGAATTGACTCTAATAGATCAACAAATGTAAGTCTTTTAAGGTGAAGCAGCTCTTGGGAACCGTTTTTGTACTCTAAACCTTCCCAATATCCCCCGAACCAAACAACGACAGAAATGAAACTCATTTTTTTCCTATACATGAACAAAAAAAACACACATCAGAGAGTAATCATGTCTATATTGTGACAAACTGCCAAAGTGGAGCGAAATAATTCTCGGGAAAATTACACAAAATTACAATAGACTAATACACTGATATTTAACTTTAAATTTTTAATTTTTTCATAATAGTTTTATATTAAAGATTTAATACTACAATGATAAAACAAAAAAAATTAATAATTGAATAATATAAATATAGGTGTTCCCAAATATATTTACTCATTACAGTTATCTAGAAAACTCACATCAATATTCTATTAATAAAAAATTGATATCTAAAATATTTAAGATAATTACAAATTTAAAAGTACGAACATACAACATTGACTCTAATAATTATTTTAGTAAGAGCTTCTTTACCTTAAAAGAATTATTTTAATTAGAGTGAATTCACTTATTTAATTTATAAGATTAAATAATATATAAATTTTTTTTAATAATTGAGTTATAAAAAAATAATGCATACACGAGTACGGACATCAATTAGAGTGAATTAGAGTCAATTAATTATAAAAAATTAATTTTAATTAGAGTGAATTTACTTATAAATTAAAATAATTTATAAGTACGAACATACATGTTCACTCTTTTATATATAACATTAAAATTAATTTATATATAAATATAAACAAATTACAACCCATCAATTAAAATAAATTATCATATATTCGAATTTTAGTGAGACATGTTTTTTTAGAATTTTCGCTTTCAAATAATTTTTTCGAATTTTCGTGTAGAATTATTTTTCAATTTTCGTGAATTATGTTTTTCACAATTTTCGTGGATAAAAATTATTATTTTCGTGAATGATAATTTTAGGTATTTTGGTGGATAATATTTTCGTGTCTAATATTTTCGTGGATAAAAATTATTATTTTCGTGATAATATTTTTTCCGAAATATTATTTTCGTGGAGGATAAAATTTTCGTGGCTAAAATAATTATTATTTTCGTGGAGGATAATTTTATTTATTTTCGTGGATAATTTTTTCGTGGCTAAAATAATTATTATTTTCGTGGAGGATAATTCTCCAAATTTTCGTGGATAATATTTTCATGCCTAAAATAATAATTATTTTCGTGGAGGATATTTCTCGAAATTTTCGTGGACAATATTTTCGTGCCTAAAATAATAATTATTTTCGTGGAGGATAATTTTAATTATTTTCGTGGATAATAATTTCGTGGCTAAAATAATAATTATTTTCGTGGAGGATAATTTTATTTATTTTCATGCATAATATTTTCGTGGCTGAAATAAAATTTATTTTCGTGGATAATATTTTCGTCAATACAATTTTCGTGGGTAATATTTTTTCCAAAAAATTATTTTCGTGGAGGATAATTTTAGCAGTTTTCGTATAAGCTAAATTTAACTATCATCCTGTACGAAAATAAAACATATCTAACAATTCACCGTAAACGCAAAAAATAATATCACAAAGCATTAAATTAAATAAATATCACAACTACAAAATTCAATTAAACACGAAAATTGTGTACGGTTTAATATAATATTACATGATAATATTTACATGCTCGTAACATACCTTTAAAATTCTTGAACACTTCGGCGCTTCCAAGTTTTAATCGACAATCAAAACTATTTGTTATACAAAATGCTTATTTGAGTTTGAATGCTTTTTCGATTTCCAAGTTCTATGCTTATATAGAATACAATCGATATAAATTTTTCTTACAGTAAAAACAGTAAATTATGCAAGTATATTTTGTTATATATATTATTATTGGGGGAGGGGGCATTACACATTCATTAAAAGGGTTTGACACGTGGTGGGAGGGGGTGGAAGGGAGATTGCATGATAATTGGTACAGTCGGGGTACATGGGCGGCTGTGTTTACTCAAATTGACTTGGAATCAAAAATGGGTATTTTCATACAAATTATTATATTTTTGGGTAGATTATGGTCAAACCCTATATCAATAGGTAAAATTGTATTAAATTATAGGGAAATGGCTTTTATTAATAGTGGACAACAATTAATGTACAACTCATGATTGAACCAGTTGTCAGCTTTAGACATACATTCTCAATTTTATTTTAGTGTTGTATAAAAGTTATTTTGGGATCAGTTAAATAGTATATCATTTGAGATTTATTCTTAACTATAAAACTATTGTTTAATTCAAGTTCGAGTTAAGTAGTGTTTGGTTTGGTACTTGCGAGCATTTTCACTAGCACAAAAGGAAGACGAATTGTTTGTAAATACGATAAAGAGTATGACATGCTTAAATATTATTCTAAGCTCATGTTTGATAGAACAAATTATCGTTTAATGATTTTGAAATGAATACACATATGAGATGAATTTATCATATGGTCTCGATATAATTGAAAAATATTGGTTAACATAATTTTTTTATTTATAAAAGAAGTTTAATACATAAATAAAATTGAAATAAACGAATCAAACTAATGGGAATTACGTGATTCTAAAAGATGGGATATTATCTTTTTAGCATTCATCATAATAATATTATTAAATATTATTTAAAGAATTTCTTTTAAAATAAAAATCGGGTATAGGTAGGAGGAGGCACCAAGGTATAGAAGTTGGATAAAATTTGAAGCTATACAAAATCCAAACAAATATAGAATTTAAAAAAGACAGTGATTTGATTGGGTTGGATTCATTTACAGCCTATAATTATCAATCTCAAAATCCTTAAACTCACAAAATAGTTCGGACAAGACTAGTGATGTTAGGCCAATTTTTGATATTGACTAATGCAAGCCAATTCACCTAAGAATTCAGATTTAGAACATATATTTGTGGTTTAATAATAAGGATCAATAGTTGGTGAACTAGGAGATTAATTGCAGCAAATCCAACAAATTATCAGCAAATTATATATAATTTAAATATGAATAAAAATTCAGCCACACAACTGTTCGTCCCGCCCCTTAATGTCGCCTTCAACTTCATATATATATATGTATTCCCCCAAAATTTCCTCTTTCGAATTCTTTAACCCTCGCAATGAGAAAAGCTTTTGTTAATGGAGTTTCGATTGTAGTTTATCCCATTTTTGTTTTTGGCTAAAAAAGGAATAACCTGTGAATTATTAGCCATAATTGAGACGTTGAATCGAATTTGGCGGTGATTATGGGGATTGGGATTCTGATGGTAACGCGAAGCTTGTCATCGTGTTGGTGTCACGAAGGATCATTCCCGTTTCTCTAGCCTCACGACCATCTTTTTAGCCGTTGAGAAGAATCTCAATGCCTTATCGTCTTTTGTGAGTCTTTTGAATCCCATGCCGATTGGTAATGCCGATCCTGATTTACCGGCGGAGGATCGTCTGTAAATTGCTGTGGCATTGCTCAACTACTTACCCCATTTGCCATTTCCCTTCTCCAGAGTTATGTGTTCTCTTTGGTTAATGGATAGTTTCTGTTTCTTGTGAAAATCTAATTTTGTTGTTGTTGCTGATGATCGGAATGAGTTCCTGTGTGGGCGTTGGAGTGGGTTCCGGTGTAGGCTTCGGAATGTCTCCTTCATTTGCGAGTGGAGGTGGTGTTTGCGTTGGCCTTAGTGAGCCTCTCAATGGCGAGGTTGATTATGTTGAGAAATGCAGCAGAAATCGATATGTTCGGGTATGCTTTGCTCTTAATTGTGTGTGGGGTTTGTATAATGCTTCATTCAATATTGATTGCTTGTTTATTTGCTGCATTCTGTTCATCTGAAATCATCAAATTAAATGTGAGAATGATTCTGTCGCGAAAATTTAGTAGTTTAGATGGTAGTCGTCGAATATTGCTGGAGGGAACTTGTACCATGATCATGTTTTACGTCAAATTTGTGATGAAATGTCAAGTTCATCGTTGAGGGTCTTATTTTGAATGTTAATGATTGACGCTTTTGGCGATTTGCAATGTTATAGAATTGTTTGTTTACGATGGCTTGTGTTTTCTTTTGCAGTATAAAGAAGTATTGGGCAAGGGTGCATTCAAGACTGTGTATGTGTTTAAAGTTGGATCATTATTTTTATTTTATTTTTTTGAATTCCTTTTGCTTTTGACTTATAGGAATAAAAATAATTTCATTCTCTCCCTCATGTTATCTATCCTCTGTAGCTACAAAGCATTTGACCAGCTTGATGGGATCGAAGTAGCATGGAATCGGGTCAAAATAACTGACGTGCTGCAGTCCCCTGAAGGTTTGGAAAAATTGTACTCCGAGGTTCATCTTCTTAAACAATTGAAGCATGCAAGCATTATAAAGTTCTATGATGCATGGATTGATGACAAGAAGAAGACTATTAATATGATTACCGAGCTTTTCACATCAGGAAGCCTGAGGCAGTAAGTTTCTTTTCGTTCCCATGATTGTTAAGGGGTTATGTTTGATTTAAGCCTAATTTCTAGATTTTCAATATTAGATTTCGATGGAAGCACAAAAGTATCGATATGAAGGCTATAAAGAACTGGGCAAGACAGATTCTCCGAGGTTTAGACTATCTTCACGGTCAAAGCCCTCCAGTCATTCACAGGGATTTGAAATGTGACAATATTTTTGTAAATGGGAATCAAGGAGAAGTTAAAATTGGGGATCTTGGCTTGGCAACCATCTTGCAGCAGCCTACAGCTAAAAGCATCATTGGTATGCAGCCTTTTTGAACAGATACTTTCTTGAATTGAAATGTTTCCCATGAAATGTGCTTATCAGCTACTTGGCTGATTTTTCAGGAACACCAGAATTTATGGCTCCTGAGCTGTACGAAGAGGAATACAATGAATTAATAGATATATATTCCTTTGGACTGTGCATGTTGGAATTGGTTACTTTGGAATATCCTTATTCAGAATGCAAAAACCCTGCTCAAATATATAAGAAGGTCACATCTGTAAGTTCTCCTATCCTCATTTTTTGTTTTTTGTGTTTTACTTAACTCCGTGGTTGCCATCTTATAGCTTGCCACTTGACAGGGTGTCAAACCTGCTTCTCTTAGGAAGGTGGCTTCTCTGGAGATCAAAGAGTTCATTGAAAAATGCTTGACTCCAGCTTCCCAGAGGTTGTCTGCTAAGGAGCTTCTTAAAGATCCCTTTCTTCAATTCGAGCATTCTGGAGAACCCACTCGTTCTTTGAATATACCTGATGAAGTTCCTAGATCATTAAGTCCATTGAATTGTGGGCCTCATTCTATGGATATCGACCCTGAATATAACCAATCTGTATGTACAGACTCCTACTGCGGCACTCCTTGTTCTTCAGGGCTGGAATTTAGAAGACATCATCATAACAATGAATTCAGATTGAAGGGAAAGAAGAATGACGACAACTCAATCTCATTGACGTTGCGCATTGCTGATGAGGGTGGTAAGTGTTTTAGCAATTAGCCATGCTAAGTTTTTGCTATACCCAACTGACATTAAGTAATCGTCCATTTTTTGAATTACAGGTCGAGTGAGGAATATACACTTCATATTCTACCTCGACACAGACACTGCTCTTGCTGTTGCAGCTGAAATGGTTGAGCAGCTAGATTTAACAGATCATGATGTTGTTTTCATTGCTGAGTTCATTGATTGCCTCGTATCGAATATTTTGCCTAACTGGAAGTCCTCATCTGACTACTGTTCTAGCGGAGAAAAATGCACCAGTGGCCTAAGCTTGATATCAGACCAATGGAAAACTCCATCAACTACTTCTCCAGCTGAATCAGTGGTCAAGCATGATAATATAGCTAAATTTCACATGGGTCATCAAATTTCATTACCAACTGATGGTAACAATCTGCATGGGAACTCCAATTTGGGGTCTCCCCCTGATGCCACATTCATCACATCTTCGGGTTTGACTAATAATACAGAAAACAAATCATCACTAGGATCTGCAACTTATGACCTCATGGGAGAAGATTCCTCGATGAAGAATGAGATGTCGAAAGGCTCTAGTGGCGCAACCTCTGAGATGGAGTTCAGAGATCAACACTATGATGAATGTCAAACCAACGAAACTGGAAGTTTCAGCTCAGAATGCCCATCAGGTGACCACTTGACAGAGAACTCCGAATTTATTTTTGCTGATCAGAAAGTCTCGATAGGTGGGAGCTTTACAAGTTGCTGCTCAACTTTGAATTTGCCAGAGAGAGAACTGGAAGGCGATCTGAAGTTGGAACTTGAAGCCATCGAAGCACAATATCAGCAATGGCTTCAAGAACTTTCAAGAATGAGGCAGGCTGCATTGGAGGCCACCAAGAAAAGATGGACGACGAAAAAGAAAGAGGATGATCTCTGAAAAACAAACTGTGCCTCATTTGCTTGTTTGTTCTCTGCCCAAACCTTCATTTTCAATTTTTTTTCCATTATTTTCTATTGGTTTTAGGTTGTGATGTGTATATATATTGAACCCTTCTTTGGATGGGGCTTCCTTCCTAGAACAGATTGTGTCTTCAATCCCCTCTTTTTTTTTTAGGGGTGAAGATTTAACTATGTATATATTATCTTATGCAATAGCATTTTTATTTATCTTTTCTGCATATTATTTAAGAAAATGGACCCTTTCAAAGGTTATGCAATTATGCTGTTGTTTGACAATGAACCAGCAATTACTATATAATGCACACCATATCAACCAACATAAGAACCACCAATCTTGAGCATCCTCATTTTCAACAGAAAATGGTGTCGCGTATGTATTAGATAAAGCGAATCATAAAACACGAAAGCGTATAAGTTTCTCAGCCTGCATGCATTACTACCGATACCAAAATTTCTGTGATGGAACCAATCCAAACGATAAAATGCTACAGCTTGATGAACACGGAAGATAAGCTTGGGTTCCGCCCATATAGAAGAGGCAGCTTCACAGCACAGGAATTGAGGTGGATCTCTAGTTCTCAGTCCAAGTGTGTCTACACTTGATGCAAGTGTAAAATACTGTCATTGGTTCATCAGCAGACCTGGTCTGTACTTGGGTGAAATTAGCTTTCCCATGGCTGCAATTGGGGCATGACACTGCACAGGAACAATTAAGAAGCAAGACTAATCAAAACTTAATGCTAGAGTAACATGCTATTTGCATTGCTGGGTAGAAAAGTGCCTCATCTAACAGGGCTGTTTCGTTCAAATAGATAAGCAGGTTCCACTTCTATAAAAATGAAAACTTTCATTATTGGCTTCATGATACTTCCATTTTTCAAGATTTCAAACAAAAAGTGACATGATACATAATAGAAATATTATGGTTCCAGGTCCAAACAGAGTTCAATATCATATAAAATCAAAACAAATTATTTGGTTTGTGCTATTTATGATCCTATAGCCTTCGAACCATGAGAGTAGTCATTGATGGAACGTGATAAACACTTATGCCTACAAGTAGAGAAATGTAAAAATCACAGGAAGCTTTCATTACCACATAAAACAAAAGTAATCCAGTAAGATGTTATGCTCAGGACATAATGTAAATAAACACAAAACATGGATATACTCTCTCGGTCATCTTCAGAGAAAATGGGATCTATCGGTTTCTTAACCAAACGTGCATATCTCTTTATCTTAACCTGTTAAGAACCATGGGCATTAATGTTTGTGTGTGTGCGCATCATATAATCACATACAACAATGCAGGACATCAGTCGAGATACCCCGCTTTCGATTTGACACATATGAGGGCAAGTTAGACAGTAAAATCTGGCCGAGCATTCCATGTTAGGCAACTCAAATAGCAACATACTCCCACAAGTTGGGCAGAACTCCATTTCTGCTCAGCTTGCTACACTCTTCAAGATCCATATCAAAATGAATTGCTAATTTAATGATCATACTTCCAAGAACACATTTTGCAGGAATCTAAAGAAAACTTATTGGTATTCTGCAATTTATTGATTAATTTCAAAATGCAAAAATAACAGAGTAATCAATAACAGTAAAGAAATCAGGAAGGAGACGAAACAATCCAAAATCATACCCCATTTTGCAATAACTAACAAGCAATTCACGACTAAATAAAGTAAACATATAGGCAGAAAATTGTAAGACATCAATCATGAACCATTAAACTTTAATACCCTCATTTTATCATGAGAAACGCAGATTGTACTTTGAAGCCATTTACTTTACTCAAACTCATAAATTGAGATATATTACATTTGATTAAACTAGTCAATACAAAATCACTCGAATCCCAATATTTGTTTATAATAATGAAAGCACTTAACAGCATCTGTTTTCAATCTCGATAATTTGTTTTTCATTTATTCAACATTATTTTGACATGCATATACACAAAACTTTAATAAAGAGTAACAATTAAAACAATACCCCTATTTACACTAAAATTAGGGTTTAAACCAAAATGGCTGAAATTGGGAAAAAAATTAGGCCATGCAAGGTTATGGGTTGCAGTGTGTGCTCACCTTCTATTTAGCGGCACCTTAATGCCCCAGACGGCGGCTTGGCGACAGCTGCGCTAACGGCAGGGGCGGAGGCGGCTGTGATTGGTTCTTCCGGAGTAAAGAGAAAATAAATGGGTGGGACTAAACACACCCTAAAAACTTCTAAGAGCACCCCATTCATGTGTTATTTTACACATGATTTTACAAATGGATGGGGTGTCCTTAGAAGTTCTTGGGGTGTGTTTAGTCCCACCCAAATAAATTAGGGTCGGATTTTATCCGTTTTTTGCTTCTTCAGTTTTATTGTTTATTTTTCGTTTTTATGTGTAATAAATAAATAAAATTATGATATATATATATATATATAGAGTTTGGATCAGTCACATATTTGAAGAATGCATCCTTCTTTAAGATTTTTTTTTTAATATTTAGTATTTTATATTATACATATAATTCTTTTTTCATGCTACCATTTTATATATGAATTTTTTTTATCTATTCTCATCTCAAACATTTAAACCTTCATTAACATCTCTTTTATCAATTCGCATCTCAAATATAAACTTAACCTTCATCAACATAGAACTTTTTAATAATTCGCATCTCACACCATACACCATGAAAAATATTGAATTAATCAATTAAATGAAATAATAATGAAAAACACCATGAAAAATATTAAATTAATCAATTAAATGAAACAATGAAAAATATTCAATTAATCAATTTTCAAGAAATCCTAAATTTTAATCAATGTTCGAGAAATCCTTAAAATTAATTCAATCATCAATTAACAAATCTTCAAAATCAACAAATTATATCCTCCAATTCAATCATTTATTAGGAAGAAGTCTTCAATCAATCGTCAACTTCAATCAATCCTCAAAATCTCCAAGTTTATTTAATTACCTTTTTTTTTGTATCGTCAAATATGATGAATCTACACTTGTGAATTTTTTTTAAAAAAAATCAGTACCATAATTTTTTTAATGTAAACATTTCCAAAAAAAGAGAAAAGATAAGAAAATATTATTTTTTTAAAGAAAAAAGATAAGAAAATATAATATCATTGTCGTAGTACAATTTCTTCTATCATCCCACTAATGCTACAAACACACACAACTACTAATGAAAATTTAATATTTTTGCTGGTCAATTCATATTTTAATTTTTATGATTAATTTTAAGGATTGCTCGAACATTGATTAGGATTTATTAAGAATTGATTAATTAAATATTTTTAATTATTTCAATTCATTGATTAATTAAATATTTTTCATCATTTCAATTAATTGAATTCAATATTTGATGTGAGATGCGAATTGTTAAAAAGATCTATATTAAATGATTACTTAATTGAAGATGCAGCACACAACACATATAAAACGATTAAAACACTTAAGGTCTTATAGTGGTTCGAAGGTGGTGTAATCATTTTACGTCCACTCTACTGCTTTCTCGAGTAAGAACTTCGTCGAGTAAGATTGGTTTACAGGTTACAGCCTTACAATCTTCAACCTAACAAGTTATCACCTACTAAAGCTCAACTTACACACATTTGATATAAGTTCTAAAGGCAAACCCACAAAGGATTTCTACACCCACACAGAGGGTAATTACTTTTCTCCTAAACAACTATAAACAATTGGCAAGGATATAATCATATCAACTGACGACACCTTAAAACAAGTTAGCACACAGCAAATAGGTAAAAATATATGTTTTCTTTCTTCAACTAGTGCGATGAAGTAATCTTCTAAATCTTTGAGCTTTTGAGCTTAAGCTTGATTACTTCAAGATGTCGAGTGACTAAAACGGTTTTGTATGCTTGAGAGTATAGATTTGATTCTTTCTTAGACTTTGAGAGTAAATGATTCAGTTACTTGTTTCTGTGCAATTCTTCTTTTATTTATAATTTTCAAAAAATGCCCGTTAATGAAGGCATTCTTCATTTGAAATAATCTTGACTTAGTATTGCAGATCATTAAATGCGGTAGTTACGACTCGCAGTTTTCTGCATTTTATCAGGCCATGAAACTTCTTCGAATTAGATGTGAGCCTACAACTTCAGTTTGTCTTTATCGACTTCATTTTCATTCATTGAGGATACTCTCTTGGTACTGCATTTACATCTTCCTCGTATTGCAGCTTAGGTTGATTATGTTACTGCATTTAATATTTCCTTGAAACATACAACAGGTTGATTGCTCTTCTGCATCTTGCGTCTTCATGTTGTATCCTTAACTTACAGTAATGTTGTATACTACTCTTAGTTACAGCCGTACTGTATGTTCTTCTTACAGCTGCTTCCTTAAAAATGTTCTTCTTACAGCTGTAAACAGCTGCTTCCTTAAAAATGTTCTTCTTACAGCTGCTTCCTTAAAACTTTTCTTTCAGAGTCTTTGCTTCTTGCTTTAGCATGCTGCAAACAAGCAGATTTCGAAATCCTCCATCTTTCAATTTACAAACTTAAAAGACTCAAAACTAATCTATATTTCACTTAAACATTGTGAAAAATGGGGTACGTCAATTCCTATTACAAGGTTAGTTTGTCTCATCAAAATCTAAACATTTATTTCCTAACAAAATATATAGAAAAATTCAAATTTGAAAAGATTTTTTCAATTAATAATTTCTTTTTTGCTTATTGTGGTGATTGACCAAATCAAATTAAAACATCTTAATTGATTTATAAGAGATTATTTATTCTCAACAAATCAAAATTTAAATATATTAGATTTTTATTATATTTTTCAACTTTATAATTTGAATAGTGTTTTGTAATTTAAATTGTTATTATTTCATTCAAAATGGTGATAAATGAAAATTATTTGGTGATTGAGGTAAAGAGAACGTAATTTGAAGAATGAATATTCTTATATCATAATATTACCGACCTTAACCTCATTTTGAAAATAAAGACAATTTGAATCCCACCCTGATCCAATAATAACATAAAGTACCGAGTAGACGAACAGGTCGGTAACATCCTCAAAACCGCCTAGATCACCAAGCTCGTCGAAGAGATGACGCAATGAAGTAGGATTCCGAGCTAACCCCAACTCGGTAACAAAGACGACTAAGACAGATCCATTACACCTCTTGTTAAAAGTTCGACGGGAACAGACCACTCACTAAAGCACCGGCCTCCAATCCTGATACAAGAGTAAGGCATCAAAAGAGATACCAATTTCTATCAACTCCGACCAATAAGTATATGAACATCAAATCTCTTACAAAAAGTATGATGACAAAGCATGGTGGCTTCCTCAAGTCAAGGGATATTACCCATAAACTCTTCCAATCATTGACTATTATAAATAGATCCTCAAATATAATAATAATTGATGTTGCTCCGGTTTGATGTGCGTTTTCCCGGAGTCAAAATTCGAAGTCTTGAACGCTCGGATCCAACGAACCTGCAAAACAAACACCGGGAGGGGTTCCCGGCGAAGGGACTCCGACGCTCAAGTCAGTCGAAAGGCTCTGAATTCTCTCAAATAATATGACAAGTGTATTTCTGTGTATTCCGTGTGTGTAAAGTGAACAAGACAAGGATATATATACTCCCTGATACTTGTTGTAGTCAAAATAGGAGTCCTAATTATAGTTGAGGTAGGAGTCCTCTGAAAATTCGAGATTAGCTTGATATTACCCTAGAAATAAGGGATATGGATAACAAACCCGTGAAAATAGCGGGTAGTTAGAATTAATTCGTTCTCATCCAATCAGTCAGTTAGTCGATACACTCCGAACTAATGTAGTTCGCCTGGACAGGCATAGCTCGCTCATAAGAATAGTTCGCTTATAACGACCAAAGCAAGGTACGAAACCCGGTTCGATTCAACCAGGTCGAAAAATAATTCGGTTCGATTATTGCATTTAGTTCGATCATAACAATAATAATAATGATTAATAATTTTATACACAAAAAAACTCTTAAGAAACTACCAGCAAGGTGGTCGAGCTCCCAATCCTTCTTGCTAATTTGACCGATTTTGTCCAGAAAATCTTAAACTAATACGCAAAGGGCCTCGAGGTCATTCACTTGCATCTTTTTCGAGTTAATATCAATATTTACTAGATTAATCTCTATAAACTCAATTGCCTTAATTATTACTTATAAACATTGATTGTGTGGTTATAATTGTTCTTTACAGGTTTTATACGTCAACGGATGATATTTGTCACTCTACTATGGTGATTTTTTTCGAGAAATGTATGTTACAAAAAAAAAATCAAATTGGACAATCAAGGTAATAATTTTCTTTAACAATAAGAATCTTATTTTATTTTGTGTATTGATTTATTTTATTTTGTTTACATCATATCATATTTTTTTTCACTTAAATTTTATATGTTCATACAACACGGGTATCAAATCAACTTGAAATATTCTTAAATTTTGATTTTCTCGTAAATTAACATTTTTCATATTAAATTCAAAATAATTAAATTTTGAGTAGGTCTTATGTGAGACTTTTTCATGGATCTCATTTCGTGAAACGAAGCGGGTCTGATCAAACATAATAAATTATGCAATATTTTTATGTATATTAAATAATAATATATCAGGTAAGAATAAAAATTTGTAAAATTTAGCTTTCGAAATTTTCGTAAAATCAAGGTATCGAAATTTCTAAGGAAATTGAAATTTTCATCCTTGATATCAAGTAATACTTTTGTATTATATTATATAGTATACGTACATAATATAAAAGTATTACATAATATACACAAAAGTATTATAAGTTGAATGAGAGAGAATAGTGCTTTGACAACCTAGGATCCGCACGTTTTTTAGTGACCCAACTGACCTGATTCGGGTCATGTATTCTATAATATAAGAGTGTTACTGATATACATAAAAGTATTATATATTTTTTTATAATCCAACTCAACTCAACGCATCATATAAAACAAAATATTAACTAATATATAAAAAAATATATCATAATAGATACAAAAGTATGACATAATTTCTTAAATTCGACCCAACTCATCTTATCAAATGTGTTCCGAGAGACGATCTCACCTAAAACTTTATCTTAAATTTTATGATCATGTTGCACACAAGTAACAAATTGAATTTAAAGTACTTTCAATAATTTATTATTTTTTGTATTTAACATTTTCATATCAGATATATTGAAAATAACAAAATATATGTGTTCGTGCATCGTACAGGACCTATATTAATTTTAATATAATGTAAAATAATTTATTTTTCCCTAAAAATTCTCTATATTGTTAAAAATTTACATATATATATATATATATATATATATATATATATATATATATATATATATATTTATTTATTTATTTTACACGAACTCATATGACATATCATAAGTTAGAAAGTTAACTTTTTTTTTTCATGAATCATGGTGAGTGCTGAGTGGGAACGAGAGAGAGAATACATAGTTAAAACATTTTTTTTTCCTTTTAACAAACACGCGTTCAACCAAAATGCGTATATATAAATCTTAAATTAATCATAAACTATTAAATTACTTTAAAATTATTAAATTAATTGTAAAACATTATTTAATTTGAATTTTAAATTAATCTTAAACTAATAAAATAGACTTAAAAAATTATTAAATATGGCCTCTCCTAAAAGAATAGCATTACAATTAAGTTTTCCAAAGTCTACATATCACGCACTATATTAATGATCATTCGAACAATATTTGCTCTATCCAATAGGAATTCATCATTTAAAAGGAAAACAAATATATACTTCATAATAAATTAGATAAGATAAAGAAAACGTGAGTTTAAAAGTATATGCATTACTAAAATTAATTAATTGGTTAATATTCCCTTTGGTTAATAGATTTGATGTATTTCCAAATTATTCATTATAAATATTTTACCCATTTACTAATTATAAAAAAAAGTAACTCTTAATATCTTATTTTAAAATGAAATAGAATTTTATTTTTAAATCATTGTCTAAACTTACATGCTCTTAAACATTTTATAAGATAAATTTGCTGATAAACACCTTCTAAAATTAAATTTAATGATGAATGATTTATTTTGATATGCTTGTAAACGTGATTGATGATCAATATAATTAGAGTGATTTGGTTTGATTTTATGATGCACGTGAAACTTCGTAATCACATGACTAAAATGGTCTTTTTTTCTTTCTTCTTTTTTTTTTAAGATTGTGAAGGCCGCTATGTGCATAGTGTTTTCCCACTACATAATTTTATTTTTGAAAAACACACAATTTTCACATGATGATAAAGAGCATAATAGTAATTATTTTTATGTTTATTATTTAACGAGTCTCTCTATTTTAATACTCTAACTGCGATTTTTCAGTATTTATCATCTCTGGTAATATTTAATAGAACACTCTTGATTAAATGACAAACACATTGTTAAGAAGAGATGGCTATGTGAAAAGTTCAATAATTCATGAATTACATTAATTAAGACAGTTAGAAAAATGCATATCCCTTTCCAAAATAAATAAATAAAATAAAATGGCACATGAAACTTGACTTGAGTGAAATTCTTGCTGCCGGCTGGAGTCGACATACATATATATTTTATAAGGCAAAAGCTACTAGGTTTCGTACTTTTATTCCGACCTGGTATGTGAATCATTTTCACGCGTCGTTCATATTATAATTGGTGTATACCTATACACCATCCAATCTGTATAAATCTTTCAATTAATATATTAATTATATATTTATAAGATATTAATTATATATTTATAAAGTATTAGTTGTAAAATTGAAATATATGTCTACATTTTACTCGTTTAGGGAAATGTTTTAGTTTTATAATCATAATTGTTGGGATTTCAATGTTTAGATTTTGATGTGACAAAACACATTTGAAATAGGAAGTTTAAAGTACCCCATTTTTCACAATATTTAAGTGAATATATAAACTAGATTTGAGTCTAGTCCTAAGTGCCGAAAGATGGAGGTCTAACAAGGACAAAGCTGCATCTAAGCCTTTCGAGAGAAGGAAGCTGTTGCAAGAAGGCAGATACCGCATCGCTGTAAGAAGGCAAATACAGCATCGCTGTAAGAAGACAGAACGTCACTACAGCTAAGTAAGAAGGAATGGCGTACAGGAGTGCTGCAAGAAAAAGATGCAGCAGCTCTACTCAAGATACTGCAATCAGGTCTTAGTTACAGCAGTACTGCAAGAAAACATTTACTGCACGAAGACCTAGGATACAGCGCAAAACTTACAGTTAGAGAAGTCAATCAGCACCTATTAACAACAAGAAGTATCCTGCAATCCTAGGAAGGATAAATGCAGTACGAGGAACAAAGATTCAAGCAAGAATAAATAGAGCCGTTCGAGACAAGATCAAAGAAGCAGACAAGGAGCCAATTCGAAGATGCCACGTGGACTGACGCGCTGCAGAAAGCTACGAGACGCAACTGCCGCATTAAATGCTTCAAAAGAAAAAGTCAAGTCGCATTAAATGCAAGTCATGCCTTTGATCAGACTACTTCAAATTTAAAAGAGAGATGTCTCGTTCAACGGACATCTTCTCCTAAAATAAAGAAAGAGATACACTGAAGCTGGTTACTGAAACTATTGATACTAAAACATTCAAGCAAAAATTCACAAGCTTTCAAGATACAAATATTCAAACCTACTATCAGTTTCAGTCACTCAACCTCTGAAGTGAAACAAGCCTAGTGCTGAAAGATCCATCAACGGATTCAGAAGCTCACTTCATCGCACCAGTTGGAGAAACCTTTTTATATTCTTTTAACATTGTTGATGTGTGCTTAAGTTGTTTTAGTGGTGTCGAACAGTTGATATGGGAGATCCTTACTGTTTGTATAAGTTGTCTAGTGTTAGGCAATTTTCCTGTGTGAGAGTGTAGAACCCTGTGTGGGTTAGCCTTTGAAGTTTGCAGTTGTTGTGTGTACGCTGGACTTCAGTAGGTGGTTGCTTTGTAAAATTGATAGATTGTTAGGAGTGTCCTGTAATTCAATCTTGCTTAACAAAGTTCCTGCTCGAGGAGCAGTAGAGTGGACGTAGAAGGATTACACCACCTTCGAACCATTATAAGCCATACGTGTTTAATTATTTTACTTATTTGTGTCTTTATCTTCTGTTCCTGCATATATCATTAGCTTTAAAAGTTTTTGAAAGAAGCATATTGAGAAAATCAGTCTTGTGTTATAAACGTTATTTTTCCGCTGCATATAAAACTCTAAGTTACAGCGTGCAGCACTGCATCCTAGTGCTGTAAGCAGTAACGATCTGACGCTGCAAGTTCAAGTAACTTGCAGAGCATAATTTTTTTTCATAGATTTGCAAAATTGACCAAGGTTCATTCACCCCCCTCTGAACCTCGGACACCATTTGGGACCAACAAGTGGTATCAGAGCGAGTTGGGTTAAAAGCCAACTTATCTGGTCACCTACCCAGATCCACCTTCCACCTTAGACTCGCTGTTTTCTCTGCATCTAAAACTCATTCTTACAGCATATCATGGATTCCTCTAATCACAAGTTACCTATGTTTTCCATAGAAGAATATGACGATTGGAAGATAAGAATGCAGTCACATCTCTTAATAATGAATGATAAAATGTGGACGGTCATCACTAAAGGACCATTAATACCTACAAAGATAAATCCAATGTTTGGAAGAGATCAAGCTGAAGGAGAGCAGCCACCACCGAACTTCCTGCCCAAACCACGTCAAGAGTGGGGAAATGAAGACAGGAAAAGAGTCAACCTAGATAATGTGGCGAAAAATGCTTTGTTTATTACCTTGGATAAAGGCACGTTCAGCAAAGTCAAGACTTGCAGAACATCCAAAGAAATATGGGAAAAGTTGGAGCAAATATATGAGGGGACTAAGCTCACTAAAGACAACAAGATCTCCAACGCTACCCAACTATTTGAGCTCTTCGAAATGAAGAATGAAGAGACTCTTGAGCAACTAGACTTGAGATTCACATCCATAGTGAACGAACTAGAAGCTCTGGGCAAACACTACATTCAAAAGGAGAAAAACATGAAAGTGTTGAGAGCCCTACCTGCGGAGTAGGATAGCAAGACCACTGCCATGAGAGTGTCCATGGACCTGAAATCCATGAGTACATTCGACCTATTCTCCGACCTCAAAGCGTTCGAATTTGACATCAACAGACGGAAAAAGGAGTCCGAAGAATCGAGCTCCAAAGTTACAACGCTAACTGCCAGAGGTTCTAAGGATATAACAACCGCTAGTTGTAGTAAGCAGACTGAGGTTACAGCAGAAGTTGCTGAAGAGGATATGGCTCTGCTTCTAAAGAAGTTTAGAAGATTTGTGAAGAGCAACAGCAACAACAGCAACAACATCAACAACATCAACCTCAACAAGAGGAATGACTTCAGAAAAAGTCATCCACCTCCTCAGGTATCCTCTTCTCCACAAACAAATACAAGCAATGTTGACTTATGTTATAATTGCAGGAAACCAGGGCACTATGCAAGAACTGTTCATACCCAACGGTGCACAAGTATCCTGAAGGAGAAAGAGAGCAGATGAGAGATAAGAGAAAAGATGAAAGGCACAAGCTTCGAGCTCTCATAGGAGAGATGAAAAAGGCCAAGGATACAGTAGTTCCGAAGGAAGTACTGAAAGCTGTAGAATCCTCTAACAGCGACACTGAAACCTCATCCTCTGATGAAGAAACGCTAATATGCCTAATGGCTAAAGACTACGAGGACAGCGAAGAAGATGCGGTAATTTATCGACCGTTGTTCGTACCTGAAAGTGAGGAGTTGAACATGATCCACTCCTTAAAAAGGATCATGAGCGATTTCGAGCAGATCAACTCAATTCATGAGGAACTAAAGGTTGAAAATGAGAACTTGAGAATCGACAATGAGATCCTTCAAAGCAAGAATATTGATATTGCAAAAATGTTGGCTGCACGTGAGTCCGATAACTCAAGGTGTAGTAAGCTGCAACAAGAAGTCTCTAGATTAAATCTGCTGGTCACTAAGTTAGAATCTGAGAAGGAAATCTTGTAATCCAAAATGAGCACGTTCACCAAATCATCCAAGGACGCAAGAGACTGCATAAACCAAAACAGAAGTCCTTTTGAAAAATCGGGCTTAGGTTACAGCAATCACAACTCTCAGAATACAGTAAGTACATCCAGAGCTGTAAATTTTGTTCAAGCTGAAACCCCAATGGTGAAAGAGTTACTATGTGGCTTTGTGAAGATCTTGAATAAGACAGCAATGATGGATAAGGGGAAGAAACCCCAATGCTCAACTGCAGGAAGTAAGCCTGCATTTAAGAACTGGTTGCAGGAGAAGCCATCTGCTGTATGCAGCAAGAAGATGCAGCAACCAACTAAGTTGCAGCACAAAAAAAACTTTCCCATCAATACTGAGACTTACATGTCTAAACCTCAAAGAGGATATACTCAAGGGAAGTATGGTGGAAGACTACACCACAAAAGTGTTGGTAACACATTCGTTAGCTCTACACACACATTTAACAGGCAGTTCAAAAACAGAACTGCATATATTCATAGAACCAACAAATCTTACAGTAAAACAGTGACTGTTAAGAAAGTTTGGGTTCCTAAAGCAACTAACCCCAAAGGACCCGTACAGATATGGGTACCTAAATCTGTCTGAGTTTCTTACAGGTTTCAGTGCCAGGTTGCATCGATGATGTATGGTACATTGACAGTGGCTGCTCGAGGCACATGACAGACAGTAAAGATTCTCTAAAAGACTTCCAAGAATGCAAAGGACCAAAGGTCATCTTTGGAGATGATTCCAAAGGAAGCACAAAAGGAAGTGGATGCCTAGTCAAAGGAAACATAAAGATTAAGGATGTATCCTATGTAAAAGGACTCAGATACATTTTCTGAGCATTAGTCAATTCTGTGACAAAGGATACACAGTGGAATTCAACCTCAACAAATGTTTAATTAAAGACATCACCTCAAATGAAGTTAAGCTTACATGAACAAGAAGAGGAAACATCTATCTAGCTGATTGGAACTCCTCTATTCAACCTACATGTTTCATTGTGAAAAGTCCACCAGAGTTGAGCTGGCTGTGGCACAAGAGGTTAAGCTATCTGAACTTCAAGATATCAACAAGCTAGCAAGGAAAGACCTTGTAAGAGGATTGCCAGACGTAGCATACAAAAAAAGAAAATATCTATGGAGCTTGTCAGAAAGGAAAGCAAGTTAAGAGCTCATTCAAAGACAAGTCTCAAAAGTCATCTCACAGGATCTTAGATCTTCTACACATAGACCTTTTTGGACCAATAGAACCAGTAAGCTTGAGCGGGAAGAAGTATTCTCTCGTAGTTGTAGATGACTACTCCAGATACACTGGACAATCTTCCTTGCAAAGAAGTCTGAAACTCAAGACAAGCTACCTGATCTCATGAAGAAAATCCAGAATGAAAAGAGCTTGAGTATTGTGAAAATTAGATCAGACAGAGGAACTGAGTTCACAAACAAATTCATTGAGAAATTATGTTCTAATAATGGTATTCGATATGAATACTCTGCTGCAAGAACACCTCAACAGAACGGTGTAGCTGAAAGGAGGAATAGAACACTCAAAGAAGCAGCAAGGACAATGATAGCTGAAGCAGAAGTACCCAAGAGATTTTGGGCTGAAGCAACCAACACTGTTTGCTACACACAGAACAGATGTCTAATCATCAAGGATCTAGAAAAAACTCCTTATGAAATCTGGAATGGATATACTCCAAATATCTCGTATCTGCATATCTTTGGATGCAAGTGCTATATTCTCAACAATGGAAAGGAACATCTGAAGACTTTTGATGCAAAGTCAGATGAAGGAGTATTTCTAGGATACTCTGCTGTAAGTAGAGCCTTCAGGGTATTTAACAAAAGAACCTTGGTGGTCGAAGAATCTATTCATGTGGTGTTTGATGAACCATACTGTGACACCAAGAAGTTAGAAGAGCCACCTGAAGAGATAGCTTCAAGGAAAGAGAAATGTTCCATATGTAGAAGGAGTTCTGCCTACAGAAGAAGACAAAGAAAAGGAAGCTGCAGCTTTGGATGCAGCAGATATTCTGACAGCAGCAGAACCTCCTGCATTACAGGAACAAGAGGAGCAACCTAGACCAGAACATATCTTTGAGCCTGATAGAACATGGCTAAGGAATCATCCAAGAGATCTTATAATAGGAGATCCATCCATTGGCTTAAGAACAAGAAGATCCATCCCTTATGAAGCAATGTTTGCATGCTTCATATCTCAGACAGAACCCAAGAATGTTGAAGAGGCACTGCAAGATAACAACTGGATACAGGCCATGCAAGAAGAGCTAAATGGTTTTGAAAGAAACCAAGTATGGAAGACAGTTGCAAGACCAACTCATCAAGGAGTAATTGGAACAAAGTGGGTTCTCAAGAACAAGTTGGACGAATCTGGACTCGTCGTAAGGAATAAGGCAAGATTAGTTGCAAAATGATACTGCCAGGAAGAAGGAATTGATTTTGACGAGACCTTTGTTCCAGTAGCAAGATTGGAAGCAATAAGGATTTTTCTGGCTTATGTAGCTCACATGAATTTCAATATCTATCAAATGAACGTTAAGAGTGCATTCCTGAATGGTCTTCTTACAGAGGAAGTTTATGTTGAACAACCTCCAGGCTTCGAAGATCAAGCAGAAGAGAAGGTGTTCCGGTTACATAAGGCCCTGTATGGACTTAAGCAAGCACCAAGAGCTTGGTATGACACATTATCTCTCTATCTGCTAGATAATGGTTTCTAGAAAGGAACAATCGACAAGACGCTATTTAGGATACATGATGGAGAAAGTGTACTGCTAGTACAGATATATGTGGACGACATCATCTTCGGATCCACCAACAAAAAGCTATGTGAGAAGTTCTCCAACCTGATGCAGTCAAAGTTCGAGATGAGTATGATGAGAGAATTAAGTTTCTTTCTCGGGTTGCAAGTAAAACAGTTGTCTATAGGAACCTTCATCAGTCAAGTCAAGTACACGAAGGAGCTTATCAAGAAATTTGGCATGTAGAATGGCGCAGCATCTATTCCTATGTCGACATCAATAAGCCTTGACAAAGATGAAGATGGTAAAGATGTTGATATCACGAAATACAGACGCCTAATCGGATCCTTATTGTATCTTACAGCAAGCAAGCCTGACATCATGTTTGCAGTAGGAGTCTGTGCAAGATTTCAAGCGGCACCAAAGAAATCACATCTTTCAGCGGTCAAAAGGATTATCAAATATCTGAAAGGAACTCAAGAAGTAGGCCTATGGTATCCCAAGGAAGGAGGATTCAAGCTTAAAGGCTACTCTGATTCAAATTATGCAGGCTGCAAGATTGATCGGAAGAGTACCCGTGGGACTTGTCAGTTTCTGGGAAATAGACTCGTTCAATGGTTCTGCAGGAAGCGAACTTCAATTGCAACCTCTACAACAGAAACAGAGTATCTTGCAGCAGGAAGTTGTTGTGCGCAGATTCTCTGGATACAGCAGCAACTTAGGGATTATGGAATTCAAGAAAGAGAGACCTCAATTCTCTGTGATAATACTAGCGCCATTGCAATTACCCATAACCCTATTTTTCACCAAGAACGAAGCACATTGATATACGTCATCACTTTATAAGAGACCACGTGGAAAAGAAAGATATTATGCTTGAGAAAGTTCATACGGATCTCCAGCTTGCAGATATATTCACTAAGTCTTTAAGTGAATCGAGGTTTTCTATGCTTAGAAACGAGCTGGGAATTCTTAAGTTATGAGGAGAAAAAGAAAGTGCAAAGATTAAGGGGGAACATCTGTATTCTTACGAGAAGTAGTAAGTATAGTGCTGTAAGTTACGGTTTCTTACAGTGCTGGGTTCAAACAGCGCTGCTTTATATATTCTTACAGTACAACAGAAATCGGGAGTTTAAAGCAGCACCAGGTTACAACATTTATTTCAAAAGAGTATTGATTACTCTGCAACCTCGTACCAAGGATGCTGCAACCTTAAAAAGTCATTTATTTAGGCGGCAAAGGGCATGTCTTTCAGCATTAAATGCAAAGTCTACGCGTGTCAGAAGTGGAAGGGTTACGCTCAGTAGCCCACGCGTCTTGTAATAATTAACGACGATTTGACATCTCCGTTTTTTCCTGGACCATAAGATCAATTCTCTTCGAATTTTCTCAACCGTTGATCTTACTTCACGTCCCTTAAAATCCGCCATAATCCCCATAACCGCACTTTTCGAAATCATTATTCACCATCACCCAGAGAGAGAGAAGTTTCTTTTCGCAAGAATTTTCCTAAGTCCTAATCTTCGAAACTCTCTTCACTTTTTTCTCTTTAAGAAAACCATGGCAGACAGGCAAACCATCGTCTTGGAAGGACGCCTGATCAACCAAGAGCATGTCCATGCTTCTGGGCTGTACGATGAAGCCCTCGTTAGAAGAATCTTCGATGCTCTTCAGCGGACCCAAGTCCTAGGGCTGCTGACAACTATTTACGCTGGCTTCTCTGTGGAGTCAGTACAGAGGTTCTTTTCCTACGCTAGGCAGGCGAAGGACAGGAACTGCATCCTGTTCAGAATGGATGCAGGCAAGGAAGAGCGGTCTCTAACCGTTAGAGACATCGCTACCACCTTCAGCATTTTTATCGGAGGTATAACCCCCAGTCAGTTGTTGAACTATGGGGAGGCATCTGCTCAAGAGATGTGGGATCTCTTTCGAGCAAGAGATACAGAGGCTGAAATCAAGAGAAGCACCCCAAAAAAGCTCTTCAAACCGGAGTTTGAACTGCTTCATGATATCTGTGCATACTCCATTGAAGGCCGAACAGGGAGTTATGACAAGTGCACAGATCTCCGGTTCCGGATCATGTCCGCTATCATGGCCGAAGAGAAGGTGAACTGGACGAGGTTCATCATGAAGAGGCTGTGGGAGGAAGCAGAGAAGATAACGGAGCGTCGGAGCTACGGTATCACCATCTGTTCTCTGCTCTGCAAGCTTGGTCTTCAACTTGCAGCACCGACCCCCATCCCCATCGGAAAGTATCTACGGGAGAAGAAGAAGAAGGGTAAGACCCAACCGAAGACAGCAGAAGCTGGGGCAGCAAGGAAGAAAACCAAAGACAAAAAGAATACTACCCTGACCCTGCAAGATGAAACAGTTTGCAGCGGGAGAAACGAGGAAGAAGAGGACATTCAAGATCTTTTTCCCGTCATCAAGAGGAGTTCAGGGAAGGCTGTACCTGAAACTGAATCCTCGTCTTCTGATGACAATGCACCCTTAGTGAGAAGGGCCCCGCGCAGCAAGAAGAAGGCTGCTGCAGCTGCTGCTTCCCAACGCTCTACAGCAAGCTTGGCTGTAGTTGCTGTAGAGGATGAGTCTCATCAGCCCCGGGATCGAGAAGGAGCTCTTGATTCCCAACTCTCTACACCTTCTGAGGTGGTAGAAAATCTTGGGGATGAGTCACATCAGCTTTAGGAGCCATATCAGCTCCGGGACAAGCCAACTGAAGAAGAAGTTCGTCTACAAACAGAAGCTTCAGTGCTTGATCCCACCTTTCCAGCGGCTAGAAATATGGAGCTGCAATACAATCCCTGGAGAGAGATGCGGCTGGCTAAGGGGAAAATCCTGTTGAAGTTGAAGGATTTCCTGACAGTCGAGCAAGCTGTCCTGAAGTGGGTCAAATCAGAAAATATACTGGCACTCCTGCAACCTGAGTATGCAGTAAGAGTACTGGATCTTGGTGATAGCAGTGCTGCTCAGGGAGCAAATGACAAAGAGAAAGGAAAAACTCTTGCAGAATCCGACTCTGCAGAGCTGCCGATGAGAGCAGCATTGGAGAATGTGCAGGTTTTCCTTGCCCCGGCTGCGGAGGCTGTAAGAAGAGGCGATGACGTCGCTTTTGCCCAAGAGCAAATCGACACCCTGAGAGTGGAGCAAGCTGAGGAAGCTATGCTGCAACAAGCGCTGCAACAGAGTGTGAAGGAGACAAGGATGTAGCACACTCTTAGGAGGATGCGGGAAGAAGAAAGTTCAAGCTCACGTCATCTGAACTCCCCTGCATACGAGCAAGTAGTTGAGGGCCTCTTCAACATTGTCACGCTGTATCCTTTGGAGGAGGAAGAATCTCAACTGTTGGACTATGGTGATTCCCCTATTCACATGGATGCTGCTGCTGCAGACTCTCTAAGGGAACCATCAGCCATCATTCAGGGAGTAATCTCTGAACTTGCTGAAGACGCCGATGATACAACCACGGAGGAAGTTGCCGAGACAGGACTTCCTGTACTGATGGAGACAGCAGTACAGAAGGCGACCACCCAAGAAGTAGCTGCTGAAGAGACCTGCAGGATGGAAGTTGGAATTCTTGCAGCAGTAGAGCGTACAGTGCTAAATGCTGTGGACACTGCAAGAAACCAACCAGAGATGCAAGAACCCATTCTTGCAGCAGAATCTGTCCAAGTTGCAGGACCGGCCGAAGAGACGGGGTCCTTGGAGAAGACCTCTGTTGGGGAAGCTGTTCAGACAGTACCCACAGAGGATACAGAAGGAGTAGCTGAGGTAATCCCCGTGCAGATAGAGACACCTCAAGAGGAGGTTGATGCTGCAGCTGCTGCATGCTCACAAGAACCTTCCAAGGTTACAGCAGCAAAGGTTACTGAGGAAGCTGAGGTCACTCATGCCGACTTCGCAAGGATGATGAAGGAGCGCAACATAGCTGTTTATGAGCTAAAATTTGGCGGAGCAGATCCTGTTCAAATCTCATCCGGCGAAGAGGAGACAGAAGAGGAAGAAGAGCACCCATCCTCAAGTTATACAAGCTCTCAAACCAGCAATCATGAGGATGAGGTTGCTGCTGAGGTGCCAAAGCAGGATGCAGCTCCGATTATTCAAGCTGTAATACCATTCGCTGCATCCTCTGCCGCCTCAACAAGACGAAATTCGGGACTGACTCCTGACGAATCGATCAACCGAGTTAAAGCCGCGATTAGACATCTGGTGTACGCCCTCCAGGAGCACGAGTCTACCATGCGCAACAGTCTCAGGGTCGCTGTCCAATTCCACGCTGAAATCATGACGGGTTTCAAGAAGGACCTTGAAGCCTTACCTGGGATGATCAAGAGAACGCTGAATGATCACTCCCACAGGCTTTACATGAAACGGGTTAGGATGGAGGGAGAGCTGAAAGTTGAAGCTGCACAGACTCGTGAGGAGATAAAGTTATGCAAGCGCTATGCTGAGAATACCTCTAACAGGCTGAATACTCACTCCCTCGTCCTGCAAACACTTCTGGATCGTATATCTGATCAATCTCAGCGAACCAGAAGTGTGGACGACCGTTTGAGGAACCTGGAGCTAATTGTTAGAGAACTGAGGGACATCATGTTCCGAGCCTTCCCTCAGTATGTTAACGCTCCTAAGGCCGCCCCCGAACCGACCCGAAGACCACGTTCCAAGGTGGTCCCAACTGCCCCTACTCAACCCCCAGCTTTTGATGATACCAAAAAGGGAGAAGAGGTTGAAGATAGATACAGGAGCTCAAGGGGAGCTGAAGAAGATGAAAAAGATGATGACCAGCAACCTCTCAGCAGGAGGAGAATGAGGTCTGGATCATTTGCTGCGGCTAACATCCCTTCTCCCAAGCGCTGGAGAAGAGATGATGATGGAGGAGCTGGTGGAGCTGGTGCTGCAAGAAGATCAGCAGCAGGAGGCGCTGCACCCAGCAGAGTTGCAAGTAAAGATGCAGCACCTCCCTCTCATCATCATAAAAAGAGAGGGTATGAAGGCCAGCACCAAGGCTCAAGAAAGAGGATGAGTGGGGAAGAGTCTGAGAGTTAAAGATGCCAAAGAGAAGAACAAGATCCATATGCCTGGATTCAAAGACTCGGAGTAATTGGTGAGAGGAGAATTTTTCCCAAGGACTCCTACCAATACCCTCCTCAAGAGATCCCTCGCCTTGACACTGAAAATATCTCTGCTGAAGTTTCTGTCCTGATGGATCAGAGGCCTGAAAGTGAAAATATGGCTTGGAGGTTTGACATCTTCAAGGAAATCAGACTGCCTACTGACAGGAATCCATCATTTGAGGCGATCACGTTGTAAAACGATCAGAGTACCTCAGGAACTTCAGAACTCTATGCAGGAAAGGCAAATTCAGTAGATATCATACCTGCAAGACTGCATTGAAGAGATATGAGCAGCTCGCTAAGGAAGGAGAACTTGAAGTTCAAAAATATTATATCGACCTAGTGAAACATGGCGGGATTGTGCCATATAATGAGGACTTCTGGCTCCGGTGGATTCAAATTCATGTAATTATGGAAAAGCTAGAAGAGTCCTATCAAGAGTCCATCAGGGACTGGTGTAAAGGATCAAGAGGAAGAGAAGGCCTTGAAAGGTTTGCTGAAAGAAGACTTGAAGAACAGTCTACAAAAAGGTCCATGTTTCAGTAATGTATTTACTCTCTTGTGATCTATGCTGTAATATATGTATGCCTTGTACAATTTCCTTCTGATAATGAAAAAATTTTAGATTCATTTCTGTTCAGGGTTCAACTCTTATGAACTTATACATGTTTATTTTTTCTTGATGTTTAGTGATAAAAGTATAGCATGATGCATCTCTGATAAATCCAGGGTTTATATCTATCATTTGAAAGCTGTTCAAGCTTTAACCCTGATCTTGTGATAATCTATAAAGTAAAAAATCTTTCTTCATAAACGAAATAATGTAAAGGTTTTGTCATCATCAAAAAGGGGGAAATTGTTGGGATTTCAATATTTAGATTTTGATGTGACAAAACACATTTGTAATAGGAAGTTTAATCCCATTTTTCACAATGTTTAAGTGAATATATAGACTAGGTTTGAGTCTAGTCCTAAGTGCCGAAAGATGGAGGTCTGACAAGGACAAAGCTGCATCTAAGCCTTTCGAGAGAAAGAAGCTACTGCAAGAAGACAGATACTGCATCGCTGCAAGAAGGCAGATACAGCATCGCTGTAAGAAAACAGAATGTCACTACAGCTAAGTAAGAAGGAATGACGTACAGGAGTGCTGCAAGAAAAAGATGCAGCAGCTCTACTCAAGATACTGCAATCAGGTCTTAGTTACAGCAGTACTGCAAGAAAACATTTACTGCACGAAGACCTAGGATACAACGCAAAACTTACAGTTCAGAGAAGTCAATCAGTGCCTATTAACAACAAGAAGTATCCTGCAATCCTATGAAGGATAAATGCAGTACGAGGAACAAAAATTCAAGCAAGAATAAATAGAGCCGTTCGAGACAAGATCAAAGAAGCAGACAAAGAGCCAATTCGAAGATGCCACGTGGACTGACGCGCTGCAGAAAGTTGCGAGCCGCAACTGCCGCATTAAATGCTTCAATAGAAAAAGTTAAGTCGTATTAAATGCAAGCCATGCCTTTGATCAGACTACTTCAGATTTAAAAGAGAGATGTCTCCTTCAACGGACATCTTCTCCTACAAGTATAAATAGAGGAAGGGATACACTGAAGCTGGTTACTGAAACTATTGATACTAAAACATTCAAGCAAAAATTCACAAGCTTTCAAGATACAAATATTCAAGCCTACTATCAGTTTCAGTCACTCAACCTCTGAAGTGAAGCAAGCCTAGTGCTGAAAGATCCATCAACGGATTCAGAAGCTCACTTCATCGCACCAGTTGGAGAAACCTTTTTATATTCTTTTAACCTTGTTGCTGTGTGCTTAGGTTGTTTTAGTGGTGTCGAACAATTGATAGGAGAGATCCTTATTGTTTGTATAAGTTGTCTAGTGTTAGGCAATTTCCCTGTGTGGGAGTGTAGAACCCTGTGTGGGTTAGCCTTTGAAGTTTGCAGTTGATGTGTGTACGCTGGATTTCAGTAGGTGGTTGCTTTGTAAAGTTGATAGATTGTTAAGAAAGTCATGTAATTCAATCTTACTTAACAAAGTTCCTGCTCGAGGAGCAGTAGAGTGGACGTAGAAGGATTACACCACCTTCGAACCATTATAAGCCATACGTGTTTAATTGTTTTACTTATTTGTGTCTTTATCTTCTGTTCCTGCATATATCATAAGCTTTAAAAGTTTCTGAAAGAAGCATATTGAGAAAATCAACCTTGTGTTATAAATGTTATTTTTCCACTGCGTATAAAACTTTAAGTTACAACGTGCAGCACTGCATCCTAGTGCTGTAAGCAGTAACGATCTGACACTGGAAGTTCAAGTAACTTGCAGAGCAGAAAAGTTTTTCATAGATTTGCAAAATTAACCAAGGTTCATTCACCCCCCTCTGAACCTCAGACACCACTTGGGACCAACAATAATATATTAGTTTAATACTCATAACATATTAGTTGTATAGCTGAAATATATGTTTACTTGTTAATTGAAATATATTAGTTATATACTCAAAAGATATTACTTGTTTTATCTAAAGGTATTAATTGTTTTATCTAAAAGTATTAATTTGTTCTAGTGAAAGATATCAGATATTTTACCTAAATGTATTACTTTTTATATGTAAATGTATTACTTGTTTATGACAAAGGTCTAAAGGTTTTACTTATGTATTTAAAATGTATCACTTTGTTTATGTATAAGGTATTAGTTGCATACTCATATGATATTACTTAATGTATTAGTTTGTTTGTTTTATTTTGTTTTACTGAAATATATTACTTAAGATATTAATTGTTACATGTAAAAGTATTATCTGCCAAATAAAATGTGTCTCATGCCGAAATATCACGGGTATAAGTGTACCGAGTGTTAATTTAAAATCTTAAAATTTCAAATATGCGATTTTCATCATCTTTTTCCTCAAAAATTCTATAAATAAATTCATATTTCTCAATCAATAATTATCAAACTAGAATCTTAAAATAATTGTGGTCCTATCATGATACACAACAATCATTATAAGTACAACTAATATATAAATATTTTAAGAATAATCTAATAAAAAGTTGCAAGATGCAATAATTCAAAGAGTGAATCAATCTTTTCAATATTAATTTTGAAACAATATGTATCATATAAGATAAATAAAAATGAAGATTGGAGAAAGAAGTAGAAGAAAGGAAGAGAGGAAGAAGAGAGTATAATGTGCAAAGAAGTGAAGAATGGAGAAAGAAGAAGAATAAAAAAAAAAAGAATAAGGGAGAGAAGAACAAAGAATGAAGAAGGAAAAAAAAAGAGGGAAAGAAGGAAGAGCGACATATGAAGATGAAGAGTGGAGAAAGAAAAAAAAAGGGATTGATTGAAGAACGATAGTTGAAGATGAAGAAGAGTTGGTTATGGCAAAAACATAAAATATTGGCAAATGAGAACGAGTCATTGGGTTGCATTTGGTGCACGGATCGTAGGATCCGTATCCAGGGGTACATGAGCCTTACTCATTTTATAATATTTTATAATTAGAGAATTTTATTATTTACAAACTCTGGTTAATTCATGTCTTATTCAAAAATATTTTGAAAAAATGTTAGGTATATTTTGATAGAATAAATTTCATAATAAGACTTAATTTATGGATTAGTTCTCAATTCATAATTTAAAATTTCTTAATAAAGAGCTCAATTTAATCTTTTTTTTTTCTCAATTTAAGGCTTGAAAATTAAATTGAGTTCTCAATTTAAAACAGAATTCATTTTTTTTCTTTTTAATTTTATTTATATCTACAGATTTATTTATATTTTAATATGTATTTATCTTTTAGATAAATTAAGATAATTTAATACAATTTTAAAATATCTCCATCCAACTTGTATTAATTTATATATTCATACACACACATATATATGTATAACGCGATTTATAAAATTAAGATTTCTTTATTTTCTTAATTTATAAATAAAAGTATAGAAAATAGATTAATATTAATCAATTTAATATAAATTATATTTTATGAATTAAATTAATTATACATTTCTTTCGTTCTTTCTTTTTTTTTATATAAATTAAGATGAATCGAATGAAGATTGTTATTAAAGTGCACTGACTTATCTGAATTTATCCAAAATATGAATACATATTGAAATATAAAAAAATCTATAAATATAAATAAAAAGAAAAAAATAAAATTTTATCTTGAATTGAGAACTCAATCTAATTTTGAAGTCTTAAATTAAGAAAATTTGTTCAATTAAGCTCCTTGTTGAAAATTTTTAAAATATAGATTTTGAATCGAGAACAAAAATATAAATTAGAAATTTATCCTATTTTGATAATGTTTCTCTTGGACGTCGAGCTATATCATATGGATTTTAATCAGTTTATATGCAAAGACTTTTTTATATCTTACAAAATTGGTTGAAGTTGTTTTCTTATTATTTTAAAGAAAAAATAAATAAATAAGGAGCTTGGAATGCAAATGTTTGGAGCTTTGTAGAAGAAGAATCTTACTTGACAAAATAGTAGATTAAATTTAAGAAATTATGTCAAACACAAGATTTTTCTTATGAAATATATAAAAAACAGCAGATGTTTGGAATCATTATAAAAATTCCATGGATGGAACAACTTGTATGGTTTGATTAATTGTACCCCCTATCATAATAGATAGTAGGGTGTCAATATAAGATTATGATCATATTTTCTAGTTTTATATGCATGCTTAGGAGAAATTAAGTCTATATATATATATTGTTGATTAAGTAGGTTAGAATTGATGGATAGTACAGTCAATAACAATGAATTTTTTCCTTTTTAATGAATAAATTGATCCAATTTAGTTAGAATTATTAAATCAATCCAAATATTTTCTCTGTCCAATAGAAAGATCTACGCAACAATTTGGATAGATGGCTTAATAATATGTTGAATAATTCATCTCGCACTTACCTGTCAGAAATTGATATTGAATTTCCTATTTTTGTCCCATTATTAGATGGAGCACCTTTTATTCATACTAGTGGAAATAAACATTGATAAATCTTCCTTCAAAAATAAGAATAAGAATGATGCTAGTGGAAAATAAGTACCTAAGTATCATCAGTCTCAATCTTTTATAATATTTTGTATTTCATTCTATATTTCTTTCTCTATTTATAATCAGTGACTACAAAATAAAAAATACGAAATCTCACGTCAAATCTTATCTAAAACGAAATTTATATAGATCAACAAAAATGGGGTCAATCCATTTAATACAATGAATATCAATCTCACATAAGAGATTATATAAAACTTCTTATGTGATACAGTCTTATATAAGTTTTTACAAACGAAAAATCAAAATATATATTTTTCTAGAAATCAAGGCGAACTAAATATGATATTAAATCAAACAGGTTTCG
The DNA here is from genome assembly GCA_028654395.1 of Scutellaria barbata. Lineage (NCBI taxonomy): Eukaryota > Viridiplantae > Streptophyta > Magnoliopsida > Lamiales > Lamiaceae > Scutellaria > Scutellaria barbata. Next base: position 17,779,599 of record CM053644.1, on the reverse strand, counting down.
TTGGATTTGTAACTTGATGAGGACCAAATTTTTATGCCTCGTTTCTTTTTTGGGCATTTAGGACTTGTGTTTTGTATTAACTCATAAAAAAATAAAATCCAATCAAAAAAACATATTTAAAAAATACCACGTCTAATATTTCAATTTCGGTTTGATTATTTCATTGATTTTTCTCTCACAACAGAAGCAATTGAATTTTAGCCGAATAATACACATTCCTATCACCCACTCCCTAAACTTCACAACCGAACATCTTTCAATCTAATTTCAACCTACCCAGTATCATAAAATGTATTAACTGTGATATATTCTAATACGATTAAAAATCAATATTTTTTCAAAATTAATTTAAGGGAAAATGACCCATAATACCACAAAATATATAAGGTATATTTTTTTTTACTACAGAACATATAAGTTATCTATTTTCTATCACATTTCAAAAAAAATATATTTTGAGTGAAAAGGCAGGTCCACTAAACTAATTTGATGGACATATATGCAATTTATTCATATATGCAATTTTACTATAATATGTTATGTATTATATTATATAATAAGGCTAATATAATTTTCGTGCATAGGACTAAACTATATAATATAATTATAGTATTATATTATATAATTATAATTGTCGTGAATAGGGTTAAACGACATATTAAAGTTATATAACATAATATAATAATGTTTTGAACATTAGTTATAAAATAATATTAATTTTCGAACATTAGTTATAAAATATCAGTAATTTTCGAACATTGAATACAAATAAATTTTTGAATGCACATTAATTTTCGAAAATTAGTTATAATTAATTTTCGAACATTGAATAGACATTAATTTTCGAACATTGAATATACATTAATTTTCAAAAATTAGTTATAATTAATTCTCGAACATTAGTAATAAATATATATTAATTTTCGAACATTAATTATTCAATGTTCGAAAATTAGTTATAATTATTTTTCGAACTTTAATTTTCGAACATTGAATACACATTTATTTTGGAACATTGAATACAAATTAATTTTCGAATACACATTGAATACACATTAATTTTCGAACATTGAATAACTAATGATCGAAAATTAATTATAACTAATTTTCAAAAATTAATGTGTATTCAATATTCCAAAATTAATGTGTATTCGAAAATTAATGTTCGAAAATTAATACACATTTATAACTAATGTTCGAAAATTAATATTATTTTATAACTAATATTTGAAATACTATTATAATATATTATATAATTTTAATATGCCGTTTAGCTCTATTCACGACAATTATAATTATATAATATAATACTATAATTATATTATATAATTTAGCCATATTCACAACAATTATGTTAATCCTATTATATAATATAATACATAACATACGCATATATGTCCATCAAATCAATTTAATAAACCATCTTTTAATTCAAAATGTAATTTTCTAAAATATGGTAGAAAATAAATAATTTATATGTTTTATAATAAAAAATAATTTATCTTAGATGTTTTGTGTATTATGGCCTAAATTTGAGAGAGAGAGGAAACTTCTTGGAAGAAACATAAACATGAGAACAAGTATAGAACTCTAACGATGGTCACAAGTCATGACATTGACACCCTTGATGTCCCATCACCACCCCCACTCCACCCCACCCCCAGCACCTTCCTCGAAAATCCTCTCATTTTGGACTTAAATGCAAATCGAAAAATAAAGCTCCAACATCTTAGCTAAAGTCTGTGAATGACTTGACATCTCCAGCAGCCACTAGAAAATAAAATCAATTTTATTTAAAAAAAAAGAAAAATAATCCACACCGTCAATTTACGATGGAATCAAATCACCTATGTATAATTGACTACACCACTCACGCATTTAAAACCCGTCACAAACTTCCTCTTTCCAAATAACAAACTATTCCAACAGAATTCAATTCTCAACAAACGCCATGGAAAACAAACAAGGTGAGAGCAGAGAGTACGAAGACCTGTTACCTGTGATGGTGGAGAAGCTGGACGTGGACTCCTTCGTGGCGGAGCTCTGCGGCGGTTTCCGGCTGCTTTCCGATCCGAGGAAGGGGCTGATCACGCCGGAAAGTCTGCAGAGGAATTGCGGCCTCCTAGGTCTTGAAGGAATGAGCGGAGACGACGCGCAGGCTATGGTGGCGGAAGGCGATCTGGACGGCGATGGATCGCTGAATGAAACGGAGTTTTGTATTCTGATGGTGAGACTCAGCCCCGGGATGATGGAAGATGCTGAGACTTGGCTTCACAAGGCTATTCAAGGAGAGTTGCACCACAAAGCCTAAACTTTAATTCAATGTTTCCAAGCCTATTTTTGATTGTTACTATTCGTTTATATATTTCTATTCATCAGCTTCTCTCACGTTTATATATTTCTATTCATCATGCTTCTCTCACTCTCTTTTAAGCCTTATCGTATGGTTTGTGAAGTGAAAGTGGTGTATGGTCATGTATATATGTTGTCTATTTACGAGCACGTTTTATTTGATGGCAAAAAACATGGATATACCCAACATTTCTTCCCAAGAAACCTATTACATCCTTTTAAATTAACAACACTATCTCTCACCATTTATCAATGAATGACAAACTTTTCGAAGATTTTATTGGGCACTAAATTTTTCAATTTAAGAGATTTTAGAACATCAAATTCAAAATAATGAATTTCAAGTCAAAATTACATTTGCAAAAAACTCAAATCTCGTGTAATTGAACTCCAAATACATGATTTTGAGTTTTTTATCATACAATCGCCCAAAATTGAAAAGTCCTCAACATCAAGACACAAAAAGTTAATATATTTAGTGATGAACAGTCCAAAGATAATGTCTTAAATTTACAATTTTCATGTAATACCATTTCCATCCTAAATCAAAAGGGGTGTGGGGGAGGCAGAGAAAAGGAGGCCAGTAAAATAATTGGAAGAAATAAGTGATATTTTTCATGAAATAATTTACACTTTTGTGATATTTTCATAGCAAGTGCGTCCTTTAGACTAAGTAAACAGTGAAAGCCCCCATTACAATAGAAACCAGAAAACAAAATTGGAAATAAACATGATAACAAGCCATTGAAGATCGAATTTATGGCTCATAGAATAACATAGAAATAGAAACTCAACATATCATCCAACCAATTACTTACAATCCAGAACCTAAGCGAAACAAAGCCATTCAAATTACAATAGTAGCTACTATACTAGGCTATTATAACCTTGACCTTAATTATCTAAAATGTTGAGCTCATTTACAGACTGTAAAACAAAGTAGGGCAATCCCACCTCTACTTGAGTTCTCTTCAAGTTCGGAGATAATCCCACCTCTACTTGAGTTCTCTTCAAGTTCTTGATCTCCGAACCGGCGACCTACTGAGAAGAACAATAAAGAAAATGTAAACATATTGTACAAGAGAAAACGCACGGTCGTGAAGTGAAGGCATTTTCTACAAGAGATGCAATAAGAACAAGGACATCGTACACAAGCAATAAATAAAATGAAGGCAATTTCAACATCATGAGTAATTTTTTCTCATGTTCATTAAGTCCAAACAATAGAAGTTCGCATCAAAATGTGAATACTTACAAAAAAAGCTATAGAAAAAATGCATCTACCTTCGGAATCTCCCATAGTCAGGACTCTTGGGCCTGTCATATGAAGGACCATTGTACCTATCATAGACGGGGCTCCGATCCCGCCCATAATCCGGACTTGGACGGCTCCGGCGGTAACCTGGACTGGGTGACCTTGGGTAAGGACTGTCTCCACGCCTACTACCATATCTTCTGGGGCTTTCATGTATTCCACCCCTCTCATCATCATCCCTCAAAGCATACTCAACAGAAACAACCCTGTCCAGTATCTTACTGAAAAATTCAAAAACAAATTTGTCAGATGGTATATTCAACTATGTTCATTGAGACAGAGACAAGTAAATAAAGTCTCCTTACCTCATGTGGGTACACTCCAAAGCTTTAGTTGCATCTTCCTGGGTTTCAAATTGAACAAATGCAAAGTTCCTGCGAATGCGCACATTGAGAACCTTCCCATAAGGCTCAAAGTGCCTTTCTATGTCATGGATTTTAGTACGCACAGGATCAAAGTTAATCACAAAAAGGGTTTTAGTTGGTCTCTGATTTGTAGTCCTTCCATCACGATGCCTACCACGTTCACCCTTCAAGAAGAATAACATGAAAATTTGTAACAAGTTAAAAAGAAAAGCTTGTAAGACCATGTTAAACAACACATGTTTCCAACTGATTCAAGTTAAAAACCAAGGACGAACAAAAGCAAACACATAGAGGTGTTGACACATTAAAATGATAACATACCTTTGCCCACTCAACTGACAACCTACGCCTGTCACGCCCAAATGTGTAGTTGTCAAGACCACGGATTGCATCTTCAGCATCACGTTCATCATCAAAATACACAAAAGCAAACCCTGAAAGCAAAAGAAATAGCATGAGAAGCAGAGACAATTTCAAAATCATGTTGAACTACACCCTTGCTACAGATAGTCGCATCACAAATTCAGGAATCATTTTCCCCATGAAAATTTGAATAAAGTACAACACCTGCAAACATGTGAAGGTTCTGATGAAAGTAAGGATGTAGAAGCCTTGCATGTTGAACTAAAGAAAGTGAATAGTGATGGAGGCAAATTAAGATCATGGTGATAGTTGAGTAGTCATTGCTAAGCATGCTTCACCAATTTCAGGGCACGAGGTCAGTAAATGGAAGACATGGCATGACAGAACTCATTGATCGCCTTAAGATTAGTGGTGGTAGGCATGGCATGATGAACTGACACCTAGATCCCTTATCATTATTGTGGTAGGCATGGCATAATGAGTTCATCCCCACCATTACCATAACATGGCAATGCTAGGCATTGAATTAATTGAATGGGAAGATTGGGTGAAAGATATGTAGAACATGTCCATCTGCAAGTAGGAGAGCAGGTAGGCACGTAGGTTGCCTTTGCAATAGAAGTTTATATTGCAGAGTGGATGGCAAGCCAAAATAGAAGCTCATTTTCCTGAGCAGATGTTCCTGCGTCAAAACAAAAACTTAATATGGGGAACTTCTCGTACAAATAATCACATTTCCTGTTTTTTCTCTTCAATTTCCTTTTCAAAGTTAAACCCTGCAACATTTATATAGTGGACATGCTTGTCTTACATCACTTATATATACTCCCATGCAAAACAACCACTATAAGTTTATTATGTTTAACGCACAGCCACGTCGTCTTTTATGGCTAAGATCAACCGCGACCAAATAGAATGCCTCCTATCTAAGCCAAATATAGCCACATTGGACAAATATTCATCAGGGATTGGGCAAAACACTGGCAAGCCAAAAAAAAACCGAACATTTTATTTAAGGACATAATTGTTCATGTCTTAACACATACTGCGAATAGAGCACTGTTTTATGAGCTACTCAAGCATATAAACAGCTACTTACAAAGACTATCCACAATTGTCATTTCATGAATTTATCAGCTAGTGAAAGATTAAATTAGCCACATTTCAAAGTACAATACAGCCATCTATCATCCTTGATGAACAATACATAACATAAATATAATCAGAATCGAAGTCGCAAACAAAACCGCGAAAAACAAATGAAATAACGATGTGATACGAAATCGCAATTGAAAACATACCAGATTTCATGTCAACACGCTCAACTCTTCCATATTTGGCGAACAATCGCTCCAAGTCCGATTGACGAGTATCATACTCGAAATTCCCGCAGAAAACCGGCCTCATCTTTTTCACTCAAAAATTTTGAACTTCTAATAGAAAACCTAAAGATAAATTAATATCATCTAAACCATAGCATAAATCACCAATATCCAGAAGAAAGCAAAAGAGAAAATAGCAAAGTCTACCTCGGAAATCGAATCAAAACAGAAGAAATCGTCTTCGACAAAGGACGGTGATAAAAGATAAGCAGAAAGTAGCGGAGGAGATATATATACATATATATCTATAAATATATTATGTAAAAAGGAACCCTAGATTTTTTTTCACTTAGTTTAAACCTTCATTGGACGTGGGGCCCAGTGGTGGACCAAGCCCATGGGGGCTGCTATATTGGGCCTAACAACTAGAATTTCAATTATACTGGGCCTAGTATTAGTTCTATTTATGTTGTTATTTGTTCCAAATTATATTTTATCTTAGTAGTATTGAAATTTCACAGATATAGATTACATATAATTAGAAATGTAAGATGAAATATAGTTTGAAACATTGACAATCCACGTGAACGAAAAGCAAGAAACCAAATGGACAACAACAAGTCTTTTAAAACGATCTGAGTTTTGTCATAACTAAGCATTTTCATTAAAAATTAACTTTCATTTTCGAACTACTGTTCATTTTTTTTTTCTTTTTTTGGACAATATGTTTTTGAAATGAAACTTTTCTTGCATTCATATATAGAATTTCGAGTCCCCTTTTTCGTTGTCATATTTATAGTTTTACCTTCCTCAGTGACATGTAGAATTTTATCTCTCAAGTCTGTGTATTTGGTGCAGATAGTTAAATTGAAATTTTTATCTCTCCTGGTAAAACATGATGCTATAAATTTACACAAAACTAATATAAAACTGTATCACAAATATAATAATTCAATAAAACAGAATTAACACTCACAACTCAAACTCATTTTCACGAGTCGAATATAAAATTCAGACTCATGAAACTTATCATGCCCAATACTGATGTGCAAGAATTTCCAACAAAATCCTCCCAAATCATGGATTCTTTGTTTGCATCAAATCCTTAATCCATTTTGATCACTTTTTAATTATGCTCAAGAAACACTATCTAGGAGATGAATAAAAAATATCAAACATAAGAATTTGTTGGCACAATTCAATTACAATCATAAATGGTACTAATTAATAGTATAATACTAGTTGTTCATCATGTAACAATATTTTGTTCTCACAATCACCTTGTTAGCCCCAGTAAGGTTTTGCACCCTCTTAGCAATCTTCAAAACTTGATTCTCCTTCATTTTCACAGAAGAGGAAAGCAAAACCAATTGATCATTGCTAGAGCCAATAAGTTCATCATAAATTCTTCCAAATTCCATCAACACTTGGCTTAGCAATTCCACCTTATTGTTTTCAACCAAAATGTTAACCAACTTCAACAAATGCTTATGAAACTTGCCTTTTTTCACAATCTCTTTCACTATATCCCCCTTGTCTTTCATTTCCAGACAAGGGTTGGTCATTACACCTTGGAGTTGCTTGTTGCGAAGCCATTTGGACAGCCTCGTCACGTCCCTCTCCACTGCATCGAGCACGTTGTGGCATTGCGCAGCATCTAGGAGAGCGACGGCGTAGCCTGTGGGGGCCTTTTGATAGGATTGTGATGGTGGCTTTGAGGGTGGTTGTTTGAGTTGAGATGTGTTGATGAATGTGGGAATGGAAGTCTTTTGTGTAGTAAAAGTGGTGGTCTTACTTGGTACTTTATTACAAGGTTTTGGAATGGTGGTGGAAGAATTTGAGTTGGATTGATGAGAAAAGTAGTGGATTGATGAAGAATTTGAGTTGGATTGATGATGGTGGAGTTGATTGGGTATGGGATTGTGATGGATGTTCAAGAGGGTATCCATGGATATGATAGGAACAAACAAGGTTTGGATAAAGTGAGAGGAAATGGGAGATGAGAGATGAGAGAGGGGGAAAAAGAAAGATAATACTTCTGAAAATCAGTTAAATTTGTAAACAGATTTGAAGTTTGTGAAAATTACAATAAGATCCCTCGAATAATATAAACAATTCATTTAAAACTTAAAATACGATGATGGTGTAATATGAAATTAATAAGAAAAGAAGAGTTTTGAATTAAATTACCCATTTAGGGCATAACTACGATTTACAAACTTTGTGATCTTTTTTGATAATTTGACCAGATATCAAGAATTTTAGATGTAATTATTAGTATGTATGTGTATATATATAATATAAAGAGGGTGGAAAAAATATATGATATTGGGTATTACTAATTGGGCTATGTAGGCAAACCAAATGTAGAAAAATGTAATACTCTAGCTAATATGCAATGTTATTTGAACCTTTAAAGAAAGAGGGCTTTCTTATCAGCCCAATTGTTATTGATTAATGCGCTGAAATAGGCCCATGTTATTTATTACACACACAACAATGATAACATCATCTCATGATAAAGAGGAAGGAAGTACTGTCGGTGCCAGCAGCCATGATGATGCGTTCTTCCTCCCACAGATATTTATGTTACCCTACCTGTGTGTCTATATATATATATATAATATGTATATGTGTATATAATATAACATAATTGGATTGGGTGTAAATAAAACTCAACATATTCTACCCCACAAGCGGGTCGAGGTATTTCATCCCATTTTTTAACTGGACGGATTTGACCCGTTTAGAAATTCTTGATTCAAGATAGATATTTATAAATAGAATTAGAGGTGTTTGAAATGGTTTCAACAGTTGGTTCGAAAAATTTTGAAATCTCAAATCGAAATTGAAATGTGGGATTTTTAGTTTTGGTTTGAACCACCGGTTAAGCGGTTTTAATATATTTTTTATTTTTTATAATTAAATTTACAAATAAATATTACAATTATTTATATATTACAACATAATAATTTTGTTTGAGTAAACAATTTGATATAAATGAAAAATTAGAACTTATATTTACAAGTTACAACAACACAATATTATAACTTATAAGTAACAACTTCAAAAATAAAATATTACAATTTAAATACAACAAAATACAAATTATATACCTAAAAAAGTTACAACTTATAATACAAATTAAAAATATTAATCAATACAATTTAAAATGAAAGAGTAAAATTACATAAATACATAATATTTATATATAATATAATTTTTTTTAAAATAGATAAACCAGTGATTTAGCCGTTGATTTCCGGTTTAAAATTTACCCTAATCGAAATTGAACCGTCAAACATGATTAGGGATTCCAATTTCAAACTGAAATCGATTCAACGATTTTTCAAACTAGCTGACCACCTTTAGATAGGATCTTACGATTTTAAAATGTTTTATTTTTTTAAGAAAGAATTAATGATAAATATATTGACTTGATCCATTTTAGGACCTAATAATCTTTTTACGTCCATTTGATTATTCCATCATGACTAATAACTGCACATAATGTAAGATTGACTAACAACATATAGTAATGTAAGTGAGATGAGATAACTTGTACTCTATTTAAGATTAATTGATAAAAAAAATTGATTCGATTCAAAGTCGAGCTGGAGTCAGTTAAGCTTTTAATTTTGAGAGTTCATTAACATTCAACTCAATAAGCTTACAAGTCTAATCAAATATACGTTACATCTACTATTTTATCTTTAATAGCTATTATTTACAAGTATAGTTTTAAAATTTTCTTTTTTCTAAGCTTGTTTAAAGAGTCAATGATATTTTATAAAATACTTATTTATTAAATAGAGTAACATCTAAGGTGATATTTATCGAGTTTAAATCAAATTCGAACCTTAAATTTTATATTCCGGATTGAGTTACAACCTCAAATTAGTCTATTTGACTTATTTACACCTAAATACCTATAAAAGGTTAGTTTGGAGTCATATTTGTTGGGAAAAACATAAACAAAAGAAAATACAAAAAATAAAAAGATATTGTGATACATTAAATTGCATTTTGAACCGCCAACCATAAATTCCATGAATAAATTAGAAACACAAAAGTGAAGAAGAACACTTATAATCGGAAATGGGACCCACCTATCCGAGCATGACTGCATGAGTCTTAAAAAACTAGCAAGATCAATTAATGGCGTTTGGGCCCCACATATTACAAATATATCCTTCCTCCAATAGGATTAAATGTTATGGCACATTTATTGATGATATGTCATTTAACTTTTTCACTGGATAATCTAAGTTACTAATTGTAGCATTCAACTATAATGTCCTACCATATTATACTTCAATAAATCAAGTCAACAATTTTCTTTTGGAGAATGTTTCATTGGGATTGTAACGCTGCATAATAACATTAATTTGGTAATAAAATAGGATTTAAATTTTGTTACAAATCAAGGAAAGGAAAAAACAAAAAAGCTGGCTAATACCTGGTTAATCAATTGAATTTATATTCTTGCTAAATTTTAGCTAAAAATTTACATGCTATGCAGAAAATTAGCAATTTTTAAGGAATAGAGATAGAGAGAATTTGAAATAAAGTTGTATTAATTTAAAAAAAAAACAAATAATTGAAAATAAGATTATATCTTTAATACGAAGTCAATTTAAATGAGACTGGAGGGAATATTAGATATTGCTACCGACATATCATTTGGAGAATATTAAGAAACATATAATTTGGGATTATAAATCTACATTGAAATTTTAGAGAAAGATCTACAAAAATTTTGAAATTTGGTTTTGGTACTTACTGAATTTTTGTAGTAAGTATTTGATGTAAATTCTTGAAACAATATTGCCTTCTTTTTTTTTTTCTCTCTTCTATTACGATTTTGAATCTTTGATATTGTTGTAAAGTTGGATTTCATATTAAATCTCAAATATTTTGAAATAAATCTTAGATTTGGAACAAATTAAAGTAGGATGATCGCAATTGAAATAATCCTTGAATTTCGCCTGAGATTGAGGTGAACTTTGCTCCAACCAACTATACTTTTGCTCATTAAATTGTATAGATAAATGCTTCTGCCAAAAAGATAAAGTCAGAATGGATACTTGTGGAACCACTTTTGTTTGTTTCTACTCCAAAATAAATGCAGAGTAATAATAAAATATAAAACAAACAAATTTCATATTTTGTTCGAATGAGATGTCTCAATTTATAAAATAAATATTAATTTGTGAAAATAATTTTTAATTTCGGATAATAAAATTTTATTTTACAAAATTATACTCATAAAGCGATTATATATAATTTTATAATAAAAAATATTATAAATAAATATGTTAGGCACAACTATTTCCATTTATGATTGAACTGACCCTCACATGAAATGTTGCAATAATGAAGGATTGGATGCTCGATTCCATTGAATGATATAACTTCAATGTTTCAAAAATCCCAAATGTTAATAAGTAGAATCCTTGGATTTAATTTGCGACACTAGTCGACCAACAATTGATTACTCACAAAATAGAAATTAACTTAGAAATTATATGTATAAGATATGTAGATAAGTTTTTGACGATATTTAAATTAGAATTTTCGATATACTAAAAAAAAAAATTTGTTGACAGTGAGTGCATTCAAGAGTGTGATTGAAAAGAGGGTTTGTCTATTTGTGGCCATCTTCTTTCTCCCTTATATAATCGCCTATTTTTGACACTATTCTTAGTCTACCAAAACCAGTCCAAGTTGCAGCAAAAGTTGAAAAACAACACTCCCAATTTCTCTTCTTCTTCTTCTGCAGATTCTGTATTCTAGAGAGAGGAGAGAGAATGAATCAGGAGATGAATGGTGGTGAGATAAGAAGCCACCATGAAAACGAGGCAGAAAAGATAGCATACGTATTCAAAGTGGTGGTGATTGGCGATTCAGCAGTGGGGAAAACTCAGCTTCTATCTCGATTCGCGAAGAACGAGTTCTGCTTCGACTCAAAATCCACCATTGGAGTCGAGTTTCAGACAAGAACAGTTAACATCAACTCCAAACTCATCAAGGCTCAGATCTGGGACACTGCTGGACAAGAGAGGTTTGAATTTGAATTTGATCCTCCAATTTTGCCCTAGTTCTCATTTCCCCTCTTTCCTTGCTCAATTTCAAAATTGCTCGATCGAAACACGTGATTAAGGTTGTGGTAATGAAAAATCAGGTACAGAGCAGTCACGAGCGCGTATTACAGGGGGGCGTTGGGGGCGATGCTAGTCTACGATGTGACGAAACGACAGAGTTTCGATCATGTGGCTAGGTGGGTGGAAGAGCTTAGGGCTCATGCAGACAGTTCGATTGTGATTATGTTGATTGGTAATAAGGCTGATCTTGTGGATTCTAGAACAGTTCCAACTGAGGACGCTGTAGAATTTGCAGAAAATCAGGGATTGTATTTCTTCGAAACGTCAGCGTTTAGTGGGGATAATGTGGAGGCAGCTTTCTTCAAACTGCTTGAAGAAATCCATAATGTGGTGTCTAAAAAGGCATTGGATAGCAGTAGTGTTGTTAAGCCCAGCTTGAGCAATGCCGGGCTGCTTACGGGCTCGAAAATCGACACGATTTCGGGCTCCGATTTGGAAGTTAGTGAGATGAAGAAGCTGAATACTTGTTCTTGCTGAATCTTGTTGCTTATTGTTTTCTGGATTTTCTTGATCTTGTTAATATGGATTTGAGATTCTTGTGTTTATAATATATTTTATCAATGTCATGTTGTTGAAAAATTGACTTGATTTCAAAGAGCAAAGTGTGATTGTAGGAATCAGACATAATCATGGAACAGCCAATTGCGCATGCAATTCCATCTGTACTTTTCTAATTTATTAACATGGTTGGGATTCAATGTCTACACTCTTGAAGCTGTATTGCATATGTAAAGATTGAGACAGCTCAACTATATAAAACAAGCTCAATAATTGCGGTTTTTCTCATCACCAAGTGTGTGTCATGTTTAAGGGATTTCTTTTCTCAAGATAAGAAGGTCGAACAGATAGTAAGAGGGACGTCTAATTATTCGTCACCTATAGTCATGTCGAGCAACAATGGAGAAATTTGTTGGGTTTTCTGAATTGAGATCCTTGTCTTCAAAGCATGACTGGTTGAGTTCCGATGCATCGACATCAACTCAATTGCTAATCTTACCCGGTTTTTCCGATTTGAAATATCTCTTCCAACTTGTCGAAATATTTAATGTTCCTTATGACATAAATAATGGCTTGCTAAGCTTTTGAAAGAGTTGAAATCACATATTGATAACTTAAGATATCATTTTCAGAGTTAAAATCAATTTGCTATGTGAATTATGGATGCATAAAACAAAAAAGTTTTCTGATCATTAGTCATCATCTTTGAAATTTTTTGATTGCTATTAAGACTTAATTTTTTACATATTTTCTGGTAAAAAAGGTCATCGGAAAGCTTGAAAACTAATTTTACTTCCAAACACCAATTAGAATGCATGAGTGATGACCAATTGCAAAACTAAATTATAACCGAAAATCAATTTAACGATTTTTTGTTCAATTCGAATTTGAATAGAACAAAAATCTTTCAATACACTTGTTGATCCCAAGTGGTCTCGAAGGTTCAGAAGGACAAGTGGTCTCGAAGGTTCAGAAGGGATGAATGAACATCAGTCGATTTTATAAAATTTTTCGAACAAGCTATACTGCAAGTTACCTGAACTTACAGTACAACACGTGGACTAGCTTACAACACTATGAAATAGTACTATCTACTGTATCCTAGAGTTCTTGCAACGGAAAATTACTTTAACAGACGATTTGTTGTAAAATATTTTCTCCAAATATGCTTCTTTGCAGAAATCATTTATATAGAATGATGAGAAATAAACATGTAACACATAAACAGATATAAAACGGTAAAAACATTTATGGTCTTATAGTGGTTCGAAGGTGGTGTAATCCTTCTACGTACACTCTACTGCTTCCCCGAACAGGAATTTCGTTAAGCATGTTTTATTTACAGAGAGCTATCTAACAAACTATAGACTTAACAAGCTATCACATACTAGAACTCAACTTACACACAACTGCTGCAAGTTTTAAATGCAATCCCACTAAAGATTTCAAAACACCTACACAGGGTAATTATCTTTTATCTAGACAACTATAACAAACAGTAAGGATGTAATTCTATCAACTATTTGACATCTATTAAAACAACCTAGCACACAACAAATAAGTAGATGTATATATGTTTTCTTTTTTCAATTTGTGCGATGAAGTAATCTTTTGAATCTTGAGCTTTTAAGCTTTAGTTTAATTATTTCACGAGGTCGAGTGATTGAAACTATTTTGAATGTTTGAGAGTTTAGCTTTGAATCTTGTTTAGTCTTTTGAGAGCAAATATTTCAGTTACTTGCTTCAGTGCAACTCTTCTTCTATTTATAATTGCAGAAAAATGCCCCATTGAATAAGGCATTCTTCATTTGAAAATGATATTCTTCGAAGGTATGACTTGCATTAAATGCATCTTGACTTTGCATTATGGATCATTAAATGCGGTAGTTGCGGCTTACAGCCTTCTGCATTCTCTCAGGTCACGTATCTTTTTAGTATTGGGTCTAAGCCTGCAACTTTCAGTTTGTCTCTACCGACTTTATTTGATCTGATAAGAACTTTGGTTCTCGTCTGCATCTTGATCTTTCTCGTATTGCAACTTATTTTGACTCTATTGTTACATTCAATGTTTCCTTGAAACATACAACAGGTTGAATAGTATTTTACACCCTGCATTATTCCGTGATGTATCTTTAGCTTACAGCCATGTTGTATTCTTCTCTTAGTTGCAGCTACGCTGTACGATCTTCTTACAACAACTTCTCTTCAAGTTATTCTTATAGAGTCTTCATTTCTGCCTTTGCATGCTGCATACAAGCTTACTTTGAAGTCCTCCATTCTTCATATTAAACTTACAAACTCAAAACTAGTCTATACTTCACTTAAACATTATGAAAATTGGGGTATTTTAATTTTCTATTACAAGATTGGTTTGTTCCATTAAAATCTAAACATTGATATCCTAACAATTTCTCTTTTTTTTATGATGACAAAATATTTACATTATATCATTCATGATAGGAAATATTTACTTTGCATTATCACTTATATCAGATCATTACATTTATGCAAAATCTATAAATTAAACTTGGATTCATCAGAGATGATTCAATACTAAACTTCATCTCAATACAACATAAAGTAAATCATGCGAAAGTTCATAAGGAATGAACTTGATCAACATAAAGAAAATTTCTTCATTGATGTAAGAAATTTTTATATATTATAGCGTAAGAACGTTACCGTATAAGTGCAGTGCTATAACATGTTCTTCTTATCTTCTGTTACTTCTAAATAGAGATCTCTTTGTCGATGATTCTTCAGGTCTTCTTTCTTCTTGTCTTTCTCTAGAACCTTTCCATTAGTCTAGAATTGACTCCAGATAGGATTCTTCCATCATCGAAATTTGAATCCATATAAGCCAAAAGTCTTCACAGTATAGCATAATCCTGTCTTGCTTTACTAGGTTTACTTGTCGGTTCTGTATTTCCAATTCTCCATCCTTAGTAAGCTCTTCATATCTTCTCAATGCAGATTGACAGGTCTGAAACCTCCTGAATCTTCATTCTCTACAGAGATATCTGAAGTATCTTAGATATTCTAATATTTTTTAAAGAGCGATTTGCTCGAAAGATGAATTTTTGTCTGTTGGCAGTCTCATAACTTTAAATATGGACAGGCTCCAAGTCAGATTTTCTCCTTCTAACATTTGATCCATTAAGATAGATACTTCAGCAGATATGCGGTCTGTGTCTAGATGGGGAATTTCTTGTTCAGGGTATTGAAGTAAAGCTCTATCAATGTTATTCATCAACTCTGGTCTGCTCTCTCCAATCACCCCAAACCTCTGAATTCAGGCTTCTTCTTCCCTTTCAATTCTGGTTTTTTCATCCATCTGTTCAACCATTTTCTGATTATATATTCTTTCAGCTTTTGTTTTACTTATTTTCTTTTGGACTAAGGTTGTTGTTGACTCAATTCTCTTCTCGAGCCTTGCGAAGGTTGAGCTATTGTATCTTTTCTTACAGTAGCACTGGATACAACACTGCTAGTTATCTTGGATGCAGTTGCTCCAGTACCACCTTTGCCTTCATCATCCATTTTTTACTTTAAGGCGGGGGTGTCAACAGTTGGAGATGTTCTTCTCATCTTCCTACTTAAAGAAATGTCATCTTCTTCTTCTACTTCTTCTTCTTGTTCCATTCTTCATTTTCTTTCTTCCCCTTTTTGGCATCATAAAAAACAATCGGGGATAAAGCGAGAGTTGGTATGAATACAACAGATTGAGGTCTTCTTACAAGGGTAGAGACAGGGATGGGGGCATATTTAGCTGATAACTATATATCGTCTTTTACATGTTGGAGAAACGCACTCAGCATTATATCCCGCAATTCGTCAATTATCATCTTCAAGTTGCCTAATCTATCATTGACACTCTGTGTTCTGAGTTTGATCAAGAACATTATCCAACAGAGTCTCAAAGATCATTGAGTGAGGGACAATTTCTCAACAGCTGCATCTAATATATTCTTATAACCTTCAATCTCTCTGCTGTTTTCTACAGTTGCTCTCTTGAGTTCTCCCTCTATCCTTACCCTGTCCTTATATTGATGGTTCCACTGATCCCTTATATAATGTTGCATATCTCTTGAAAGAGTTTCAATATCCTTTCTTACACCAGAAATGGACGAAGCATGGGATTTATCACTGATGTTGATGTTGTTTTGCAGTTGAATTTGTGGTCACGAAGAGCATGCAAAGGTTGCTTCACTAGAAAGACAACATTCTCGATCAATTCTTCATGTGACAAGGAGTGGAGCTGTCTATTATTAGTTCTGAAGTAGTTGTAGCATATAGAACTATGGCTTGTTTTTCCAAAGATAGGCGTTTTGCTACATACAGGTCAGCTTCTTCTTGTACTTCAAGAGCATTCCCCCTTGAGCCTTTTTCTTTGAAAGAAGCAAATTTGTCATGAACATTGGGAGCATGAGTGTCATTAGCATAATCTTCTTCAGAGTTTCTTTCTTCTTCAGCCTCCTCAATAACTATTGTTGTTGCTGTATTTATTTCTGATTCTGGCAAACTTGCAACTGGTACAGCTTCAACCCCTCCTTTTGAGGTAACTCTTGTTGCACAGTAATTACTTCAGCAACTTCTTTCATCTCAAAACCCTTTAAGGATACTGCCTCAATAGTCGTCTCTTTAAAGATCTTCAAATCCTTAGTGTACTGTCTCAACAGCCACCTCACCTAAGGTCTTTTCTGATGATACCGTCGCAACGGCCGATCCTTCTTCACAGTCTCTTCTAGAGATGCTGCCAGTTGTACACCATCAGCTTCAGCTCCTTTTTGGGCCATTACTTGTAGTAAAGTCAGATTTCTTGCAGAACTAACAGTTTAGGATACTGTAAGTTCTATGTTTGCAAGAATTTCTGCTTCAATCCATATCCTTGATTCTTCAAGAATTTCTACTTCAATCCATAGCCTTGATTCTTCAGATTCTTCAAGGATTTCAGCATGTTGTAGTGCTATATCTGCCAATACAGGGTGTCCCGCCTCAGCTTCTTTCTACATAGTTACATTATCGGTCATTTTTTTACATATACGATCGATAAGAACATCTTTGATTATAGCTGATAGTTCTCCCTTAGGTGATGCAGGTGCAGAGTTTTGCTTATCATGAATTGGGGAATCACTATAATCCAGTAGCTGAGACTCTTCCTCTAATAAGTCTAGAGAAATGATAGAAGAGAGTCCAACAACTACTTGATTATAATAAGGGGAGTTCGGGTTGTGACCACCAAAAGATCCCTTACTCTACTGCCTCCTTAGAGTATGTTGTATCTTCTTGTCCTTCACACTAGCTTGCAGCGCTAGTTGCAACATAACTTTGTTTGCATGTTCTTCTCCAAAATTGTTGATCTGTTCTTCCACGAACCTTACTGCATCACCTATTCTTACAGCCTCTGCAGTGGAGACTAGAACGAGCTACAATGCTTCTCTTACTACTTTCATCGGCTGCTTGGCTGACTCATTCTCCTCAGCCAGTTTCCCTTTTCCCTTGTTCAGTGCTCTTTGAGTAGTAGAGATTTCTTGATTCTTCTCCTCACGAACAAACTCTGCAAACTCAGGTTGCAACAGATAGAGTATGTCATCAGATTGAGCTCAGTCAAGAATACATCTTTCTATAGCAAGAATAGTAAGAAAATTACTCCATCCTAATAAGATTTTTCCCTTAGACAATCTCATATTTCTCCAAAGACTGTATTTCTCTTTGATGTCTTCTTCAATATCTTCAGGAGAGTGGACAATCAGACTTCTTGTAGTAACAGATTAAATCTGCTTTTCTGTAGGTTCTGGCTGCTCATCTGACTCGATTTCCATAGGGTTGCTACAACTATCCTTCTTGCAGCATCAACTTTATTTGTTGCAATAGTCTTCTTCTTCCTGCTCAAGGAAACTAGCTTCCTTGACTTCTTCAATATCAACGATGCATCGTCATCAGAGGATGACGATGACTCCAATTCTGCTCTTCTCAGGGCCCTCTTGATAACTTGAACATCACTATTATCAGAATCAGATTGAACAGGTTGGTTTGTCCTCCTTTCTTCTTCTTGTAGTGTCATCTCAGCCTATGATTCACTGTAAGCAACTATTGCAGTGCTGCTTACTTTTGGCACGTTAGTGTCTTCTTAATCACTAACTTTCTCTATTATGACATCCCTTGTATCTACGTCTTTTGAAGAAACTTTAAATTTCATTCTTGGGTGGCCAGAATCAAAGGTGGAATGGGAAGTTAGTGTCAAAAATGCAGTTGATGTAACTTTTGGTTTTCTCTTTATTTCAACAACAACTGCATCTGCGTCGACCTTTTTCAAGGTTTTCCCCTTCTTCTCATCAAGATATTTTCTAGTCGAAATATGGGTGCAAGAGATAAGTTTGACGCCAAGCTTGCAAAGGATAAAACAGATGGTAATCTCATAGCTTCGGTGCACTCTATCTTTTTCAGCTTCCTCCTATAGCCGCTTGAAGATAAACCGTGCCCAGTTCACATTTTCTCCCTCCATGATGACTGACATAAGCCTAAAGCAAAGATCTATGCATTTGTCATAGTTGCTCGTTTTGTCTTTAACGGAGTATGCACAGATGTCATGAAGAAGTTCAAACTCGGGTTTGAACAACTTTTTCGGGACACTGTTCTTAACTTCATCCCCGACCTCTCTTCGTTTGAAGATGTTCCACATATCCTCAAAAATGCCATTACCATATACAAGGAGTTGGCTTGAAGACAGTTTCTCGGTGGAAATATCGAAGGTAGAGGCAATGACCTTTACCGAGAACCCTATCTCTCTCATCTCTTCTTCATCCTCATCTTCACCCAACTTGATAAGGATTGATTTTCTGTCAGACGACAGGCGGGCATGCGCATAGAATCTCAAAATGAATTCGGTGGAGAATCCAGCATAGATGGTAGTTAGGAGTCCTAGTATCTTTATCTTCTACATACACTCAAAGATGAGTGTAATAATGGACTGATCATACATGTCCGAGGCATAGATGTGTTCTGCATTGATGAGTCTTCATTCGAAAATGATGGTTTGTCTTGCTACTATTGTTGTTCTTAAAGCGGTTGTTTTGGAGAGGTTGAGAGGTTTTTGAAATTTAAAAACTGCTCCAATTTTCAGGGTTTGAGAGTTATGATCATTATAGGGATGTCAAGGGATTTTTGTTTATCCTTGGTTGTAGTAAGATCAACGGTTGAGATTGATTTTGAAGATATAATCTTATGATGGTGGTAAAAAGACAGAAGGGTCTTTTGTAAATATCCGAAATAGTACATATATGACTTTTGACGTTGTCTTTTCGGCTTCTAACATAAAAGTGGATTAGTATTTAATGCTAAAATATGCACATATTTTATCATCTAATGTATTGTATTTTAAAGTTGCGGCTGTTATATGAGGTTTCAGAGTAATAAATACTCTTAAATATAAATGTTGTATCCTTATATTGCTTCCTATACTTACTATTTCGTTGTAAAATTTATGAATGCAGTGTTGTAAGATTGTCTTTCATACAGTACAAACCTTACTGCAATCGTTCAGAATTCAAAGTACCCTTTTACTTCCTACATATTTTCTTCAAGCTTGTTGTAACTTTTTTTTTCAACAATCCATTCTCCTTAGATCATAACTTCAGTATTCCCACCTCATTTCTTAGCATAGAAAATCTTGATTCACACAACGACTTAGTGAATATATCTGTTAATTGAAGATCTGTGTGAACTTTCTCCAAGATGACATCTTTCTTTTCAACATGATCTCTTTTAAAGTGATGACTTACGTCAATGTACTTTGTCCTTGAGTGAAATACATGATTATGTGTAATAGCTATGACACTTGTATTGTCACATAAGATTGGAGTTTCTTTCTCCTCAATTCCATAGTCTCTTAGCTGTTGTATCCAGAGAATTTGTGCATAGCAACTTCATGATGCAATATATTTTGTTTCTGTTGTAGATGTTGCAATGGATGTCTGTTTCTTGCAGAACCACGATACTAGATAATTTTCAAAAAATTGACATGTTCCACTCGTACTATTTCTATCAATCTTGCAGTTAGCATAGTCTGAATCTAAGTAGCCTTTCAAACTGAATCCTCCTTCATTAGGATACTAAAGTCCAACTTCTCGAGTTCTTTTCAAATACTTGATAATGTTTTTGGCTGTTGTAAGATGTGATTCCTTTGGTGCAGTTTGAAATCTAGCACAGACTCCTACTGCAAATATGATGTCAGGCCTACTTGTTGTAAGATACAAATAGTGACCTGATTAGTGTTCTGTATTTTATGATATCAACATCTTTTCCATCTTCATCTTTGTCAAGGCTAATGGAGGTAGCCATAGGGATACTTACTGCTGATACATTCTCCATTCCAAACTTCTTGATAAGCTCTTTTGTGTACTTCATTTAACTAATGAAGATTCCAGCATCAAATTGTTTTACTTGAAGTCTAAGGAAGAAACTTAGTTCTCCCATCATACTCATTTCAAATTTCTTCTACATAGACTTAGGAATTTTTCACATAGATCTTTGTTTGTGGATCCAAATATGATATTATCTACATATATCTGTACTAGGAGAATACTTTCTCCATCTTGGATTCTAAACAGTATCTTGTCAACAGTTCTTTTCTTGAAGTCATTTTCCAGCAGATATAGAAATAAGATGTCATACCATGCTCTTGGAGCTTGCTTAAAGCCATATAGAGCTTTGTGCAGTTTAAAGACCTTATCTTCTCGATGTTCTTCAAAACCAGGAGATTATTCCACATATACTTCTTTTGAAAGAAATTCATTAAGAAATGCACTTTTCACGTTAATTTGATAGACATTAAAGTTCTTGTAAGCTGCATAAACCAGAAAAATTCTTATATTGTTGTTTCAAGTTTTGCTACTGGTGCAAAATTCTCATCAAAGTGGCATAAAATAATCATTGGACACTTGAGTGATGTTTGGGTTGTACTTAGACCTTTTAGGAAATTTCGTGTCATATACTGTATTGAAATTTCGGGGTACATAAATTCTCGATATACTGACAATACAGTTAGATTAAAATATATTTATCTAAATGAATTGATTTTCTTAAATTTATTAACGTGAAATACATATATTCTAATCAATATTAAAATTTTAAATTACCATATTAATATCGTACCAAAATTCGATACCGTACCACAAAATTTGGTTTTTTGGGTATGGTAAGTGTGATATACAAATATTTTCAATATTTTCCCCCAACCCTACTATGTCCATCCGAATTTTTGGTAAGCTTAATTCAAATCGTGTTTGTTTTCATATTTGCAAGATCATATAATCTTACCTTTTTCTACTTTGTCTACCATTCTCAATAACATCTTATTTTTAGCATTTTTTCAACAATAGTCTACAAAATTCAACACAAATATAAGATTTTAAAAATCCAAACTATCTAAATCTAATTAAATCTCAAATCCATACTTTAAATCCACCTTTTAAGTTCACAACCAAAATAACATAAGGCTCCATTTGTATTGAAGTATTTGAGAAAAGATCTGAAATTTCTAGCCTTAAATCCATCAACGGTGTCTAAATAGATACAAATTTGAATTTCATTGCTTTCATTTTGAGCTAATTTTTTAAACAATATGGATGAATTTCAAATACACTCCAACTTAATTAAATTCGAAATCCTTTATCACAAATTATAAAGTTCAAATCGCTCTATTCAAACGAGTCTGAAAGTCTACAAGAAAACAATTTTAACACCTAAGACTTAGCATTGGCTGAATGTTGATGAGTGAGTATGAACATTTGTTGGAGATAAGATGGATATTTGGATAGAGAGGAGAGAGAAATTTGTGAATGATGTGTGTTGTTCTAATCTATAGTGTCATCAACAGTTTAGGCAGTGTAATATTGACCCACCCCATTGTACATGTTATGCTTACACATCTTTGCAAAATCGAGAAGACAAATTAAAGAGAAACTTTAAACTGATACATAAATGTATACCAGATCATCGTACTAATTTTACTTTTCCTAACTCACCATATCCATTTTTACAAAATTAATTAATATTTATTTTATGTATAATGTCGCATCGTAGTTGATTCGTCACATTAAATTACATTTATAAGACAATTTCGCAAAAAATATATTGGATGAACTTCTCATTGCTTAGATGTGTTAGCATATTCTTCTAAGTCAATAACCTATTCACATTTCTTCCTCAAATATTATTTGATTCTTCTTATTTCAATTATATTCAACGTCTACATACACTTTGTTAAATCCTATCGAATTTGATGACGTATTGGGTAGAATTCGTAATTCTATTGTTATTATTTTTAGGTTTTTGTTCCTCATAGTTCTATTATTATTATTATTATTTGAATTTTTACTTTGCGCACATATACTTTATTATCAAAAAAATTCACTTGCAGTTTTATTTCTCTTGATTTTAATTTTGTATCCCCTCAAAATCAAAGACTAATACGTTTAAGGAGCAAAATTAATTTAAGAAAATAAAAGTATGAATGCATGATGCTAATTAACGTGGAATTAAGGGAAACTTTAAAAAAAAAAAAAGTTGCAAAATCAGCACAAACTATTCAAACTTCTGTAGTTGAAAGCCCATAACAATACAACAAAATATTATTAGGAAAACATTGATATTTGTTGCAACAAAACATTTTTATCACAATTTTCTATTGCTGAATTATTATTTTAAAAGTCTTCTTGCAGGTATTTTTTTCCAATAATATTGTCGCAAATATATTAAACTAGCACCATATATACATGTCGTAATTAGATTTTCTAAATAATTTCTTAATCTTTTTTGTGAGAATATGTTGTTAATCTATGTCATCAATTGTTGCGACAATGTGTTATAAAAAATTATGGACCTTTTTCTAGAACTTTCAACATCACAAAATAATTAATTGCAAATATATATATACGAGTTTAGTACAGAAATGGGTTTAACAAAAGGGGTTAGATACGGTAGAGTACAATACAAGACCATATATATATTTTTTTTAGTATCATTATTTGTACTCATTTTTTCTTGACTAAACTGATTTGCAACCCTACCACTTTTGCTAAAAATTATCAGCCAGATAATTAGTTCCACACATGCTTACAAGCCCACTTGATCATATATATATATATATATATATATATATATATATATATATATATATATATATATATATTGGTGATAATCTTGTAGACATACATTGTAAGAATGTGAAAGCACAAAACATATCATTCCATAATTTTATGACAAACATTTATAAAGCTGTTTTACATATATAATTATGGTGACTCACTATGTGCAACTCAAATTCATTTTCACAATTCAAACTTTATTTTATATGATTTATGAATTATTAATTGATCTATCTCAAAAAATTGGATAGTGAGAAAATTTTACAAAAATACTACTATAATTTATCTGGGTTTTGTAAGAATCCAAAGGTATATTACCTACTCAGATGGAATTGTGTGATATGTTAATACTATTCTTAGGCCCATCAAAAGTGAAAGCCCACATTATATCATACTCATTGCATTTTTCTACAACTAGACATCTCACTAACTGTCAAATTTTCTATTATTCATATTCCATATTCATGGATTTTGTTGCTCATATGCATGCATTTCTTCAACGCCTTTTATTCATATGGTCAACTTTAACATCTATCGTGACTTGTAAAATAGAATTTAATTCCATAACATAGAATTTTGTTATTTATTCGTTAAACTCATTTTTAAATCGATCTTTACATTTTAGATCATGGCGTTGTGCGATGATTTGTTTTACGAAATATGATTTATGTCATGTTCTCAACATTGTCATATTTTACTGTTAATTTTACTAGTGTTTTTTTTTATAATTTTGTGCATCGAGTTTGTCCAACAGATCTTAACACTTGAATCTAGTTCAAGTACATTAATATTTGGCTTCATAGACTCTTAAATCTAATCCAATATATACAAAAATGTATCATTTTACCCTTAATAACATATTTAAGATATCTCAAATAGCTAGCTAGTCTAAACTTGTTGGAGTTGTGGATATTAAATTTTAATTATTATATAAGAAATGAGAATTTCATAAAAGTCATACATATTATTGAATTCATTTTTATGTAATACTTTATAATGTATATAAGTATTTTATAAAAAAAAAAAAAATTATGACGATTGTTATTAAAAAAAAATTGTAATATGTATAACTTATATGAAATTGTCATAAAAAACTGAATAAAGATATTTATATGAAAAAACTCAATAACTCAATAAAAATAAGGTGACTGACAAGTAATAGCGCACACATATTTGTATCTTTGATTCCTACTAGATCGCCTTATATAGTCCATTGAACCCAAAATTCCGAAACTGACTAAGATTTCTATTAAAGTTAGGATTCGATTCCAACAGTTAATCGATTCATGGGAGGGTAGTTGAGTCATTTCATATGGTTTGGACAGAAAAGAATTAGCCAATGAGAGAAGCCAAAAGTGAGTCCCCCTAAAATAGAGATGCCTACAATAGGTGCCACGTGGCAATCAATTGGATTTGGCCCCTCCCACATTCTTCTCTACTATACTACACTTACTCTTTGCTTCCCCCCACATTTCAACTTCAATCAAAGATTAATTTCCCAAGAAAATCATGAAGGCAAGCTTTATAATAGTTATCATGATTATCCCATGTTTTTAAGTCCTTAATTAAGGTTACTAACTAACATTCTTGATCATGTTCCATGTTTCTTAATATATAGATCTTCAACTGGGTTCAACGCAGGTTTACTCATAAAGGTAACCTCATACTCTTCTACTTGATCATTTTTGCTCTCATGCAACCTGCAATTATTTAACACTCGTTATTCATGATCATTTACGAAGATGGATTGGCCCAAAACACGAAGCAGAGCGGCTTGATCATCAATGCTGATGATGAAGCCACTTATGATAAGCAGTTTCTGCATGATCAAGAAAATGCATTTCCCAACATGTTTGATGGTTGGAAAGGAGGGCTTTTAGCCATTGGCACGTTTGGTTACGGTCCATTGAAAGACGATGAAATCAAACAGAACGAGGAGCCAGGAATTGAATCACTGGAAAATGAACAAGTGATCACTGATTCGGAGGACGAGAACGAGGAAGAGGAGGTGAACCCTTTGGTTTTTGCAGCTTACGAGCACGATTACGTGGGGCTATTGGAGATGAAAATGGGAGGATCGGATGAGCTGAAGAAGGAGAGAACAACGCTTGCGCAGTTGTTCTCTGCGGATTCGAAGGAGCTAGTTAAGATCAAGAAAGAAGAAATAATGGTGAAGGAAAATAAAAGAAATAATAATAAGCATGGATTCTCATTTGCCAAGAAGCTTATTGGTGATCAAGAGGCCATTCACAAGCTCCATCGAGTCAGTCTGTTTTAATTAATTTCTTTGTATATATTATTATATTTACACATGTGCTTGTTGGTCCTCTATCCCACAATCTCGAGATTTTGGAACAGAGGATCTGGTTTGTTTGTTTCACACGATTATTACATGCATACAATTAGGGTTTGGTGTTAATCATTAGTGTTATGTCTTAATTATAATTTGTTTGATTGGTGAATGAATTAGTTGGTGAGGAGAATGATGAAAAGAAAGATCCATCCAGATGAGTGTGTTGAGAAGCAGAATACAAATACAGTTGATTCTTCTAGAGTTGTCCTCAAAAAGTGCCAAACTACCACTGAATCTGCTTCACTTCTTTCAACTCAAGGTACTCACTCTCTTCTCTCTTTCATATCATTTTGTAGGACAGATCAATTCAATCAATTCATAACTTAGATATTAGAAATTGATTTGTGAAAAAATGATTTTAGTTTCTTGGTAATTACGTCTCTCTGTTGGAATTATATTCACAAAATTGTCTTATATAAGTTTTTGTAAAGAAAGAAATTTAAAATGCAACTTTTCCCACTTACAAAATATTTATGCTCTAAAAAAAAGTTCTGTTTGGGAGACCTTTTTTTTCTTAATAACTTCCTTTTGTTTTGAAAAGTAGAGATTAAAAATAATCTAGAATAGTTTTCCTTTGAGTCTTTCATTTGCTCTTTTTAGGTTTTTATTGTTAGATTTCGACAGCCACATCAATAATTTTGAAAATTACAATTAAAATTGGATTGAAATTGAAAAAAATTAAAACATAGAGGAGCAAAATTAAAAAACATATATTTAGTTGTTAAAAAATGAAAAATGTTTTACATATAGAACACAAATTGAAACTACCCAAAATTTTATTACAACAACTATTATTGTTTATTGATATTGAATTTTTTTTTTTTTTACTATTTTAACGAAATACAAATACACATATATACGCCTACAATTTTATATTTTTTATTTGAAACGCAGAAAATATCTTGACATATAAATAAAAAATCTTATGAATTGCATGAAGATAAAGTTAGTTAGTAGCTAGGAAATTAGGCAAGTAGACAAATAATTACAGTCATGTCATATCATGATGAGGAAGTTTGCTCTTGTTTTACCTCAAGCAATTTTGTTGCTAATTTGGTTGGCCTCATTACCCTAGCTAGATCCTACCCTTTACATATATTCTATCTATTTGGAAATTCATAAATATCCTACCATGAAATGGACTATATGAATTCATATGGATTTGATTTTAGGTTTTGTCAAAAAGTGTAATATCAAAAACAACAGATGAAAATCAGACCTATAAAATTTCTCTGGTAATTTGGGCCAACCCATCTAATTGGGCCAAATCAACCACCAAAAACCTTGCATACATAACAAATGGGCCCTACTAGTAATTATAAAGTAGAGAATAGATGATTCCAAATAGAAACAGCTCCATTGTTTCAATTGGCTAAAATTCCTGTTAATTTTATTCTTTTGCACTTTCATTGTCGGAGAACAATTACGTGATGACAATTCGAGCACTGTTCTTGGTTTGGATAATGTGTTTTATTTGAAAATGAAATGAAAAATTATTCAAGACATTGCCTGCACTTCTTTTATCTTTTATTTTTGTCTTTTTGTCACGCCTTAATCGTAATTTCCGAGTATAACTCTATTGGAAAATTATGCTTTATTCTCCTCAGAGAAAGATTGAAAATAATATATAATTGCCTAAATGGTTGATAGATGTGAGAAACGGAAGATCAAAACTTAGTAAAATGGTTTTGGAAGGAGTTGGGAAGTTTAAGAGTTTATCCCACATCCAAAAATTTAATGAATTCTCTAGTATATACAATGGCTACCCTCTAGTCGGTTGTCGTAATGTGTGGTAATAAAGCTTTCTCTTGTGTGCACTTGTGTAAAGGGTGCAAATTAAGGGCCATTTTAAGCATTCAATAGTGTCGGTTTGAAATTAGCAAGCTTGTTTTTCATTCAAAAATATTTCTTTTTTTTTTTTCCATTCAAAGACCTTCCAAATTTCTGTGACTTTCGACCTTTCGTCTTCATGTGTCTCTTAACCTTCCAACTTCTTCAAGTGTAATAACAAATCTTAAAATGATTTTAGGTTGTGTTTGGATAGAGTGATTTGAAATTTAGGATTTGAAATGAATAAATTTCAAATTCACTCAAGTTGGAGTGGATTTGAAATCCATCAAAATGACTCCAGATTAGTTCAAAATGAAAATTGTGGATTTGAAATCCACGTCCATCCAAACACCATCGATGGACTTGCTACCATGGATTTCAAATCTCTTCTCAAATCCACCCATCCAAATGGACCCTTAAATTCAATCTCCAACTTCTGCAAAATACAGTATTTTTCCTACTCAAATATCTTACAAATTCCTGTGACTTTCGACCTTTCGTCTTCATGTGTCTCTTAACCTTCCAACTTCTTCAAGTGTTAAATAACAATCCTAAAATGACTTTAAATTCAGTCTCCCGCTTCTACAATTTTTTTTTTTTCCCGCTCATATACCTTCCAAATTCCTGTGACT
Organism: Scutellaria barbata; assembly: GCA_028654395.1. Taxonomy (NCBI): domain Eukaryota; kingdom Viridiplantae; phylum Streptophyta; class Magnoliopsida; order Lamiales; family Lamiaceae; genus Scutellaria; species Scutellaria barbata. The sequence goes on along the minus strand of CM053644.1, from coordinate 17,751,258 downwards.
TTCGACCTTTCATCTTCATATGTCTCTCAACCTTCCAACTTCAAGTGTTACATAACAGTCTTAAAATGGCTTTAAATTCAACCTCCCACTTCTGTAAAACACTCTTTTTTTTCCGCTCAAATACCTTCCAGATACCTGTGACTTTCAACATTTTGTATTCATGTGTCTCTCAACCTTCCAACTTCAAGTGTTACATAACAGTCCTAAAATGGCTTTAAATTCAGCCTCCCACTCCTGCAAAATACACAACGAATTCTTCCACCAAGCAATTGCTATATTCTCGTAATTCTTTGCTCGAATTTTCCTTGCCCTCTTTCCAGTTTTGGTGATACATTTCAGGCATCAATTCAGTTTGACCGTTTTATTTTGGGAAACAAACGTCTATTCAATCCACCGTATGAGGTGATAAATCTGTTTTAAGGAAACAGTGTTCTTCACAGATCTCGGTTTCCTTGCTAATCGCTTTCGATTCATAACCATTTTCACGCATGCTCCCAAACTAACAAACTCTTGTGAAATAAGTCTTATTGATTGATCTAATTTCGTAGAACTGATTAACCTGCAGTCCATGCATGATCCACAACAAAAAAGAAATTGTAAAAATAAGTTTGAGCAATTACGTATTTCTCCATATGTTCTATCTGATTTTAACTCTGGCTAATTATAGTTATGTACGTTTGTTTTCTAATTTTCTTTTTTTTGTTTTTTGTCATGACAGTTGCAGATGCATTCATATGAGGCTTGCTCTGCAGAATGTTGAATCTGCTCTATCCATGTGTGATGAAATTATTGTTTCTCTTTTTCTTCTTTTAATTAATGGATTGTATGAAATAAAGTTATTTGTGTCTCAATTGAAGACGTCGAACATTGTATTCTAATTGTTGTATTAATCTTTGTGTGTGCAATTCCCTTTTGTCATGTACTTGTGTTATGTTTCATATTATTTGCAATTTTAGGTATTTAATTGACTCGGATATAATCTCAACTATCATCAAACACTTTAATAAGTTTTTTTCTTTGTTGGTCGGACATGTTTATGATCTTGTTATTGGTACAAATATATTTGTGTTGCAAATACGTATTTTTGTCAACTAAATTTTGATCATGTTTATTCATGTCTGTATTAGATGAATCTTTTTTCAACTTATAAAAACAAACTCGTTGGTTGTACATTAAAATTCAAATTTATTTAAAACTGGTACTATAATTAACATAAATATGAAAAAAAATGATTTTTTATATGTAAAGAAAAAAAACAAAGTAAATTTATGATTAAATATAATGTTTATAAATTCGTTTGAGATTATAGATAAATAAAGTCAAAATATGAAGAAATGCGCTTTTAGGACTATAATTATAAAAAAGAAAAATATGAACAAACATATAAAATTTCTATTATTAATATGAAAAAGAATAAAAATGTGTATATGTAATAAGGAGGTTATATAATATATTTTCAAAATATATTCTACTTTAGAATTTCCCTAATTTTTATTGCATTATTGCTAGAAGTTTCTGAATTAGGTATGAAATAAGATGATTCATTTCGTAGTAATGGCTTCTCCATTTTTTCTAAAAAAGAAAATAAAATTATTGTACGTAATTCGTCGTAATTTACATTTATTTCAAGTTTGTAGCACCTATATGAGTTAGGAGTCATTTTTTTGGTAGTACAAACTTGACCAAAGTATTAATTATAGTTACCAAATTTGACATTTCTCTCTTCAAAAATATTTTAAAAGATAATTATTAGTATACTGGTGATCCATGAAATACACATAATTTAAAAACATTTAAAATTGAATTAGTAAAATAAAAGACTCTAAATATATTTTCTTTTTTATTTAATAATATTAACATTGTTATTAAAACTGTTGTATATTTTTAAATAAACATAGACTTTTTAGATTAATTTGAGAAATAATTTACTTTCAGTATGATTGTCATGAATCCATGTTGCTAAAATAAAGTGTTACGATCTGTTAAGGATTAAAAAAAAGAGTAATTAAAAATAATATTGATAGGAGCGATTTTAATTTATTAAATGAATTAATTGAAACAACAAAATTAAATAATAAGTTTGAGCGGAAAGATGGATAACACATTATGGCGACACATACCCTAAATAGTTAATCTTTTAGAATATATGAAAGATACTTAATTAACACATAAGTATTTAGTCTCATACGTCTCAAGAAGAACAAATTTAGGCTATGTTCACATTTCAATGCAAATTTATATCTGCCAAATCATATTTCTTACGTTCTAAAATAATTGACGTTTTTAGTATTTTTTACACAGATTAAGGAGGCCTACAAAACACCGATCTACCCATGACTTCTCTTCTTCCTTTTTATATTTTCAATATTCATTTTAAAATAATAAAGCATTTAGTAAGGAAGAATAAATGGAGGCAATTTATGAAGAATTGGGGAAAGTGTTTCTTGAATTCCTATAATGACAAATATTTTGAAACAAATCTTAAATACTAAAATGATAAATTTTTTGGGACGGAGGAAGTATAAAAAATAAAATTATTAGCGACTCATAAAAGAAAATTTATGTGATTGAAATTTTAAGTGAGAGAGACAGGTGAAATTAATAGTACATTGCAATTTGTAAAGTCGCAGCCCTAATTACAAGAGGGTAATTGTCCTAAAATCTGACTTTGAGCTGCTTGCTTTTATTGTATATAAATATGCAAATTAAGATGGTAAACTTAAATTTAAAATTTTCAATAACACATTTGAGTGAGAAAAAATAGGCAAAAATATTTTCAGATTGTATTTCTTGGTTTTGGCAAATTAGGAGAAAATGGCTCCAAAAGTATACTCATTTCAGGAGGTAGAAAAGCACAACAATAAAGATGATTGTTGGATTATCATCAGAGGCAAGGTTAGTCTGCCAGCTAGTTTCACCATCTTGATCTTGTATTATTTTTTTTTTTTTAAGCAAGATTTTTGTGAGATTATTTTATGGATTAGATCTTGTGAGACGAAGTAATTCATAATATTTATATGAATTTGTAAAAATGAGTTCGAGTTGTGGATAATAAGAGTTCGTCTCATGGAATTAAATTTATAACATGTTTCATATGAGTTTTTCTAGTTTATTTTTTTTATTTTTTATTTTGAAATAGCATTCTTCAAAAGTGTATATACTTAGTATTGTGTTCAGTTTTAAATATGTTCATTAATATTATTCAATGAGAAAATTGTTGTATATAGTGTTGAATCTTAAACTATGGTTGTATTTTGTTGGAATTAACCGCATAGATTGAAAATTTTCTAGTAAATTAAGTAAGGTTGTATTTGGATAGAAAGATTTGAAATACAAAATTTGTGAATTTAATGAATTTCAAGTCTTCTTTAATTAGAATGCATTCAAAAGTCACCTTAATTTCAAATTCATATCAAACCAAATACCAATTCAATTAATTTACCAATGTGGATTTGAATTTTTTTATCAAGTTCCCCATCCAAACACAACCTTACTTATTTTCAGTTTTGTTTATTTAAAATACGGTAGTATCCTATTGGAATTGACCACATAGATTGATCAAATACCATACATTAAGGCAAGTCAGTTATCATAGCCACCGTTGGCACATATTAATCTGTCCACCGCTAATATATCATCAATCCATCATAATCACAAATTCTAAATTACAGAAATATGATCTTTACATTTTAACAATTAACAAATTAAGATATAATCAGGAGTGGGGAAATATTATTTGAAGACTTAAAAATATAAGGCTTAAAAAGTATAGAATCAATTCGTTTGTTTTACAGTCACAGCTCACACCATAAAATGTTAGGTTGTTACTCTCAACTTGAGTTTTACCAAATCTCAAAAGGGCATGATTGGCAATTTCTTCTTCTTCTTCTTTTTTTTGTTTGTTAAATGAAATTTAAGTTGTAGTTAAAAATAAGCTTTTCCTTTTCCTCTTATTATTGACTAAATTTCGGAGTATTTATTAAATGTAGGCATTATCTACCGTTTATAGTACATACGAACATATATATATATATATGTAATTGTGTTGATGAATAATGAAATTGCAATGTATTTCACCATATTTATAACAACAAAATTAGGTTTGCTTAAAATTAATATGAATTATATAACATTATATCAGGTCTATAATGTGACATCGTTTCTTGAAGATCATCCTGGTGGTCGAGGAAAATTGTTGATGGTAACTGGTAAGAGAAAATGTTTGGTCCTATCAATGTTATGTACAATTAGACACATACACTGCAACTATTAATTGTTTTCAAAATCAAATTAAATCAGTTGGTTGAATTGAAAATCTAAATTCGTTTAGTCACCAGTTCATATGAAAATTTATACGACCCGATTTTAACCTTTTAAATCGGTTAAAACTGGGTTAGACTGATCCGATTGGTTTGACAAAATAATATATATATATATATATATATGTGTGTGTGTGTGTGTGTGTGTGTTAATTCTTGAAAATAAATCTAACTGGTTGATAAATTGTTTACAAAATGATGAACCTAAATAACATTTTTTTGCTAAGTGAAATAAGAGAGTAATTTTTAATTAATCTGTTGAAAGCTAGCTGATAGTAAGAACGATTTCATCAATTGTCCAATTAGGAAACACATATTGATTTGCACTCAGCTATATCTTGTTGGTGTGAAAATAAATGATCTCGAAATTTTTGTAGGAAAGGATGCAACAGACGAATTCGAAAGCCTTCCTCATAGCTACGAAGCCGAAGAGAAAATGCCCGAATTTTACGTCGGTGAGATAGATCCTTCGACTTTTCCGAAATTGATTCGAAGTCCTAAGGTTGAAGTTCCGGAATCCAACGATTCGGTTTATTTTTCGTCTAAGAGTTTGCTAAATTTCTTGCCCTTGTTGGTAATAGTTGTCGCAATTCTGCTATTTTTTAGCCTAAAAAAGTAGTAGGTTTAATGTTGTTGAAGAAGTGTAATGTTTTCTTATATACTAAATGACTGCTACCATTATTCATGTCACTTATTTCTTGCAACTACTTTGATGGAATAAGATTGTGGTTTTCTTAATTCTTTACATAATTCCCAAGAGTGTGCAAGAATTCACTTATGAAGATGATTAATTAATGCATGAGAAGTACAACTATTGTGAAATCGTATCTAATCGATCTCTGAGATTGATTGACTCAAACCTCACAGTCCATATATGGTAAATTTTTAAAATGAATTTGATTTATAAATTATGACATCCTATCTTAAAAAATGTATGCAGCCCTACTTACCTACCCACCCACCGTGAGCATATATTAATGTGTTCACGATTGATATGTCAAAAATCCAAAATATATATTGTCACGCCCCATTTTCAATTAAAGAATTAAAGAGTTTAAAACGCGAATAATAATAATAATTTTTTTTCCCTTTAAAACAGAGTATAAACGCAGCCTTGTTATAGAGCGTCCAGCAAAAATACTAAACTGTTAAGACTTTAAAGCAATCAAAATTTAAAAGATAATTATAGAAAATACATGGATTTTTCTCATTTTAGCGGAAACCGTTCTTGCTTAGATTAAAACACGTAAACATTGTTTCGTACATAACTAGGGTTTCAGAAATACCAAACATCCATATACATTAATATTTACATGCAAAATAACAGACATTTCTGTTCACCCTTTCTTGCCTTCATTATTTTCTGTAAAAATAAAATCATAGAAGGGGTGCGTCAAAAGAACACTTAGTGGGGAGGGGGAAAAAATTGTATAAAAAAATACACATAATATTGCTTGCATACTATACATATAATACACGTTGTAGACTCCCGAAGAGTTCCAATGGCAACTGTGGATAGGTTTTCGAAAAATACCCATCAGGGCCCCAAGCCGACCCGATTTGGGCTGTTACACCCCTTTGGATTGAGAATTCCAAAGAACATCCCATTTTGATGGGTTTCCAATAAGGAATACCCTACTTGGCGTGAAGGCACATGCGCAGTTAAATTGTCACATAATAGTTATCACATAACACGTAAATGCACATTGGTCACGTTCACGTTGGCCATATAATTCACATAACACATAGGTAAAGAAAATCCTTTTAGCGGGTATTATCCCGACTTTCATCTTTTAAATCATTTGCATTTGTGTCACTTGAAATCATTAGCTCTCAAAATCATATAATTTACTCGAAAAATATTCACGTAATGACAACAGTTCAATTGAAAACAACATAACATAATGACGGAATTTAAATCACGTAGTCACATTATTTTTCATAAAACTGTACGATTTTTAAAACATAAAAGGATTTTACCCCCCACCTTAGATTTCTCACAAGGTCCTGCAAAAGCTTCTGGTAGTAGGTTTATTTCGGTCCCCCACGTGAACTTCCTACCGAGTATGAAAATATGACTTATTCTCTGACTTAAACATCTTAAAATCTATAAAATCTGTAAATAAATAAACTCTTGAGAAAGAATCGATAGCCGAGGTTTCTAAAATTAGGGTTTATTAAGAATTATCTTAGAATTTTCTTGCTTAAAGGGTTCGTTCGTCATGTCCTATATCATTTTGAGGTCAAACTATCGTTATATAATATCGTAGGACATAAAATACAAAATTATCAAATTCTAGGGTCAAGATATAATTTCTACAAGTTCTAGGGGTCGTTTTGTCATTTTTATCAAGGTCTAGGGGTGATTCTATAATTTCTATAAAGATTGGAGTCCATATTGTAATTTCTAGGAATTCTAGGGATTATTATGTAATTTCAGCAAGTTTTGGAGGTTAAATTGCTATGTTATAGAAGGTTTGGGGTCAAACTGTAAATGTTCAACAGTTCAGGGACCAAACCGTGAATATCCAATATTTCAGGGACTTAATTGTTAATTATCCTAAACATGGGATTTGCAATTAGGTCCCTAGGGTTTGTCAAATTCTCAAATTTTACCCTAACACCCAAAATCACCTCTCCTGCCCTTCCCCTGTCGCTCTGCCTGCCCTCCGCCGCCGCGCCATCTCCACTGTCGACGACCCATGTCGTCGGCGACACCACACACACCACTCCCAAGCTTCACACACCCAACACACACATATATGTACACGACTCCATACATATATATAAAATCTCCAGCTCGGCGGCGGCTCCCCTTCAACCTCGCCGGCGCAAGCCCGGCGCCGCCGCCGCCTCACCAACCCCATCCACTTCCACACAAGACAACACCCAACACAAACTATACATATATATACACCCGAAATACATACATATATATATATCCGCCACTGTCGCCGCTGCTCTCCTTCCTCAGCTAGATTATTAAAATAAACTTAGTAATTTATATGGATATTACATATATTAATTTTACTTTTCATATAACGAGAGAATGAGATTATTACACGTCATCGACCTTTAGTTCTAAATACCCGTAAATACTATCAAGATTAAGGAAGAGGTGTTCTGAATCAATTATTCTTTTTCAAAAGCATCATCAGAAAAAATATAATGGAATTTTGTCAGGTTGGGCATTTGAGCAAATGTATATCAATTAGTTGCATCAGTTCTGTGAACGGATTAGTTGCATCAATTCTATGAACTGATTGTACTTATTGATTGAGAGATCATCAATTTGCATATATTTTATTTGTTCATTATAGTGAAATTGCACTAGTTGGTAAAGAGAGAAACACGATAATTGTCTGTATCTTACCACACACAATAAAAAAACAATCACTTTAATTTAAGACAATCATCCACGTGTAGTTTATTAATTGCTCCTAAATTTGCAAGTAGCTGTAAGTCGAAGAATCGAATAACTAATGTAATTTTATTTTAATTCGTTTGAAAGGAATATCTAATGTAATTAAAGATAGATGTTTTATATTCAATCTCAACTTGTGCAATGATAAAGTGTTTGAAGTATTAATAAAATATCGTAATTAGTTCGTTGAGTTTCTGTATCTTAATGTTCACTTATGATAATACTATATCATATCTGGTCCAACATTAGTCATGCCTATATAGTGAAGTGTTTATGATACTCGTTTAATATGTTTATCGTTGAAATTATACATTTATTTGCTTTATAATATATTATGGTTTACATTCAATCATATTATATTACATAGAGAACTATTGAATGAGATTTCAGGTTAATTGTAGCAATTTTTTAAAGGTTAATTTCAATTTTAATCTTGTATTTATGACATTTTTCAATTTTTAACAATCAAGCATCTATTTTTCAATTTTATTTTTTTATATTTTAATTTTTTTTCGATCTTAGATATTTTTTGTTTGAATTTTCAAAATCGCTGATATTACTGTCGGAATTTGACTACTACATTGAATTTTACAACCGCCACATCAGAATTTCCGATGGCCACATCAACAATTTTAAAAATTCTGACCAAAATAAACTGAAATAGGAAATAATAAAATATTAAAAACCAAAATTGAAAAACAGATATTTGATTATCAAAAGATAGAAAGTGTCTTACATACATGATCAAAATTGAAATTATTTTTAATTTTAAATATATATTCATTCGCCAACTACAACTACTACTCATATTTGTGATTATTTGTTTTATTAAATATATTCACAAAATTTAGTTTAGTACTTTTGGGTAAAACTGATGTAGTACATAGAGATAGCTCTTGCTTATTATTATCATCTATTCATGTTAATTGGTTGAGGGGACCAAGTTTAAAGTGTCCCATAAATCAAGTGAAGAGCCACAAAATTAATTCATTTTCAATGAATGGAATTGAATGTATTGTCATTTACTACATTACAATCTGCCAGATTCTTTGGATATGCCATACTCGTATTTATATTATCCTTTCCACAAAAGATTTTTTTTTTTTAATTTACACATTTGGACAAATATTACTTTCTTTGATTTTTTATTTTTTTCCATACTACTAATCTTTTTCACTACCATGCGCATCCATTCATTGATAATGACAAATATTGATTATTATTCCATCGGTGTCATTTTATCTTGTTTAATATATATATATATATATATATATATATATATATATATATATATATATATATATATATATATATTAATGCAATTACCTCATTGTTAACCAATTGAATTATCCAAATTGAATTTTAGTCATTTTGGTCAATTATATCATTAAGACAACATGCATTTAAATGGTATTATCTGATGCATATGAAAAGAGTCAATTATGTTGTTATAAAATATGTTGGTAAGATTAAATTTTATTGGTATAGGTTAATGTGGATATAGAAAGTAAGAAGAGTGAGATTGTACAATCCTTTTCTTTAGTACACATAATTAATACTCCATTATACTATACATATAAAACGATTACAAAATAGAGTGAATCATATTGATAATCTCATAGCTAAAGTGATGTGGAAATATTGAGTAGGATTGATGGCCTATAATTGATAGCTCAAAACTAATTTTAATATTGAGGTTGACTCATCAACGAATGATGTGTATTCTCATTTTATTATATTTTTTCTTGATTGATTTGCACGTCGGAGTCAGATTTTATCGGATATGATTTTTGCAAGATCTTATTTGAATACGAACACTAGTTAAAGGGTCTCGTTTATCGATCATATTTATTTTACATATGTATCTGCCAACATCACTACAAGAAAAATTAATATTTGCAATAATAAAAATATTATTACAAAAACATTAATAATTGTCATAAAAATATTTTGCGATTATATTTTATCGTTAAATTATTATCACAAAAACTTTCTCGTAAATGGGTTTTTTAGCAACAACATCATGTTGTCGGAAATAAATTTTTTCATTAATTTTTATAACAACGTACTATCAGTTTATATTAACATTTTTTACGATAATTTATTATCATAATAATTAGACTTTTCTCCATAATTTTTATTGTTACAAAAAATCATATCAAAAATTCTCATTTTTCTTACAGTCAATGTATTTATATCAAATTCATAACGATCAAAGTTTTATCAAATACTCGTTGCATAGATGGACAAGACGTGTTTGGAACACATTCATATATGTTTGTCGTCTTTGATTAAGAGTGAATGAAATGCAAATTAGAGTTTGTGAGAAAGACATTAATTAATAATTCTCAATTCATCATCATGCAATGTTTATCAAAATTGATAGTTCAGTTAGTTAGGCAATTATTGAAATAACATTCGAGGATGTTGAGGTATTAATCCATCTCATATAACGACAAAATCTAATAACAAAGTAACACCTTATGCACGAAACTACTATTTTCGGGTGAAAAGAACAAATTATATAGAAACAAATTCATTTCTAGCCACTTAAGGTTTAAAAAAAAAAAAAAAATTAAAAGTTTTATATGTTGATTTTTTTTTTATCATTCATTCTATTTTAGTTAAAGTGGACGTTTTTACCTTTCTTGTTCGTATAACTTATTCTAACATGTACTATCAAATTTAATTTGAACCAGTATATTTTATATCAACAGAATTAAATTGTTTATTTACATCAACTCACTCTATTTCTGATCAATAGAATTAAATTATTTTATTTTCATCTATTCAAATATCACTCAAACTCATGTCATACCATCTTATCTCACTCTAAAGATATAATTGATTAAGATAACTAAAAGTGAACAAAGGTTAAAGATTTTTACAAAAAATTTTTTTATGGAAGTTGGCTATATAAGAATTTAGGTTTCCCTAAAAGAAGTTTGAATATTATCACCAATCTGTCTATATATAAACAGAGAAGTTAGACAAAAATTACTGATTTGTTATTTTCCAATCCAAACTATCATGTAAAAAAAAATAAAAAAATTTGTATGTATCTCATAAAATAAACTTCACACATATCTTACATACTATGCTTTAAATATATCTTATATAATAAACTATCTTATAATTTATATAATTTATAAATAGAAGTTTAAAGTAATAAATTTATTACTCTTAAGGTTAAATCTAACAATGTAAAAACAAAAAATATTAATTTTAAAATTTATGTACATATATGTATAAAATATTAATTGTGAAACGAGTATATAAACCAATATATAGAATTTATAGGATATTAAACAACAATAATCGAAGATAGTTTTTTTAATAATAATAAAATATTATTTGTCAAAAAAATTATAAAAACCAACAAATAAAATTTAAATACTAACAATGATGGGTAATTTAAAAAAAAAAACATAGTCAAAATATAAATATAGATATAATTAATCTACAAATTACTTGAAAAATCTTAAATTATTTTTAAAATTTTGATAATTGTTGTAAAAATCTAAATGTAAATTTAAAGCTAAAATCTATTTCAAAAATCTAACAATAATGTTAAATAACTTAAATCTATAAAATTTCATGATCATACAATAAATAGTAAGATCATATATATCCCAAAAATTAAATTTATGAAAAAATAAATCCTTGAAAATATTGAAATAAAAAATTATGGTCAAGATATTTATGGAATACTTTATTCATTTAATCATTACTCCAAAAATTTATTGTTCAAACTACTTAATATTTTTGTTATATTTATGCAATAAGTATATTCGTAATTTCATTTAAATGCATGTTATATCAAATTTATATCTATTTTAAAATTCATAATTTATTATTTACATCAAATTTATATCTATTTTAAAATTCATAATTTATTATTTACATTGCATATAAAATTATATTAAATTTAAAATGTTGAGTTTCAAAATTGTTTGCATTCCAAATTTCTAATTATATGACATACAATTATTCATAAATAACATAATTTTAAAGTTGAAATATCCACATTTTTATTAGTATAAATATTAAAAGCAAGATATATTTTACATTTAAATGTCATTACATTATGTTAACAATATTAAAAATTATTTAATCTTATATAACAAATCGTACATCACGCGGATGTACAATTAGTATTGACCAAAACCATTTAAAATAAATAAATAATAATAATAATAATAAAAGTTGCAGTAGCAGTAGTAATAATAGTAGTACTAGTAGTAGTAACCGTTACATTGATGCTGCAAATTAGCAAATAGTACATGAATGTCGGATAATAATGACGGAATGACCTATGCCTACTTTCTTCTCCCTTGGACAACCTTTTATTTATTTTTTATTTTTTTTAACATGAAAAAAAATATAATCTGGTCTTGATTATGAAACATCACAACACTCTAAACACTAAAAACAAATTAGTACAATTGTATCAATAACAACCCCCTGATGAATTCTTAATCACAAATTAGGACTAGTTGTGCAGCAGAATCTTGCAACATTAGAATCCTCCAATCAAGTGAATTCCAATTTTAGTACACATTATTAAAAGAACATGTATGCAATCATGCACACGTAATATATAGGTGCATGAATTTCACTAGAATTTATAGTGCAAACAATATTGGCAACAATAATACTTCTTCTTACATAAACAACATCCTCGAACAATACTGAAACCAATGTAAAAACAATCGAGAGATGTGGTTGAAAATGGAAAGTGTGGAACCCACCTTATTTTTACTTTGTCACTTCACATTTACAAGTTTTTTTTTTTTTTGTTTTTTAAAGGAAAAAAAGAAAATAAATGGATGGGTATTAAGATTTGTGGTTTTGCTTGTTTAGACGTTGCGTTTGGTGTCGCAATCTACAGTGCTTAATGCTGTCTTGATTGGATAAATTTTATATATAGTAGTCTTTTTCCAAACTAATCACTGATTTCAGATGCTTATTTGCAATATTTTGAATGGTCTAAATGTCTCTCAACTCTCAATTCAATCAATAAACAGTCTATATATGGGACCTTTAAATAATACACGAGACCAAATATTATTTGTAACAAATAATCAATTGTGATTTTCGATATTCAGGTCAAGGCCAATTTTAGGGTTGCAATCGAACTAACTAAAAATTTGAGATTGGCTTTTTTGATTTTTCATAGGTCGGAGCTTAATTCGATTTTTTATAATTTAACTTGAGTTCGATTCAAATTAATTAATTTTATTAAGCTCGCGAGATGCTTGAGCTTCATAGGCAAATGACTAGTTTGACATGCTAAATAAGTTTAGTTCAAACTCAAACTCACTAATTAAACAAATATTAATCCAAGTTGAGCTAGTGAAAATATATAATAATATACACATATATAAATCTATTTACTTATATAATTGAGGTTGAGCTTGTGAACACGATCACTAACATGTAAATGAGTCTGCTTGAACTCGAATTCGAGAATAGGCTCGCAAATATATAAACGAGTTGGTTTGCAAGCTTACGAAGAATCAAATACTATATATCAAGCTCTAGCTTGGTTTCACAAATACCATAAGAGTTCGAGCTTATCTCGTTAAATTTATTAATTGATCTCGCTTGAACTTTTTCGAGTTGAGATGTGAAAAGCTTACAAACGACCTGAATCGTTTACATCCATGATGTCAAAGATGTATTGGTAGTAATGAATTTAAATTTTGGCTATGAATTATTAGTAATAGATTATATAATACATGGTTTATAAGTTATTAATTATCATATATTTCTAGTTAATTAATCTTGATTTAGAGATTTAAGAGGTCAAATCAATGAGAAATATTTGTATAAAGCACGTTGAAAGCGAAATTCCATAATCAAGAGACAAGAAAAATGACTTAGATGTCTCATAGGTTAACAATATCCAACTGCTCCCTTAATCAGAAATTAATGGCGCCTACAAAACATGACTTAACTTTTGAAATATCCAAATAAATATTTATTACTTATTACATAAAATTAGTTTAAAAAGAATTACATTGGAATGATTATACCTATTTGGTTGTGAGCTCAAATAAGTTGGAAACTATAACCACATAATTTTATGCAACGAGATACTCTATTTCAAATTGAATTTTTTTTATATTTTCAACGATTGTCTGATCTAAAAAATATGATAAAATTAATGTGCGCATCTATCCGTTTTGTCATAGATAGCAACTGTTAACTAACAAACAACGGAATTGAAATTCAATGTTTATGCTTACAAAGACTAAGAAATATGTCTCTCTCATCTCTACTGTTTACAACCCTAAAAGCTTGGAGCCCTTGATTATATATTGATCAAACTCTTATTTCCAACTAATCCATTACGTGGCAATTAATAATTTCAACTTTATTATAATCTGCAATATAATACTTGCATCCATGTCACATGTTACATCCTCCAGCCATTTTGCAGCTTTGACTTGCAATATAGGGCTTTGGTAAACGTATGGTGAGCTACTTCTATTTTATTTTGGTTTATTTTTGTTGGATTCAGCTGAATTGTTAATTGGGAAATTAAACATTTAAATACTCGAGATAAGTTAGGTATGGTGTCCATTGATTTTCCAATAATATTGTATGGTAAAAGTATGGATGTTTTAGAGCTTGTGTGACCAGCCTAAACGATGATTTGTATTTTTATTTCTACAGTCAATATATTTTGAGCTATAACTCGAATATGGAGAATTTTAACACTGAACTGATGAATGCAAAGAAAAAAGATTTTCACAAAGACACAATTCCTCATAATTTAAAGTTAACATTACTAAACGAGCCGGAGAAGAAGAGATGAGGGGTTTGATAGGGTTTGCAATGTTTTAGGCTAATACCATGTAAGGAATGAATATTCACCACACAATAATGTAGTTTGGAGACGTGTATTATATACACAAAATAATTACAACAGTTTGAGAGAAAATCAAGGAACATAAGATATGATACAAATAGACTAATCTATTCCTTATTTACATTTTACTCTCTAATGAAAGTATCAAGTATGAAAGTAAGTGTTAAAGAATATTTGAAGGTTGCAAAATCCTAAATCTATACTATTAGACAATCGTAAATAATTATAATAATACCATTTTCCAGCCTAAAAATGTCATGTCAATTTGCTGACTATATAAATAATTTTTTTTAATTTTTTTAAATGTTTCATTTTGATTTTCCAAATTACAACTTAATAATTTTGAATCTGACTCCCTCTACAAGTCTCTTTAATCAAGCTTACTCTACAAGCTATTGGACTATATAAGTGGTTGATTCTAATGTATATTCAACAACTCTCAACTCACAAGAAATATTATATAAGAACATTTGGATGATGTTAAAAGTTGAAAAGAAGAAAAAAAATTATGGAAGTTAAACTATCAAAAGAAAGAAAAGATGGAAGAAGGAAAAGAAGGTTGGTTTTTTCAAATTTATCTATGACAGTATATTATTCAATAGCTTATTGTACTTTAAAAAAGGGAAAAAAATTATTTCTTTCTAAATTATACTAATCCATGATAACAGTGAAAAAATATTCAAGAAAATGAAAAACATGTATCTTCCTTGAAAATTAAAGATCATAAAAGAAAGAGAAGGAAAAAACGAGAGAGATAAAGAGAGAAATTGAAGGAGGTAGAAGAGGAGATAGACAGAAGAGTTGTTGTGGTGGCGGAGGACGTGGATGGAGAAGGTGGCAGCAAAAAGGAGGCAGATGCAATGGGTGAAGGAAAAAAGGAGGCGGTAGGGTGGGAGGCGACGCCGACAAGGAAAAAATGAGGTGATAGGGTGGAAGGCGATGCCGACAAAGAAGATGCAGCAAGAAGGAGGGGGTGTGGCGCTAGTTAGGGTTCTGCTCACAATGAGTGATATATATTTTTATATTAATGGAGAGTTTACCTTAATAAAAATCGAGTCTTTAAGTACGATTTTGAAATTATTATCCTCTTCATTTGAGCTTTTAAAATTTATAGAAAACATGACCCCTTCATTTGTCCCTTTTTAGTATAAAATGATATAACCGATTTAGAAAATTATTTATAGAATTAGGGATATAATTTTGAAAATAATCTTCAATTAATTTAGAAAATTTCAAAAAGAAGAAGCATAGAACATGAAATAAAAATATTTAATAATCTAATAATATCTAAGTTGTAACTAATAATTCTCCATTCGTTTAAAAAAAAAGTGATATTTCTTAAATTTTTGTCATAAATTAAGAAACAAAAAATTGAACAAATACAACCTTAATTAATCAAAAAATTTAGGATTAAAAAATGAAAAAAGAATATCATAATAATTCCATTAAAAAATCATAATAAATTACTAAAAATTTAGTTAAATAATATTAATAGGGATAATTTAGGAATAAATTAGATAAAAGTCTAACGATACTTAATTTGAAATAAAATTTAATCTTCAAAACGACACTTATTTTGAAGTAAATGGGGTATATTTTAATATTTATTTCTTAATTTAAGTTTTCATACTTAATAATGTGAATAATTATATTTTCATTAATATATAGCTGAACATTCTAAGATTTTCTTTATTGACTTTTAGATATTTACTCAAATATTTGTTAATATCATTTTTTTGATTTAAAAAAGATATTCAAAATAAACATAAATATAAATATTCAAAAAACCTGTTTACAAATTAGATAAATCAAAAATTTATCAAAAATATGTTGAATCAGAAATTTTTACTTTAATATTTAATTTGATAACATAATATAATAGTACGATAATTTTTTTTGATATTTAATGTGATAATAGTATATCTACATTACGATATTAAAATTTATAATTGATAAACCTTTCAATTAATGTAATTTCATTATTTTAATACAGTTGTATAACTATTACAATAAATAATAAATCACGCATCGCGTAGATACACTGCTAATTAAATCCTAAAAAGGCTTCGATCGGAATATATATTAGCCATTTTAGGGCTCAGAGTAAGGAATTTTGGTTCAAACACCGTATGATGCAGTCAATTGTCGTGTGATCAGTGCGTATGATAGATCTCGTCATTCGATTTGAAAAAAATATGATTGTAATACAAAATCGGAAATAAAATGTTGGTTGCAATTTGGTGATTTGCGTCTTGAACCGAAACCTTATGAATATCCGATATACACAAAACCAATAAAGGAGAAAACATTGATACATGCATGATGTAATGGTACTTTAAATAATTGGTCCATTTTCATTGTACAATGCCCAAATTGATATTGACCTAAATTTTAAAAAGCACAAGTTCCTTTCAATTGCACCACATATGTGGGTGTGGACTTAGAATATAAATTCAATAGCAAATCAATGAACTGCTCCAAACTCTTAAATAACTTCAATTAAAATAACTGTTGTTAATCATTGCAATAATAGTTCAAACATCTTTCCACGAAGCTTATCTTGTCAAATGAAATTTTCACACATTTGAATTCTTACATAAAATACTTTTCTCCACCTCAAATCTATAAGATCTATTATTATCTTTTAGATCCTTTTCTATGCAATGATATGACACTACTTGTCGTTGCAATAATTGGAGGAACAAAAATATCTCTCCGTGTAAGATTTAAAGGAAGAGTCGTGATGTATATCGTCCGATATAATATTTTCATATATTGATAAACATTTATTTTTTTACTGGAAAATTTTGATATTTATAAACCGAAACTTGTATCATTCATATTATATACATAGTTGAAGAAAGTAATAATGAGAGAAGTTGTCTGATAGTAGATCGTTAAAAAATTAGAAATTAAAATCGAAAAATTACAGTGGAACCATATAAAGCAGCTAACACATATATCTTGATTCTTGCAGACATATACATGGATCGATGAGGAGGAGGTAGGTGGTTAAAAGTCTGGTAATTTCTTTCTTCTTTCTAATAACTAAAGAGACCATCACTTATCCCGACACACAACGTTTGGGGCGGACCCTGACCTCAAGTGGGTTAGCCATTTCACATGAGAGCCTCAGCACCTCAGACAAATCGACATTTTGAGCACAAGCTATGAATTCAAATTCATGCAAAAGGGTAGCCACCCAAAAGCTGACCGTGCTCATACCCAACGCTTTACCCGGACATGACCTCCGACCCGACCCAAACGGTGCGATCCTCAGATCCGACCCGAGAACGGAAACTTTGGAGTTTGGGTCCTCACCCATGAACCTATCCGGGTTGAATGCTAGCGGGTTGTCCCAAACTTGTGGGTCCCTCATGATGGCCCACATATTGACCATGGCTGTGGTCCCCGCAGGCACGTGATACCCATCTACAACGGAATCCCTTATCGACAAACGGGACCAAGAGAGAAGTGGGCCCGGAGGGTGCAATCGCAAGACTTCCTTGATGACGGCCGTTAAGTAGACAAGCTCCGTTAGGTCAGTCTCGTTGACCGCACGTGACCTGCCAACAACGTTGTCCAGCTCAGCGTGGACCTTTGACTGGACATCAGGGTGCGACACTAATCTTGCCAATATCCACTCTATTAAAACTGCTACGGTGTCTGTGCCCCTAAATATCATTTCCTGCAATAGATATAAAATAATATTAGCCATGTACTGAATATGGATTAAATAAAACGGCATAAACTAATTTAATATTTATTTATAATCTTTGATAATGATATGATGACGTGACAGGAACATATGCGCATGCTCTATATACGGCATTTCATAGAATCATAATAATTCTCTATTGGCTTAAATGATTTTCTATCATTTTACATTGAAAAAATATTGCCTGCAAACAAATCTAAGAAAATGATGTTGTAGCAACTTTCTACTTTTGGACAAAATACCATTTAAATTATTCAGAATACAAAGAAACAGTCTTCAAAACCACTTTCTATACATATATATTTTGGTCTTTAAATAAAAATCTGGTAAAAATAAATTATGTTGGTATGAAAACAAAATTTCTTCTCATGTAAAAATGACATTAATGAATATTTCCTATGATTGGATTTTACAAGGAATTAAGTGGTTGAATTTCTTTCATGACAGTAAATCAGTGTTTACATCCGGTGGATTTTATTGAATGCAATATTTATTATAAATCTGCATGCGAACACATAAATCATGATTGTATGATGCTAATGTGTTATGCATGAGGGAAAATCATCATTTGTCGATGCTCATAAGCTTAGAGACTCAAAACTATAAAAAGGTATAATTCTCCGGGCCCCACTTATATGAATATAAAATTAAATAAATATAGGTATTATATTTAGTATATTTCATGATTCTATAAAACCGTAAAAAATCTATTGAAATCATAATTTAGTGAGGAATATATAGGGCGGCAGTCACAGTCAATTAAGTGGACTCATGAATAATTAAGGTTTGAATTAGTGAAAGGGACTGATATATATATATATATATATGCAGTATTGATAACTATAAACTAAACGTGAATCACAGTTAAAAATCTTACCCAAAGAACGGCGATCATGTCTGAATCCGACAGCCTGTCATCCCCCTGAAGCGACAGCAAAACGTCGACAAAGTCGCCGCCGTTGGTGGGGACCGCCTTGTGCTCGGCGATTATACGGCCCACAAAGCGGTTCACCCGCGGCACAAGCCGGGAGCACCTGAACCGGATTTTCTGCACGTCGAAATCGGCTAAGAAGGAGAGGTGATCGGACCAGTTGAGCTGGCCGAGTAATTGGTAGCCCTGGTCGACCAACTCCCTCAGCTCCTCCGTCTCGGGGTTGACCGAAGCGACGTCGTATCTGCGGCCGAAGACGGAGCACATCATGTTGTTGAGCGACGCGAGTTTGAGGACGTCTCTAACGCGGATGTCACGGCGTTTGTCGGAAGTTAATACGGCCACCACCTGATTTGCTATTTCCAGGCGCTGGTGCTGTGACAGCTGGACCTGCTTGGGGCAGAAGAGGTGGGCCCGCGAGATTTTTCGGAGGGTGGTCCAGTAGGCGCCGTACGGCGCGAAGCCTATGGAGCGGTTGAACATGAGGCAGTAAGCCGACTCCTTGAAGGGCCGGTCGGCGAAGTTGGAGCCGTTGAGAATGAGCTTGGCGACTTCGGGATCGCACGTGACGACGGCACGCGTGGCGCCGAGGGAGAAGGCCATGAGCCGTGTGGCTTGGGAAACTCGAGCCGCGGCGGCGATTTTGTGGTGGGCTAAGCCGTTCATGAGGCGCAGGCTTCCGATGATTGGGAGGCCCTTTGGGCCTGGAATTGGGCCGGATTTGGGCTTTGATCGCCATCTGTATTTGCCCCAGGCTGGGCCGCCGGGATGAGCCCAGAAGACGAGGTTTAGGAGCAGACATGAAAGTATAAAGACAAATGCCAAGATTATTGTGTTCCAAGGAGTCAGGGACTCGCATTTTGAAGCAACGGCTAAGAGCCATAGGCTTTCCACTTCTTTACTTGTCATCATCTTTGAAGAGAGAGAGAGAGATATAGATATAGAGAGAGAGAGAGGAAAAGGTTGGTTCCTTTTGAGAGCTTGAAAGCAGGAAGCAATATGGTGGTTTATATAGGGAAAATCTCTGTAAAAATATGTCAGAATTTCTTTATAAGTAGGATTTACTGTGTTGGACTACTTGAGACTATTGTAAAACTATACATCAAATAAGATCCTTCATTTCTGGATATTTTATTTAATATTTCAGATGACATGATTAATTAACCTATGTCGTTTATTATAAATAATAGAATATAAGATAAAATATTTAGATATGATCCTCATCGATTAAATTTAATATTTTTTTATAAAAAAAATTATGGTAGTAGGTAAGGAATCTACTATTTAATGATGTTCAATAATCTTGTATACTGCCTTTAAATACTAATATTTAGCAACTAATCAAATTTTGAGTTAATACTTTATACAACTGGATCAACTTATGTTTTTAGAATTTAATAATAGTTAGCAAGTAATCATTTTTTTTGTCACCATAATCTATGAGATAGAATCTTATCTTGTTACCAACAAATTAATGATCCATTTTTTATTAATTTATAAGTATTTTCGATTCGATTCATGAAATTAAATTGATAAGAAAGTGTATTGAAGTTTTTACTTAAATTTTGCCTCAAATCTATATGAACTTTTTGAATGGGGACTTCCTAATTAAGGCACTGCTTTGTCAAAATTCAAACTTTTTTAGTCGCCAAATAAATTATAAGCATAAAAAAGAAGTCAAGAATAAGAAATTTTCTAAATATCGGTCTATTTATGATATTAAGATTTGGCTTATGGCTGCTATTTTAAGGAACATCCATTCTGTTTTTAAATAAATGCCCTAAAAAAAGCATATAAGATCCTTTATTTCATATTGATATTTTATCAATATTTCAAAATAACCACCACACACCAAGTATAAAAGATAGCATCATCAATTTATATATGACGTGAATTAAAAATAATAACCACCACATGTCAAATGTAAAAGATGACATCTTCAATTTACATATGACATGAATTAAAAACAATTAAATACAAGATGAAACACTAAATTGGAATAGAAGATTCAATTCGCTAAAAAAGTGATTGAAATGTAGTGGACCATAACTATAGTAAAATGAACACTTCGAATAAGGGTGTAAATTAAATAATAAAACTCATGAACTATTTCAAAGTAACTTGCAAACAAAATCAAATTCGATTAAAATATATTCACATACTTACGATTCTAATCGAATATTATTAATATATTTTAAATTTATTATTTTGTCCTTAACGGTTTACTTATTTAGACATTTCATGTACTACGCATGTTTTATGAAATTTGAATTATTTTATAAATATTATTCAGGTATCGAGTTAAGTCAAACTCAAACCTATCAAGTTATATATCAAATCGAATTTAAACTTACGTCCAAAATATCAATGTAATAATAATCATTATTAATATAACATATACACACGATTCAAATTGAAGCGAAGACGTAATGTAATTAAAAGTCGAAAGAAAGATAAACAAAGTATTATACTTTCATCCTCTACAACATATACAAGCTTTATGATGATTTGGCAATCATTTTAAACCAATTATCATATTCAAGTTGTGACATAAACTTGTGACAACACACATTAGGAAAATGAAATAAAACCCAATTAAAATAGGGACTTATGATCAGTCCCTTGCTGCTTGTATACTAGGTCTCTGGAATTTATATATTTTACAGAAAAGGTTAGTTAAGATAAAAATAGAAATAGTGATTGAAAATTCAGTGGAAATGTGATCAGCGCCGCCAGTATTTGCATACAAAATTGGAAAGAATTATGTCATCAAGACATCATCATCATCAAAATACTTTGCACCAATCACATTAAATTGCGTGCTAAGTAGGTGTTCCCGTGACACTACATATTTTTATTTAAAAACATTTTTAATTTTGTAATAATGGCATCTTCAACCATGCAAAAAATGAATAACTATTATATTATTTTTATATAAAAACTGTCACTCGACTTCAACAACATGCACTATTCTTTATATTAAAATGAAATATTTCATAGTTTTCAAATCTAACGTATTGTTTGAGAACAAAATCTTGAAATGTAAAAAATTCAGCGTTTTATTTGAGATGCTTTAAGGTATTGGTTAGGTGCATAAAATTACTACATGAAAATTAATTATATATGACGATTTCATATATATTTATTTATGAGATGAAATGTTATTATCCACAATCAAAACACATTTTTGCGAAATCATATTAAAATCATGAACGGTACATTTTAAATTGACTCGTTTTATGAAATTAGATTAATAAAACGGGATGGAAGTCAGAAGTCATAGCCAAAGTTGAATTGTTATAATAGAGGGTCAAAATCAGTGAGGTTGTGCTGTGTCGGCACTGTTTGTCATTGGTACTAAATGGCACCATTTTTCGACTCTATTAATACTTTCAACCAGTGTTTTCATAACCGGATCGGATCGGCCGATTCAACCGAGAATCGACAGGGAAACCGGTCCAAATACATCCAATTAACCGTTTTTTCGGTTAAACCGAAAAGAATCGGTCAAAAACCGGTTATAACCGGGAACCGGAAAACCGAAAAAATTAGTTTTTTTTAATTACATCTACTTCTTGTTTTGGGCTATGAAATAATGATCTTTCATCTTTAGGCTTTCAAATTAGGCTTCAAAAGTTAAAAAAGAAACTAAAAGAAGTAAAGAAAACGACGATTCTTTCTGATATGATCATCAAGATTCAAAATATTTTACTTTTGTCATTTTATCTATCTTAAATTTTAGTATTTAATATTTTAATTTTTAGTTTGAGACTTCATTATGAATTATGGGGTATATAGTTTGACATTTTATGACTTTATTGTATTTATTTTAATATGAATCATATAAGTGTATAATTTTTTTAATATAATATAAATAATATTGAAAAAAAATAGATAAAAATCATTTTACCGGTCGAACCACCGGTTCAACCAATCCGACCGGTTGAACCGTCAACTGGTGGTCAGGTCAGTTTGACCACCGATTCGGTTATGAAAACATTGCTTTCAACCGTGGTAGCTAGTTGTTAGACAAGAACAAACATAAAATGTTTTCTTCTATTTATTATTTTATAATCTAGCAATTTAATGCAAGAGGTCCAATAGTAGTAGCTTTGAATGGAATAGAATGTTGGATGGATATGGCTTTGCAAATTGTCTTAATAAACAATGTGGATATCAAGTGAAGAAATTTCATCATACATTCCACTACATTAGAGCATGGTTTACAATTTATCCCATTCATAATAAGTGTTTTTAAAAATTAATTTCACTTATGAATTGACATATATTTTAATGTAATTATATTCCATAAATTATCATAATTTCCTACCGCTAGAATGTGACATTTTGGCTAAAATTTGGTCATTTGATTGGACTTTTCTACTAAAACCTAAATTCCTAAATTATTTTTAAGGGTATAGTTATTAGTTTTTGTGTTTCTTAATTTATGGAAAAATTCCTAAAAAAAAAAGTATTATTAGGAATTGTGGGGGAGTAACGAGTGTCGGTTGTCACTTTTCACAAGGCTATTATGCTAAATTTTTATTTAAAAAATAAGTAATTTATAAAAAGAAATATATATTGTTAGACTCATTTAATGCTTAGGTATATAGGCAGATCTTTCCACAAAGTTCGATCACACATTTATATGATGTTTTCATTTCAGCTTCTCTTTTTTTTACTTTCTATAATATATAATTTTGTGTATCCTTTATTTTCAAATGAAATTCAGTTTCTATTTTATAAATTATGGTTATTATGGTCTAATTCATCTTACAAAATTAAAGTCAGATATATAAGGTTTTTTTTTTCAATTATTGTACAACTTTACAAATTTTTAGTGGATGTCAAATGAAAAAAAATCATTCTGAGTATGTAAAAAAGATTTATTTATCCCACTAGCTTATGAATGATCAATGTGTCACTTCTTATTAATTTAATGTCCGAAGACTGGAAATATATAAGGATCAATTATTATAATTGGAAATTAGCAGGAAGTTTCTGCATATTTTCTTGTCTGTTCTATATAACAAATTAAATTAGGAAGAAATTAAAGACATTTCCATTAGGATGAGGACAAACTGATGTATATACTAATGAATTACATTCAACATTGAGGAATTAAATATGAGAGAAATTAAGAAGAATTTTGTTTCAAATATAAATATGTATTAAACCTGAAATCTCAAAGATCTTGAGGTTTTGATTGGGAATGTTCTAGATCAGTCAATTTTACCACAGTAACTCTACTCCCCAATTATATTGTATATTAATAATAGTGTGTGGTGAAAATGAAAGGAGTAATTAATAATTATTACTTCCTCCATCTTATTGAAATAACTTTTTAGACTTTTTGTTATAAATTAAAAATATTAAGATTAGATAATATATGTTTCTAATAAATCTTATACTTTTTAATAAATAAAGGGATTCATTATTTTCTACTACAATTAGAATTCTAATAGTGAATTATTTTTCTATCACAATAGATTTTTTTTTATCACATATATTAGAAAATGACAATTTTATCATTGTTGATGAGACATATATAATATCCTTCACACATGACTCATGAGTCAACAATCTTGCATTATACACTTACATGATGTAAGTGCAATGATCATTTTTTTTTTACAAATTGTGGTAGAAAAATAATAAAATTATATATTATAGTAGAAAAATTAATTTTATTAAATTTTGTGGTTTAAATAACTATTATACATAAAAGAAGGCTGTAGAGTTTCATGGTGTATAATAAATATGAAAATGATTAAATACGGAAAATTGAAAATTAAGAAATATTTTTGGATAGGGAATGAGACTAGTTGAATGAAAATGAGATTATAACTACATTACAAGTATTGAAAATAAGATTCAATTTCTAAAATGACACTGGAAATGATTAAAAATCATTACATACAATAAGACTCGTGTTTAATTTTCTTTAAAAGATGAAATTTCTAATGATCGGATAAATTCGTTCTTTAATTAATGGATATGTGGTGTAGAAGAAGTTTTGAATAATAGGATGTGATGAAATTATTATTCAAAACTTGAGTGTAATGCTACAGTCCTACTATTCTACTATTCTATCCGACACATTAATATATGTTCATTATTGATCTATCAGATAATTAATATATATATATATATATTTTATTTTTTATATAATTAGAAGATGAAATCATTACACATTATTAATATTTATCATGGGTAGTGTATAATTTTTTTGTAATGCTATTGTTTCAAGAAGAGATTTCAAGTTTATTTTCTTAGTTTATTTCAAAAATTCTCTAATTTTAGAATTATTACGAGAAACTATTAAAGATATAATAAGGTAATAATAAAACATGACTGAATATTATGGATAAGGAGGAATGTATCGCGGCGTGAGGTGTCGGGCGTGAGGGAGAGGACTCACATGACGCCCATGCACCCCCACCCATCTAATTGGCTCAAATACACTGTTACTAGACTCAATTTACTAAATTAACCCACATTCGCAGTATGGTCGTGGTCAGATCAGTAACAAAATTGGGGCCCTGTTTCGTCCTTTTCCCACCTCCACGCGTCGCTTCTTTCTGATTGACATCGACTACCCTGTTAATGCCCACACGCGTCCTTCAGCTCAATTACAATTATACCCCTACGTATTTGCCCCTTATTGGCCCCTATCAATCCGTACAAATAAAGAAAGAAAAGAACATCCTTCAAATCAATGACGAAGGAAACTTTGTTAAAAGATTCCATTATAATGTATAAAAATTCGATATATATTAATTATATATAAATATTTTTTTATTTATTGTGGATATATATTTAATTTTAAAATTTTAATATTTTTTAATAAGTTTAAATTAATAATTTAATATTAAAATGATAAAATTCAAATGATGAATATTTGAATAATATAAATATATATAGTCACAAATATAATTTACTCATTTCAATTATATAGAAAACTTACATGCACCACTATTTTATTATTATAAATTTAATACCTAAAATTATTATAAATATCAAAGATTAAAAAAGTATGAAAATATGAAATTTATATATAATTATGTAAAAAATAATATATATATATATATATAGATTCAATATGAAATAAAATTACAATCCATTAATAATTATAATTTAACTACATCTTAACATTAAAAATTATCTTATATATAATATATATTCAATATGAAATAAAATTACAATCCATTAATAATTATAATTTAACTATATCTTAATATTAAAAATTATTTTATATATAATATATAATATATATTATATATATAGAATTTTTTAAAATTTGAGGGGGCTCAATACCCCATTGCTGCCTCTCTCTCTCTCCGTTCCTGCTTCAGCTAGAATTATTTTTTAACCTATATAATTACAAGAAACTACATTTAATATAAGAGATAAATAGCCCATTTTGTGATCATTGATTTACGTAATTTTCATATCACCTTACTTATATTTCATAGTGTTACACAAAAATTTAATCTAATTTTTATGTAAAACATAAGTAAAAAAATTATTAATTTTGTATAATTCTAATGTTTTTAATGAAAACTGTGTATGTTAGTGAGTGTGCCGTCATTTTTGAATTTTTTCAAAAGAGTAATTTTGTCAAAATTTATGATTTATGGTAGAAAAGACACAAAACTATCTTTGATGGTAGAAAGTGAATCTTTTATATCAAATAGTGTAGTAAAGTCATCAAGACCTTTGATATAATAGATACTTATATAATACAATCAAATAAAGTTAACTCTTCTACCCAATATATAATTTTGTTATTTTTCTACACAATTTGGATGACACGTCTAAAATAATATATGTATTCACATGTGTATACTGAAAGGTTGTTGACTGAAGTGAAATATGTTATTTATTTCTTAACAACAAAATAGTAAAACTATTATGTTTTATATTTTAATAAAAATTTATAAATATTATTTATTGTGTTAGAAAAATAATTAATTATTCTAATTGTGATAGGAATGAGTATTACCCCAACTAAATTTTCCCCTTAATGAGACTTTCATCCCAAATTACTAATCTAATAATATCATTAGGTCATGTCCAAAGAAAATTTGTCCTCTTTCACATAGACTCATGTTTTTTCTAATTAAATTTTACCACTTAAATATGTCTACAACTTCAAGTTTCACTAATGCATCTCAATTTATTCATCAAACCAATTGTTTAATTTTTCTTTATAATTATGATAATTGGTTATGAGAAAGTTATAAAAAATTTAACTTAAAATGAACTTGACATTTATAATATATAATTCTTTGATAAGACAAAAACATGAAAAAAAAAAATTATACAAATAGTGGAAACTCGAAGGGTTGTGATGCAATTAGCTTTGGAATGGCGTGAACTGCAAGCTGAATTAGTGGGACCCCATTCTTTTTAGGGCCATAATTTTGTCGACGGTTAGGATTTACTGGACAAGCTTGGAATAGTTCCCCCGCCGTCGATTATGATGCTCAATAACAAATAAAAACAAAGACGAAGATCTTTCGAATATTATCCTCCCTTTTTAGACGACCACAGATTTCCTATCACATTCCATATTATATTATGTTATAGTCTTAAATAATTATTATATATTACACATTTCAAATGATAACATTAATTAATAGATGTATGAATTAAATAATATTGATCCAAATTGATAATAATGAATCTTTTTTTTTTCTTAAACATGTACTTTTCTTTATTGATCTAATTTTTTAAACACAATTACAGCTAAATTAAACAACGTCCACCTAGTACGTGAACCTATTTATAATCTACGTATAACATGTTGTGTTTATATATGTTTTGTATTTATCTAGACAAATTTATACTTTATATTTTATTCTGTGTTTTTGGTGCAATTTTATGAGTTTGAACAATAGTTTATGAAAAAAAAAAAAAGAGTTCATACTAGATAGTTTTTAGACTTTTAAATAAATTTTGGATCAGATTTTCTTACAAAATATATCGGGATTAGGTCAAAAAGAAAGTTTATCATATAATAAATCAAAATCAAACCTAATATTTGCAAGATCAACGAACATTTTCATGATTTATCTACCTTGTTAAGACTTCTGTTTTCAAATAGGGGGATCCCTTTTTCTTGTCCCAAGTATATATGCTTTACCCTTTTGTTGATGCAATACAATGCTTACTAGTTAATATTACTAGTTAATATCATTGGAGGTCAAAGCTTTTCTACTCTACCCAAAAACATTAAACTTATATATATTGTTTATAAATAAATTGTTTTATTTATTTAGTTATTTTAAGAACATTTACAAATTCCAACTTCATACAATGTATCCAAATGTGGAACACTTAAATATGCTGATGATTGCGAATTTTTTTTTAACTTGCGAGTATAGATAGTGATTAAGGATCTAAGAAATGTAAATTGTTATTATAATAAAATAAATAAAAAATATATAAAAAATTAATTAAGGATCTAAGAAATGTAAATTGTTATTATAATAAAATAAGTAAAAAATATATAAAAAATTATATAAGATCGTTTCACTTATATACTTTAGTGAGACAAAGTTCTACCATTCATAATCCATTTTTTTACAGTTCAATCTTTAATTCATAAAATATGTATATAGATTAACCCGTAATTATATATATATATATGTGTGTGACACTATCCAAAGAAAAAAATATCATTTGAAGCCTATATAGATGTGGTTGTGACATCACAAAATTTTGATAAATAGATTTAATTCACGAGACAAATACGAAGATCAGAACAAGTGTCAGTTGCACATTTTTGTCCTTAGATTTGATTCCTTTCTTAATCATATAATTATGTAATAATGTTGTGGCGTGGACTATGTGCTCAACATCATCACTACAAATAAGTAAACGATTCTCCAATGACTTATATAGACTATAACAAAAATTATAATTCATCCTTAAGTTCAGGGAATTAAATACTCATAGAAAAAAAAAATTAAGTGTAGCGGGACCAAATTGATTATATTTAGGGGTAAGATTTTTGTGAGTCTGAATCACAAATCTAATGTATAAAATGGATGAACTCAAAATTAATTTGAATTACGATTGTTGGGTTCCCTTCAATGAAATTATATTCGTGAAATAATTTTATATAAATTTGAATGTTAATTTAAATAGTGACATAGATTTTTTTCCAAATATGATTATGTAATTATTGAGTTTTCCAATCCAATCTTGAGTTATTTAAAATATGTTTAATTTTTAAAGTGGCCAACCATCCGTACCATCATAAACTATTTGAGCACGACCTTATTTGATTAATAATAATTATGGTTATTGCAACAAATGTGACCCCATATGCTTAGGTAGGCTACTTGCATGTAAGAAAAGGAAGCCTTATGGACCACAGTTCAATTAGGACTTCAATAAATTACTATATTACAATATATTCTACTTACTATTGCTTCTTTACATATTAAGAGCTAAAGACAAATGCTATCACTTCTTTCTTAGTATATCATGTCTACGCAATAATCTATATAACATCATTTCACGAATATAATCATCGAATTAAACATGATTTTTTATAATGAATTATAATATAAAAGTTATAAATTGGTCCGTCTAAAGAATTTAAATTCGTAAGACGATTTGAGATACTAAATCTTGAAATTTCAAATTTTTATACTCAGATATTTTTTTATGGTTGATGATTTCCATCAATTGATTTTTAATTTTGACCCACATAACGACTTGATCACATGAATTTTTCGATGTATAGAAGAATTAATTCTTTATTACAATCCATACATGTTATATAAATTAGTCCAAAATACCCTTATTTTATATATATCAAGAGCTTCCCAACACTAGATTATTATAATCTATTTTTTTTCCTTTTAAAGTTAATTCTAGTTTCCAGTATTAAACATCAAGTGCTGATCATTGAGAATAGGGTTACATGAATATGGAGTCCAAACAACATAGGGGTAGTAAAGAATTGAGAAATAGTTACTGTCACACTACAAGAAATATCAAATATAAATGTAAAAGATGTATTGTTGTTTGTTGTTTTACATATAGTAATTACTAATATATAGTGTAAAACTTGTGTGTATTTTCTCAATAACAAACAAAATGCATGTAATTATGTATCCCAAAAATCTAAAAGCAAACATGGCCCCACAGATTTTGGGCTCAAGTCATGGAGCTAAAAGTGTGTAACAAGACAAAGTTGATACTCATAAAAGTTACCATGCCAGATATATATGAATTTAGGTTATGTTCGAAACTTTGACACGTTTTACATTTTGTGGACATTAATGGAAGTATATGTCCCATACCACTCCCAATTCATGTTCCCCTAAATCTTCTAATAATACGTTTCAATTTTTCATTAGTTATGTTAATAATTAGAGATTTGTGTGGGTTGAGTGTTAATCATAAACCCTCAAATCATGATCTAATTGTATACTTCACATATAATTGATGTTACTCTCCATTTGCACACATAGTTATCCCTACATTTAAAGCTGGATTTTTTTTTATCGGGTATCAATTATAAAACCCGTAGCGGGTTACCCGATCCAAACCTGCACATTTTCATGTTGAATGTAGGAGTGTAAATGAGATAATATAGCTCGTGAATTACTTGAGAAAAAATCGAATTCAGCTTGGAAATAATTGAGTTGAGCTACTCAAGTAGCTTTCGACTCGAGCTCAAGCATATTAATACTCAACTTGACAAGCTCGCGAATCTAATCAAACACAATCATGCATCTATTAGATTTACTATTTTGTCCTGAATAGTTTATAACTTATTTACAAAAAAAAAAAATCCATTTTTAATCGTATTTCTAGAAATTTAAATTATTTTATGAAATATTATTCAGGTTTCGACTCGAATCGAGTTCGAGCTTATTGAATCATCTATCCCGTTGAGCTTGATTATGTCAGATGTGAATATTTGCTAACTATTTGATTAGAAAAACCCAAAAAACTTATATTATAGATACTACCCGACAGATGCTCGACAAAATAGGAATCTTACAAATTCAGGAGACATTATTCAGGTGTCCAACTTGAAAACCTGAAACCTATTAATACTCATCTCGCTCTTACTCCTAAATACATATATTCTCATAATATATAAATGTATATGATAGATATCCCATTCGATGTAACCCAGTATCATAAAGATATAATAGCCTCCAAGTAAAGTTTTGACTTACAAATTGAGCAAGTAATTAGTCTTACTTAAGTATTATATATTTGACAATTAGTTGAGGATTTTTTTTGTTCTAGACATGGATTAGTGGTTAGATAAGGCTTAAAGTTTGCACGCGTGTATGCTTAACCTACTTTTTGTTCTAAAAATTCAAATCATATTTATATGTATCTATCTATGTATCTTCTTGTGATTAGGGGAATCAAGTAGTAGTACAAGTTGAACACACCTGTATTGCTCTATATTTCTGACCAAACAATGACGAAAAACCTTAAAAGGGGAACTAGAATTGGATTACCTTAATTAATCTCGTAACCTCCATTTGGACATGGAGTTATTATATGAAGTGGGCAAGTTGTCACCTAACCCACTTATGCTAATTACTATAAAATAGAATAAATGAAATAAAGGATGATTCGATTCGATGCCATATAATCAAGAAAATTCTCTCTGATTTTTTTTCTTCTTTTTGGGTGGGAGTGGGAAGGGTCTAGATTCTTGACCCAAAATTTTCTTTTCAAAGATTGGATCTTTGAAGAAGAATATATGTTCATCCATTGTGCTATGCAAATTGGGTTTCTTTTGGGCAAATAATTGTCACTTATTCTTTGACTTATATAGTTGTTAATTTAGAGGGGATGATGACAAATATTCTAATTAATTTAATAAATAGGCCCTACAACTTAGCTATGAAGCCTCAACTTTTAATCTTTCCTCTTTGGGAAATGTTGTGATTTCAAATCTACAAATATATTCTTCAATACGGCCACTTATGTCTAACTAGGAGAAGAATATTGCATATGTTTAGTGTATTGTGGATAGTGAAGAATGAGTTGGTGTAGTACTCTATGTTAAAAGCAGCAAATGAACAAATATTTATGTGATATCATCACATAATATCTAATTAAATTAGCATCATGTAATATAATCAAAATATCCATTAGTAAAGATGTTTTTTTCTTTTTTATTGGGTATCGATAATTTTTTATTGTTTGAGATTTTTTTTCTGATTCGAACTTTTTCACAATAACTAATTACATATCCACAAGTTGCTTCATAAAGTTACCAAAGTTAATTAAACTAAAGGCATGACCAAATCATCTATATATTTTACGACGACTATATAATATATAACATGATATGTTTGCTTTTTTTTCCAGTTCACATTAATAATCTAGTACAAGTTGATTTTTGCAACTTGTACATCATAAAACATTTGTACATTCTTCACACACATTATGATGAATAAATAAAAAGAATTAAATCCGTGGAATGATTTCAAATCTTACTCTAAATCCTATCTCAATACTTGCAACTTAACAAAAGAAGATTGTAGAATTAACATGGCAAACCGAAGTCGTGTAATTAAAATGCAAGAATAATTTTTTTTTTCAAATTCTTATTAGTTTATAATATAACAACAGAAATCCCACTATAGAAACATCAGAGAAATGTCCATACTATTAGTTAAAAGTAATTGGAAAACACAAAATATGATCTTTTAATTCAATATTTGTTTCATCTAGTATTTTAAGATAATCGTTTCTTATTATATAAATAAATGACATCATTAATTAATAAATTATATAAAATAAAACATTAAATGCAATAAAAGATCTGAAATGAATTAAACTAAGGAGATTTTAATCGCAAAGATTCAATTCGAGTTGACTCGATTGAGGTCAATGTTATAAAACCCAACAAATTAATTAAATTAGTCATGTTAGTGGAAAGTTGGTCTCAGCGTTTTGTTTATGAGTAGGTAATCGGCAATAGCATCTTCTCAGTTTAATTATTTTATTTTTCATCTATAATATATATTAAGAGTAGAAACTAAAGGATCAATCTTTGATGTTTACAATTATAGTACGTATTTAGTTTTAATTAAGTGCAATTGTATTATATAAGTGACCCCATCTTGATCATTTGAAACAAGTCAATTCTTTAACTTCAGAATACACACAACATTCATTATTTCATTACGTGTTTATGATAATTCAAATTAATCATCACATATAAAAGTGTTTGCATCATATCATTAGTTAACATTTTTCATTTATAATATATATTGAAATATAAGATGAAATAATAAAATGTGATTAATGATTCTATTTTTTTTCCCCTTTTATTATATTTTAGTTTATTACATATGGCCAAAGATTATTTTATGCCTTGTCACCCAATAAAACTTGGAACAAATCTTAAAGATCAGCTACAAAAGGTCTATTGGTCGGGCATCAAACAAAAAATAAAAATAAAAAATCTCAATATTCCTCTTTATTCATCTATGGATTGTCATTTAAAGATTTGATAAGAACATATGGAAAAAATTATTATTCTTGTTTGACCAGCTTCATATTTTCTCCTATTCTTGACTACCCTAATTACAATATCATGATTCCATTTAGATAGTTATGGTTCTAAATTCTCAATTTGAAGCTTTTATATAATATTTTTTTTTTACATATTTCGTTTTCTTCAATGTTTTCTTCAAGAAGTCACCTATTACTTTATGATTAAACCTTTTTGCTATACTGTAAGTTGGTCATGTGACACAACTCCTAATAATTTGTGTTTAGAATAGGATTGGTCGAATTTTTGAATTCAGAAATTCAGATTCGAGATTTCAAACTTTGATTCAAATATGTTGTTAACACTTACATAAATCTAACTCACCAACTATATAAATATATTACTTTTTGATATTCTTGATGTAAGCGTTACAAGTCGTTATAAAGGGTACAAATCATGCAAGTTGTCAGTAATATAGTAGTCGACATACAGATACAAGTATAACTAGTTAGATTGTACCATATAATGTGTAATTGAATTGAATTGAGCAAAGCCAGGATTCTAGTAACTTGATTTCAACAAGTTTATTATCAAGTCATGCGAGCCTAGTTTACTGAATAATCATAGCTCTCAAGTTTTCTCGAGTCTAAATGAACTTTATAAATATAAATTAATTATTCATTAAATCATTAAAAAAGAAATCATACATTTTGAAAAATAATATATTCACTATATTCAAACAAATGGCTTTAATTAGATAAGATCAGATATTGCTTAGAACTCTGCTCATAGCAAGGCCCATTTCCAAACAGAAAAGTAGCTAGGCCCATGAATCTGTTTCATATGAATAAAAAGGTAGGCCCAATTAGAATATAATAAAGCCCAGCCCAACTCATAAAACCCTAATTCAATCCT
Source organism: Scutellaria barbata (assembly GCA_028654395.1). NCBI lineage: Eukaryota > Viridiplantae > Streptophyta > Magnoliopsida > Lamiales > Lamiaceae > Scutellaria > Scutellaria barbata. Next base: position 17,716,577 of record CM053644.1, on the reverse strand, counting down.
GCATACAAATAAGTAGAGCAACCTAAAACTCTTAATTGAATCAGTGGAAGCGGCGACTGCAGAATTGCGAGAAAATGCAGATCTTCGTAAAAACCCTAACCGGGAAAACCATAACACTCGAGGTCGAATCGAGCGACACCATTGACAATGTCAAGACCAAAATCCAAGACAAGGAAGGTATGGATTGGATTTCTGCTCTCCCAACATTCTACTCTTTTTTTTTTTTTTTCCTTCTTTTTTAAAATTTTTAGTTTCTTAGTTTTGATTTAAATTGGATTTTGTATGTTGTAGGAATTCCACCGGACCAGCAGCGATTGATCTTTGCTGGAAAGCAGTTGGAAGATGGCCGGACTCTCGCTGATTACAATATTCAGAAAGGTGATGAGTTTAGATTAGTTGTGTTCTTCTACTGAGTTTTGAGCTTAAATTATTACTCTTTTCTGGAGTTATTTATATTTATTTAGTTTTGTTCATTTTGTGAAGAGTCAACGCTGCATTTGGTTTTGAGGCTTCGTGGAGGAATTATTGAGCCTTCATTGATGGCTTTGGCTAGGAAGTACAACCAGGACAAGATGATCTGCCGCAAGTAAGAGAATGATTATGTTTTTGCACTATCTGTAAATTAGAATTATTACTTAATTCATGGATTTGTTTGAGCATTTTGAGTTTGTTTTGTGGCTTATAGTGGCTGCTTTCAGCATGAAGCTTTTGTTGTTGAAATACACATGTAGAATTTAGTATCTGCTCATGAATTTCTTGATCTAGTTACCTGTTTCATTGAACTTGGATGTTGTGTTTACATATTTATGTCCTGTGAATTTTATTTTCTTGACCTGATTTGCTGAATATATCCATGACAATTCAAATTAATACAATTTCTTGGGAGAAGGATAGTTTGTGATCAGCTTAGTGAGAACACCTCTATGGTACGAAAGAAAGATTAAAAATGTGATTCAGCTGGGTACCTCACTTTTTTAGTCTAATTTTCCATCCAAATTATGTTTTGAAAGTTGGTTGGATGACTGAATATGTATAATAAAAGTATTGTATTTTCGTTTTAGTACTAGACATAGAAAATAGATTTTCTTGAAATATTTTTCTCCTTTGCATCTTATAGTATGGATTTTCCTGGAGTGTTTAATAGGAGTAGGGAACTGCTATACTTTATATCCATGCAACGTTTGTTTTTCTGTAATTGTTAACCATAAACATAATCTCAAATTGGTCAGTCATTGTATTGTGCTGTTTAATTGTTAAACCTATGTAAAAATGTGTTAAAAGTGAAAGATAAATCATTTTGTCTAACTGGAATGTATAAGTAATTTCCTGCTGTCAATTCATGGTATCAGGACATTTATAATACTTGAGAATTAAAAAACCTAATAACAGGACTTCCAAATCTGTAGAAAGTATCTTTAGAGCTAGTTATAGTGGCTGAGAAAGTTTACCTCACGGAGATTTTTGGTAATATACCCCTGTTGCTTTCCAAAATTTTGTATTTGGAGTCTCAACTTTGAAGCACTTTTGATATGTGCAATCCTGTTGATCCTTTCAGTTAAAATCGTAAGTTGATGTCTGTGGGCATGTGTATTGGCTTTGACACTTAATTAATATGCACATGATTTATTTCAGATGTTATGCGCGCCTCCATCCCCGTGCTGTCAACTGCAGGAAGAAGAAGTGTGGGCATAGCAACCAGGTGAGATTGTTGATTCATTAATCTTCTCTCTATCAATGGCTTGCTTTGTAGTGAGGTGTAATAGATGATCATCCAATTTTTGCTCATGCAGTTGAGGCCAAAAAAGAAGATCAAGTAGACTCTGCACACATTGTTGCATCTTGAGAGACTTTTCATGCACTGCTTTTATGAAATGAATTCTTGCAATTTTTTACTGTTTTATTGGCCTTTGTGGACCAATTATTGTCTTTTTGGTTTAGATTTGGTTATATATGGATATTTACAATATTCGACTATTTTCTAGTTTTAATGAGCTCACAATTAAAATTAAAATGTTTTGTTGATTATATTGTTAATTCTTAATTGATGATAAGTTATAAATTCGAAATGTTATGGTTCTACATTTTCAAATTTGGATCTTCTGCAACACAAACTATGAACTTCTCAAATACTACTAGTCTCCTATGAATTTTGAAGTTATTCAATAAGAAATTGCAAAACTGAGGCTTTTTGAATGTTTTAACATCATTTGTTAATAAAGACCCTCTTAGAAATTAATCACTGCAAAAATAGCTTCAACTTTAATGAAAGCAACTTCAATGGGAAACAGAGTTGTATCTAGTCAAAAATGCTGATCAAGTCTAGACATCTTGTCTAAATTTGTGGATACAGTGATTACTGTCATAGACAATGCACTGCAGTTGTATGGGTGGTGGGTATGGCTGATTCCATAGATCCGATGACGAGTCCTTCAATGTCAACAGGGAGGAGCAGTTTACGCCATTGGCAACCAGTCGAAACTATTTCATGTGGCTGAACTATCATTACAACATTGTCACTTTTAAGCAAAATTCCGACCACACTCACGAAGCTACCTTCTTTGACATATCTGCCACATTCTAATAGTATATCAGCTAAACAAAAAGCATGAGAGAAGAAAGTGAATGATTAAAACTTACCCTTCTTGTAGGCATAGCAAACGGGCTTCATCTGAAACTTTCCTCTCCGTTAACCATTTCCTGAAATCGGAGGACATAACCCTGCATCTTTTAGATGTTTTGATCAATTTACTCTCGACTATCAAAGGAATAACTTTAGAACCAGGACCGGCTTTCACAAGGGCTCTGATGCCGGACTTGATGTCAATTATGTAAAAATCGGTCTGAGTCCCTCTGCCAATAAGAAAAGGTACAGATATACATATGTTAATGATCATCAACGTATGTGTTTTGAAACTTAAACATGTTTTTCTTGTTTTCATCACTATCATCGCATCCTAATGGAAACTATTAGTACTACTCGCATATATATTTAACAATGGCCAAAACAAACTATATCTTTTATCATTGCATTCGATGAAATTTGAAGATCGGAGTAGTTTTGTTCGTCATGAAGAGATTGTTGCCAGCAAAAAAGAATCGAGATATCAAATGTATTTCTTATGAAAACAACTCAAAGTAATCTTGTACTGGCATTAAGAGAAGGAAGAAAAGCCAAAACAAAAACTAAGATTTAAATTTCAAGGGCTTGAGTTAGTTTAGAATATCGAATGTAATTCGCATGTTATGGATACGGAAAGTGAAGCAAAATCAGAGAAGAATCAAAGTCTACATATCTCTGAATATGCTAGTCTCCATAATAAACACACGTCACATGCATTTAAAGCCTTCAAACACGTGTCTTTGTACTCGTACAACATCGTAGATGTATAGACACACAGCGAAACTTTTTTCATGAGAAGATTCCAATGACACATTTCCGCAAGACACCACCTGAGTTTAAACCAACCGCGTTATTACACAGTGCTCATCAATGGAAGTCACTTATGAAACAATGTTATAGAATTCATGTTAAGCGACTTTTTTTTTATGTAAACCTCGCTTTCACTAGCTTAGCTGCTTGGATTGAATTGAAAAAACCGCAATGTTCATTCAATTTAGTTTGATTGTGAAGCATAATAACTCAACTCGGTTATCACATTGGATTTCACACGCTTTACGCCTCCAAGGGTTACCTTGATAGTTCCATCAAGTATCAACAGGCTGTCAACTTATGAAATTCAAACAATAATGTAATAAAACTCTAGTACAATTCACCATAATAGCTACACCCTTCTCCAAAATCAATTGGGCTTCCAAAAAACTATTATGACTGTAATTAACCAGAATCAGCTACTCTCCTCAGTGTAAATATGCACATGAAAACTGTCTCAATAATAAACCAAATTTGGAGTGAACTTCAAAGTAATTTCCAAAGAATTTCTCCATTTTGAACAGATTCTAACAAATAGTACCAAATTCAGGGGATAGCAACTTCAACATAAAGAATTTCTCCTTTTCTATTTCAATCCAAATACTACAATATATTCATCAAATATTAAAGAATGTGCAGAAAATTAGAGGAAATACCCCAAAATAACCAAAAATATTTAAGTTTATACCAAAATGTCCAAAAATATTTAAGACACCCTCAAATCTACCCAAAACACTATAATTTTACCCCAAATTACTCAATAGTACACATAGCAGTCAATGACATCGCGACTTGATGGGATGACGTCTGAAAAATTCTGAAAAAGGTGGAATTTCAATTGTTTACTCACAAGATACATAGTAAACATTTGGCTATTAAATACACGAAATTGGTTCATAAAATTTCACACACAAGAGAACATACTCTATAAAATATTGAAGATGAATGTTTAAAAGTTAAATCAATTCTTATGCAGGTATGTTTTTTTAAAGTATGATTTTGTTTAAATAGTTTGCATTTTCGTGTATGGTGTAATACTAGATAACATTATAATATTCTGTATTTTTTTTAATAAAATTTTCTAATACTTGAATTGAACATAATAATTGAGCTTTACTTCTAGTGTGGGCTACACGAAATTGCAAGGAATTGGGACTTAATTTCGTGTAAGGTTCAATTCTGTCAGATGTAGGGCTACATAAAATAATGGCTATAGAGCTGTAAGACTACATGAAATTGCCTTTATAGACCTACACAAAATTAGGGGTATAGGGCTACACAAAATTTTCAATACAGGACTACACGAATTTAGGTTTGTAGGGCTATATGGCTACACGAAATTTCCTATTTAGGCCTACACGAAATTACTACTATAGGGCTACACAAATTAAGGCGTGTAGGGCTACATGAAATTTCCTGTTTAGGCCTACACGAAATTCGTGTAGCCCTATAGTGGTAATTTCGTGTAAGCTTAAATGAACTTTGAGTTCTTATTTTTCGGGTGACATTTATTAGAACGAAATTAGGCTAAATTTTGTGTAAGATTCAATTCCATTTTCGTGTAGGGTTAGATTATTTGATTGTGTCAGTAATTGATTTGTTCTAATAGTTAGAATATTGAATATAGTTTTCTGTTCTTGAAAGCAAGTATATATTTATTATCATTTGGTATTGTGTTAATGCATTAAGTTCATTAATTAATACATTCAATGTTTTTTTTTTCTGTATATTGTATATTTCAATATAAATATTGAGGAACTATTTATGTTTTTAGGGTTTAAATTGTAATCGTTTCAAATGTAAATTTTATTTATTATCATTAATTTATTGAAAATGATGATTTGATATTTTTCGATTACTTATTTGTTTTTGTCAGATAATATATCCCTATTTGAGTGTTATGTCCGTACTGATTTGGTTTGGGGGTTATTGGGAAGGTTTAGAGTACAAAAATGGGGTTCAAGAGCTACTTCACCTACGGAGATTAACAACATATAGGATTTATTATTTTCAATTCATGGAGTTGTGCGTGTCGATTCGAATTGTTGGGCATATGTGTTCCATTCACTGGTTGACACAAATGGAAGAGTGAGAAATGTGAAAATAAAGAATGATGTAGATTTGAAAAATGTTATGTCTATGATTGATGATGTGCTTGTTGTGTTTGTTACTCTAAAAAGGATTAATGTTGGAGTATCTGCAAGTGTGGAAATAACTCAAAATACGAGTTATGGTATCGGGTCCACAATAATGTTTAATGTTGAAATAACTGCATATGATGAAGATATTAGTCGAGGTGATCAATTTTGTCGTCATTTTTCATATGTTGATCCAAATTCTATGCATTCGAATGTTCCTATTGGAATGCAAAATGATGATGATTTTTTGAAGAAATGAGGTATTCCAAAAGAAAATCAAATGATTAGGAGGGAGGCGTCAACGTCGATAAACGAGCCTTGGGAGTCTTGACCATCATCTACTGGACGTGTTGACTGTGGAGCTGATTGTGGTCTCAATTACATTGACTTAAATATGTCTCCTATAGCCTATGAAGAAAATCAGGTAATAAAGGGGGAAAAACTAGAGGGACCGACTTATCATGATCGATCAAGTATGTTTTCATTAATTGTAAATTGTAGTGTAATTTTGTTTAATCATGTATAGTCTTTTTCAGATTGTCAATATGATGAAAATGAAATCGAAGAAGGTATGGATGTAAACGAAGATTTTGACTTGGACGATGAGGATTTAGAGGTTTTGGATAATGAGCAGCGTGACGTCTTTCAACAATTTAAAGAATACATTTTTCGTAATCCACAAGTAACTACCGACGAAGAGGCTGAAAATGGTGATGTTTTAGAATGTAATTAGATTCGATCGAACACCTCACAGTTATATCCAAGCCCAAATGTTAGACCAGATTGGTTCATTCCCAAGATTCCGTCATTTGACCAGTCCCATTCGTACGAGTTTGGCTATAATGAGATGGATCGTCAAGGATTGCAAAAAAGGTCAACTTTTCATATGAAAAATGATTTGAAGAAGACCGTTGGATTATACCATTTAGAGATTCAGGTAGAATACCGTGTAAATCATTCTGACAAGCACAGATGGGCAGTTGTGTGCAGCTGCAAGTCATTTTGTGGTTTCCTAGTCAATGCATATGAGAAATACGGGCTTTGGAAAATCTCTACAATTGTGATCCCACATACATGTGAGCTTGATTTGAATCGGAGTGCTCCTAGGTAAATTCTATCTACAGTGCTAGGTGAATATTATATTGACACATTCCGTAGAGAGAACTTTAGTATCTATCCGAAGGCCATCATTCAAGAAATGAATCAACGATATGACTTAAATGTCAGTTATTGGGTTGCACTTAGCGCAAAACGTCATGCAACGCGGATTGCTTACGGAGATCCCGCAATGGCATTTTCAATGTTACTATGTTACTTCGAGGCCTTGAAACAAGCTAATCCTGGTACCTACATCGTTCTTGATAAACACGAAAATGGGAAATTCAAATATACATTTTTTGCCCTGGCGACGTTTATTCATGGATTTCAACAATATTGACGACCTGTGATAGTGTGGACAGTTGTCACTTGAAAGGGCAATATAAAGATATCGGTTTTGTGGCAGTTATAAAAGATGACAACGATCAAATTTTCCCACTAACCATAGGGATAAACGATATTGAAAATGATGAGTCTTGAAGTTGGTTTTTAACACATGTGCGTTTGCAACACGTTAGTATTCGTAATGTCATTGGAAAAGTGTTTCCAGGGGCCATTCATGGGTTATGTTGCTACCACTTACAACAACATTTGGCTAAGTATGGATCACACTTAGTTGGAGTTTTCAAGAGAGCGGCCTATTGTTATCATAACATGAAGTTCGAAAGGTATATTTTTGCAAATTTCTAATCAATTCAATTAAGGTTTGACTACAATCTAGTCTAGTATAAAATGTTAGCCTATTTTAATGATTTTAATGTAGATATATAACGAAGTTTGAAGGAACCAATATAAAAGGTGCATTGGATGCGTTACAAAAAGCCAAAGTTGTAAGGTGGGCCCGTGTGAAATGCCCAATGCGAAGATATAACTTCATAACGTCAAATGCTACAAAGACATGAAATTCTCGACTACTTTGGGCCAGAAAACTGTCCATCTGCTCTTTTCTCGAATGTGCTCAATGAATAATTGAAAAATGGTTCTATGAGAGGAGAACAGCGACAGAAGACAAAGATAACACACTCACAAAATCGGTCCATGATAGAGTGCTTGAAGCCATGAAGCTTGGCCGGCACATGCAAGTTGATAAACTCGGTGAAACTAAATATAAGATCACCGATGGGAGCATCAACTATCTTGTAGATCTCAATCAACATTCTTGCACGTGTCAGGTATTCCAAAGTGATTTGACACCCTGTTCCCATGCCTGTTCGGCAATTAGGTTAGCATCTTAACTGCATTTGTACATGAGAAATATTTATTTATAATTGATAGTGTACATGGCTTACACACGTGTTGTCATGTTACAGTTTCTCAAAAGAATCAGTGACTAGGTACATTGCAGATTACTACACCACTAATTTGTTGAAGGGGATGTGGTTTGGTGAAGTCATCCCTGTACCAGAACCAAGTGAATGGATTATGTCGGACGAAGTTTGTCTCGCACCTAATAAGCCAAAACAGGCAAAAAGGCCTTGAGAAAAATGCATCCTGAGAGAGAGCGAACATTTGGGACAGTGCACGTCGAATAAGAATACAGTACACTAGGTGTGAAAGCACTAGCCACAACATATCTACCTGCAGCGAGCCAAATCGGAATGCACATGAGCCCAGTGTGTTCCACGACGCCCAAAAAAATGCTAATCCATCTGTTAGCAAGGTTAGTAGACGGAGAAAAAAAATGTTCTATTTGCGGATCGAAAAGTCATACAAAGAGAAAGTGTCTCTTCTTCCAAAATCTAAATAGTGTAGAAGAAGAATGAAGATGTTATGTTTGTACGTAGTCTGTTATTTTTTATGAATGTCAGAAAATCAGATCATTGTATTTGTAATTGTTGTATTGTCGGCCCTGATGTTTAATAATCATATTCCTAAGCGAGAAATCACAAGTTGTAATTGAAAATTACGAATGGTAGTTTAATTGAATTCGTAAATGTAAATGAAATATTCACTTAAAAAAACTAATGAATTTAAAAGTAATTTATAGTAGAGGGGCGGACGTAGCCAAGTGGATCAAGGCAGTGAAGCCAAATCAAATAAGTCTGCATGGAAATATAAGGACATCAGTTAGCATACAGTTTCTCAAAAAACAACTAAAAAAGGTTAGGCTAATGCATCATTCTCAATAGTGTCTGCGTCGGTGGAATATCGATAAATTATCAGGTCAATCTATCGTCGTACTTTGTAGATACCGACATCCGTACCTGGTGTAGGCCACATTGCGCATAAGCTGCTCTTAACTGCCTTCAAGCGAATATACCACACAAGACGTTGTCATCCTGCCTGTAACATCTCGACTGCTTCGTTGTCGTTATCTCAAGCTCTAAACCTCTCAAATGATAGTGCTCGAGTCAGTCATAATATCTGACATGCAACAACAACGTTGTGAATACTCTACGGATGGGTCGTATCTGCTCGAAGCAGAGTTTGGCCAAATCTTCATCCCACTCATACCGCTTACTATCGAACACGACCAGTTGCATCGTCGGGATATTTATCTTTGCTGCAACCCAGTGTTCTCCATCGAGATTCATCACCAAAAATATCTGCAGAGACAAATTCAAATACATTTCAATTTCATATCTACAACGAGGGAGGTCAACAAAACTACGCGTATTAGTTATATAAAGTTAAATGCTGCACTCACCGATGTAATCTTATCCCATCAAGGCTTCATATTCCTCCATCCTAGTCGTTCACCCGTCACGTATGGAATAAGACGATCTAGGTCCTCGGTAGGGAATTCCTCTAATGTAGAAAATGGAAGAGATCTACGAGATCGATCAGTCCCATTCTTCTTATAAAAGATCTCCTTATATAATTCCTGCATATAATTTGTAGGTCAATATCAAATTGAAAATTGTATATTAGTTTTGTAATATACAACACTTACAAAGAAGAATACGTCGACGATCTGAACACGACCCTTCAATTGCCAATCGACTCGAACACCGGTAAATCTGGGTTTGCTCTGTAGAATGTCAAGATACGCATTGATTGCCTTCAAACAAGTATAAATAATAAGCCGGATTAGTAATATTGAAGGAATAATTGATCGAAAAAATCCCAAAACAATTGAAAGTCCGTACCTCTCAATGCACTTGCTCCAAAAGATCTATGAGCGTCTTGAAGAAGGCTGTTCCTACAGCAAATCCAATACCTATATTACTAATGTAAAAAAATAAATTATATATTAGTAATCGAAACTGGGATATAGCAGCTATGTAGTTTAACAACCAAAATTGACCGTTACGTACTGATCGGCTTCTTCTCCAAGCTCCAGCCACAACATGTCCTCCATGCTGACTTCATTTTTTCGACATTCATTGCGTGTAAATGGAGATCGGATGAGTCTCGAAGGTCCTCGCTGATGAACAAATCTTATACCGGTACTAGTCGAAGCAATGTCCACTTTTGGAAAAGAGCCCTGATCATCGGGCTCTACAGCAACAGTTGCTGTTGGAGAATGTCCATTGGTTCCAGCCGGTGTCGATACGAGCTCATCTGTTGCTGCATAATCAGATGGCTGGCCAAGATTGAAAGGAATCACCAATGGAGGACCGGACCTTGAAGGTCCTTGAGGTATGCATGTGTCAGGATCGGGCGTCAGAATATATCTATCGTACTTGGGGTTTTCTTTAGCCATTTGTCCCAAGCCCTCTCGGCGGGCGGGGCGTAATGGTAAGCACTCGAAGTATCGCCGAAGAAGGCCCTAAGTTGCTCTTGAATCAAAATAGGGATCTATCTCTCCAGACGGTCCGACTCATCCCGTATAAGATCCTTCATGCGATCAAACTGACCACCAACGTATGTCTGCATCGAAGCAAAATGCTTGTCAATCTCACGACTGAAATGCCCAAACGTGTTGTCATATCCTAGTTGAGCATCTCTAGTTGACTGCGGTGGTGCATGTGAGTTATGTGAAGAAATCACTCGAGCGTGTCGGCGGCTAAGTGGTGTAGCAGCAACGGGCTCTTCAAATTGATTGGGTCCAGGTGACCAATATCGGTATGTACCTCAGCTGACTGAATGGAAATAAGTTTCCTGTTGAGCCCTCAGCAAGATAGGAGCATCCCCAAAATCAAATGAGAGGCTAATCGAACGGCACATCAGTGGGCTATTTGGCCGGGTAGACGTATGAGTAAAGGATCTGGACAGCAGTCGTACTCTAGTGGTGTCCGGTCCTGAGGAACCCGACTCAGGACGTGTGGAAGTGGAGGGACCACTACTTCGGGCGTTTCTTCGACTACGTCTCCTAGGCAGTTGAACACCTACGTCCAGGTCCATATCTATAGCCCGAAAGAATGGCTGACACTCCTCCTCAAAATTCGGCACCAATGTCTCAAAGCAATGAACCTAAAATCACAATATTCATGACAAAACATAATAAACAAGATTCCATCCTTTGAACATGGGCTATGTGTAATAGAAAATGCTAATTAGTGTAAATACCTGCTCACGTAAGGCATATGTGACGTCATCTTCCGATCTTATCGTCGACCACTTCAAGCATCGAGACAAGTGGCACGACACATTTAATCATTGACCAGTGAAGGTGCCAGTCACAGAAATAACCTCGTAAGCCCATATCTATATGCCGGATGCAAAATATATTAGTATCATTTTAATAAAAACGTAACAAACACAAAAAAAAATCAACACCAAAATTAGAACTCACCAGTAGGGCGATAGAGAACCCGTAAAAATGATACGTGTACGCCTGACTTTCTTGAGTACGAGGAATAGTATCTGACAGTTTTTCCATATACCGCAACAAGGTTAGATATGAGAACTTACCACATGGAAAGTTCTCTCATCGCTCATCTTGCTTGAGTAAAGTCCAAACCTAAGGATCCACTTGGGTCTTGTTTGCATCAACTCCGAACAAAATACAGTATACTATCAAGATCTTCGTAATCTTGATAGTATCGTCATCGCTTTGGTTAAACTATCCTTCAATGAACTGGGCACGTAGAGCGGTAATAGTGACCTTACTTTCATCAACAAAAAGTCGCTGGAAAATCCCACCTTCTGGTGGATGATGCACTGCTGATGGATTAAAATTGGAGTCGCCAAATCGTAGTCCTGTGACGATAGCAAACTCTCTCCTCAAAAACTGACAAAGTCGATCTCCTATGCGAAACCATTTCTCATGCACGTGCGAATCAGTCCTATGGCGCACCTCATGAGAAATGAGGACATGTAGAAATGCCTTGCACGTCTCTATGTCAGTCGCCCACAACAGAAAATGGCCTAATGATGAAGCCAACATCCGACGGTTACAATCTCTACTCCGAGTCTTCATCTCCTCCCGTAAATCATCTAATATGCTTAACCAATATCCATTGATATATGCCAACCGACCCTGACATCTAGGACGTACTCAAGACCACTCCAACGACAGCTATACTACACATATAAATTAAATTTCAATCTTCAAAACTAATTTCAACAATTTTCAATTCTAATTATATATTAAATAAATTACTACATAGATATTTATAAAAAAAAATTATAACAACAGAGATACACGGAAAAAATATAATTAACCAAAAACAAAGGTACAAAAAAGCAGAGGTTCTAATACAAAAAAAAAATCATTACATAAATATTTACCAAAAAAATTATAAGGTTACACGAAATTTATTTGTTCTAATACACAAAAATCATTATATAAATATTTATAAAAAAATTATTTCACAAATATAATTAACCAAATTCGTGTAAGCCTTTAAATTCTTAAATTCCTATAATGGAGAAACTTCGTGTAGGCCTGAAATCTTCAATTTTTGTGTATGCATAAAATAAAATAGAGGTGTTTCATGTAGGCCTGTAATTTAGTATTTTGTGTAAGCCTACGCTAGACATATTTCGTGTAAGTCTAAATGAAGAGATATTTCATGTAGGGCTAAAATTTGAGATATATCGTGTAAGGTTCAAATTTTTATATTTCGTATAAGATTCAAATTCTGTTATTTCGTATAAGGTTCAAATGAGATATTTCGTGTAAGGTTCAAATCTAAAATATTTCGTGTAAAGTTGCAAATGGGATATTTCATGTAAGGTTCAAATGAGATATTTCGTGTAAGCCTTAAACTGCATATTGCGTGTAAGCTTGAACAACAAGGTAATATTTGTCACGCCCCAATTTCGTAAAAAAATAAATATAGAATTTTCTAAAAACGGGCGTCCAGCAAAACACAACAATCTAACACTTTATATTAAATATAAAATCCAAAATAATGAAGGTTTTTAAAATACACAGATTAATTTACATAAAACGATAGGTTATCAGAAATCAGCAGCGAAATATCAATATACAAGCCACCGGCTTAAACTTTACATTTCCTTCAAAATAAAATAGATCTTAAAATCATCTGAGAACATAGCATAGCATATTTATATACAACAAAAATAATTATAAGCATCTTTCTTCAGCTTCGCCTCTCCTCATCCGGATCTATACATAGAAAAACATGCAAAGGGGGTGAGCGTATAAAATACACTCAGTGGGATCACGTTGTAAAATAGAGGAATTAAGATCATAAACTACAATTAATAATTAATTTCAATCATATCATTTCAAATGCAAACATATCAATTTCATAATCATTCATATCAGTTGTATGTTCAAAAATTTACGGTTCTTAGCCGTCATAGATGTGGTTTTTAGCCACCATAGATACGGTTCTTAGCCGTCATAGATGTGGTTCTTAACCACCATAGATACAGTTCTTAGCCGCCATAGATGTGGTTCTTAGCCACCATAGATGTTCTTAGCCACCATAGATATTTCAAGTAATTCACATATATTCATGCTTATAATATCACATAAACATTTATCATCTTTTCGAACGCATTCATCATATATATATTAAAACATGTCACACTTCCCATCTAATAAAATTCTCCTTCATCATATCATAACATTTCATGCGTTCAGCACATAAACCCAACACATTCCTTATAACATAATAAAATTCGTAAATTAAATATTTTTAAAAGAAATATAAATACCGACTTGGCACTTTTCCCCACCTTAGAGTAGACGATCAAAAGCTGTAGAGTCCAGAGATATCTATGGAGCGAACTCCTGCGTATCGCCTATAATCATAAAAACTTCGACTTAGAATCTAATCGAACTATCATTTATTTAGAAACTAATTTCTTAAAATATAACCCTATTTCATAATGAATTATGCCTAATTTCTTAAAATAGAAAGTCCAAATCGAACTTAATATTTCGGGGTTAATTAGACGTGAATCTAAGGTTAATAAACCTTAGATTTAAAATTAATAACTAAATCGTAAAAATAAAATAAATTAATTAGTATAATATTTTTAGGTCGATATTTTAGTCTCAAAAGCAATCTTGCGAAACATAAGTTTAACTTATAATTCCAAATAAAACTTTGGTTAAAATAATTTATAATAAATAATGCAATAACACTCAATCCACAAAATTGAGCTTAAACTATACATTCTTAATTAATTAGATAAAATTTAGGGCTTTATTCCCAAATTAATTATATAATTAGATTCAATTATCATACATTAATTTATATAGTCTTTGTTTGTTATTTAATTAAAACTTGCCCCATTTATTAAATTCTATTTACTTATAAATATTATCTATAATTCTCATATATTCGAAATTCAAAACGTCATTTTCACGAAGTCAATAATTATGATAAGAGATTCATAATATCTTCAAATTCTAAGGAAACATCTATATCATTTTATTAAATTCAAAGTCCGATATTTATCTACCTAATTATGATTTTTAAAGCATAATTTAATTAACTTACATAATATTTATCGATTAATTAAAACTCGCTTTTCATATATCATATGCTATAATTTAAGATAATATCCATAAGCCCAATATATTCTAAAATCCAAATATGTCATAATCATAATTTAATAATTTATTAGGCAAATAATACATATCATTATCAATTATTCAAGAAAGCTATGTAATTTAAATATTTTCAATGTTCATTGATAATTATACATAAATTAGGTCTTAAGCATAATTTGATTATCTAAATTTTCATTACAAAAAAATTCAGCAATTATAATGCTTAAGTGTTCAATAATTGCAGCAACATTTATCATTGCAAAACTACCCCTAAAAGTCATCAAATTTACTAAACATGCCATCCTAACCTTTCCCCCAATTTCCAGCAACCCCGCCTCCTTTGCTACTGCCCGGAGCTCGCCGCCGCCGACCCTGTCGGCGACTCCCAGTCGCCGGCCACGCACACCACCGACCACGACAGGCCACGACCCACGCGCAGCCGACGCACAGCCCCCCCTACTCGACAACCCAAACACATGCACCCCTGCACTTGGCGCTGCTGCTCACGACGGCGCCTCTCACCTCCTGCCGGCGCGACCCCAACGCCGGCCAACACCACGATCACAGACCCGACTCCGACCACCAACCTACAGACCAAAACACAGCCTTAAACAGATACACGCATAACACGCAGCACACACGCCGCCGCTGCGAGCGGCGACTCGCAAACACCCGACCGACTCGCCGGCGCAACACAGCGTCGGCTACACCCACCCGAATGACGGCGACCAGTGGCGGAGCAGGCAGTCACAGCGAGAGAGAGGGAGAGAGGAAAGTAAAACTCAACAATTTCTCTTCTTCAAAACCATTCCTAAAACTAGCTCAACTAGGTACACAATCCGGCTCGTTTACCTTGCCGGAAAAAAAATCGTCGGCCTTCGGTAGGGGTGATGATTGATGGTGGTTGAAGCTGTAGATAGGAGAAGAGAGGGTTCGAATTTTTGAAGAAGAAACAAGAAATGAAACTTTATCCTATCCCTTTCCACATTTTGAATCATATGACATCTTCTAAAAGAGTTGACTCTTCCTTTTCTTAATTAATTACTTAGCTTAATTAGGTTCAATATCATAATATATATCCTATATTCCTATCTTATGAACTATATATTACTACTATATAACATAATACTATATAACATATATCATATAGTTTTTAAAAAAAAAATTCTAGGTGTTACAATATTTCTTATAGGGTCTAATTTAATTACAGAGCCTAATTCGTGTAAACCTACGCATATGATTCAAGAGCCTAATTCATACAAAACAGTTACAAATAAATTTATGTAAGGCAGAATTCGAACAGTACACAACATCTAAATCCATGTTTCGAAAGCAGTAAATCAAATAGAAAATAAGAACCTATTCACATTCATTCAACATTCAACGAAATCCAACACAAATCAACTACAATGCTATACGAAATATCCAATTCGGTAAACAAATGGAAGAAGAGGAAGAAGAAAACTAATCTCTTTTGAAGAAAGGCCCAAATCCATTACTTCGTGTATGACCTCGGTAGCAATGAAGAGCAAAAAAATTAGGACAATTTCGTGTAGGGTTCAAAAGAGAGAAGAAGAAAGCGGCGCTGAGGGAAAAAGAAGGAGAATGAAAGGGGGAGATTTTAGGGCTCCACGATTATGGAAAAGAAAAGAAAGAAAATTAATGAGCACGTTGACTTTAATGGATCAATTGATGTTGAAAGATGTCGGAAGGTGGTTGATTAAAAAATTGGATAGTTGAGGTATTAATATCTCTAATTGAATAAAATAGATATAATCAAATTGAGTCAAATTCAATTTGAATATAAATAGTAGCAACTATTTAAAAATGAGTAGTTTAGGTTGTTCTCCCCAAAAAATTAACCCTTTTGCCCCCCAAATGGGAAAAACAATCAAAAAGAAAAGAATATGCATAAAAAAAGGATCCCAGAAAAAGCTTAAGCAAAAAGATTGCAGCTTTACCAATACCCACACTGATAATGCCATGTCTCAACAAGAATATTAAAAATTCAAACGAAAAAGTAACATAGATTTTGAGATGCTCAGCTAATTTGAACATACCCTAGTAATCTTGACGATCATGGGTGGCGAGATTGATGTCAGAAGCAGGAAAAGAATGGAGGAAGACCGAAAAGGCGACGTTTCGAGAATTCCAGAGCAAGAAAGTTGCAGCAAGTGTTAGAGATGTAGAGGAGGAGGGTGAAGAAGAGGGCATTGTGAACTACAATGAGGAAGAATGTAGAAACGCATAGCCCTTCCAAGAATACGGCTGAAAGAACATATACCGCCGCCGTCGGAATGGGGCTCCGATGGGTTTCGCAGCGGTGCTGCGTTTAAGTGGTTCTTCATTTCAAATCATATTGTGGTTTTTTTCTTAACTACATTTTCTGTTTTTTCTTTTCACATACAATCCCACTTTTTACATTTTTAGCCTTTTGCAAAAATTAACATACAAAATGAGTATGGGTCGAAGATTTAAAATATCACAAACTCATATAACAAATTATTTTTCTATTGCAATTCAAGAAAATAGACAAAGTTATCTTTTTAATAATAAAAAAAAAATCAATTTTTAATTAAAATTTACATGATATGATCATAAAGATCTTATGATTTTATTCAATGTTTATTCAATTATATTGAAAACACATATTGCGTAAACTCCAAAAAAACAAATGATTTATTTTATATTTATCAAAAAAAAAATTGACAATTCACTAATTTGTCTTAATAAAGTAACATAATTATTATTTTTAATAGAAACTAGTTTCTTATATAAAATGTGGTAATATTAAATTAAAAAGAAAAGTTTGGATGCCGTCATGGAGTTTGAGTAATGAGATTAATAAATAATAGAAAAGGATTTTGACAATCTTATCATCAATGTATTTTAGCATTTTCCTCATAAATCATTATATATAATTTGAATTTGGTTTCTTATAAATCTTGACCTTTTATGGTAAATATTGTCACGTGAATTACATTTCACTAATTTTCTTGTCATATTTAGCCACGTCAACTTTATGAATTGTACATTTTTTTCTATTTAATAATAATCTAAATTGCATAATACAAGAAGCCCAATTGCATTGCAAACGCACCAAAAATGTAAATTTCCTTTCATTGAAACAGAGCAAAAGCTGCAAATTATGTGACAAAATAGAGAAATTAAAATGCAAATATATGAATCATGTTTTTTCTCTCCTCTCAACTTTTCTTATAGCAATTGTAAACAGTCATTCCAAAATAACAGGATATCAAAATCCAGGTTAATTATCACAGCAATAAGAAGAAAGAATCTTGATTATTCAATTCACAAGTCATCTCCCTTCTTATCATCATAGTCGTGAAAAAACTCATACAAACCGTTTCACATAAAAATGACATTGACCATAGTGAATGGATTAACTCGTTTTATTCATCTATATGAACTTTATCTTTGATAAGATGTATTCCCATAATTAAACCTTGAATTGGATCAGCCCCAGAAATCCCACCATTGATAGCCCTGAGTCGGCTGAGTTATCAACTCATCCGAGTCAAGACCCTCCCAATCCTCACTCGAGCCGGTCTCAACCACAGACATTTTCCGCAACTCATTCTCGTCATCCACCGGCGCCACCGCCGCATCACCACCCCTCAGCTTCAGCTTCTGCAACTGAACAACACAACACGACACCAATCAATACTTATAACGAAACGAATCCATGAGACAGTCTCATATAAGTTTGTATGTTGGATTATGTCACTATACCTGAGACAGTAAGGAGTGATTGTCTTTCTTCAAGGACTCGAACTGGGAAGCCAAAGCGTTGTAATCGGACAAGAGAAGAGAGTAGTCTTTCTCGATTTGCTTGGACTTCCAACGAGCTCTTCTGTTCTGAAACCAAATGGCGATTTGTCGAGGCTGCAAACCCAATTCTCTTGCAACCTCGGCTTTCTTTCTGGCCTCCAATTTGGTGTCGGATTCGAACATGACTTCCAGAGATCGAATCTGTTCATCGCTGAATCTTCTCTTCTTCTTGCTGTTTTTCTTTCTCAGCTTAGATAAGCTCTCCACTTCCACTAAATACTCTGCCTCATCAAACATCTTCCCAGATTTCACTCTGCCTCATCAAACACATATATAGATATCCAATTCTAGTGTATTAGCAAGCCTCTCTTTTTATTACAATATTGGTTTCTTATATACTTTGATATGGAGAGGCTGTGGTAACTTGTTCTTTTTTTTTTTTTTTGGAGTTTTGTAAATATATGTCTCGATACTTGGTAGATATCGAAATACGAAAATATAAAATATTAATACATTAAAAGCATTAATATTTTATTATTATAATATACTGCATGGAAATTTTGATACGCTATAAGGAACTACACTATTGTTATTATATGCAATTATTTTTTTTTAAAATATAATTCTTCATATACATGAAGTTCATTGGTTATATTTTGGGATTGTAATTTTAAAAATATTTTTTAAAATAATTAGGAATCACGGATGTCTAATGAAATCATAATTTTCTGAGTCTTCAAATGATAATTTTTATTTTTCAAGCTAGAAATTGGTAATTAACTATATTTCGAGTTCTATATTGATAAAAGTCCGAATATAATTGATACTAAATAGAAGAAAAAAGATTACACACACTTCATCATTTGACAACCGTCCCTTATTAAAGTACTCCCTTTCACAATTTTCTTTATATAAGTTTTTCTTTTTGAATTTTATGTCAATTGGAGAATTAATGAATATTTATTTGGAATTCCATTAAGTGATGTAGAAGGAACTGTATCAAATTTATAAAATGTAGTTGTGATGTAATTACATGCAATCAAGATGGATTTAGGGGATCTCCACTTCGAACTACTGTAAGTGTTATTTTTAATGTGATTTTTTAATTATATTTTTCATTTATATCATTAATTAATTAATATAATCAGCTTCATAAAAATTGTCTATTTATGAACAAAATTTAACCCCAATCTACTTTAGTTTATTCCCTTGGAACAAATTCTGGATCTGTCTCTGATATGCAACAATATCATCATTTTTTCTTGATTTCTTAATAATTTTTTATAAGTAATGTTATCTAACCCCAAATTAGTCTATGTTTGAGTTATTGTCATTGATTGACTCTAATAATACTTTTCATAAGAAAAAGGAGGATGGGAATTGGTCATGTACATACTATATTAATAATGTCCAAATTCACTCCAAGATTAATAAATGTGAAGCTAATTAATATACCTCAAATTAACTTAGAAAGTGTTTGCACTGCATGCAATAGGTTAGGGACTAGATAGATGGCCATCGTGGCAGTAATCATTTTAATGTTCTCGTCTAATTAAAACATGTCCTTATTTTATTTCATTGTATTAATACCAGAAGTTGATTCAATCTTCAAATCGAATCATTCATCTACACATCCCATAATTTTAAGGCATCAATTTAAAGGTATTAGATGAGGTATAATAGCTCTTTAAATAACAAATCAAATAATATTAGTTTTTCTACCACAATATTGAGTTTTATTACGTTTCCACCACAATTTGGATGAAAAGTTTGAAATAACAAATGCACTCACATGAGTATAATGTAAAATTGTTAATTGATGTGATGAGAGATATTATTTATGTCTTATCAACAATTATAAAATTATCATATTTTTATATTTATAGTAGAAATATATATATATATATATATATATATATATATATATATATCATCCATTATGGAAAAATAATAATTCACTGTCTTAAAAAAGGGTCACCTTCGAAAAGAGAAGAGAAGAAGAGTATGAGAAATTGAAAAGGGGTCACATTCGAAATAGTAATAAAAAAAGGCGTAGGGAACAAGGGTTTTGTCATGTGTCACACATCAACAAATGAGAAATAGGCAGCATGGCCTAGTCAAAGCCCCCTAAAATCTAAGATTGGTTTAGGACAATGACGTGGCAATAACTGGTGGTGCAGGTTTGGACCAGCTGCATTGAATAATCACCCTGTCAATATCCAGGTGGGCCACCCTTTGTCAACTCTTTTCATCTCTTCTTCTTTTCCTCTCCACGGACGCCACTTGTAGTTGTTGTCTCATTCCATTTTTTTCATTAATAACAATAATAATAAGATAATAATGGGCCATTATAAGAATACTTTCTTTTTACTAAAAACTTTAGTGATATTCAAGTTAAACAAAGCTTACTACTTGTTTGGAGTGTTGGGAGATTAGGAAATTCTTGGTATTGAATCAAACTTTTAGGACTTTTGGAGATATCCAAGACAAAATTCCCTGAATCGGTTGAGTTTCTTTCAAGATACGAGTGTAATATAACGATTGAGTTTAAAGATCAATTTTTTTTTTTTCCAATTTAAAACATCACAAATATTTATTTGATACACGAAGATTCGGAACCACTTTTCACACATCCTTATACTTTCCCACATGTCTAGGTGTTCGCTCCCAACCTTCTCTCATAAGTTTGTGTTTTGACAAATGTATTTTATCTTTTAATTATATTAGTTGTATCTTTACACTTTTTTAATTATGTTAGTTATATATTTTAGTCATGTTAATTGTATTTATACATTATCTTAGACGGATATGTAATACTTTTTTTTTAAACTTTTGTGTTTATTAACCGAACTTTTATGTTATAATAATATAACATTTGTGTTGATACATAAATATAACTAATATCATATAATAATATATATGTACAAATTGTGTCGAATTTTTTTTAACGTTACAATATTATATAAAGATTATGATGTTTATATATAAAAAACATACTAATATAACATAAAAGTCAGTGCATGAATAAAAAAAATATAAATATACAGGATGCGGATTCAAGTCGACCCAACTGCACCGTATAATCGGTGCACACAAGTGTTACTCTTAAAATAAATATTCATTCAAGCAAAATATAAAAATAAAAATAATATTGATAATAATAATAATAATAATAATAATAACAACAACAACAACAACAATGATACTAATAAACATTTTATGTAAGTGATAAAGGTCTAAATTACCACAATTGATATAATAAATAACTTTTTCTACCACAATTGATATAACATATACTTTTTCTATCACAAAGTATACATTTGACTTAATTTGGGGCCCACTGATTGAAAGAAATTGACAAAGCTGAGTTCGAGTCAGAATTGTCGGCCCCACCAACCTTTATTTTGTCAATTAAGTGAGTGAAATTGTTTAGCCTTTAGTATCACATTTACTGCCCTAATTTTTACTATTGTAGTGTACCCCCATTGTTTGGCTTTCAAAATTTGTTTGTTTTTGTTCCTCCCTCACAGTAAATGAGAATTGTTTAACCAGCCATTGTAAACGGGAATTCTTCAAAATTTTATGAATTTTGCCAGCCATTGTACGATGGATGATGAAGTTAGTAAACGACAATTTTTTCCCAAGATTTTTTTTCCCAAATTTCTGCAATCTATTCATGAAATTACGATTGCAATAGTGTTTTATATTTCTGCAATTTTTGTGATGAATTAGGGCTATAATGGTGTTTTATATTTCTACAATTTTTGTGATGAATTAGGGTTGCAAGTGTATAAATGAATGTGTTGCTATTTGTATAGTAAACGGCAATCATGGAATATATATATTCATCGTGTTAGGGTTAAACTATAGTTTAAGGGGTAGAAGGCTGAAATTAGATATTTAAAGGGGTAAACGACAATATTTAGGCGTTAAACGATAATTAACCAAAATTACCGTTTAACGCCTAAAATTGCCGTTTACCCCTAAAACTACGAAATTAGGTGCAAAATTATGGTTTCAGGGGTAAACGACAATTTTTAGGCGTTAAACGACAATTAACCAAAATTGCCGTTTAACGCCTAAAATTGCTGTTTACTCCTGAAACGGCAATTTTCTGCCTAATTTTGCCGTTTTAGGGGTAAACGGTAATTTTAGGCGTTAAACGACAATTATTGTAAAATTGTCGTTTACCCCTCAATTTTTTTTAAATTGTCGTTTACCCCTCAATTTGATTTTCAAACATATTTTTCCACATTGTAGGGTTAAAGGACAATTTCGGCATAATTATCTTATAAATTGATTAAGTAAACGACAATATCTACCAACAATATGCACAACTATAAAAACATAATTTACTGAATAATTGTGAGGGAAAAAATATTACCTACAATCTCTTCACTTCACGGTAATTTCTTTTTACAAACTCAAGAGAATTACACTTATATGTGGAAATGAAAAATGAAAGCAATTCAAATTACCATGCATTATTGTGATTAAAAAGATCAAAAAAATATATATTATTTACAAGTCGTTTCAGCAATGATGCACAAATGCAAATCATCAATCAAACATGGTCCACATCTACTATTCACATCACTACAAGTCAAAAAAAGTGATAAAAAACAACTCAAGTTATAATTTTATAGTAGAAAAAATTCATCTTATATCAATTGTGGTAGAAAAGGGTTGCCACTATATAAATTGTGGTATATTGAGCCCTGGATCCTTTTATTTAATGTTATTTAACTTACACCAAACTTGACAAGTTTCTAACCCTTTTATTTAATGTTATTTAACTTACACTAAACTTGACAAGTTTCTAAATAATAGTCAGGAAATAATTGTACTTTACGACAACATAATATCGCAATTGTTATTATAAATTGATAGCAAATAGTTACAAAACAATAAAAAATAATAAAAAATGCCTATTTGCAATAACATGTTGTGGTCTTTAATGTAGCGAAAACAATATTTTCGGAAGAAATTATTTGTGAGAAGATTTTGAGATAATAATTTATTTACAAAATGTAATCACAAACGTTTTTACAACCACTGCCACATTTTTTCTGACAACATTTTAATATCACTAATAAGATATATTAACATTTTTTTAGTAGTGTTTCTTATAAAAAAATTAAAATGAAGCCTTATTTAATTTGCATCATATGAGTGACCCCTTAAAACATGAATTGATTTGATCACCACTGAAATCGAATCTTAAAAATGAAAGAAATGTGGACTTTATAGTAAAATTAGATTAGATAGACATAAACTTAGCAATTGTAATTGTTAAGTTAATTTTTTCATTTAATTATTGTGTTTAAGAAAAAAGAAACTGGTGAATACTGAATAGGGCACCACTAATGAAGAGTGAACCGTTGTACCTTTGGTTTTCATTAGGAAGATGAACATAAATTGAAGAAATTAACCCATATGTCACATGTATTACATAATAGTGCATAGAGGAAAAAGTAAATAAATAAATAAATAAATATGCAAGCAGATTAGAAGTTGGTAATGGGTCATAATCTATATATCTATATATTAAACTATGATAGATTAACGTAATACTACTTGTCAGTCCAACTTTTGTGTATAATTTCAATGATTTAGATTCCTATGTTAATTTAATACCAATATGTCAAATTAAACAACATATAAATTTTATTTATTTATTTATTGTGGAGAATTCGGATTTCGTTATCCAATAAATACCAAGCAAGTGGATGGTTCTGAAAACACAGAATCTGCAACAACTCTTAAATATTATTTTCTTTAGGTCTATTTTTCATAAAAGTATTGTTGTATTCATCATCCAAATTCTCAAACCATATCTAATTACCTAAAGAAACGGAAAATTATGAGCTATAGACATGTGGATTAATTGGCACATTTTCCCTTGTTTTAATCTTTTATTATTGGAATTGGATTTACTTGTCTATCAAATCATTTAGGATCCATTTGAATAGATGGATTTGAGCAAATGATTTGAAAACTTTCGTTGTAAGTTCATCGCTAGTATTTGCATGGATGCAAATTTGAAATTCATTACTTTTATTTTAAACTATTTTTGAAGCAAAATGAGTGGAAATTTCAAATCCACTATAAATTGAGCGGATTTAAAATCCATTCATTTCAAATTAGAAATTTCAGATCACTCTATTCAAATGAAGTTTAAATCTATTATTCATGTTTTATGAATTTAACTTCACGACACATGTCAACTTATAATCAATAATTATAAAATTTAGATAAATTTGTGAAAATCAGTTTAGATTATCCTACATATGGAATTATATTTGTAGGACAAGTCTAATAAATTTTTATGCAATTCAATATATATATATATATATATATATATATATATATGATTAATGATATTTTTTGGATCAAATTCAATGCCAGTTTAAAAAAATTTATATCGTAAACTATATATCTTTAAAAATTGAAAAGAATCCCATCATTCATATTGCATAGGAAAGCCAACGCACGAGAAATGTTTTTCAATTTTTGCCCCAAAAATGTTATTGATAAACTTCAAATCAGTTGGTTTATATATTTATACATTGACTTAAACATTGATAAAAATATAATTTATTGATAAATTAAAACAACTTCTAGCTAGTAAATAATTGATATGTCGATTAATTAAAGTTCCTCTTAATTAATAAAATGTTTAGAATATTAATATTAAATTTGTATGACTTCAAATTAATAATCACAAAAATTTATGAAAGTATTTCATAAATGTAATTCCATCACCATGTATGTTGTTGAATAGGTACCGTACAAAATTAGGGCCCTTTTCTTATTTTCATGAATGGTTTGGGCCCTCTCAACTTGGGCCAATAGTTCGATTTGAACATGTCTATATACGATTCCCACAATTAGAAGTTTGATAGTATAAAATTGCTTAATTCATATATATATTAAATTTGAATTTTTTGAGACAGTAAAATTTCTAGTAATTTGTCAGGCCAGAAAGATATAGGAAGGAAGAAAAAAAAAGTGAAATGTCTGACAAATCTGTCTTATGGATTTAATTTGATGTATTGAGTTAATCGACAATCCACAATTCAAAATGAAAGTGTTTTATAAGAATATATTTGGTTATTATTAATGAGACTTTCTTATATGAATTCTTTATTTTTTATTTTTTGAAGAAAGAAGAAGCAGGGAAAATGGATTAACATACTCCTTCAAGATAACAAAGTACATTTTTTCTAGTACTCAAGATAACAAAATAACAAACTAGCTTTTTTACTCATTTTTTTTAATAAAATAAAAATACCCTATGGTTCACATGAGAAACAGTTAACGTTAAATTTGGCAATTATATCGTACATCACCTAAAATTTGATTATTATGTCGACATGTAATCTCTAAAATCAAATATTACATCGTGTAACGTCTAATGACCAACAATTATATCGTGCAATATATTATATTGTGCAACACCTAAAATTAAGGAATATGTCGCGTGACATCTAATTTTATAAAAGATAAAAAAAATCTCCATTTTTTAAAAATGGATGAAAAAGAAAATTTGTTACATTATAAGGTAGAAAATATATATGTTTCATACCCTAAAACGAGAGTATTTAAAATATTCACGAAAGAAAGCAAGCAAGCATATAAAACAAAATTGGCCCAAAAAAAGGGTTGTCATAAAGTAGTGTTTTTCTACAATAATCAGTTTTTCCTCATCTTTGTACGTTATTTGTCAGAATGTCCTATCCCTCCTTTACCATTTCATAATTTATTTTGGCATGATGAAAATGGCAATTCAACTAAATAAAATAAAATAAATTAATAATTCACAAACACTATTTCTTTATGGAATGGATTTTCATGAATAAATGCAATGGCATAAATTAGATTTGATAGCTTATTGCATGTATTTTCATTTATTTTCATTTTACCAAATACAAAAATACAAGTTGTATTTCATTGAGAAACTCTTTGTTTGGGAAGAATAGAGCATTGGTATTGAGCTAGAATAATAAAAAAAAAAAAAAAATTTCATGTCGAGACTGCAAGTTTTCAAGAAATTAAGGTTAAAATTCATGTTTGTTTTGAAATTCATGTTTGGGAAGAATAGTTGGGGATTTGATATCTAAAATTCATGTTTGTTTCGAATCTCAAATTTAAAATTTATATCCACAAAAAAATCATTACCTAAAAATATACATATATCAATAATTACTAACAACAACACGAAATTGAAATAACTACATTAATAATTGTTAACAATATTTTTCATAATAAAATATTATAACCATTGAGTTTCTCCAACATTAATTTGACATATTTCATTATAATAGAAAAATAAACATAATTATTAAGTTTTCATTTACTTAGCCTACTTTAAATATGGCCCAAACAACCCTAAACTAAAACTTTTAAGTATTAGTTGAGTGGCTAAAATACCACATATTACTTTTCTACTACAAAAGATAATTTAATTACTTTTCCTTCACAAACTAAGTTAATTGACAAAATTATCCTTTTAATAAAAATAAAAAGTCATTTTTTGTTGTTGGAATTTACACGATATAAACATATCATGTAAACTCTGACGGTCAGTTAATTACTTTTTTTCTTTTGTTAGTAGAAAATTTTTATTCATTTTCGTGATTTGTAATAAAAAAATAACAAAATTGATAAAAAAAAAATCATTTCAGTATTGATTTTATGATATTTTAGGGTATTTCACCACCAAAATATACCTAATATTTATTCCCAAGTCAATCTCTCAACTTAATTTTGTATGTATTTTGCAGATTAATTGACACTAGTGTGTTGTAACTTTCTCTAGTTATTTATTTATTTATGATTATTAAAAATAATAAATTTGAAAAAATATATATACATAATAGTGATGATGCACAAATTTCAAAGCATATATGTTGGGCGTTGAAATCGGGGAGCAGTGTCTGTGTATCGTCCTCTTCATTTGTCAATATAAGCCCGTACACACACACCCACGTGGGTTTCTGTGTGTGTGTTTTCAAAACGGAATCTTATTTGTGTGCATTGACACGTGCATTTTTTAAAATTTAATTAGTTTTTTACTACTCATTTTAAAAATGCACGTATTTTGAATCAGGAGAATTATTTAACAGTTATTTCCACAAGTACTAAAAAAAGAAAAAAAAAACATAGTTAAAAATGATAAGTGTAAGCTTGTGCGCATATTATGATGTGTATTTGATAGGAAAAACTTGTGTGCGCGTAGTATATTTCTACTTATAATCATTTTGTTTTCAAATATCAAGACGTTTATGTTTTGTATCTATTTCTATTTTATTGAGTTGAGTTGTTCACTTGTAGTAGATGAAACGGGTTTGAGTTGGAAGAAAACACAGAATGAACATGATTTAATCAAATTCATAAATACATCATTTGGCTAAGTACAAGTAAAGACCGAAAATTCGAGATTTTGATTTGAAGCTCAAAATATAAGGTCCAAAATTTATTTTGCAATGGTGTAAGCCATTGGAATCTAGAGAAGGAAGTGAGATTTTCATCCCCAGAAAAAATTAATTCATAGAATTGAAATTAATTGTAGCATTGTGATATCACTTTGATTAGTGGTCCACAAGTTATAAGTGTTGCATTTACCCTCTGGCATGGGGCATCGCAACGTGCTATACTATAAATCTTTAGCTCAACACCTTTTTCAAAATCACTAATTTCCTTCATTTTTCAGAATCAATAATCCTATTAAGTATATCTATATTAAATAAAAGAAAACTGTAATTTTATGAATTGAATGTGACACAACGAATAGTAATTGAGTTAAATCAATTAATTAAATTGGATCAGTTCACTTGAATTGATCTGTGTACTACTCCACGGGGGTATTAATAATAATAAGAATAAGAATATCAAAGTTAAGAGTTACTACACAGTGAAACTAGAATAAAATAGATATAGTTAATTAATGTAGCTAGTACTATATGACACTACTCTACTGTCCAGCTACATAAGTGATACATTCCATGCAATTAAGTATTAGTTGAGTTGTCTTGACTCTTGAAGTAGATTATCTGTAATAATGCTAGCTTGTTAAATTTGTGACTCACATCGAATCCTTCATTTCTACAAATTTATAATTTTTTGATGGCACAAAGTAAAATCACGACTGAATCTCATGATATTGCCAAAATCATGCGTAAAATCGTTGATTTTATGATTTTATAAATAATCTATTTTTTTTTAAAATAATGTACTCATTAAATTACCAACATGGTCGAAACATTTATTATTATATATGGTTGAAACGAAGTGCTTATATTTATTATTATTATTATTAAAAAATGTACTAATTAGGGATTAATTGGACGAAATACATGGTAGAAACACATCAAATTACCAACAATTAAACCACTAGACCACTTATATATCGTCTTAGGTAATTAAAAAAATACTTATATTTATTATATATGTAAGTTAAAGATTCAAAATTATTGTTTTGTGCATTGTTAAAATTAGAACTTAATTATAATAAAAAAATTTCCATATTCTGAATTCCAATTATCCTCATTTGAAATTTAATCATGTAGTTAAAAACTATAAAATTATTATTTTACTTTTCATAATAAAATTTAAACTATTTTAAATTTACTTAAATATTAAAGTTCGAAATACTTATACACTTTTAATCATCACAAGATAATGTTTATATATATATATATATATATATATATATATATATATATATATAATCTTAGTTATATAGGTAAAACATTACGATCTTACAATCCAATTTTATGAACTGTCCAATTAATAATCTTAGTTAAAATTTTGATTTTAATGACATGTAAATTTAAAAGAAAATAATTCTTTAAAAATATGTTACATGTTAATAATCATTTAGATTTAGACACAAATTGAGCCGCATGGAATTTCCCAAAATATGTAGGACAACTTACGCACATAAGGGCAAATTATAGTAGCCTACTAAAATTACTAAATATTGATAAACTCGTTATGGATAGTACTATGCATCAAATGAGTAGAGAGAGACTAAAGACACCCCACACACTTTTAAAGACATCTTATTCATGGATAAATGGTGTAGCATGTAGACAAAATAAATGGAATGTCCTTAGAAGTGTGTGTAGTGCCTTTAGTCCCTGCCAATGAGTAATAGTTATGTGCAATGTTATGAAAATTTTATTTAATTTTTTTTTTCTTGTAAGGAAAAGCAGTCTACATTTACAACACATTGACTAGAGTAGCTATATATGAGGGTAATAAATATTTGGAATCTTATTTTGTGAAGACTAACTCATTAAAGACTTCTTTTTATCTCATCCAGCATATCAACTTTGAGTAGGATTTCTGTAACAATGTTGAATTTAAGTTTGTGATATGAGACAATGATATACAATTTATAATTCATGATAATTAATATATGAATGTACGATTGTGGATAGTGAGGCTCCACCCCATAAATATATATTTGTAAGATCATTTCATATAAATTCTTATGACAAATATAAGTTTTCTTTATCATTTTAGATGGAATTATCAAATACCTCTATTACAAATATACTCCATTTTAAAATAACTGTTGATTTTTTTACAAAATAGAATTTCTTTTTCCAATTTATTGGTCGTTTTTAATTACCAAAATGAGTTAATAATCTTTATCCAACCTAAATTTTTTTTATTTAGTAAAAAAATATTTAGTGGTATACATTAACTATGCCAATAAAATGTAGAATAATACAATATATATTCACATTAATATAGAATAATATTAAATGTTTCATAATCTCTATTAAACACCTTAAAACAACAGTTTCTTTAAAATTGTATGAGTATTGTTGAAAGAACATGTTTCAAACTCTTTAATTAAGATGATGATAGGTGTTATCTCTTTCTATCAATTATGTTAACCTATCTATCATGAACATATTAATAAGTGTCCACTATTGATGTGTTATATATCTAATATATATATATATATATATATTAATTTCAGATATCATAATTTTTAGGGGTAAATTCATTATACATTATCATTGGATATACTAAAAGTTTTCTCTATATTTTCCCTCGTTTTCTATTAGAAAATTATTTTTATAAAAAAAAAAAAGGAAGAAAGAAAACGTGTCCTTAAATATTGGTAAGGATATTAACAAAACTAAATAAAGGGTAAATAAGTGAAAAAAAATAAGTGAAAAAAATAAGTAGAAGTTTAGAGAGAGAGAGAGAGCTAATGTGTCGGTCGTGTTGGCCATTGCAAAAAGGAGACGCGCCTAAGGAGGGTCCCACCCCCTTACTTTTTGTAATTTATTAGTAGCATAAATAAATAAAATAACAAAATTCCAAACATAAATAAATATAAATAAATAGTAATGATAATAATAAATGCAATTTGTGATATGGGGCAGCTCAATAACTCAACTACTCCTCTGACCCAACCTGTATGGCCTCTTTAAAGATTTGCTGATACCCACTTTTATCTCTTTTTCCCCCCACCTATATTCATCATTACTCAATCACTCTTCTTAAATCCATTATTTTTCTTATTATTTTACCTACTTAATTACTCCTATTTCTACCCTTTGCTTTCATAATTTTGAATATACCAATTCACTTTTTCAATCGATAACATTTTTTTTTCAGCATTATTTAGCTACATATTAGGGTTTATGTTTAGGGTGATGATGTGATATATAGTGAATGATTAGTTATACATATATATCATATATTAAAATCATTTTTGGTACTCTAACTATATATGGTGTCTTCCGATTTTGATCGGTAATTATCACGATTTTTAATTTAGTCTCATTATTTAAGAATCTTTCCAAATTTACTCAGAAATTTTGAATTTTGTCGGAAAATACCTTATGTCAAATTCTTATTAGGATTTTATTTTGACATCCCATCATTAAGAATTTGATACATAATATTTTTCGATGAAATACGTCAAAATTGGACTGAAATCAAATAAATTCGTAAAATGTGGGACTAAATTAAAAATATCAAAATCAGAAGACTTCATAGTTATGAGATTAAAAATAATGTGGAACCACCATTTATGTAATATGCTTAATTTATCTCCTTTTTCTTCTCCTTGTCAAAGTCTTGGTCTCCTCACACTATGTATATATGCATATATGAGAGAGGGAGAGAGAGAGAATAGTGCATGGTGGTGGTGGTCATTTCTGGAAGTCCAGCTAGTAGGGTCAGGGTTTTGTCTTTTTACATTGGTTTTTCAACCCTTTTCTTCCTTGTTATAAACTTCTCTAACAAATCATTCTCTTCAATTCACCTCCCTCTCTCTCTCTCTCTCCCTCCCTTGAAAGAAGGCGCAAGTTTTGGGGGATAAAGAGGCCAGAAAGTGAGATAGAGACATACACATATATACACACACAATTACACAATCATCATATCATACATATATGTATGCATATAATTAGTGAAGAAATACAAGTGAAGCACTCGTATGGTGATAGAAGATGAGGAAAAAAAGGGAGCTTAGTTTTTGAGGGGAATGTTGTTTGGCTCGAGGACTAACATATTTCGATCGATCAAATATATATATATATATAGATCTATTAGTTTAGTCGTCGGACCAGGCTTCATTCCCCCCAATTATTTGCTCTCACTCCATCTTCAATTTAGATCTGTCTCAGATCTACCTTCTTATGTGAGTCTTAATCCTCTATTTTATTTTATTTCCATTTTTTCTCTCGTTTTTTTGGTGATGATTTCCCACTTTTTGGAAGTGGTTCAATATGCATAGTATCTGCAGATTGGTGTAATGATTAGAGGATCTTGACTTTGAGTTTCAACTTGTTTTTTTCTTGCTTATTACAAATTAGATTTTCATCATTACTCTTTTTACATTCTGTTTTCTCGCAGGTTATGATGGTGTTTTGTGTCAGACCATTCTCCTTTTCTCTTCTTCTTTTTTCCTTTGTCTAAATGGGGCAAAGTTCATATGGTTTCTCAAGATTGATTCAACTCATTTCTCATCTATTTCTTTCTTTTTTATTCAGATCTGCCCTTTTAAGCTTCATTTCAAAATAAGATTCCTCATTCTTTATGCTTCAATATTCATTATATGGATTCTCTTTGTTGGTCAAACCCTAATACATTGTCCAAAGCTAGCAGCTGAAACTATTTCTGAAGGTTTTAGACAAACGTTGGTGTTACAAATCATAAATAATTATATCAAGTATTTAATTAACTTGGTTGTCTGAGGCAAATAAGGAATCGAAGTGCATATTATTAATTACTTTGACACTCGGTTATATATACAAGTGATACTTTTCACTGATTTAAAGACCATAATTAGCTTAGCTAGGAACAACGCGTTTAATCAAATTAATGACCATAATTTTTTTTTCACTCCATTAATGTTTTCTGCTACTGTATTTATGATTCATGTGTTGTATGCAATTTCAAATACTCAATCACATCCTTAAAGAATCAATATTTAGTTGTAAGAGAATTAGTATTGTGTTAGCTGCTACGATTGACCCATCGAAATCTTCTACATATGAAATATCTAATGGAACACACACTGAAATAGAGAATCTCGTTTACCTATCAATGAGGGTTTGGAAAAATGTGATTAGTTTGTGATGCATTGCTCTCATCAAATTAGGTAATTGTGTTTTTTTCTTTGATTTGCAAACTCTGATATTGGATTCCACATGCAGCATGTGA
Organism: Scutellaria barbata; assembly: GCA_028654395.1. NCBI lineage: Eukaryota > Viridiplantae > Streptophyta > Magnoliopsida > Lamiales > Lamiaceae > Scutellaria > Scutellaria barbata. The sequence continues at coordinate 17,683,558 of CM053644.1, read as the reverse complement.
TTGCATATAAAAATGGCCTTAACTAATTAAATAAAGGTTAATTTATGTATTGATTTTGTTTATGGAAATTCTGTTACCAGTTTTGTTTTGGATTATATATATATTTTTTATTATTTATAGATTGAAATGTGAGCAGGTTAATTAATTACCGCATGCATAAACACAAAATTTTGCCTCTCATCCAATTAAATTACTTTTAATAATTAAAATCCTAGTATATATACAATGCAGTACATGCCCCCCCTTTTTTTTTTCTTTCTTCTTTTTGGGTTTGTTAAATCTGATAAGCTGGTCTTAAAATTGATGAACATATGTTAAATGCATGTGCGAAATGGCTAATGTAATGTGGTGTCCAATGTCAATAACATTTATTTCCTTCAAAGTATTGTATAAAAGTATCTGTTTTCATGACACTCTTGACACAATGTACAATTATAATCTTAATACTCATTGACAACTTATGTGAGTAAATTCTTTTATGATTTCATGAATTTAATTTCATGAAATGTGTTAAATCTAAAATTTATATATTGAGTAATTTTTTTTTTTTTTTTTTTTGCGGTTGTAGGAATTTAATTTATGAAACATGTCAATCGATAATTCATAATCTATAAAATATATATTGACTAATAAAAGTGAATTTTTATTATAAATAGTGAGACTTGTTTCACAAAATTCTATGCGTAAAATAATATTGAATAAGTTTTTATAACAAATTGTTGTGATTAGAGTCGAGGGTAGCTATGCTCAAAATAAATTGTTGAAGTAATTAATGGACAGTAGAGAGAATATATAATTTCGTGATTTCAATGTTAAAAAATGGAAATAATGAACCCATAATATATTTATTTATTGAGAATATACAGATATATATACACTTTGAAGAGTAAATTCTATAACCCAATAAACGTACTAATAGTAATGGTTAATCCTTTAATCTAAACGACAAATTAAATAATCTCGTGACTGCTTAGAGAAAAGGACAAACTAATACGGAGAGTTGTGTCCTGATTTTCTTCTTGACAAGATGTATGTCTTTCCAATCCAACCATACACACATATATCAACAAATTATACTAAATGTCACCTAGCAAAATATTTTTGTACTAAAAAGTCCAACAACATTAATTATATTAAAAAATGTCATTTAAGGTATGATCATAAATTTTAGTCCATTCGTTTCACAAAAATATCTATTTGAAAAATTAATTTAGCCCACAAATTTCCTTTTATATCATTGCTTTTATATATATATATATATATATATATATATATATATATATATATATATATATTAATGATTACAGAAAAGACCACCAAACATTTATATATTCTTACATAAGTTTCAAACATTAATGAGGATATCTTAGAGAAATTTCACTCTATAAATGGAGAAAGTAACTATTGTTGACTTTTTTGGCAAATTTATCCGTCCTACATCGAAACTTTATTCCCTTATAAATAAAACCTTCCCATTTATCTTAAATCTATAAATATGAGTAATTTGTCCTTCAATGTCTTCCATAATTTGCCCTCCAACATCAGGGGGCATCGACTTCCTCGTCCACGTGAACAAGAATTCCAATGTCTAATATGAAGTTGGCGGTAAAAATATTTGACGGTACTGGCCATTTCGATATGTGGCAAGGTGAGGTCATGGATTCTCTTTTTCCAACAACGCCTTGACATTGCCATTGAGAAAAAGAAACCAGATAATGTAGATGATAAGGATTAGAATACCATGAATCGGCTGGCGTGCGGAATAATTCGATCGTGCCTGTTCAGGGAGCAGAAGTATGCTGTCAAAAAACGAAACTTCTACACACAAATTATGAAAGGCATTGGAGGACAAATTTCTGAAGAAAAGCGATCAGAATAAGCTTCTTATGAAGAAAAGGTTGTTTCGATTTGATTACCGATCAGGTGCTACTATGAATGAACATATTACTCTGTTCAATTAATTAGTAGCAGACTTGTTAAATTTGGATGTAAAATTTGAAGATGGGGATTTAGCCTTGATGTTGTTATCATCTCTTCCCAATAAATTTGAACATTTGAAAACTACGTTACTTCATGGGAAGGAGAATGTGTCTTTAGATGCCGTATGTTCTGCGTTGTATAGTCATGAATTAAGAAAGCAGGATAAAATGACAAACAAAACAGTTGCAGCAGATGAAGCATTAGTGGTGAGAGGTCGCCAGCAGGGCAAATCAAATGGGAGAAGAGGAAGGTCAAAAAGCAGAGTTGCCAAAGATGAGTGTGTTTTCTGTCACGAGAAAGGACACTGGAAGAAAGACTGTCCAAAGTTGAAAAAGAAAGAGAAAGCTGCGCAAAATGCAAATATTGCAGAATGTAAAAGTGATGTAGAAACGGATTTCTCTTTGATAGTTTCACCCTCAACATCTCATCCAGATGAGTGGATTTTGGATTCAGGTTGCACCTATCATATATCTCCCATGCGGGAGTGGTTCTTCGATTTTGAAGAATTTAATTGTAGAGTTGTTTACATGGGAGATGATAATCCATGTAAAACAGCTGAGATAGGTTCAATCAAGTTACGGAATCATGACGGATCCACCAGAATTTTGAAAGATGTTCGGTACGTGCCGAAGTTGAAGAAGAATCTCATCTCTTTGGGGACCTTGGAGTCAAAAGGCTTAGTTGTGACGATGCGAGATGGAACTCTTAAAGCAACTTCGGGAGCACTTGTGATGTTGAAGGGTATTCGGAAGAATAATCTGTATTACTACCAAGGTAGTACAGTGGTTCGGACAATAGCAGCTGCAACTTCGAGTAGCAAGAAAGATGTAGAGGCAACAAGGCTATGGCATATGCGTTTGGGTCATGCTGGAGAAAAATCCTTGCAAACTCTTGCCAAGCAAGGATTATTGAAAGGTTCGAAAGCTTGAAAATTGGAATTTTGTGAGCATTGTGTTTTGGAAAAACAACAAAAAATGAAATTTGGCACGACCATCCACAATACTAAAGGTATTCTGGATTATGTGCATTCAGATGTTTGGGGACCTACCAAGACTCCATCTATTAGAGGCAGACATTATTTTGTCACTTTTATTGATGATTTTTCCAAAAGAGTATGAGTGTTTCCTATGAAAAATAAAGATGAGGTGCTTGGAATTTTCCTTAAGTGGGAAACTGAGGTTGAAAACCAGACAGGAAGGAAGATCAAGGTTATTCGCACAGAGAATGGTGGAGAATATAAGAATGATCCATTCCAAAAGATATGCCAAGAGTATGTCATAGTTCGGCATTTTATAGTGAGGGGAACACCACAGCAGAACAGGGTGTCAGAGCGAATGAATAACATATTAGTGGAGAAAGTTCGTTGTATGTTGTCTAATGCTGGATTAGATAGGAAGTTCTGGGCTGAGGCTGTGACGTACGCTCAACATCTTATTAATCGTTTGTCATTATCTGTACTGGATGATAAAAATCCATTGGAGATATGGTCTGGTAAACCTGCAACTGATTATGATTCTTTGCGTATTTTTGGTTCTACTGCATATTATTATGTTAAGGAATCAAAGTTAGATCCACGAGCGAAGAAGGCTCTCTTTATGGGTTTCAATACTGAGGGTAAAAGGATATCGTTTGTGGTGTTTGAAGGCAAAGAAGACAATTATCAGTAGGGATGCTACATTTGATGAATCTGCCATGTTGAATAAAGTAACACAAGAATGGTGTAATGGTACTCTACAGCAGGTGGAGTGTATACCGAAGTAGGTGGAGTTTGAGCAGACAATGGTGATTCCAGCAAAAAGCACCGTTAGTGACTCTCCTAAGGCAGAAGAAGAGTCAGATGAGGAAGAGGTTATATCCCAAGAATCTCCACAGCAACCAAAGCCAATTGCAGTTAGGAGGGCAAGACGAGAAATTCACAAACCTGCTCGTTTTGCTGATATAGTGGCATATACACTTTCAGTGGTTGATGGTGTTCCATCCACATTTTCTGAAGCAGTCCGAAGTTCTGAAATTGATAGATGGAAAGTTACAATGGAAGAAGAGATATAATCTCTTCATAAGAACCAGACGTGGAAGTTAACACAACTACTGAAAGGCAAGAAGACAATTGGATACAAATGGGTATTTGCAAAGAAAGAAGGATTTCTTGATAAGAACGATGTACGTTACAAAACGGGATTGGTGGCTAAAGGCTACGCTCAGAAAGAGGGAGTTGATTATAATGAGGTATTTTCTCCAGTTGTCAAACATTCCTCTATTAGAATTTTGTTGGCCTTGGTAGCACAGTTGAATTTGGAGCTAGCTCAACTTGATGTGAAAACTGCATTTTTACACGGTGACTTGAAGGAGGAAATCTATATGTCTCAGCCAGATGGATTTAAAGTTGCTGGTAAGGAAAATTGGGTTTGTACACTGAACAAATCGTTGTACGGATTGAAGCAGTCACCAAGGCAATGGTACAAACGATTTGATAAGTTTATGATGGGTCAGAAGTACACAAGAAGCAAATACGATCATTGTGTGTATTTGCACAAACTTCAAGATGGGTCCTACATCTACTTACTCTTGTACGTTGATAATATGTTGATAGCATCAAAGAGCCAAGTTGAAGTTGACAAGTTGAAGGCTCAGTTGAGTAAAGAGTTTGAGATGAAGGATTTGGGAGAAGTCAAAAAGATTCTCGACATAGAGATAAGGAGGGATAGAGAGAGGCAAGCTTTGGCTGACACAGAAACAGTATTTGAAAAAGGTATTACAACGTTTTGGAATGAATGAAGATTCAAAACCTGTAAGTACCCCACTTGCTCCTCATTTGAAGCTTAGTAGCCGATTATCTCCAAAGACGGATGAAGAATGAGAATATATGGTGAGAGTCTCGTATGCTAATGCAGTTGGAAGTTTGATGTATGCAATGGTGTGTACGAGACCAGATATTTCACAGGCTGTTAGTGTTGTGAGCAGATTTATGCATGATGCAGACAAAGCTCATTGGCTAGGTGTGAAATGGATTCTACAGTATATCCAAAATACTGTAGATGTTGGTTTGATATTTGAGCATGATGAATCACTTGGTCGATGTATAGTTGAATATTGTGATTCTGACTATGCAGGTGATTTGGATAAGCGACGATCTACAACTGGTTACTTGTTCACTTTTGTTATGGCGCCAGTTAGTTGGAAGTCTACTTTGCAGTCAACAGTTGCTTTGTCTACGACAGAGGCAGAGTATATGGCAATTACAGAGGCTGTGAAGGAGGCTATTTGACTTCAAGGATTGATGAAAGAATTAGTAGTTGATCAGAAACACATTGAGGTGTTTTTTGATAGTCACAGTGCTATTTATTTAGTAAATAACCAAGTCTTTCATGCAAGAACGAAGCATATTGATGTTCGCTATCATTTTGTGTAGGAAATTCTCAATGAAGAAGAGATTATTCTCAAGAAGATTCATATCATGGAGAATCCTACAAATATGATGACTAAGGTGGTTACAAGGACCAAGTTTGAACATTGTTTAAACCTGGTCAACATCCAACACATTAGAGTTAGCATCAGAGGACGTAATTGGAAGCACCATGAGGACCGTTCCTATTATATTCGTTTGAGAAGAATTGTATTTGATGGGACCATAAATTATGTCAAGGTGGAGATTTATTGACTTTTTGGCAAATTTGCCTGTCCCACATCGAAAATTTGTAAAAATGGGGAGGCTTTATTCCCTTATAAATAAAGTGTTCCCCTTTACCTTTAGATATCCCAAAAATTTGTATACTTTGTACTATTTTTCTCCCATATAAAGAAGCACGGACTCTTTGGGTGGTGCTCGGAGACGTAGGCCAAATTGGTCGAACTCCGTTATCAAATTTTATCAAATTTTCGAGTGTGTATTGTTTCTTTTTTCGGTTGTAGTAGTATTCAATATTTATCTGTCGGGTTTTTGTATTAGTGTTTTATTTGGTTCTAAGTTCTATCTAGGAGATTGGATTTTAAGTGGGACCAATCGTGACCCCTCCAATCGTTTCTGAAAATTATAGAATCAATATAATTCACTAATTTGTGGTGAAAACTGCCCGATTTCCTCAACAATTATAATTTGGGAAAAAAAAACTAGATTATCTTTATGAACGAAGGGATCAAATTTTATTTTTTGATAATATTGAGTATCATTTTCGCATAAACGTTATATTAATTAATTAAGGTGGAATTTTATCCCACCAAAGTGGAGACTCTAAAATGAACTATTCTTGCCTCAAAATTTTATCCCGTGAGATCATATTCACTTCGGTATGATAGAAGGTAAATTGAAGGAGAAAGAGAAATTACTTTAGGCTTTATTGATTTATTGTGGAATCATATTCGCTCAAGATTAGATTTCTTTACTGGGTGTTATTCTTGTTGCTTCATGGGATATTCATATTTGACATATATCTGTTGTAATCGAGATTTTTAGGGATGATTCTGTACTACAATTTGGTGGAGGAATTATAGGGCATCTCAAGGTAATGCGCCAGGTTCAGTGGCTGACTGAGTAGCTTTAGAAGCTCGTAATAAAGGATGTGATCTTGCTGCTGTGGGTAATGCAATTATCTACAAGGTTACCAAATGGAGTTTTGAACTAGCTGCCGCTTGTGAGGTATGAAAAAAAAATCAAATTGAAATTTGTAGCAATGGATACTTTAGATCTAGAGAATCAATAAGTAAGATAAATAAATATAAGGAAAATGAAAAGTAATTACTCTCCATATTCATAATTGAATTCCAATTCAACTCGGCCCAATCTCTTACTAAAAAGATTGAGCCGAATACAAAAAATCTATTACATGTATTTTGGATAAAAATATATATCTCTATATAGTGAATATTTGAAATCAAAATCTAAAGATTCTATTATATGTGTAAATACATATATCTCTCAATAAAGAATATTTGAAATGGAAATCCAACACTGGAATTTATCTACAAATAACATCATGGTTGTTGTCCCAAATGTAACTAGCCAGGTCTTTAAAAAAAATCCATTTTCAAATCTTCTGCAGTTAATTTTAAGTATATGAACAAGTGCTTCTTCTTTGTAGATTTATATTGCTCATCATCTACTATCTTAGCCGTATACTTCTTGTGTTTGTAACTAAACAAATTAGCTTACTTCAATTCAATTGTTTCAATTTGATTGCATGCTCAATCTGACATGCATCTAATGTATTTGAAGTTCAACTCTTATATAAAATTAGAAATCCAAAAATTTATTCAATGTTATTCTTAACATTGAAAAATTTCTAAAATATGTTGGGCAATTGATGGTATCACATTGTCAAAACAAATCAACATCCATTCTTAGTCACCTATACCAAAACATTACAAGAAATTCATGCAATGGTAAACTCATATAACAACATGCATTCTTAAGCAGAAATTGCAGGCATTTATCGTGTTGCCTTGTCTTGTTCATAATGAAACAGGACTTGAATATCGTATATTTTCCTTCCATTTTCTGTCTCTAATTCTCTTCTTGAACAACAACTCTTTTTTTTTTCCACAAGCTCCAATATTCTAATCGTGGTTGCTTCTTCGTCTAATTCATTTTCTTTCTCTCTCGTTCACCATTGCTGAAGCTCTCTGCTCCTCCTCTAAGAACTTTCTTAGTTCCTTGTCAAACAAAGAATCATCATTTGTTTCGATTCTTCTTGTATTTCTGGCTCGCTTTCTGTCAAACACAGAGCAATTTGTCATCTTTCTCTTCAATAACAGTGTGATGATCCATTCTTGATCTTTTCAAGTCTAATATGTTTCTCTAGCTCATCTCTTTGTTTATACTTCCTATGAAGCTCTCTCTCAACAGAATCACAAATTGTGCAAATCCGTAATTTGATATTTTATCTACGAGGTTAACTATTAAATCTATAAATATAAATAAACAAATTCATAATCATCTGGTTAGGATCAATCTAAACCAACCCATTATGTTTATGATTCAACATGCCAACTATTAAACAACTTATTATAAATACAAGACAGCCCATTCGAAATGTCACGAAAACCAGAATAAGACAACATTGCAACAACATGAAACAAACAATTATTATACAAAGAAAGTGTCAGTGTATAAGCCAAGAAACACAAGAACTCAAAGCTGAAACTGAAACTCACTTCTAAACTTGAATCAATAATACACCAACCAAGAAACAATCAAGAAAGCTTAAAATCAACACACAATGATGTATCGTGGTTTGGCTTGAATATGCCTACGTCCACATGAAAATAGGGGAGGGAAAAGATTTATTAGAAGAAGAACAAACAAGATTTACACAGATTCACTCTGATCAATCTCACAACTCTCAGGTTTGCTACAGAAACTCTCGCTTTCTAAACTGAACTCTAAACCTAATACATGAATAACCCTATATATAAGCTACACATTGCAACTGAAAACAATAGAAACGATCAAGGAATGAATCCTGAGCGTCCATCTGAATATAACAGCTTGACTCCCGTTTTCTTGAACTTCCTCAGCAACTAACTTCAATTCCTTCTGATCAGATAGTTAAAACCGTTGAAAGTTGCGAGATCCTTTTCACGTTTTTATAAGTCAAAACCGCTTTCCTTTTATTTTCCATTTTGAATTTCTTTTATTCATTTATTAAAGGACACAAGAAAAGTGCGTCTCTGGCCAACGCTTTTATAAGTAAAAACACACTTTCACTAAGAGACCGCCACCTGGCAAATCGCAGAACTTCTTATTACGTTTCTTCAGCCAAACCATGCAACACATTCTTTCACAACACCTATAAGACATCAGTTTCCACAGCACTGATGTCTATCAAATCTCCATCTTGCTGTGAACTGATGTCTGCAGAAATTTTTCTTTAACCTTTCCCATCTGTAGAGCAATCTTCCAGTCCAATTAAATCCATGCACAACTTAAACTTTTGCAATGGTACAGCCTTGGTAAAAGCATCAATAGGATTGACCTTCGTATCAATTTTAAGCACCTCCACTTCTCCATCTTCAACCTTATCCCTCACAAAGTAGAGCTTCACATCAATGTGATTTGTCCTCTCATGAAATCCTTGGTGGTTGGAAAAGTGAATGTCACTATTATTATCACAATATACTGGTACTGATTCCTGAAATATTCCAAATTCTTGCAGAATGCCTTTGAGCCAGATTGTCTCTTTAATTGCTTCAGTGAGAGCAATAAATTCTGACTTAGTTGTGGATAAAGCAACCACTGATTGTTGGCTTGTTCTCCAGCTAATTGCAGTCCCAAACAAAGTGAGACATATCCTGAAAGTGACTTTCTAGTATCAATGTTAGATACATAGTCTGCATCAACATAACCAACCACAGGCTGAGCTTCTTCATCTGTTTTCTTATACTTCAATCCATGATTAATTGAACCTTTTATGTATCTTAAGACTGATTTCACCACTTCCCAATGTACTGCACCAGGATCAGACATGTACCTACTTATGACACTCATAGGATGAGCCAAATCTGGTTTGCAACACACCATGGCATACATTGTACTCCCCACAACACTGGAATAAAGCACTTTCTTCATCTGATCCATTTCTTGCTGAGACTTAGGACCTTGATCTTTTGACAGCTTGATGTGCAGACCAATTGGAATAGCTGCAACCTTGGCTTGATTCATTTGGTATCTGATCAACACCTTCTTGAGATAATCAGACTGATCCAGCCTCACAGAACCATCAGCTTCACTCTTTTGTATGTCTATGCCCAACATCCTCATAGCTTTACCTAAGTCTTTCATGTCAAACTCAGATTTTAACAATGACTTAACCCCATTAACACCATTTAGAGTTGAACTAGCAATGAGCATGTCATCTACATAAAGTAATAAGAAAGTATGCACTATTCATGATGTTTAAAATAGACACAACTGTCATGCTTACTTCTTTCAAACTTAACCTTTAACATGAACTCATCAAACCTGAGATACCACTGTCTTGGACTCTATTTCAAACCATAAAGGGACCTTTTCAGTAAGCAAGCTTTACTCTCCATGTTGTCTATGTGCAGCCCATCAGGAACCTTCATGAATATCCTCTCTTTTAGCTCACCATGCAGAAATGCAGTGGTGACATCCATCTGATGCAAAAACATGCTGAATTGAGCTATCATAGCCAACAAAATCCTGATTGAACAGTGTTTAACCACAGGAGAAAAGATTTCATCATAGTCCACCCCTTCCTTCTATGTAAAGCCCTTTGCAACCAATCTGGCTTTGAATCTTATTTTACCACCTTTTGCAGCCTCAACCTTCTTCCTAAATATCCACTTACAGCCCACAAGTTTCTGATCCTTTGGCTTGTTGACAACTTCCCATGTATGATTCTTTTCTAGTGAATTCAGCTCTTCTTGTATTGCAACCAACCATTGATCCCTTTGACTTCAGTGAATGACTTCATCATAGGTTCTAGGCTCCTGAATTTCAACATCCTGTGCTGCAAGTAAAGCAAAAGAAATATTATCAGTATAGCCAAACTTTGTAGGTGGTTTGATCTGCCTCTTGGACCTGTCTCTAACCAATTGATAATCTGATAGATCATTAAGGTCATGCTCCACCTCAGGCTCAACATCTTGATAAGAATCAGCAAGTGTATCTTAAAAATTTTCTCTTAAACTAGGCTGCTCCACCTCAAACTGACTTGGATCACTTTCCAAACCTAAGCTTGATACTTGATCATCAGTCCTCATTGGCATTTTGTTCTCATCAAACACAACATCCCTGCATATCATGCACTTCTGATTTCCTTGCTCAATACACCACAACTTTTAGCCTTTAACCCCCTTAGGATACCCCAAGAACACACACTTCAAGGCCCTAGGTTCAAGCTTGTCCTGCTTCACATGAGCAAAAGCAAGACAGCCAAACACTCTCAAGTTTGTGTAATCAGCTTGATGACCACTCCACATTTCCTCTGGTGTTTTGAATCCAAGAGCAGAAGAAGAAAGACACATGTTGATAAGATACACCGCTGTGGCTGCAGCTTCACCCTAAAAATACTTGGGAAGTCCTGAACTAATTAACATACACCTCACTTTGTTCAGAATTGTTTGATTCATCCTCTCAGCAATTCCATTTTGCTGAGGAGTTCCAGGAGTGGTCCTATGCCTTACAATCCATTTTTCCTTGCAAAAATTATTAAAAGCTTCAGATGTGAATTCCAAACCGTTATCAATTCTCAGATATTTTAGTCTTTTTCCAGTCACATTTTCAATCTCTGTGAGCCAATCCTTAAAGGTCTGCAGTGCTTCATCTTTGGTTTTAAGGATGTAGATCCAAACCTTCATTGAATAGTCATCTACCAAAGACATAAAGTAGCTTCCTCCACTCCTTGTTCTAGTACTAGCTGGCCCCCACAAATCAAAATGTATGTACTCCAGGGAGCTCTTAGTAATGTGGTTTCCAGCCTTGAAACTCAGCCTTTTACATTTGCCAAGGATGCAAGCTTCACAAGTTTCCAGTTTTGAGATATTGTCTTTCCCAAACACTTCTTGCTTAGCCAACTCATGTAGACAACTAATATGGCCTAACCTTTTTATGTCATATCAGAGTCTTATCCATCACAGTAGTTGTGTAAGACTCAGCTAAACATGCCTTACCTTGCAAAAAATATAATTCATTCCTTTTGGTTCCCTTCATCACTGTTACATTGCCCCTTTTAACTTCAAGCTTGTCATTTTCAGACTGGAACCTGCACCCTTGTGAGTCTAGCATGCCTAGAGAGATTAAATTCCTCCTTAAGTCAGGCATAAACCTTACCTTAGACAGAATCCTTACAACACCATCATGCATACACAGTGGTATTGAACTAATTCCTCTAGCATTACAGCTTTGATCATTCCCAAGTATGACTGAACCATTTTCTTGAAAACTTATGTCCTTAAACCACTCTTTGTTAGGGCACATATGAAAAGAACAACCTGAATCTAATATCCATTCAGAACTTATACTTGTATCAGTTATAGATAATACCTCAGCAGATTCCTACCTTTGTGCAGGAGCAGTTTCAGCAGTTTGATTTGCTTGAGTTTGAGGACCTTTCCCTTTATTCTTGACTGATTGTTTGTACTTGAAACAATCCTTCTTATAATGTCCAGGCTTGTGGCAATGAAAGCATGTGTTATTTCCCACATTATCATTAGATTCTTGCTGTTGTGGCTTGTCATTTTTCTTTGCTGCAGGTCTGTTTTCTGGTTTCTGAAACTTTTTCTTGAATGCCCCTTGTTTGATAGCTAGCTCTTCTCCATTGGATACTACCTTACCATTTGAAGCCTTTAACAACTCCTTAGACTTTAGAGCCATGATTACTTCATCCAAGGTGATGGTATCTTGTCTGCCATAAAGAATTGTATCTGTGAAGTTTTCAAAACTTTTAGGCATTGAGTTGAGAAGCATGAGAGCCTTGTCCTCTTGTGTGAGAGATACTCCAATGTTTTTCAAATCATCAAGAATCCTCAAGAATTCTCCAAGTTGGCTTGTGACAGACTTCACTTCATTCATCCTGTATGCATAGAGTTTTTTCTTCATGTACAACCTATTGGCTAATGTTTTCACCATGTACAAGCTTTCCAACTTATCTCATATGGCCTTAGCTGAGGTTTCTTTAGCCACTTCTCTCAGCACTTTGTTTCCAAGACTCAATATAAGAGTACTATGGGCTTTCTCAAGAAGAACCTCCTTCTCTTCCATCTTCATTGCTTCTGGAAATCCATCCTCACCTTTCAGGGCACCTGCAACCCCTTGTTGAACCAAAAGAGCCCTCATCTTGAATCTCCACAGACCAAAGTCGTCATCACCATTAAACTTCTCCAAATCAACTTGGTTGATCCCATTTCTTGGCTTGATCTTCCCACAGACGGCGCCAATTGTCAGTGTATAAGCCAAGAAACACAAGAACTCAAAGCTGAAACTGAAACTCACTTCTAAACTTGAATCAATAATACACCAACCAAGAAACAATTAAGAAAGCTTAAAATCAACACACAATGATGTATCGTGGTTTGGCTTGAATATGCCTACGTCCACGTGAAAATAGGGGAGGGAAAAGATTTATTAGAAGAAGAACAAACAAGATTTACACAGATTCACTCTGATCAATCTCACAACTCTCAGGCTTGCTACAGAAACTCTCGCTTTCTAAACTGAACTCTGAACCTAATACATGAATAGCCCTATATATAAGCTACACATTGCAACTGAAAACAACAGAAACGATCAAAGAATGAATCCTGAGCGTCCATCTGAATATAGCAGCTTGACTCCCGTTTTCTTGAACTTCCTCAGCAACTAACTTCAATTCCTTCTGATCTGATAGTTAAAACTGTTGGAAGTCGCGAGATCCTTTTCACGTTTCTATAAGTCAAAACTGCTTTCCTTTTATTTTCCATTTTGAATTTCTTTTATTCATTTATTAAAGGACACAAGAAAAGTGCGTCTCTGGCCAACACTTTTATAAGTGAAAACACACTTTCACTAAGAGACCGCCACCTGGCAAATCACAGAACTTCTTATTACGTTTCTTCAGCCAAACCATGCAACACATTCTTTCACAACACCTATAAGACATCAATTTCCACAGCACTGATGTCTATTAGAAAGTGAATTCATAGACCATTTCAAAAACCCTAACTTGGTTCTCTTACTTGCTGTTTCCTCCATTTAATCTTGCAAAAATGCTTTGAAGAGTTGGCGTTGATTGTTCCGAAGAAATGTTGGAGTGCCCAATTAAGAAATTTACAGACATCTTTAAATAAAATAAAAAGAAACGTAGAGAAATGGAATACATGTTTAACGTTAAAACTAACGATAACTCCATATGCCTAATTTAGTGGAAGGAGATGATTTCAAGTTCTAACAAAAGCAAATAGAAAATAAAAAAAGTTTTTTGTTTATTGGAAAATATGCAGATCTTTTTACGATGAGAGACAAATCATCAATATTCAATTTTAAAGAAAGTGTATATTTGACATGTTGATTTTTATTAATATTATAATATTACTTCGAATGATCTGGACCAATTTGATCCTCACAGGTTTATTGTTTACAAAATAAGAATTTAAAATAAAATAAAAAGTTACGTTATTATAGTAATTATAATATTTCTTTCTTAAATTCATTGATGACATTGCAGTCATTTCACTTTAAATAACATTCCTTTATTTTCTTATTATTATGGTTGGAGCTGAAACATGGAGCATCACTTTCTATTTACATCAATATAGTGAGATTTTCTCTTACCAAATTATAAACTAGATACCTCATTAATGTTCTAAAACTCGCTAGGTGTTAGTTGAGCGTTTGACTGACATCTAGCACATATACGTTATATCTAAATTAAATATTTTTTTTTTTTGTTATTTAAGTTATTTTCTTAATTTTTTATCCTTAAAAGATATTGAAATTCTTATATATATATATATATATATATATATATATATATATATATATATAATTTATGTTGGAGGACAAGTAAAAACTTAATATCTTATTTGAAATATATTTGTATGACTTATTTAATGATTATAAAATTAATTTTGTTTGTATTTCACAATTAGTAAATTTTCTATTTATATCTAATTAAATAATAATAATTAAGGCCGAATTGTTCCACCTAAGACTACCTAATACTAAAGGTGATCGAATATGTAAAAATCGGTGTAATTATGAGCCAACTAATGCGGCACCGTCTTAACCAATTTTTAGAACACTCGATCTCACATCTATTTTTGTTTTCAAAACAATCATTTTCCTGTGAAATCAGAAAAATTTCATTGAAAATCGAAGGAAAACGACAAAAAAATTAAAAAAAAAATGCAGAGATTTAAAAATAAAAATAAAATAAGTAAAAAAGGAGGTGCATAGTCATAGATCTCCACTCCTAGATTTGTACATGAAACTATAGTCACCAATTCTAAAGGGAAAAAAGTAATCAAGTTCCTAGAAGAAATGTATTTAATCTTTTTAATTCCTATGGCTGATAATGATAATAATAATAATAATAATAATAATAAAAAATTAATGCAGATTAAAGAAGCCAAGATTGCAAGGAAAAAAAAAACATATACCATTCATCCTCACTAGTGATGTCTCATGTTTGAGCTACGAAGCGTCAAACCATGCAAAAATTTAGTATACCCCATCAAACTCAGCTTCCCATCTCTTCTCACCCAATCTCTCAGCATCGAATGAGCCGTGGGCCCCACGTTTAACTCCTGCAACGACCCAACAACATTAAAGAACGAAACGGGCTTTCTATGTCGAGAACTATTAGAGTAGAGTATTGGATAAATACCCGAGCCAACTCCTCGACTGATATGACCCGGTTACCCTCCTGCTCGAAATGGTCGAAAGCAGTGGAAGCAATTTGCTCCCATTTCTCGAGGGCTTCGAGTTGGTATGTGCTAACAGCAGCTGCACAGAACTCTTCAAAATCCATCTTTCTATATGACAGTGGTGCCATCTGAATTTTAACAAGAAAATGAAATTAGTGGATTATTAAATACAATTTCAAAGAGTTATGGATTAATGTGTGAGTTAAGCTGCTTACTGCATGTAGAATATCAGGGACCCTCGACACCTTCATGGCATCAGTAGCATTCCGTGCAAGAGCCTGCAAATCAACAAGTGCGAGAAAAGTGGTTTAATTTACAAAGAGGGCTGATTAGTGTCTATCTTGAAGGAAAAATGTGATTCAGAACCTTTCTGAAATTCTCAAGAGAGACACGTCCATCCTCACTAGGTTCCAGAAGCATGAATTGTGCTCTAAGATAAACGAGCTCGTCCTCGGTCAGAGCTTTTGAAAGAGCCTATCAGCATTAATTGTTATCACCAAAGAGTGAAATGTAATGGGCATAACAAGTACTCACAATAAGGGCTAGACTGGTAGCAAAGACGAGATTGATTAAGTTATATTGATACACACACATACCTTTAGTGCAGCACGTTTAAAAGGAGAAGCATGTAGATACATCTTCACCAACTTATAGACGAGTATGTCTAATGGAATAGGATGGCTCTCACTTCTCAACCATGGATGAGCTGTATTTTTCCGAAGATATATAACTTAACAAGGGTAGCTAATGAAAAGATAGATCATTGAAGAGCAAGTGAAGGAGGTGTTACTAACTCAAAGCTTGCGCAGCTGTCATTCTTTTGCGATAGTCCTTGTTTAAAAGTCGTCTTACAAAGTCCTTGGCATGGGGAGAGACAGATGGCCAAGGCATGTCCTCAAAGTTTGGGTCAGCTCTCAAAACCGCACGGAATATTCCAGACTCGGTCCTTGCCCAGAATGGTCTACTTCCACATAGCAATATATACGCGATCACACCAATGCTCCATATATCTGCCTCCACACTGTAAGATCTATGGAGAACTTCTGGTGCTACGTAATAAGCACTACCAACAATATCATTTAGTCTTTCATCTGTTCACACAAACGAATAGTCAAGCTCAAAGAATCTAACATCCAAGTCACAAAGTTCATAGACCAAACACGAGTATTGCAATCTACTTGTGTTTAGCGTTTATATTATGAATTATATCAATCAAGCCCGTCTCAGAAAATCTGCTAGAGTTTAAGAAAAGCATCAGCCAAAGGGCAATGGATTAAAAATGTCTAGATACCTGTCCTGATGAAGTCAGAAAGGCCGAAATCAATAAGCTTCATATCAGCATCTTCACTTCTTGAGGTGAATAGAAAGTTCTGTGGATTGGAAAGTCCAATTCATCATTCAAGAGATGTACCAAACTGCTTGGAGAATATAAACTCTTCACATACCTCAGGTTTTAAGTCCCGGTGGACAACACCTTGAAGATGACAAAACGAAACGACACTGAGAATTTGGACTATAATAAGTTTTGCTTCCTCTTCTGTATATCTACCACCTCTGTAATAAATAAACCATTATAAGTGTTGCAGCCTGCATCCATCGAAAAGATGACTGTAATGAGAACTGGATTATCACTTACTTTGATAGTATTCTGTCAAGCAGTTCTCCACCTTCACACAACCTGTCAAAAAAAGAAAGAAAGAGGTCATTGTAAATCCTATCTTTCAGAATAGAGTATTCAGAATCGTATATAGTTATCTTGTATCCATGGGAAGACTGGAAGCTATGTTTACAACTCCAAGGGAAATTTCTTATAACAATTATATATTCAAGTGGTTCAGAGACTCATAGCACAAATTTCACTAAGCTACCTTAACAGTATTATACATCTCAATTTCAAATCTCAAATCCATTCTCATTGTTGTACATGTTACAAAATTTCACTCATTTCTATCTTTTTCTATAACAGTATTACGAAAAAGAAGAAAAGATAAAAAGAATTTTTGGAATCAAAATTCAAAAAGTTGAAAGCAGAACTGAATTAAGTCAAAAATAAGTATGTTATGACATTGGAGGGAATAACTGAATTAAGTAAATATCAGAACTCTGGGGGTGGAAAAAGAAAAAGAAGCTCCACACGACAAGGATATAAAGTCCTCCATGGAAGAATGCCTCACGAAGTAATTAAACAGTAGTGAGAAATTACCTAATTACAAGAACATATAACATCATTTGAATGTATAAATGTGTTACAAAATTATAAATCGACAAGTAATGTTATATTCCTTACGGTGCTAATGTGATTCAAATCATTGGAGATGAATCAAGAGTTGCACCATTTTAGTGAGAATGATTGGAGATGCCCTTAGCAAGCATCGGCAATAGCATAAAAGAACAAGAAATCATATACTTTTAGTAAAGTACAACAAGAATAAGGACATAAAGATCCATGTGAAATAAAAGAGACTAAGAAAATTTTGCATGCTTTATTTTACATTGATTCAAGTATGTAAACAAACAAGTGTTACAAGAAGCATAATGGAATTAGGAAATACGTACTCCATTATTATGTACACATTGTTAGCATCCTCACAAGCATCATAAAATCCAACAAGATGCCTATGGCCTGAAAGAGCTTTCAAAATTTTCACTTCTCTGCGAACATCCTCTATAGATATAGCAGTTGTCATCTGCCAAAGAAGCTTGTTCAGCTATATATTCAATTTCATGTTATCATAAAACATATATTCAGATATAAGAAGGAAAAGAGGACCATCAGAAACCTTAGAAAGATGTATGGTATCCATAAGTTTTTTTTTCATTTTGCTTAACGCAGCCTAAAGTAATTGCCTTCCATGATATGAATGTAATCAATAAATTTACTTATGCGACCAGTCAAGAAAACAACTGAATGGTCTGCACTTTACACACTTCTATCATCTCAATAAAACAACTGAATACTCAGAAAATATGTAATGAAAGCTCAATTACTGGACAGCATACCATGAATACCATACGGTTGGTTTCATATAAGTAACCTCTGTTTATTAAGGTGCAGGCTCAAATCAACTAAAAGACCTCGAAAAAAAATTGTGAAGATAAAAGTGAGATAAAACTGATTTCCAAAATAATATATATTCTAAGATGAAGTGAGACAAAACTTCAATATGTACAAAACTTCAATATGTCATTAGTAAAGGGAATGGTTTATAGGGCTAAAACATCATTGATCATATGACAAATACGCCAACCAAATATTATCGATCATAAATAATACAGTGCATGGGAATAGGCGAAATTCTTTTGAAATCCCTCCGTCTCCTCACATCAATAGTTATTCCATCCGAATCTTAAATCCTAGCTCCATTTTCAGACCCTCGAGCATCGATCTTAAGCAACACTGCGAATTAAATCATAAGCGCTTATGCCATGCACCTGATTAAACAGCTAAATCTGAAAAAGAAATCGCGCATTTTAGCTTCACAAGGCCTTCTGGTTCATCCAATTAAAACCTCCTAATGATATGGAATAAACTATCCTAACCAATCTAAACGAGATTTACATTTTTGATCACCTAATAGAAGCCAGCATTCAAGATCAACATCTATGCAAAGCTGCATAAATGAAAGTCCCAAATTCATAAATTCAATCATCCCATAATCAAATCAGTAGAACTTAATTTAGTATAACTAATCAATTTGCTTCTCTTTTCAGGCTTTCAGTATCAACCCTATAAACGCCATTAATGTATTAGCAAATGAGATGAATTAGAGGGCAAGCAACAAAGAGACCTTAGCTTTGGAGATGATTTTGATGGCAAGAGGCATGTCCTTGAGCTCTCCCTTTCGCCCTTTCGCATAGCAAGTATGACCAAAATGCCCTCTGCCCACCTCCTTCCCCAGCTCATACTTTGCCCCGAAATTCTTATTATACCCAAAATTCTTATCCAGCGCCTGCTGCTGCTGCTGCTGCTCAGTCGCTTCAACCGCCGCCGCCGCGTCCTCCGGAATGGGCCCCTCCCGAGGTGACTTCTTCCTTTGCCCCAACCTCCTCAGCGACGCCCTAATATGCTTCGCCGGGGACGGCGGAGGGAATGGCTTCTTGAAAAATCTCATAGGCGTCGACCTAGCCGGAGAAGGCGACACGCCGGCCGGAGTTGCGCCGCCGACGCCGCCGAAGGGGTATGGGCTAGGCCAGGGGCTGTTCGCGGCAGAGGATCTCGCCGGAGTGTTCTTGACGGACGGAGTGCCGTTGGGCGGCGGCGTCGGGGACGAGAGATCGGCCCCGCCGGAGGCCGCGGTGGTGGTGATGGTGGTGGTGGGGTACCCATCGTTGTCTCCGGTGGGGATCGTCTTACCGTAACACTGCCCCATCAGCAGTGTGTCAACTCTAAAGCTCCTTTCTCTCTCTCCCCGATAAACAGTATTTACCTATATTTTTTTATTCAAAAAATAATACCATATACGTTTCTCTCTCTCTCTCTTCTCTACTGTATAAATAAATAAATATATATATATATATATATATTATATGTAATAATATTAGGGTGACAATTGGGATGGAGACAACTGAGGTCAAAGCAAATTAATTGGACAGTGAGACGAAAAAATACACACACTAATTCTAGAGAGAGAAGGAGAGGAGAGAGATAGAGATATCTACGGCGATAAACGATAAAAAAAGAGAATCAAAAAAACGAAATGGAAAAACCCGAGTGAGATGTAGCTACACAGAAATATATGTATGTCGTAACAGTAATATAATTAGTATTTGAAATAAAGATTATAAAAGGCATGTGCCTCGATATTTAAGGAAATTTATCTAATTCAGAAATATGGAATTGTTCAATTAAGAAGGGAGACTAAAATGGAAAATATGGACATGGGACAGCAAATTTTATTAACAGATTTCTTATTATACTCTTATTTAATGAGTCTGAAAAGATAATTATATATAATTGTTAGTATTAATATGGATTAGAAATAGATTAATTCAGACTTTTCATTTAATAGTTTTGTCGGATTTACTAAAGTTGTTCGAGATGAAAGATTTTTCATATACGTTTTTTTTTTTTGGGTAATGCAAGTGCAGGATTTCATCTTGAAAAGAAGTAAAATTATTAACTATTATACGACAAAAAAATACGTAAGTTAAGATGGATCTGATATTATGTTTTGATATATATTAATTGAGAGGGGATGATCATAAATTAAGGATCATGATAAATATACAATTAGTAGTAATCTATACAAAATTCATAACATTGTTTAATCATACAATTAAAATATTATGTAGTTAAATCATATAAATATATATTATTCATGGGAAGGTCTTTTTATCATATAAATTAACCAATTGTATTTACTACAAAAAATGTTATAGTTGTTATATGACTAACAATCCATCTAACCTACCTATTGTAAAAATATTAACATGTGTATAACTTGTTTACTTATTTAACAATTTCACTTTTCATAATTTAAGAGTTCGATATGACTAATTATAAAAGCTAATAATTATATTAAGGATTAATGATTAAAAAAAAAGCACAATTTTTTTTAAAATTGTAAAATTAACCAAATTTCTTGAAGTTGAAAAACCCAAAAGCTAGCACAACTTTTTCAATTGTTTTTCAAATCAGAGCATGGTGGATTTCTAATGATATAAAATTTTACAAAATGACTTATAGATTTATGATCATCTGAAAATATATCAGAAATTTAAAGATTATTATGCTTTTGTTTACAAGCAACATTGATATAAATTAAAAATATATAATATTAGATTGAAATAAACCAATCAATACTTCAAAGAATTTTGTTGAAGGCCTAATGACTTCTTTAAGTAAATATATTTTTCTTATAACATTTTTGTCGAAGATGCTTCAACGTAAAAGGTTTTTCATAACCTTTGTTTCCTTTGGCAGTGTAACTCTTATCTATTTAAAATTGCAAATTAAGCCATGTGTTGTGACACAATATAAGGATACAAAATTTTAAAATATTACTTAATAGTCAAAACCAAAAACTTCTGATTATTTGAAAATACATCAATAATTTTAAAAAATGTTATGCTTTTTCTGACAAGCAACCTAGGTATAAATTAAAAAATATATAAATATTTTATTGAAACAAACTGATGATACTCGGAAATATTTGTTAAATACCTAATGATATGTTTTAAGTATATAGATTTTTTATTTAACAGTTTTGTCTGGTTTGGCAAAGTTGCATCCAAGGTGAAAGATTTTCATAAACTTGTTTGTTTTTGGTAATGCAAGTCTTCTTATTTAAAATTTACATAAGTTTCATATTACAAAGACTTAAACCCATTAAATACTCTACGATAAAAATATGTGGAGTTTTAAGATGGATTTACTATTATGTTTTGGATATTTATTGAAAATTAATGATCATAAGGTGATGATATGACAACCAAATAATTACGATAACTAATGTAACTACAAAAATATTATTTATTATATTACTAATATATAAACTAATTATTATATTAACGGTTAATTGTAGAAAAAGTAAGGCATTTTTTGTATATTTAATCAATTTTTTGAAAAAAAAAAAAAGAAAGAAAAATAAAAGCCACCCTTTTCAATTGTTTTTCAATTCAAAGCATGCATTGGCTGTGGGACTGAGTGCTAGCCACGTGTACCAACACAATAAAATATTATAAATTATTAGACAATCGAACACGTTGAACTTCTGATTTGTTTGGAAATAGCTAAATTACAAAAATGAAGCCAAATTATAATCATGTTTGCATTAAAACGTTCAAATCGTATAATCGTTAACTTTTGTAAATGATATAAAATGATCGTTCGATATAATTATTGATGGAATATTTGATAAATATTTCCATTATTGTGAAGGAATATTCAGCCTAAATTGCATCTAACAGTCATTTTATACCATTCACAAAGGTCGGCGGTTATACAATAACAATTCAAAATTCAAATATCTTAGTTAAAAAAGGATCATAATTTAGTGTGATTTTCTATAATTTAGTTATTTAAAGTTATCGTGCTAGCTTTTCTTGACAAGCAACCTTTATATAAAATTGAAAACTATACAATATTCGATTAAAACAAATCGATGGATGGAATATTTTGTTAAAGGCCTAATGACCTATTTAAGTAAATAAACTTTTCTTTTATCAATTCGTCCAATTTGAAAGAGTTGCGTTAAAGTTGAAAGATTTTTCAAAAAAAATTGCATTTAGTTTCAGTAATGCTGGTTTTATTTATTTAAAGTTTACAAAGTCTCATCTCAGAAACACGTAAAATCGTACAAAAAATTAGTAAAGATGGATCCACTATTATGTTTGGATATTAATTGAAAAGTACTGATGATAATAAATTAATTGTGGATCGCGACAAGCAAATAATAGTTAATGCAAAATCAATAATATTATTTTAATCATACAAATATATATTATACATAGGAAGGCATATATACCATATAAATTAATATATTATTTATTATATTACTAATTGTATAAACTAATTATTAAATTGAGATTTAATTGTCAAAAAAAAGCACTAACATTTTTAAAATAATAAATTTAACCAAATTTTCTAAAAATTGTAAGAATAAAAAAATAAAAAAGGCACATATTCTTTTCTAACCACATGTAATGACAGTGTAATAATACCAAAAATAAAATAAAATGATTTAGTAGGCGAACATGTTGGACTTCTGATTATCTGAAAATACATTAGTAATTTTAAAAAAATTAGGTTGATAAATTAAAAAAATTATAAAGTATTAGGTTGAAATTAAGCGATGGGTACTTAGCTTGGAAAGAGCTATTTCAGTAAATAGACTTTCAAAAACGAATAAGACTAGGCAAAAAGCTCCAACTTAATCGACCTACTTTTTGCCCCTATTAACACAACGGTGTGTGCTTTGGCTGAGTTTTATTTGGGCTTTGTTGTACTTTATTAAATATCCTTTTTAATTATAAATTGTGAGATTAAGTGGTCTTTTCACCACAATATACACCATATTTTGATTTCACGAGTCGAAGTTAAGAATTCAAGTTCAAGAGTAAACTGGAAGTCATCCTTAATAGTATGGTATTAGTTCCATACTTACTATATTAGTGTTTCTCCTTTTCTTTCTTTCTTTTTTTCAGTTTTTTTTCTATGGATTTCAGCTTTTAGGTGTATGTTTGGGTGTATAAAATTGGGCGGAAATTAAGTTTGAAAATTGAAATGGATATTAAATTTGGAAATCGAACCTAAATGAACAATAATGTCAATAATTTGATATTACAAGCCACCTATATCAATAGAGTACGGATGGCGACAAAATTGAAGCTATACTGTAGTACTATTATAGTAGAATTATATCAAATAATATGTAAAATGCATTATATGTGTTAACAATAAATGTGCAGTGAGTTTTGATTACACTTGCATATATTATATAGACGTGTACAGTTCATTAAAGATAGTATTAATCTAAATCAATCTTTGCATTTTCACTTGTTTAAAGCACCAACGTACACTTAAATTTATTTTCAACACACACACATATATAATGTATTTTAAACTCTATTCACGCTTGGTTGAGCTCAATCGAACTTTAATAAATATAAATTAACTATAAATATTACTACTCGTAAATTCATTGTAAATTATATATATTCTAAAAATATTATATATAATCTCTTTAACATGTTTATTCATGAGTTAAGAAGTCGAGTATCATCATATCTGAATTTATTTGTGTAGTTAAAAATTTCAAAGAATTGAAATTTGAACAGTTGATTAATCGTTTACATCCCTCCTATTGAGTATAGGTGTACTGTGTATGCTTTCATAACTTGAGACACAATCATTCCATATTGTAATATATTGGCATGATAATTATGTATTATATTGTGGAACTAATATTTAATGAATGTATCATTTAATATTAATATATAATATTATATTTAATTACTTTAGCTCCCTTATTTCTGTTGATGGCGCCCCCTGTTTGTTTTGATCAAGAATTATTTTACTACTATTTAGGTTCCCACATTATTAAGTCATCCTTTTTCCTTCACATTTTTAATTTTTTTAATTTATCATTTAATTAAATTCGGTTCATATATTTATGACACCATTCTTGAATGTTGACCACGTTGTTAGGTTAACGAGTACAAATGTTTCGGTTGGATTCTGGGAGCAGTTAACCAAAACACCAAAATTGACTACCTAATATATTTATATAATATCTATATATTTTTGTCTGAAAAGCAAGATAAGAAAATAATCACATATTAATTATGAGCATAAATTATATGTTTGTTGTTGATAAAATTAAATATCCTACTCATTATTTTCGAACAGGATTTTGCTGATAAAATTGAATATCTTACTAATATCGTATTGACATGTTAATCATTAAATAAATGGTCATTTTCGAACATAATTTGTGAAGAAAGATGTATGATTAATGCATCTATTAAATGCTAGTTATTGAGAACATTAAAAATCCTATTAATATGATCTAAACATGTCAATTATTAAGTAAATGACCGTTTCCAAGTATAATTCATTTTGTGAAAGAAACATGCATGATGTATTGTATCACTTGGCTGAGGATGGATTAATAAAGCCCATTTAAATTTCATTAAAGAAAAAAAGAAAAGAAAAGAAAAGTCAACAGCCCAATGGGCTGAACCCTATATGCTTTCTATGAATCCATTCACTTGGGCCTCCAAACAATATTCAACAATTAAATACAGTCATATAATTCACTCAAGTTAAATATTATCTGATATATTTCTCTTCTTGAAATGTCAAAGAATCATGCCTCAATTTATTGCAGAAATATAATTAAAATATAAGATAAAACATGAAAAGATATAATTAAAATTACTAAATCTATACAAGAGAAGGGGCACCTAATTTGGACAGCCCAGCCCAGCCCATCCCAGCCCAGCCCAGTAAGAACTAATTGGGTCATTTGACAGGCTAGAAATATGCTTGTGCTACTTTCTTTCAGCTTAAATTCTTAAATTGATCGATTTGTTAGATTTTTATATTGTTGTATGCAGGGGTATTTGGTGATTATTTTGTAATATCTGATACAAATTTTACTGGATGAATCAAGTTCTAAGTTTACATTATTTGAAGCTTTTAAATATAGTACCAAGAAAATGATAAAATATTCATCATGTGTAATTTTTAATATGTTCATCGATGATGTGTAATGATCTCATTCTTTCAAATGAACAGTAAAATTAATTGAGTATACTAGATTTTTAACACATCAATCATAGACATATATTAATAATGAAAACACATATTAATATATCATTATAAATATGGTTAATATCTCATTTTATTTATTTATTTATTTTGGGAGGCAGTTGGTTAATTTTCTTCACTTGATAAATGCCATTTGGTGGGCCCAGTTAAATTAATAACTACATTGAAGAAGTATCCAGATTGTCTCTAACAAATTTAAAGAGAAAATCAATCTACTAGCTATATAGCTACATCCTTTAAAGCTAACTTATTTCATGCCATTGGAAGTTATGGGTAAAAGTGATGTATACCAAAACCTTGTCTAATGTTCGATTTTAATTTGTCCTAATTAATAATTTTCAAAATATTAATTTTTTTATAATCGATTAATCTATACCATTCAAATGTCATCTTGGACATTGTGCATTTAGTTTTTCTTTGAAACTTACATACGATACACAAAAATGATCAAACAATATTGTTTTACATATATATATGATCATCATGCCAACTAATTATTAATTCTCAATATTTTGTTATTTTTATTATTGTACCAGATTAAGATGACATAATATTGTGTTAACAATGCTTGGTGGGATATATAGGGTTTTGGGATTATTCTTGGAGTAACTTGAAAGCAAATTAAAACTAGCTAGCTTAGATAAAAAAAGATGATGCATTCTTTTCCGCCAAACAAATTAAACTTTTTTTTTCTTATTTTATTTTATTATAACATTTAAATTATATCACTTTTGTTATGTGTTCTAGATCCTAGTTCGTTAAGATTGGAAAATATCACAACAAGATGTAATCTATTTGTTGGTTCTTCATTCTAATTCTATTTGAGATTTCGCAATTCAATGCTTAATTTAATCTTTATTTCTCGCTTTCCAAATATAATTGGATGACAAATGATATGATTGCAACTCATGCTGCAAGTTAGCAACATAAATACAAATATTTGGGTAGACATTGGTATTGATTTAATGAATCCAACTTAAAAATGGGGTCATTCAAGCATATCCCGTAATTTACATACATGATAATAATTAACTTGATGATGGAATTGTTGTATCTAAGGTGGTCAGATGTACGAAAGTGTTAAAATATCCCCCATGAACGGTTTTTAATATGTCCGATGATTTGTAATCATCAATTCTCTTTAAATTATGGAATGTGAAATTAATAGATACGTTAGATCTATAACACATTAACATTGAGCAAATATTAAAGTGTTCATATCGGATAGGATAACAGGACTAGTAATTTTCAAATTAGGTTATAAAAAATGTAAAATTCAATCAATAAAACAAGAAAATCCTAAAATTAATGCACCATTAGTACGAGGATATGGTGGATTACTTTATTAATTAATGAATATATTTGTGAGATGTATGGAGCATGATTAGCACCATAATAATGATTATAATGAGATTTATTTAGGTATGAAATGATGGGGGTGGTATGTGTTTGAGATTTCAGTTGGGAATTTCATCATTGTGATTTGATACTGGAGAATTAGGTATTATATATTTTAATGTAAGATGTGAGTTCTTCTTACAGTGGAGGCACTTTCCCCATATGTCTTATTATATATATCTATATATATATATATATATATATAATATGATTCAAAACCCTAGAAAGAACATGCATATATGATTCAAAATTTGCCTGTCCATATTTTATCCCCTTAAAAACTGTCACGTGTCATTTTCGAATATAGAGATGAGATTGTTCAATGCTAATCACAATCGATAATTCTAATTAATTATTGCTAATCATACCATGGTTTTCTAAAGATGCATACATATACTCATATCTGTTATATGAAACTTAATGTAAATGTGGGAGAGTCAGTTTTTTGTAAAATTATTTCACCAATCTTGATCTGTGAGATAAAATTTATTTACAAGATTCAAAAATAAATGAGTCGGTTTGACATAATATATAATACAGTGAATTTGAGTGAAACTTCTTCTAATACAATAACGTAATATGATTAGTGGACGATCTCAATTAAGTTTTTATCAATCTGAAATTGAGTAGATGAAGTCCAAGGACAATAACATAAAATTGAATGAGAGAATATTGTTAAGGATTAAATATTATTGATGAATAAGAAATGGATGCATGTCATTGGGAATTTAAATAAGATAATACAATTTGTAAGTTATTTGAGATTGATTTAAAAAAAAAAAAAACAATTCAAGTTCAAACTATTTAAATGGTTTTCGATCTGGAGCCCAAATATATTAATACTCAACTCGATAAGCTTGTAAATTTAATCGAGCACAACTGAGTATATGTGAAATTTATAAATTTTTTCTTAATAATTTAATTTTTAGCATTAAAATTTTCATTTTCAATTTTTTTATAAATATTTTTCAGGTATCGAGTTGAGCTGAGCTTATCAAGTTATTTGTTAAGTTAAGCTCGAACATTAAAATAATAAGACTGGTCGAATTCGAATTGAGCTCAAGTTTCGAGTTTTAAAATCGAGCTCGAGTCTAGCAGTTCTCGACTCAACTCAACTTGATTAAACCCGTATATTATACTAACTAAAAAATACTTTAATAATGATTGTAGTAAAAAAATATTTTAGTATAATTCTAATGATCTAGAGAGAATGCTCAACTTACAACTCAAAATATATATTATGTATATTTGTGAAAATCTATATAATTTGTGGATGGTGAGGATTTGTTTGAAACTAATCCATGAGAATATTTCGTAATTGTACTTTTTATAAAAGAAAATACAAATATTATAAGTACCAATCCCAGATGTCCCACGATGAAGCCAAATATCATGGTACTTACAAAATTGAAGCAAAATTTAATGAATGACATGGGCACAATCCACGCGTAACAATATCAACAATTCAATTCTATGTCCCATAAATGGGGTCCCACTATACAATGTATATAGCTAGACATCCAAATTAACAGTGGATGGATCACATTGAAATGACTAAATTAAGGAATATAGATTTTCAAGATCGAGAATAATCAATGAAAAAATTTAAATGTGACATATATTGCACATATATCTAATGGGATGAATCAAATTAACTAAACCCCAAATCATGTCTAAAACAGAATATTAATTATGAAAATATAATAATTATATATAGAGTTGCACTTGTGTGCAAGATCCATACAACACTGATCGGGTCGGACCGAATCCAACTCGATTTCGTGTTTTTTTTTTATTCCCTGACTTTTAAGTTATGCTAGTCATACATTTATATTATGTTAAGTATACCTTTATGTAATACTTTAACTTTAAAAAAAATTTCTAATTTTGGCAAAAAAATCCTAATTTTGACCAAAAAACCCTAATTTGTACATATATACCTTTATATAATATTACGCATACATTTAAGTAATATTAGTCATACCTTTATATAATACATGAAGGTACAACTAACATAATTAAAATATATGACTAACATAACATAAATGTATACTTAACATAATATAAAATCATAAAAGGTATGCTTAATATAATATAACAATATGCTTAACACAACATAAAAACTCTAAATATATGCTTAACATAACATAAAACCAAAAATGTATGTTTAACACAACATAAAGATATGTTTAACATTATATAAAGATTTTAAAAGTATGACTAACATAATATAAATGCATGTTTAACATAATATAAATGTATGCTTAACATAACATAAATGTATAACACCTAGAGTGAATTTGGTTGGGTTTCAACGCATTCACCCAAATGTGTCCAGGACGCATGCGCATGTGTGGGGTACATGGAGCAGCATATAGGTCTGGTCGAATCAATTATACGAATCTTAAATCCGTATACTAATTATATAAAAAAATTTGTATTTATATATATAAAAGTTTTTGTATAATATATATGAATGAGGTTGCAGAATTAATTAAGATGATGAGTAGATGGATCGATGGAGAAGGTGAAAAGAACATGGCCATGTGCCTCATGTGACCACAATGTGAATGTGCAACACATATCCTTTTCAAATATTATATATTCATGCCCAGCCACATAAATAATATATATGCTGAGCATGTAATAGAACTTGCTTCGTTGGAAAATATTTGATAGGTTTTGGAAATTGAAAGAAGTAGAGAGAAATGGTGACCCTAAAAAGACTTATTATGAATATATCATGGTTAAAATCATTTTTTATCTTATAAGGATAATGTTTTTTGATTTTGGTCTCATAAATTACGATTTGTAATTTAATTCCAAAATCCAAGATCGTGCAATTGCAATTAATATTTTGATCGAAAAATATGAATTTTGTCAAAAAATGTCATGTGCAATGCGTGTGATCTCTAAATTGGGACTTTCCAACAATATGAAATTGACGTGACGAGAAGAGTCAATTAATAAAAATTTGACATGTGTCGCCACATCACTTTTAGGTCAAAATTAGATTGAAATCAGATAAATTTTTAAATTATTGGACTAAATTGAAAATCGTGATAATTATGAGATCAAAATCGAAAGACATCATAATTATAGGATGAAAAAAAAATTAAAATCGAAAGATATCATAATTATGGAATGAAAAATGATTTAACCCTAAAAAAAGAGATTTTGAATTGCTACCCGGCTGGATGATCGAGGGAAATATACTAACATTTTTTTTTTCCTGATAATGTTTTAGTATCTTCGCTTGGCTGTTAATTATACAAAATATAAGAATATTAAAATTATTTATATACAATCTTATGCTTGTACGAGAGGACCACTATACTGTCTAGTCCATAAAAAATGGAAAAAATGAAACTTAATTAAATAAGAAAATAGAAAGTCCAGTTGTCTGAATGCATACATGAGCTTTAAATAAGATACTCATAATATACGTGACACGTCATCTGTAGATTCTCACAAATAAGACACATAGCAAGTTGCAATTTCATTATCAATTTAAAGAGTATCACATGTCTATAGTACATGCAATTTGGGTCGATCAGAAATGATTTGAATTTGTGGGTTTTAAAATTTTTTTTTTTTTTTTAGCTTCAGGTTAAAATCTTGATATACAAATTCGATGATCTTTATATATAAATTTTGTGACATTTATGTTCAATAACTTAGAAAAAAAAAGAAGAATTTCAATAAAATTTATACATAAATACCTTTATCTGATATTCATATGACCTTTATGTATATTCATATGATCTTTATGTACAAATATTAATACCTTTAAGTTGTATATAAAAATTATAAAGATATGAATATTTGTACATAAAGGTTATATGAATATATATAAGAGTTATATGAATATAACATAAAGGTATATATATACAAATTTTGCTGAAATTCTTTATTTTTTTTTAAATTACAATACATAAAGGTCATAACATTTGTATATGAAGGTAATTGAATTTGTATATTAAGGTCAATATAAAATAAAATAAGGTATATTCGCGAATTTAGGTCGGGTCAACCCGAATTGTACGGATCTTAGATATATGCACCAGGTGCATAGGAGAATTTGTTCAATTTAAATGTTTTATTACATTTAATCTTTTATCTCGTTAATTTTTAATATATGATGAGTATTATGAAATATAAGATAAAACTCACATTAAAATAGAATATCTCGTGCCTAACTATCATTTAAGTGTTAAGTGGTAATTAATTCCTTAAAATTTGCATATATTTAGCTAAACTATGTGTATATATACACTACAAAATGGGATGCATACAAAGCAAACAAGGTCCAAACAAAATAAATACAGAAAAAGGAGAAATCAATTCAAGACACCTTTTATTCATTAACGTCTTCAGCTACTTTCTCATTATACATAACAAAATAAGTGAGTGCAATATATTTAATTTATTACATCAAATTAGTATTATTGCATTAATTATTTAATTGATCGACTATTTAATTTTTGGGTAATGTCATGACTACACATTGCATCATTGTGTGATAAAAGTTATAGCATCTATTTATATATTAAAGGCGCAACCACTCACTCCTATACGATATGAGAATTTTACCTAAACGAGTGTAAAATCTTACCTATCACAAATTTATAATAATTTATAAATATCTGATATGTAGTGAGGACAATTACGATATTTTGAATGAATTTTTTCACACTTGAGTCCAATGTTTTGCATACGTGAACATTTAATTCCAACTAGCATGCACTCCAACACTTAAATCAACCAAAACGAAAAGATGGCAAAACAAAATGAACAATAATAATTAGAGGAATGGGTCGAGAATACTACAAAATATATAATTTATTATCTTTTATATCATGTATTACAAGTTTAAACTTTTTCCATCATAAAATATAAGTTGTGATTCTTTTTTATCATTTTTTTTGATCGAGTCAAATGTGAATATTACATAATAGAGACATAAGATTGATTTGTACTTTGTACAATGTAATGAGATTGAAATAATAATACTCACATGATATATATTGTAGAATTTTTTTCACAAATCTTCATTTAAATGTGAATACTCACATGAAAACTTCGTTTAATGTGAATACTCACATGAAGCTAATGCTTTTATATTTTTAAAAATTTATATTAAAGTTCGTTTAATGTAAATACTCACATGTAATAAAAATATAAAAAAGTTCGTTTAATGTAATATAAAAATATAAAATTTGTGAATACTCACATGAAAAATGTAAAATCTTCATTTAATGTGAATACTCACATGAAGAAAAATGTAATGTAATCTTCGTTTAATCCTATTTTTCTAAAATATTCATTTAATATTTTTCGAAATATTCGTTTAACCTTAATTTTAAAAAATCTTCATTTAACCATAATTTTGATAAATCTTCGTTTAACCATATCTTTCAAAATCTTCATTTAACCATAGATTTTATAAATCTTCGTTTAACCCTAATTTCAAAATTTTCATTTAGCACTAACATATGAAAAATCTTCATTTAACCCTAATTTTCAAAATCTTCGTTTGACCCTAACATATGAAAAATATCGTCTAACCCTACTCTTCATTAACCTTAATTTCAAAATCTTCATTTGACACTAATATATGAAAAATCTGAGTTTAACCCTAATTCTCAAAACTTTCGTTGAACCTTAACATATGAAAAATCTTTGTTTAACCCTAATTTTCTTTGTGTTCGTTTAACTTAATTTTCATAATTGAATAAGAAATTTCTCATAATATTTGTTGAGAAAAACATTGATGTTGATTTGACATAGATAGTTGGGGACCTAGCAAATACTTCATTAAAATGGGCCCACATCTAAAAAATTGTACTTATCTAAATAAGTGGTATTTTGGGATATTTTGTTATATTAAATGATATAAAAAAAATTACGATATATATTTGTGGTATATTGAGTTGCTATTCCCTTAATCATAATCATCTCTCTTATCCAAGGACATGAATGTGTGTTTATTAATAAGATTGAAATTAGGATAAAAATATCAGCATCTGCTTAATGGATTAATTAGTTACAGTTTAAAGTTAGGTTTTTGCTATTAATTGGCGAGGGCTATTATTTCCACCTAAAAAAACGAAGGCAAACAAGTTTCCCAAGCTTTTCCAAACACATATTGTTAGGTTGCTATTAATTATATATAATCAATTTATTCATTAAATTCGTCATTTAAAGTTTGGCATAACTTTAACTCTTGAAATAGTGCTATTTTTTGTACACATTGTTTCTTTCTTTCTTTTTATTTTTAATTTTTTGAAACAATGCCTTTTTTGGTATTAGTTTATTTTATAAACATGACTCTTATCGTGATTATTATAATATATAATGTATATATGGTGTTTTGAGGATGTAGTAGTTGATGAATAATTATAAGCATGTATCAATCGTACTGTTATAATCAATATAAATAGAGACAAATAATCATCATGTGGTATGTTTGAGATGTGATAGCGCATCTATGACTAACCATTTATATATGAAGAAAGAAAAGATATATATATATATATATATATATATATATATATATATATATATATATATATTATGTTTCCTTCTATGTCCTATATTTTATTTTCTGCTAATTTAATATTCATGTACTTAATTCTTTTTCTGGGTACATGACCCCAAACAAAAAATATAGTGTATTACCAAAATAAATGGCTAAAAACTTATATAATCTTTTGGCGCATATATATATATATATATATTGATTTAAATAAAAAATTATGTGCACCAGTTGCATCAAGGAGGATTTGTGCAATTTGGATCACCTCATTCGAAGGTGAGATTCAAGCGTCCACATACATTCTCACGTGTCTTTATGTCCGTGCCTATTATTATCCAACCCCACTTCATTTTTATGTTATGTTCGCATAATCTTTATGTTATATTAGAAAGAAATTAACTTCATAAAAATTGAAATATGGTAGTATAACTTTTACATTACATAATATTACAAACATATAATGTCTTTTAAATATTTACGTTATTATAATATAATTATAATAATTATGTTATAACAATTTAACTTTTATATTAAAATAATATAATCTTTATATATATTTTTTAAAATTAAAATATTACATAAATATTATGATATTTGTACATAAAATTTATACTAAACGTTATGATAGTTATACTACATGAAATTTTATGATGAAAGAAAAATATAAGTAATATCATTTAAATGTTATGCTATTTATATATAAAAGTTATATTAACATAACTTAAAGGTTACTGCATGAATTAAAATAAATTTGAGAGCGGATACGGATCGAATCTGACCAGTGTCCAGTTGCACCATACAACTAGTGCATACAAGTGCTACTCATTGATTTTTTGGATTTTCGGATTAAAAAAATAATTGAAAAAACTAAATTAATTAATTAATTTTCAATTACGTACATATTTAATAAATACTATATTCTCTAATATATCATTTAATGTGTAGTGTCTTTACATTTCAATACTAAGGACTAGTTTGCTTTGAGTGATAAGTTTGATAAAATTGATAAGATTTATAGGATTGTACTGTTCATTAAAGACAAAAATGATGTTAGTTGGGTGTTTGGTATGTATGTTTGTATTAGGTTTGAATTAAATTATGTGTTTGGTTTGAATGATTATAAGTTTGTTAAAGTGAGATTATTTATAAAAACTTGTTTGGTGTATTGGTTAAGCATGATAAAAAAATTGTAATTACTAAACTACCTTTACATTTTCTTTTCTTTTTATATTTTATTTTTCCAATCATTTTCTTTTGTTTCTTATTTTGTTTTCTTTAAATTTTAATTATTATTATATTTCACAACTAATCTATCAGATATTAATATATAAGGTACTTTAATTATATTTAGTTTAAAATGTTAAATAATATCATATAAAATATTTTAAAATATTATTTAAAAATATTATTTTAAATAATACAATTTTAGAAGATTAACTACACAGATCATACATATTATTAAAATTACAAGCAATAATTAAAATTTGAGATATGTTTTTACTATGATAAAATAAACCTAAACATACAATATTTTTCGTAGTAAATCAAATGACCGTGAAATAAAATTATTGATAAAATTAAATTTAAAAAAATGTTCATAAAATAAAAACAAAGAAATAATATTTTCCTAATTGATAAAATAAAAGTTAAAAAATTACTAATAAAACTAAAGCACAATTTATAAAAAAATAATCCACAATATATTGGTACTTTCAAATCTTTTACTAATTGTGCTAATTTAACCCACAAAAAATGGTGGGTTTATAATCTTACCTATAAACCCACCCAATCCCACACTTAAACCCAAACTCAATAAATAAACCCACATTTAAACTCGAATTTAATAAACAAATCAATTTTCAAATCAATGAAGTAAACATGAGTTTAGATTGGTTAAAAATCTTAAACCAATCTAAATTCATAAAGCAAACGAGCTCTAAAAAGATTAAATAGAATAAGAGTATAAGTTAAATCATGAAAAGAAAAAAAAATCTCGTGATTGTCCAGCTGTGGACAATAAGTGGGCTCTCATTCATTGTCTCTGACTCTCACAAAAAGCTTCCCAATTCCAACACACAGCCTTTTGTTTCTACAAAATTTATCGTGTCCCTAATTCCTATGCATTATTTATTCTGAATTAATTAATTTTTTTAATTTATTTTCTATATGCTATTTTATTTTTAAACTATATGAAATATTATTCAAGAGTAGTTTTCTCTAACAAATGAAAAGGACGAATATAACTTATTGTTGGTAGAGAGGTTGGAATCTCAATTCTTTGTGAGGAAGCAAATGCAAATAATGCTGGCCAATATATAATAATCAGATGAAAACAAATGCTTTTATTATACAAATTATTTTCACTCAATCTACTACGAAAAACCAAACCAAATAATCTAACCTTAATATATGTTTCATCTAATATCTCAGAATACACATAACTTTATAGAAAATGCATACTAGTGTACCCAAAAAAACATTAAGGAAAAAAATGGGTTGGAGGCTTTAAGATCTGGGAAACAAGATCTGACCAAAGAAAAGAGGGTCGAAATCTTATCACCATCAATAAGTAGAATAAACAGGATCACTATTAATTTGAAGAACGAGGAATAGGAAAAATCATTTTACCTGGACAAGATCCTTAAATACTCAAATAGATAGATAATAGTTTGACCTATAAATATGGGTGTGTTTCTTACTTAGAAAGAAAACTTATAACATAAGAATTAACAATCAATAATAAAGGTATGCAAAAGCTTATATAAAAACATCTCACATAAAACTTGACTTGAGATTGAGGTTTATATAGTTTTATGTGAAATTGATTTGTCTGTCTTGATTATTAATTCAAATGAACTTTATTTCTACATAAAATCTTACATAAGAACACTTCGTGCAAGGTCTAATCTTCAATGAAAATGAATCTCATTATTCCTCTTGAAACAATAGATAATCTACTTAGTAATTTAGGCACACATTCACCGCCATGTCTCATTTTGTTGTTACCACGCCTTTGTTTTTTATTTACAAAATCACACGTCAATATATTGCGTAAATTTATTGTTGATATATATTGTTTAATGGAAATTGATGATAGTTTAGTGTACAAGATAACCTCTTGTACTCCATCCATTTTAAAATAGATGTGTTCTTAATTAATAAAAAAATTACTCTAAATTAAGTAGAATTTTAAAAAATATTTTTAAATAAAATAAATAATGAACTATCTTTATAGGGTAAAAAAGATATTGCAAAATCATAAAACGACATTTAGATGTCAATGTAAAAATTGAAGCAAAAATATTACAGTAAGAAACATGGGAAACTTGAAAGAGGAAACATAAGAAACTTCCAAAGTCCCATGCTGTCCACTCTCATCATCATTCTTCATCTTCTTCTTCTTCACCTCACCTCACCTCACCTCGTGACTCCTCAGTTGCAGTAACAGTAACTCTTATGTACACAAGGTACATTTAAGCTGACGATTATAGTAAATGATCATTATACTTTACCACTTGTCTTCATATCCCAACAAATATCAATCCATCTTTTCTTTTTTTAATTACCCATCACTCTCAATTTTCACCTGCTTTCGTCCCCATATCTCAAACCACCTCCTCACAGTCATACGTTTCTCCAAAATGGCCCGCCTTTTCCGATCCAAGTCTTGCTCTCTCGGAGCCCTCGACGCCAGGCCGTCGGTAGTAGCTGTTTACGAGGAGGACGAGGAGGACGAGGAGGAGGACGACGAGGACGAGGGGTATTATGGGGATTTCAACTCGGACGAGGACTCCGACGACAATCCGGCGACGACGCCGTTCATTAGCCCCGGCCGCAACGCCAAGATCAGCCAGTCGCAGTTCTCCGTCCTCGCCGTCATCGCGGCGGCGCTGCGGCGGTCGCTCGTGACGTGCTCGGTCGACGCGGACGACGTCGCTTCGGATGTGGACATTGGCTGGCCAACGGACGTGCGCCACGTGTCCCACGTGACCTTCGACCGGTTCAACGGCTTTCTCGGCCTCCCGGTGGAGCTCCAGCCCGACGTCCCTCGTAAACCGCCCAGCGCCAGGTTTAAATCCAGATCTAAATTAATTGATTAATTAATTAACAGACAGTGTTAAATCATTTGTTGATGTTGATTCAACAGTGCAAGTGTGTTTGGAGTTTCTGCACAGTCAATGCAGTGTTCTTATGACCAAAGAGGAAACAGTGTACCCACCATTCTTCTTAGGATGCAGAGCCGTTTGTATTCCGAAGGAGGACTCCAAGTATGTTGTTTTTTCTCTCTATCAACAGAGATACATTGAGATGTTATGCTGATTATGTTGGTGTGTTTTGCTCTAAGGCAGAAGGAATTTTCCGAATCAATGCGGAGAACAGTCAAGAAGAGACCGTTCGAAACCAGCTCAACAGAGGGGTTGTGCCTCATGGGATTGATGTCCACTGCTTATCTGGGTTGATCAAGGTATGGAGAGAGAATCTACACGAATCTTGTTCTCTTCGTGTTCTTCTTGTTGTGGGTGTTTGTTTCAAGTGGTTTTTGTGTTGAAATCAGGCATGGTTTAGAGAGCTTCCTTCTGGAGTTCTTGATTCTTTGACACCAGAACAGGTGATGCATTGCAACACAGAAGAAGAGTGCACTCAACTTGTGGAGCTGCTTCCTCCCATGGAGGCTGCATTGCTTGATTGGGCTGTCAATTTGATGGCTGATGTGGTGCAACATGAACACCACAACAAGATGAATGCAAGAAACATTGCTATGGTCTTTGCACCCAACATGACTCAGGTGCTTTATCTATACATGCATACATCTCTTTATCATTCCGTATTAAGCTATGTTTGTTCTGGGCTTAAAAGGTTCATTTTGTAAGTTTGGATTTTTGAGATTTTGGAGGATTTTGGGAGTCTGAATTTTGCAAGGTAGGATTATAGCTACGATGTCTGGAGGATTTTGCGAGTCTGAATTTTTGAAGTGTAGGATTATAATTATGATGTCGGAGGATTTTGTGAGTGTGAATGTTGTGGGATAAAATTTTAGTTAAGATGTTACTATCATATTGGAAATTGTAGAAAATTTTGGGTATTGGATTATAGGATTTTGTAAATTTCAATCCAAATAGATCTGGACTAAACATCCTCTAATTGTTGCTATTCTTCAAATGATAAGTGATGGTGATGTGAACTAATGAATGCAGATGGCTGATCCTCTGACGGCATTGATCCACGCCGTCCAAGTCATGAACCTGCTCAAGACTCTAATCACAAAAGCCCTTCGTGAGAGAGAGGATTCGCTTGAACACACGGACCCATCGAGTACTATTGAAGCAGTTCTTCAAGACCAACCTCTTGATGATTGTTTGTGTAAGGAAGTTGCCGGTGATAATAATCTACTGAGAAGCTCGACTCTAGAGAGACTTGAATACGACAACAATGACAAGGTGTTGGGAGTTAGGACGTCACAAGTCATGCGTAAAAGGCGGACATTAGGACATAGTTTTAAGGAAGAATACGATTACATGGAAGCAGAGGGGATACTGAATCGGCTCAGTCTTCGAAAGGGCATGCAAAAGCTATGCCGGCATCCGGTTTTCCAGCTGAGCAAGGCAGCTAAGAAGAGTAGCGAAGGTGGGGCGGCATGAAAACATGTACTATTTGAGAAGAACCATTACATTCTCTTAGGATGGAAAGATTTGTATGAGTATGTTAATAATGTTGTTGATTAGATGAAGGTTGTTGTGATGGTGTTGTGGTAGAATATATAGTTGCAGGTACTAATTGTTTTAATAGGTCATGACAAACCTATGTAGAGTGGTTTATGACAATCTCTTACACAAACTAGCTAGTTCCCATGTTCCCTTATTTGTTTAGTGATCAATGTAATCTCTCTTCTTTATTTTTCTTCAAATGTAGAAATCTTGGAATTTAAGTTAATCATTTTGAAATTTGGCGGTTTTAACCAATGTTTGTGGGATCAAACCGGTCTGATTGCTTCACTGAGAACCTATTGTTCATGATCTAATGTAATTATTACTAGAAATTGGAAACGTTCGGAGAAACCAAGAAAACCCATTGAACCGGTCACATAAAAGTCGATATCGAAGACATGAATCTATCATTGAAGAACATTAGATTTTCTACTACATTAATCTTCGAATATTTCATAACAAGATATTCGAATATTTCATAACAAGATATCCGACATGAATCTATCATTGAAAAACATTAGATTTTCTATTACATTCATCTTTGGATATTTCATTACAAGATATCTGAATTCAATATTAATTCTCAATTTTAGACTTAAATTTTGAAATTTCTTAATAAAGGACTCAATTTAACTTTATTTCTCAATTTTGGGTTTCAAATTAGATTGAGTTCTCAATTCAAGATAAAATTTCATTTTCATTTTCTTTTTATTTATATTTCAATATATATATATATATATATATATATATATTATGTTGACTAAATTAATTTTTTAACTTTTCTTTTAATTTTTATTTTTTATTAATATTTACAGATTTATTTATATTTTAACATGTATTTATATTTTGGAACGATCTTCATCTTTTATTTATTCCTGAATTAAGAACTTAATCAAATTTGAAGTTTTAAATTGAGAAATTTTAATTTTTGGATCAAGAAAAAAGAATTAATATATATATATATATATATATATATATATATAAATTGAGAAATTTATCCAAATAGAATAAATTATAAGATGAAATATTAAATATGAGAAAAAATTGTTGTTAGGGGAGCAAGTAGGCAGTTTTGTTTGTGAATTGGGTGGAAATGTAAATAGTATATCCATAGAAGTCCAAGGTCCAGGTGCAAGACCAATTCCAAGCCCAATTAAAGTTGTGTCCATATTTGCTCAGCCCATATTGATGATTTTGTTTGTGAATTGGGTGTAAAAGTAACAAAGATTCTTAATTCCTTTGCTTTTAAAAGTGAATACAACTCACAAATGTTGTCTGATTCCTCCTGCCTTATCTGGATATATTATATTATTGCTACTTTCTGAAATGCAGTATATTTTTTGCTATGTTTTTTGATAAAGCATATATTGTATGCTTATATAGTTGGTATTTTATGATAATGATTTTTTAGCAAACTTTTTATAAGATTTCTTTTTTGCTTGTTTTTTAACTTTTGTTTTCTCTACTCATTTGTGGTTGATTATATCATTTGTAAGAGATAAGATTGTGCAGATTGATGAAAACGAAACAACTTATGTCCATCTGTAGGCAATATAGTGACACCATCTGTGTTTGGTGATACAAGCTGGTATACATGGAATAAAACAATTTCTTTTGTACAAAATAGGGTGCAAACCTGAATTTTGTATGTTAACTTGTAGGTAGAATTTTTTTTTTAACTATGAAGAAGTGATTAGAAATAAAATTACCCCCAATATCATATTCTTTTGGACTCGAATGAGTAGAAATAGTTCGATTGCTTCATTCACTCATATTTCGATTTTTTAATTAATTAATACTTACCTCAGTAGCAAACGAGGTTTAGGATTTGCTAAGATTATATGTCTACAGTTTATACTACATTTTCAGAGCTATTAATTGCTTCATTTCCACAGTCAAAGATATAAATTAAATATAGTGTTACATGAACTTTAGGTTTTAACATGAAACGCTTATTTTATTTGCAGCATTCTTAACAATAATCAAAAAATAAAATATTATACAACATTGTTTAATGGATATTTTTAAGAGACAAAGATCCACCGGCCACAACTCAGTATCTATTTTATGAATTATGAATTGTAAATTAATCCATTTAATAATTAAATCATAAGAAATCTCATAAAACTACTCATCAATACATTATTATATAAATGTTGTTTAATACGTGGCAATGACAGATATTCACATCTTTATAATAAACAAAACTGAATAAGAAAAGACAATGTTGATTCATCCTTGTGTGAGATGTGATGCCTCAGCAGATTTTTTTATTTTTAATTGATGTTGTTAATAATCTTTGTCCTTTGCAATAATTAAGATTATTTTAAATAGTTTTTAACGTAAAAATTTACATTAAACCTGTCACAAATATTGGTAGGTTAATTGTCAATATTCCAGATCAATTAAACTAGATTTAACTTGCAATTTCAAGAATTAGGCTAGATTGGAATTCAAGAATCCTAACCCTAATTCGGATAAAAAAAAAAGTCAAGAAAAATTATAGACGCAACAATTTACGTAGTTGGACCAAGCAAACTTGATCTACATTCATGGGAGAGAGAAAAACATCCACTAATTTCACCAAAATTACAAGAATTCAAGCCAGCCCCAAAATTTTTAGGATATGTTTGGAACGGATTTTAGTGGGTTTGGGGAAATCCTGACTTTGAAATCTGGATTTTGTAGTAAAGGTAAATAGTGAAAATGTATGTTTGTTTGAGGATTTAGTAGAGTAGGATTATATTGTAGATGTCAAATCAATGCTGGAAAAGGTAGGTTGATATAATATTTTACTGTAAAAAAGTGGGTTGATGTGATATATTTTTATGAAAAAATATATTTGATAATGATTGATAATTGTAATATAGGTAGTAATGATTATGTTCGGATTTTGTAATCCAAATTTAAATACAGAAACAAACATACATTGAGATTTTGAAGTCCAAAATCCTTCCATGCCAAATCCCTTCCAAAGATAACCTTAGGTATTAGGGTTTATATAAGCCCTAAAAATGCAATTTATAGCAATCCTTATCCAAATCTAATGAATCTTATCAATTTGGATTCGTCTGATAATCAGAAATAAAAGCCTTATGGTTTAAATCAGAATCGGATTTGATTTGGTATCCGATTTTACAATTTTGTCCAAGAACCCTAGAATTTTGCCCCAATTCTACATGCAAACCCTAGGTCTGAAATTTGTTCGATTGAGCTTCAATTCGGCCGGTTCTTTTGCAATTGATTCCGATTTCTGATTCATAAGACCTCCATACATATAGATTTATATTGTTTGAGTCACAATACTCACAAATATAATTTTATGATGTATAAATATATCGCTTATAAATTATATCAGTTTTTATAAGTGAAAGTCTATACTTAGATTTTAGAGTTGTGAGTTATGTAATATCAAGGAATATTATAGAATTAGATTAGATTTGTAAGCTATATTTAATTTTAGGTGGGTCTAAAGGCACCCCATAAAGTTCTAAGGGCATCCTAAATGTTTAACATTTACACTAAAATGGGGTGCCCTTACAATTTCATGGGGTGACCTTAGTTGGACCCTTAATTTTATTGGTTGAATGAGTTATTTTAGCGGTCGCTACCTTTAGGGTGGTGCTATCTTGGAAGTTGAAGTGTCATTATTAATACCATTATTTAAAAATAAAATAAAATTTAACACTATATATTATTATTATGTTATATAGCATGCCTCCCCCACTAGGGATGTCATATTTATTTATTAGTTTATATTACAGAGAATGGGGTGCTGTTTTCGTGAGTTCTACTTTTCATCAATATAATATTTGATAATATATATGTATGTGTAT
Source organism: Scutellaria barbata (assembly GCA_028654395.1). NCBI lineage: Eukaryota > Viridiplantae > Streptophyta > Magnoliopsida > Lamiales > Lamiaceae > Scutellaria > Scutellaria barbata. The sequence continues at coordinate 17,640,466 of CM053644.1, read as the reverse complement.
AATAATAATAATAATAAATAAACAATTGTTTCACATCGACTGTAGATGTTGTTGAGACTTGAAAGACATGAAACACGTTCTTGAAATATGTTTGATAATGAAGGTAATGTGTTTGAATGAGACTTTTATATTCTTTCGCCTTAAATATTGTTAAATATTTAGCTTAGACTTTCTCACTATTTGCCAACTAAGTGGGGAAGCTCACTTTTCATTAGTTTTTAATTTATTTATTTAGTTCCAAATTTCACAATTTAGAATTAAGAAAAGGTAGAGATTCCCTGGAAACATTAAAGAAAATGACATATTTTCTATGTATAAAATATCATATCAAGAATTAAACTCTATTACATCGTTTTTAAATAATAAAAAACATAATAATCATTTGAGTAAAATGAAGAAAGATATGTTTTATATGATAATGAAGAAGGTAACGGTGAAATTGAGAATTCTACTCTAGTTGTTTATACTAATACTTTACAGTATATATAATGATATATTTTAATTACATATAATATAATACTTTTCGAGAAAACAAATAATTACTTTTAGTCAAATAAGTAATAATTCATTTAAGTAAAACAATAAATACATCTTTTTGTGTCCAAGTAATACTTTTCAAATAACTTTTCAAATATATATATATATATATTAGGAAATTTTCCAACATTCTGTCTTGAGTCCGAGGTTAAATAGGTGCGAGGCACGGTTCTGCCAGATTCGAATTCGGGAGTGCAAAACTGACATTAAAGTTGCGCTTTATGCCCATTGGATATCATTTTGGTGTAGCGGTAATACGCTTGATGGTCCAACACCTGGTATCAGAGCAGGTCCCGGGTTTGAATCCCACCAGGAACACTTTGTAGTGGGAGTTGTCAGGGAGCACTTTGCAGTGAGAGCTGACATCCTGTCTTGGGTCGGAGCTTAAATATCGAATAAGATTTGAATCCGTTAACACTTTGCAGAGAGCTTAAATATCGAATAAGATTTGAATTGCAGTGGGGGCACACTTTGCAGTGGGAGCTGTCAAGGAGCACTTTGCAGTGAGAGCTGACATCCTGCCTTGGGTCGGAGCTTAAATATCGAATAAGATTTGAATCCGTCCTGCCTTGGGTCGGAGCTTAAATATCGAATAAGATTTGAATCCGTCCTGCCTTGGGTCGGAGCTTAAATATCGAATAAGATTTGAATCCGTGAACACTTTGCAGTGGGCTCCCACTTAGTATCACACCTTGCAGTGGGCTCTCACTTAGTATCAGAGTAGGTCCCGGGTTCGAATCCCCCCAGGAACACTTTGCAGGGTTCGAATCCCCCTAGGAACATTTTATAGTAGGAGCTGTCAGGGAGCACTTTGCAGTGAGAGCTGACATCCTGCCTTGGGTCGGAGCTTAAATATCGAATAAGATTTGAATCCGTGAACACTTTGCAGTGGGCTCCCACTTAGTATCAGAGTAGGTCCTGGGTTCGAATCCCCCCAGGAACACTTTGCAGGGTTCGAATCCCCTCGGGAACACTTTGCAGTGGAAGCTGTCAGGGAGCACTTTGCAGTGGGAGCTGGCATCCTGCCTTGGGTCGGAGCTTAAATATCGAATCAGATTTGAATCTGTGAAACTTTGTAGTGGGCTCGTGGGAGCTGGCATCGACATCCTACTTTGGGTCGGAGCTTAAATATCAAATCAGATTTGAATCTGTGAACACTTTGTAATGGGCTCGTGGGAGCTGGCATCGACATCCTGCCTTGGATCGAATCAGATTTGAATCCATGAACACTTTGCCCACTTTGCAGTGGGAGCTGGCATTCTGCCTTGGGTCGGAGCTTAAATATCGAATCAAATATCAGAGTAGGTCCCGGGTTCGAATCCCCTTGGGAACACTTTGCAGTAGGAGCTGTCAGGGAGCACTTTGCAGTGGGAGCTGGCATCCTGCCTTGGTCGGAGCTTAAATATCGAATCAGATTTAAATTGTAGTGGGCTCGTGGGAGCTGGCATCCTACCTTGGGTTGAATCAGATTTGAATCCGTGAACTCAGATTTGAATCCGTGAACACTTTGCAGTGGGTTCGTGATGTCTTGGGTCTGAGCTTAAATATTAGATTCGAATGATTCGAATCCGTCATTCGAATCCGTGAACACTTTACAGTGGGAGCTGGTTGCTTTGGGTCGGAACTTAAATATCACTTTGCAGTGGTGTTGGGATATTTCCCAGCAACCTGCCTTGGGTCGGAGCTTAAATATGTGCGGGGCACGGCTCTTCCAGATTCGAATCCGTGAGCGCAAAGCTACATAAGTATAAGACATTAAAGTTGCGCCCTATGTCCATTGGATATCCTTTTGGTGTAGCGGTAATGCGCTTGATGGTCCTTACAAGTGGGCTCGTGGGAGCTGGCATCCTGTCTTGGGTCGAATCAGATTTGAATCCGTGAACTTAAATATCGAATTCGTGAGACACGGCTCTGCCGGATTCGAATCCACCAGATTGATTCGAATCCGTCTGTGAAGATTCAAATCCCTGAACACTTTTTGAATCCACCAGATTCGAATCTGTGAACACTTTGCAGTGGGAGCTGGCATCCTGCCTTGGGTCGGAGCTTAAATATCGAATCAGATTTGATTTCGTGAACTTAAATATCGAATTCACGAGGCACGGCTCTGCAAGATTCGAATCCACCAAATTCGAATGCTTCGAATCCGTCCGTGAAGATTCGAATCTGTGAACACTTTGCAGTGGGAGCTGGCATCCTGCCTTAGGTTGGAGCTTAAATATCGAATGCCAGGAAGCATTTTGCAGTAGGAACTGGCATCCTGCCTTGGGTCGGAGCTTAAATATCGAATCAAATTTGAATCCGTGAACACTTTGCAGTGGGCTCGTGGGAGCTGGCATTCTGCCTTGGGTCGGAGCTTAAATATCGAATCAGATCAAATCCACCAGATTTGAATGATTCGAATCCGTAAACACTTTGCAGTGGGAGCTGTCAGGGAGCACGTTGCAGTGGGAGCTGGCATCCTGCCTTGGATCGGAGCTTAAATATCGAATCAGATTTGAATCCGTGAACACTTTGCAGTGGGCTCGTGGGAGCTAGCATCCTGCCTTGGGTGGGGGCTTAAATATCGAATCAGATTTGAATCCATGAACACTTTGCATCCTGCCTTGGGTCGGAGCTTAAATATCACCGTGATGTCTTGGGTCGGAGCTGGCATCCTATCTTAGGTTGGAGCTTAAATATCGAATCAGATTTGAATCCGTGAACACTTTGCAGTGGGCTCGTGATGCCTTGGGTCGGAGCTTAAATATCGAATCCGCGAGGCATGGCTCTGCTAGATTCGAATCCACCAGATTCGAATTCGCGAAGTTGCGCCTTATGCCCATTGGATATCTTTTTAGTGTAGTAGTAATGTGCTTGATGATCCAACAATATATATATATATATATATGTATTATACATTTTAATATACCAATTTATACATTTTTGATGTATGAGTAATATTTTCCTAAAATAAATAATATATTTATATTATATTAACAAATACTTACTTATATTTCAATTTTAGATATATGAATAATATTTTTTGATAAAATAATTTAAGTATACAAGTAATAAACATATAATACATGAAAATAAGCGATAGTTTATATTCTTTAATAAAATTATGTTTTTTTTGACCTAACACCATCAATTTTGTCTTATATGATAGTTGACTTTTTTTTTTTTTTTTTTTGATGAAGTTTGCAAATAATTCGAGCTCCACGTTATTTAAAATTTAGAGAGAAAAAATGAAATAAAATTAAACATCTAAAATCTAAAAATTATATACCTTTGAAATTATTTAATTTGTATTACTTATTTCTTATAAGTTCAATCATATATCGTATTTATCAATAAATTTCAACAACCTATTTTAAAATTAAGATAAAAATGTGTGATCATAATATTTAAAAACATTTTATAACTATAAAAGTTTATAATATATTTGAAATAAACTTAACAAAACACCCCTTATTCTTTCAATTAATTTTTTTTAATCAATTTAAATTGTACCTCAACTAGAAATTTATCATGATATTAGTATTTTCATTGTGAGTAGATTCTTAGGTCCCCAATTTTATTTTTTTTAAATCACTGTTTTCTATTAATTTGTACATTTATATATGCTTGATGATTTTTTTATTATGAAGTGTACTAGTAATAAGAAATTGATGTAAGGGTATTCGAAATGTTATATATGATGCAATATCTAATATTTCATATATATACATATTTATTTACGTGAGTATGTGTATATTTATGTGTAAAATATTTAATCAATATAATTTACTAGGTGTATTATAAATTAAATTGATGTATTGGTATTATATTTGGCTATGGTTTTTAAGTTTTATAATTAAAATTATATCTTCCATTTATTATTTGAAAACTGATATATATATATATATATATAGTTTCATAGATATTATTTAATTTATCAGTTCAGTATCTCTTGAAATATATAGTTTCATGTATAGATAGTATTTAAATCATTTATGCGCATGTTGAGACAGTTACATTGGTGGAACCACATGCAACTCTTCTACAATCCCTCTAATATCATAAAGGTTTAAAAAAAAAAAAAATATATATATATATATATATATATATATCCAAACTATACATGTTATATTGGACATTTTATAATATAAAATTTGAAATGTTTTATTTCAACTTAAGAGCTTTAAATTTGATATACTGTATAGGATGAGATAAATTTTAATTGTATATATGTTTGAAATCAACAATTAAGATTTGTTTGATATCGTAAAATGAATCAAATTTAAAATTCATATGTATATAAGCACAGTGCAACATTTTAAGATTTATAGAAAAACTGTCAAATTATGTATAATTTGGAAAAAAAAAGTTTTTAATCGTACAATAAAATATCTCTAAATAAGTAAGGTACAAAACAAAATATTCAACTCAAGTATAGATGATTTAGCAACTTTATAATATCATTCCTAAATTTCACTAGTTCATGTAGAAACATGTGTAAAGTAATTAAATTTATTATCATCAATTCAAAAATAATATTCTTGGAGACACATTTAATTTAGCAGTATTTTAATTTATAAGATATTAGATATATTGATATGTGCATTCGAATGAATGAATCTAGTCAAAAAAACCAAATAAATCAAATTAAAGAAGTGTGATAAAAAGCAAAAAAAAAAAAAAAATTATATATAATTATATATATATATATATAATGAGCTCGATCAACACTGGTTAGGCAAAGTGTTTTGTCTTTTTATTGTTTTGTGTGAATACTTGAATAAAATAATGTACGAACTCATTTTTCGACTCAGATAGCCTTTATTTATAGCATGTACTGAGGTTACAATATTTCGTAACTTGTTAAATATGAGTGTGGTTTCAACTCATTTAAATCCATATATTAAGTGATTTGATTGTTGATTTGTAACTTTGGAATCAAATACCCCAAATCGGATTTTGATTAATGCCCTCAAATTGTCGATAATAATACATAATTTCAATATGGAGATTTGAATTTATAAAACAGATTGGTTAAATTTAACGACATATATATATAGAACTACAGTTATCCTAAATTTTGAATAAAAGAAATTCAAATAAAAAAAAAACTTTCTACCAAGCTAAAATAAAAAAATGTATACCTAATATAAATAAATACAAAGTAAAAAAACAAATTTCATATCAACTAATTAAAAGGTTAATATCTTTTCCAACTTGTATTATACGCATTTTTTTCACTTTGAATTCTAATTTTTTTTTCTGATCACAACTCGTACTATATATTTTTATTTTTAATTTGGCAACATCCAAAAATAAAATTTTGGGAAAAATATGCACACGTAATTTGCACATGTAGAACTAGAAAGTATTTTTATCATTTTTTCTTTCAAGACATGAAGAAATTTGGCATTGCAACTAGTTTCAATGACAAAGAAGCATATAAAATATTTTGGATTTGTGGCTAATTTTAGGAATGATGAACCAATTAAGATTAATATCGATTTAGGGAGAAAATAACAAAGATGTCCTCCAACATTGTATGTATATACAAATCACATATGCCATTTTTGTCAGGAATTAGCTTCCAGATTTTGAAAGGAAAAAAAAAACTATAGTATTATTGGGAAATATATTATCCCTTAATTAAAGTTTTTTATGAAATTGGAATCTCATGGTTTTAATACTAATTAGCATCCGCACCACAAATTTAATATCCTCCTTGTCCTTAGTCCTTTCATCCACTGCGGTCGGTCCCACCTTATGTTTGTATGTCCTCCCTACAACTCCCTATAACTTAATTGCTCACAACTTATTAATTGCTCACAACTTATTTCCATGTAATATTATTAAAAACCCACGAATGTACAACAACATAAATTATTGACTTGTTAACTGTAATTATGATAACTAGCAATCTTAATCTAATAAACAATGTACCATCAATTTTGAGCTTCAATTGTTAAACACAACCATCGTTTCTTATTAATTTATCTTAAGTTATGTAGAAAATATTTTTGCATACCTAAGAGATGTGTGTGTTTATGTGGTACAATGGAGGCTAGATGAAAAGCCCATTTAAGAACTTATGAATTGTGAATGCCCTAATAAAGAAATTACAATATAGAACAAGTACTAGAGGGTTGTACCTTATCTATAATATTTTACTAATTCCATGAGTGGGTTTATGAATAGTTGAGAAATGTGTGAGTTTCTTTAATTTTTATATGGTACTGAATAAAACGACCAAAATAAGATAATCATAAATGAGCTTATAAATTATGAATTTCCTGATAAAGATATTATCAACACATTACATATACTAGAAAAATTACAAGAAAAATTCTTTATTTGACATTGATATTTCATCTGATGTTTTAAAATAATTATTACATATCATGTGTAAAAGTAACATTATTAATTTACATAATTATCGTGAATATACATATGATGAAACACTAAATTAAAATAGAGGATCTAGTTTGAAAAGTTGTACCCAATATACACAATTCTTTTTATTTATATATCAAATCATCATATATTATGTTTTTAAATTTTTATTTATAATATGATCTTTTGATTTTATCATCATAAATTATCATCTTCAATTAAAAATTCTACATGATCCGATATTTCTGGCTCCAAATTGCTTGCATGAACTCGAAACTTGAAATTATCCTCGTGATCTATCCTAACAGCTTTGAATTTGGACGTCAAATTAACAATTAGAGACGAAATGTCTGATTATGTATTGAACTGTTAAAGAATTGAAAATGTTGATTTGTGGTTATGAAGTGATCAAATGTTATGTTGTAAATGAATAACACATTAAAGATGATGACTTGTCATGTAACTTGTCATTTTATTAATTACATAGATATATTATGGCGTATTTGTAAAATTTAACATTTTGATATTCCATTTATATATGATTGTCTTTAATATATGTATCATGTAATAGGTAATGTAATTTATACACAAATGGTATTTAATAGTTATTTTGAAATATGAAATGAAACACTTAAATAGAGAAATTGTTTTTTACCAATTACATGGATATATCATGGTGTAATGTTAAAATTAGCGAATAATACTAGAGTCTGGGATTCAAATTCTCATGATGAAATGAAAATTTTAATTTCCATATCAAATGTAATAAGTTAGTTACACCTCCAGTATGTGTAAATTTTAATTTAGAGAAGACCCTCTCTTTTAATCAGTGGTGGACCCAAAAATTTTAATTTGAGGTACAAATAAATAAATAATAGATAATAGAAAAAAAAATTACAATTTGGTTTGTCGACTCTTCATTTTTTGGAAACGATCAATGACAGCATCATCAGAAATTTGCAAGAACATATTATTCTCAATGAAATTGACCAAATAATCATTTAATAATTGATCAATCATGCTATTTCTCAATTTATTTTTGACATAGTTCATTCCTGAAAACACTCTTTTAACACCTGCAGAAAGCGACTGAGAGAATCAATACCAACTTGATAAGCAAAAAAATTATCGGATAAGTTACATGTTTGTTTGTTTCTACTAACATCTTCAAAAGGGCGTCAATATCATGCAAATCTCGAAATCTGTATCTTTTTGAGGAACTTTGATATCTTTTAGTGAAGAACAAGAAGTTTCTAGAGATTTCATTTTTTTAAACATAAATGATCAAATATCGGGTTGCTTTTTCATTGCCTTTATTTTATTCGATTTAGGAGTATTCTTCATCTTAATCCTAATAAAATGATAGTAAATAATAAGAATAAAATCAATTTTATAGTAAATTAACAATTATTTGAATTGTAATGTTATTTTTGTAATTAAAATATCAAATAAAATTATTTTAATAAATACTAATATATATAAAAATAAAAAAAAAATTCATTTTGGGGATACAGTTGTACCCCATGTACCATGCTGGGTCCGCCGGTGCTTTCAATGCATTCAAGTATGGCAGTAGCTAGCTTGTATACATGGTCATCCTGGTTTAAATACAATTTTTGAATATCTAATTAGGGTTAATATTACTAGATCTTTGATCAAGAAATATACAAGGATTCTATATTTGAGTGAAATGTGTGGCCAAAAATGATATAATATTTATAATATATATTATATATATCATAAAATATGCATGACCTGGTTTAATAGTAATCCTAGTTGAGTAATAATGTCAAAACTTTGGATTTATCAACTTTAATTTTTTTTTTCAATGAAAAAGTAGCCAAGATTGATTATATATTATTTTAACTACCCAATTTAATAATCTTTATCTCGATTAAAGTCAAATCTGGAGCTTATCTTCCCCGTTTTTTATTGACAAAGTAACATAGATAAAATAACCTCCCATCTTCCTCCCTCGTTTTCTCTTGGAGTGGAATAATATTGTTTTAATTTATTTATTGAGTAGAACTTCTCTATTTCATGAAATTAGATTTATAATTCTCAATACATAAATCAGAAAATAAAAATTGATTTATAAAAATGATCTGAATCTCGGTCTCAATGAATTCTATTTGTAAGATGATGTGATGCAAATATTTTGTTTGATTTATTTTTTGTTGATTTTTATTAATATAACTAAAATCTACATGAAAACAAAAATATGAGATTATTTGACGTACATAATTCAAAAGATGGATCCTTATTTTCTGAATTGTAAATTATGAGTTGATTGATGGAAAAGAAAGGGAGAAATGTTAGAATTAAGATTGGTATAATCATAATGATAATTTGGATTAGCAGGAGATTTGTAACAGGGGGAGAAAATAGTGATGTAGCATAATGAGATGGGACACAAAAATAATATTAATATTAATATCCTCTTTATAATAAGGTTTACAGATTGGGCCCTTGCTCATGAAATGCATTAATTGCCTAGTCCAGAAAAAACAGACACAACACTCGTTCATTTCCTCCTTAAAAACACCTCCAATTTTATTAGTTATTACAGATCCATCACCAAACATGGTTCCCCCTTCCACAACAACACTAACCATGGACGAGCTTATCGTCTCCTCCTCCTCCTCCTCCTCCGTCTCCCACCACCAGCCGGGCCCGATCCTCCAGAAGAAGCTCCAGTACATCCTCCAGGCCCAGCCCGACTGGTGGGCCTACGCCATTCTCTGGCAGACCTGCAAGGACGACTCGGGCCGCATCATCCTCACCTGGGGCGACGGCCATTTCCAAGGCACTAAACGCAAGACCCCAATCTCGGGCTCCCAGCCCGAACGAAAAAAGGTCATGAGAGGAATCCAGGCCCTCATCGGAGAACCCCAGGAAAACTCCGGGCCCGTCGACGGTGATGTCACCGACGCCGAGTGGTTCTACGTCATGTCCCTCGCACAGTCCACCACCCTCGGAGATGGAGTCGTCGGCAAGGCCTTCAACTCCAGCTCCCTCGTCTGGCTCACCGGCGGGAACCAGCTCCGGTTCTATAACTGCCAGCGAGCCAAGGAGGCCCAGAGCCACGGGATGCAGACCATGGTCTGCATCCCAACTCTGGACGGTGTTCTTGAGCTGGGATCTGACGTCATCATCACTGAGAACTGGAATTTGGTCCAGCAGGTCAAATCTCTGTTCGGTGTCTCAGGCGGCGATGCCGGCATCGCTGCCGAAGGCTTCCACTTCCCAGAGAAGGCAATCTCATTCTCCGATGTAGCTGGATTCCAGGACGAAGCGGGGAAGATGAAGAAACTAAATGATCCGAACAACAACTTCTCGTATCTGGATTCAGAGCACTCGGATTCCGATTTCTTTATCGACAGTGCCCACGTGGAGTCGACAACGAACAAGCGAGCTCCGAAGAAGAGGGGGCGGAAGCCGAACCAGGCCAGGGAGGCGCCACTGAACCACGTGGAGGCGGAGCGGCAGCGGCGGGAGAAGCTGAACCATCGCTTCTACGCGCTCCGCTCGGTGGTGCCGAACGTGTCGAGGATGGACAAGGCGTCCCTGCTATCCGACGCCGTTTCGTACATCAAGGAGCTGAAGTCGAAGGTGGAGGAGCTGGAGGCGAGAGGAGGGAGCTGCAGGAAGGTGAAGACAGAGGCCGGCGACAACCAGAGCACCACCACCTCGGTGGACCAGGTGGGCCCTCTCTCGTCGTTGCTGGAGCTGGAAGTGAAGATCATCGGATCCGATGGGATGATCAGAGTCCAGTCGGAGAACTCCAATTATCCGGCGACGCGGCTGATGAATGCGATTAGGGATCTTGAATTGCCGGTACATCATGCAAGCATGTCCTGCGTCAATGAATTGATGCTTCAGGATCTGGTGATTAGGGTTCCAGATGGGCTGAGATGTGAGAATGCTTTGAAAAATGCTCTTCTTAGAAGATTGGATCAGCAGTCGATTTGATGATCATGGATATGTGTGTCTATCTTGTTATGTTTTTTTTTTCTTTCTTTTTTTAAATTAGAAACTAAAGTAAGGTAGCTAGCTAGGGATCAGAAATGGTGTTGTTGCTGTTATGCCTAATACTAATTATGATGAGCCCAAATAATTTTTAGATATGTATATTCTGCTGAAAATGGAAAGAGATCCAAGAACAGTTTGTTGAATTATTGTGTTTGATATTATCATGGGAAATATGATGATTTCATCAACAAATATGTACTGGGATTTTTTGATTCCGTCCCACTTTTGTCAGGTAGGGATTTGCATGCTCAAATTTGACATTCATCTTAATGGGCGCACATGCAAATATCTTCATATATGGGGATCTTATGATATTTATATTTTATCTTATATTTCATCTAATTAATTCACTTTATCTGTAACTTAATTATATTGTTATTCATATACATGATATGTAATGATTATTTTGAGATAAATAAGTGATACAGAAGACGTAAAGCTTATATGAAGTAGTTTTACTGATATAAATATTTCATAAGATAGGATTTGATTGTACATAATCCAAACTCATGCATCAACTATAATTTAATGATGTTTTACAATGGGTTGATAATCGTGAGTTAACTTATCTTATGAGAATAGATTTTTCTAACGGTCTTATAGTGTCCAATTCACCTTATATTCATAAGTTAATATCTACTATGTGTGGATGAAATTGTGTACTTTGTTTTGTAATGAACTAGACCTTGTAATATGTATGCCCTACCACCACCAAATTCTTTTTCACTTTTTTCTCTCATGTACATATCATACCATGGAAATCTGACAAATTCTCGATTTTTCTAAGAATACATGTCATTTTTTTTTATTTTATAAAAAAATGTTTAATATCATTTTTAAGTAGTAATTATCTGTCAAACGAACTATTTCACGCTTGAGCGATACAACCCATTTTTCATCCTCTTAAACTTCTCTACACTCATCTTGTGAAACACCATCTAAGTATTAAAACACTAACATTAGAATTTATTATTAAGTTATTATTTATCACATAAAAAATTCCCAAAACTATTGTTGTGGATGCCCTAAGAGAATAAAGAGTTCCTTTACATCCTATGTTGGAAAGGAAAAAAATTAAGGGTAGCAACCCAAAATACCACAATAAATATAATCATTATTCTTTTCTATCTTAATTATATAAGAGTATCCCTTTTCTACTATAAAATTTAAATTTGGGTACTTTTCTACCATTTTTTTTGATTAGTGTTGATGTGAATAGTAAATGGGGGACTATGTTTGATTGATGATTTGTACATGATTCATTGATGACCGAACTGACAATTAAATAATGTATGTTTTTCGATTTATTTAACCACTATAATACATGGTAATTAACCGCTATAGGCACGAAACGACAATTGTATACTGCCTGAAAATGTCGTTTATCCATAAAACGATAAAATTTTTACCTAAAATTGCCGTTTTAGGGGGTAAACGACAATTTTGGTAAAATTGCCGTTTATCCCCTAAAATTATCATTTACCCTTAAAACGGTAATTTTAGGCAGAATTATTGTCGTTTTAGGGATAAACGGCAATTTTAGGCAGAATTATTACCGTTTACCCCTAAAATGACAACATTTGTCTAAAATTGTCATTTTAGGGGTAAACGACAATTTTAGGGGGTACACGACAATTATACCAAAATTGCTGTTTACCCCATAAATTTGCCGTTTACCCCTTATTCGACAATTATACCAAAATTGCTGTTTACCCTATAAATTTGCCGTTTACCCCTTACTCGACAATTATACCAAAATTGCTGTTTACGTTCGAAGCTTTTTTGAAGTCAAAATTCCAACAAAATTCAGGCAAATTGTCATTTACCGTGAGGAAGGAAATGATGAAAATTTTGAAAAGGAGAAGAAGGAGTAAACGACAATAATTTGACAAGGTAGTAAATGGGGCAGTAAAAACCAAAACAGTGGATAGTGGGGGAATCAATTCTGACGAAAAGCTGCTTACACACATCAATTTCATTCAATCAGTGGGTCTCGTTTCACTCAAAAGTGTACTTTGAAGTAAAAAAATGATAAGTTATATATTTTGTGGTAGAAAAGAGCAACACTTTTATCTTTTGTAGTATAATGGACTATTGGGTGAATAGCCTCAAATGCCACAATTAATATAACACTTACTTTTTTATACCATAAAACATATAACAATACCCTTTTCTATCACAATTTGGTAAAAAGACCAAAAAACCCTTTGAATCACATGTGCAATGATTGAAAAATGCTATTTCCACTCCAATTTTATTGTTTCCAAACCAATTTTGCTAAGTCATATGTATTAAAACCCGGATATAATTATCTTAGTATATTAGCTGGAAAAACCCTGCATATCCAATGCAATATTTGTGTTTTCACTTGTATAGGGGATCGATGCGGTATACCAATACCACGTACTGAGAAATTATTATTCAAAAAAATGAATAATATATAGGTTTTCCATGATTTATATTTATTGAGATTTGATGCGCAGAAGTGGAATCAGAGCCAAGTTTTATTGAAGATATAAATTAAATTATTTGTACAATATTATTTTCGTATGTCTAACGGGAGGAGAAAATCAAGAAAGATATACCCGAAGAATTTCGAGATATAATAAGTGTAGGATTTCATTAGATAACATCTAGCAAAGATTAATGGAACATAATTGTTGCAGACACATCTAAGGTTACACAAGACCTTAGGGAAGTCCAAAAGACCATCATATACTATGGTGGACAGATGGAAAAGATGTGCCGATCTCTATCCGAGATCCAACAAGGAGTTTCAGATCTGAAAAGAAGGTTACCTAGGGGAATAGGTAGATCGATGAACGAACGATTCAAAGATGCATTCGGAGATAAACCAAATATTCTCAAAGGAAAGGCTACGGAAGTCCCGAAGTCTAAAAGCTACGAGGAACTCTTGCTCGACATCATTCGACAAGCCGGATGAAAGTCTCAAGAGTAGATATCTTGGAATTAACCGAATCACTTTCCAATCTAGGAATTGTAGATCTAGTTAATCTCAAGATGAATGATCATATTCCCAAACAAGAGGAAGAGAGTACGAGCGCTGAAGCACCCGTCCAAAGTGCTGAAGAGCTGGCCACCCAACGAACGTGGAGACAGGATCAAGTCAACCATAATTCATTTATGTCTCAATGCAGGAGACGAACAGAATGGAATCAGGCAATATCAAATAGCCCTTGGGCGAAAACGATGTTAGTGCCAACACATCCATTCGGGTTGGTACTCACAACCGATATTCTCAATTTTAGGAACATGAAAACCTTGATCGATGAATGGATGACATCCTTAAAGGTGCATCGTCGACGCTGGACATTGATAAGGAGCAATTCAGCAAACTAGTTCAAAACACTCTACAAGGTTCGGCCAAGAAAACATGAGATAGTACAGAGGCCCATATCAAAGAAGAGATCGGATTAGGAGATAATATCTATGAAATTATCGAAAATATCTGTCACTTGCTCAAAGTATACTTCATCGGTAATGGATACTTTGATAAAAGAAAAGAAGAAAAGAATCGAGAATATACACAAGCTTTGTATGCTCTCGAATTGAGAAATATATGTTATGCGGATGAATACATATATTGGTTCCGTAAATATTACTTCCAAGCTCAAATACCACTGAACGTTGCAACATAATTGTTCTTTACAAAAATATACAACCCATGGGGAAAAATGCTTATACAAACATATAAGGCCCATCCAAGAAGAGTCGATTCAGTGGCAAGTTGGATGTCCTTCTTTAAGGACAGTCTAAGAGAATGATGTCATCAGGCAACACTACAAAAGAACAAGAACAAATTAAGAGGGTTAGTAAAAAAGACTCATCTTTGTTGCGACAACAATGATTTTCCAAGTATCATCGGAGAACCAAGTCGCGAGAGACAGGACAAGAGAAAGAAACACTTCAGAAGTAGGTTTCGATCTAAGTTCAGAGGATCATACAAAAGGCCTTCTCATCAAGGGAGATCATGGTGGTCCAAATCAAAAGCTAAAGCTTACAAATTTGGTCAAAAGTCTGGTCCTTCCAGATTTTCTTCACAAGGATCTAGATCCGTAGGAAAGCCAACAAGAGAAACAACCAGAAGGAGAACTTTCAAACGAGCTCATACTCGTACAAATAAAAGTTTCAAACATTGCAACTGCTGGACGTGCGGTGCGAGAGGTCATATTCGCCCGATTGCCCATAGAAGCAAAAAGAAATAAGCCAGTTCGAGCCCACAGACGATATCCTTGATGCTGTCTTCTATGGTGATTTGGTGCCCGTTTACAAGTTCGAGCACATCTCTTCAGATGAAAGCATCTATGAAGAAGAGTTCAAATCTGATTTAGAAGGATCCTATGAATTATCTACAGAATCAGACGAGTAGCCATGACGAACAGGAAGATAGACTTCAAACCTCGAAAAGTCTATCAGGATTCTTTTCAAGAATGACCATCTCAAATAAGACGATGAAAAGAATCATACGACAAGATTCAACCTTAAGTTCATACAACGGATTTAAGATTAGAGGTCTTAATTGAATTTGTAACCAGATTGGGCTAAGACAACGCAAGCACCATATCATCTATCGGGTGAACTCATGTGAGTTTTCGATTCCTATGGAATTGATCGGTAATAAAGTTGATATGCAGCTTATTCCAAAAGAAGAAATTCTTAAGGAACTGAGCCGTATCAAAGAAGAAGTAGCAGTTACTATGAAATGGATTCATATTGAAACCATTGAAGTAGTAATTAAAGCTACCTTCAAAGAAGGTATTGATTCTGAATTACATTTATATGTGATAGATAGAAGAATCAATAATTTGCGAGATAGCTGTCTTGGTACAATGGTAGGAAATTTGTATGTTGGCAAACTCATGTTTGACATTCATTCTAGGATTGCATACAATCTAGCTGACCAAGATTTCAGTAGAGTCTTAATCCTTCATCAGGACTTTAAAAGAACTGATGAAAAAGGGTAACAGACCATATTTTATCACGTATAGAATTGCATATGCTCTTTCCAATACACATCACTCAGATATATTCCTAAGGAAATAGTATATAGAAATTCCTAGAATTTTCAAGGAATTTGCCAAAGTAATGACACCAGACCCTATCCAGATACCTAAAATAGGAGGTGTTAATTTACTAATTGAAGATCATTCGATCCTAAATAGATTATTAAGGTATGATTCTGAGATTAGTAATTGGATGTCCTTTTCCGAAGATAGAATTCTAAGCTTAAAAGGAAAAGAACCATATAAGGATTTTAATCCACAAAAGATAAGGGTAAGAAATGTTAAAATAAACTGCCCTGATGGATGGATAGAAATCCATGTTGTTTTTGATATATCTAAAGTTGATAATTTGTTTCCTTGTGATGAGATATATCATTTACAGCAACCGAGTGTAAATAGATATGAAGGCTTATCAAATATAGCAGGTTATGAAGTATCTGTTACAGGAAGTACAGGTATAACTAAGGTGTTATGACCCTTGGTCTAAGTTTCCTTGAGGAACACAAACCTTGGGGAAGAAAGGAAAAATTGATGAAGTTCGACCTTGATGGACACACAATCAGGGTAGAATAAAACCATTTTCTTATATGCCAGGATTGTGTATAGATGAAGAGATTGAAGATCTCTTAAAAGAAAGAGATGAGTTGTTAGATATTATGAGAAATATGAGAAGATAGGGTCAAACTCATCAAATACAAGATGTGATAAGATTTCAAGAGGTTGCGCTTAAGTATAATCAAACAAACTTAAGAATAACCATGTTAGAATCCTGGAAAAACATGAAAAAATATCCAGACGATTCTGAACGACAAGTATTTTCTCCATATATATATCTGTTGGGATATTATATGATTAATATAAGACAGAGTATTTTGCAGCTTATATTGACTCAATTTCAGACATTTGCACAGCAAAACCAGGAGTTTTTCCTAGTGAAACGGTAGAAACTTTACTTCTTATTGCAGGAAGAGATTTCTCCCAAAAAATCCTAATACTCAATAAGGGTATTAGAGAATCAAGAATAATGATCGGAGGAGCATTTGGTACCCCATGGTACAAAGTAAGAATGCCACCAATCTATATTCATGATACAGGTGCTAATATTTTGTTGGGTAATAATTTTATCCAAACATTCGCAAAATATGAGCAGGATAATGACAAAAACCGGTTAACATATACTACTAACTATGGTAGTTTGATACAGATTTTGCAGCGAGAGAAAACTTTTAGTAGGATTATGCCTATTAATTTTCGCAGCAAACGTGGTGATAATGATTTCAAGTTAACTCATCCTAAAATGCAGGATAAGAGAAAATTTGGAGAAACTTTTTTGTCTTATAGGCAAGAGGGGATGGAAGAGGCAAATGAAGAAGCTATTCAGTTTCTAAAAAATGCCCTACGAGAAGGACCACCTCATATTAACATTGACGAAGAAAGTTTACTTTCCCTCGAAAATGTTAAAAGGCTAATCCAGATGAATTTTAATGAGAATCCTTTGGCCTGGTGGGACAAAAACCAAATCGAAGCAACCCTAAAGGTAAAATAATAATACCAATACGAGTTGGTTCGATATAAGCCGATTCAGATGAATATTGAAGATCGAAAGGATATGCAAAAGATTATAAAAGAGCATATCAATCTCAATCTAATCGAAACAGGTATCTCTCCTTATAGTAGCCCTGGATTTTTGGTAAGAAATCATGGTAAAATAAAGAGAGGAAAAACAAGGTTAGTAATTAAATATCAAGGTATTAATAAGATTACTGAATTTGATGGTTATTACATTTCAAGTAGAGAACACATAATTGATTGCATTAAGGGATCTAAAATGTTTCAAAATTTGATTGTAAGTTTGGATTCTACCAGATCAAGTTAGAAAAAGAGTTAAAGAAATTAACGGTTTTTTCTACTCCACAGGGTCAGTATATCTGGAATGTACTTCCGATGGGTCTTGTAAATGCACCCCAAATATACCAAGGAAAGATGGATAATCTTTTTAAAGATTATTTTGAGTTTATGTTTGTTTATATAGACGATATTCTGATTGCATCTAAAAATATGAAAGATCATTTAAAGCATCTTGAAATATTAATAGAATTGAGTTTCTCAGTGTTATTATTGACCATGCAGATATAGAATTATAGGAACATATTGTGGAGAAGATCCATAATTTTTCAGATGTTCAAAAAGATAAGAAGCACCTTCAAAACTTCTTGGTAGTGATTAATTTTGCAGGTTCGTTTATCAAGGATTTAGTAAAATATCGTAAGGATTTCCGTACTTTATTATAAAAGGATGAGAAAACCAAATGAAAATGAGAAAACATCCATTCCCAACGGGTCCGAGAGTTAAAACAGGTTTGCAGTAACCTGCCGAAACTCGCCATTCCTCAAGGTAAAGATCAGTTAGTTGTCTATACAGACGCTAATGACTTTCGATGGGCAGCAGTGCTCATGAGGAAGACAGCTACTGGTGAAGAACCATGTAGATACACAGAAGGGTTGTTCACAGAACAACAAGTTAAAGTCTGGCATATTAACGAGAAAGAATTATTTGCGGTTTGTAAGACATTTAAAAAATAGTCTTTATTTTTATTAGCAAAAGAATTTACTTTAAAGGTTGATAATACAAATGTAAAAACTTTTTTGAAAAATAAACTTGAATCAAAAATCGAAAAAGCTCGTATTATCATGTGGCAAGCAGAATGCCAATATTATTTATTTGATATTGTCATTGTGAAATCTAATGAGAATGTTCTTGCAGATTTCTTAACAAGGGATGGACATCCTTGAAGCGGATTTCATCACGGTACGAGCAAGACACCTCAGGGAAAATCTTGAGGAACTATACAAAGCATTTGAACTGCTTAGGACACGAGCCAAAACAACTGCATATGTTCAGAAGGCGGATTTGGACAAAGCCCAACAAGCCATACAAGCTGTAAGGACCTCTAACTGTCATTTGTGGAATGCATTAGAGGGGCCTCTACAGAAAGTGTGTTCACCATCGGTAATCAAGAAAGAAATACAAGAGAGGTTCATCATCGCTAAACAAGTAGGGTACTTTTATACCCGAAGCAGGACATCCTGCAAACGAATATTTTTCATCGGATACCGGTGAAAAGGCTGATAATGGCAAATCAAGTATTTTATCGAACTCCGATAAAAATATTAATTCGTAAAGTTAGGAAGCAATTAAGCAACCCGAGTCAACCCAGCACCTCTGGGTAAAAGAGGAAGAGGTTAACCTAAGGCCACAGATAGGCCCAAGACAGGTTAACACTAAGCAAGTTGTTTCTCCATTTCAGGTTTACCAAAGAATATGAGAGAAATTGGTTACAAGAAATAGGATCAATCGAGGCAAGATTATTGTCGATTGGTCTGGAAAGTATCCAAGACTTTGGATGCTCCCGAATGTAAACCCACAAAACGTTAGAGAATGGTTTGACTTCGGAGCCATTGTTTCGGTATTCAAGACCGCTCCTAGCTTTTCGGAAATCTCAAAATTATCGGAATGGATATCCACTGTTGTGCATGATTCATGGCAGAATAACCCATATTTGAGAATATGAGATACACTGGAGCTAAAGATTATCTCAGCCACTCCAGAGATCACAGGTAAATGGTCTCATCCAGTCTTCCAGTTTATAAAACTGCAGAGACCAAACATGGTGGCGTTCAATAGAGTTAAAGCACCACCATCAAATAATCCTTTAGTAGTCGTCCTCATCGAGAAAGAAATATCTACAAGGCGAGTTTGAGGATTATGGGTCTGTCTTATTGAGATGGACAAAGTAAAATACTCGTTCAAAATTTTCCAAAATTCTGTGAATGGATCTTTCCTGTTAAATTCACTGACAGGAAATACAACCAAGTTTGCGGAAAGCCTCTTTGAAAATAAGAGGAAATTAATTTAGGAAAACAAGGTTTCGGCTACGGAACAAACAAGGAAAAAGATATGTAATATGATACATATCGAAAGATGGGAAGAAAGAATTTGTTCTTACTGCCAAACATAGGAGAAACCCTTATTCGGATAGGATTTCAAGGTCAAATAAGATAAACCCAATTTTCCAAAAAAAGAAGGGAAAATGAAAGGATTTTTAGATAATAAAAACAAAAAATGTAATAAGAGAAAACGAATCTAGACTAAGACTCGATAATTCATAAGTATACATGTATTCTACAAATGTAATAGTATATGAATACATTGTAATAAGCATAGGATGCTAATTTCAGATAGGAGACAGTGGCTGGTCCCACCATCTTTGAAGAATCAGCATCCCGAACTAAAATACGAAAGTGGAGGACCCCTCCACTCAGCAAAAGATTCGTTACCGACGCAAAAGGACAACAAGGCCACATAACTCAACAATAAATGGTGGAAGATGCACTTACCTAACGGTGGGTGGAAATTAAAGAAGGTCGGCTCCATACCCACTAACCAAGTGGAGAGCAAGCTGGCAAGGCAATAATAGATTCACATAGGAGCACATTAGTGCCTATAAAAGGAGGCATTTGGCCTTAGAAGAAGATCATCGAAATCACACAACATTTCTTTCTTGTTTCGAAAATCTTCTCTAGAATAGTTTAAGCTTTTGAACTTTCTTGTTTATGGGGGTTTTCCCTTCTCGAGTATTAGCCATGATATGCTAAACAAGTTTTCTCCTCCAATGGCGGAGAAAATTATTATTGTAAAATAATTTAGTTTATATTCTTCAATAAAAAAGGCTTTTGTTTTCCGACATACTGTCCAAAAAATTATATTTTTAAGTAAAAATTCATCCAGCAGTGAATCTCCCCGTGATCCCCTTAAAGGCAGGTGACCGTTGAGAAGGGTTGCGATCTGGGTTCTCAAGAAGATCGGTTTAGAACTATAGACTGCGGGCGAGTGGTTGGATCGTTGATCCGTAAAACCTGAACCGAGATTCAGGAGAATTTAAGAGACAAATGTGAGGTATGATTTAAACTCAATTTTATTTTATTTATGAAAGCATGTTGAGTCTGATATTGATCAGAAGGTTAATCCAGATTTAATAAGTATAAGGATTGGAAAAATGAAAAATTGCTAATGACATGAGTGATATTTTAGAAATTAATAAAAGTCAATAAGAGTAAAATAGTATTTTGTTTTAAAAATATGATTAAAAAATATAAATTATAAGGATTGTAGTATAAAAGGAATATATTATATAGATTATGATATAAGAGGTGATTGATTATATGAATTGTGGTATGATTATGATGGAAAATCGACCCATGGACTATTTCCTCAAAAAATAAAATATAGAAAACATGTTATTGACTTGTCGAAAATCATTGGGACCCATCACATTCCTTCTTCTCTTTATGACGATAACCTGTATGGCTATATCCTGACATCTACGTACAATGCAATTTCAATCAGTGTCTTGCTTTTGTTTTTTCACCTTGCTAATGTTAATTTCTAGAGTCTTAATATAAAATTAGAAATAAAAGTAATTAATCGAGAATAATTAAAAGAAGGAAAACAAAAAAAAGTGATGTGAACACGCGACTGAAATAATTTGACTAATTCCTTAAAAAGAGATATTTTTCATGTGGATCATGTGGCGTACTATTTCACATCTATTTAGTGTTATTGTTTGATGTGTACTTTTGAATTTAGAAGAAAAAGGGAAAAATAATTGTGACGAGAAATTTTGTAAGTGGTGATTGAATGATAAGGAAAATAAATTGTATCCATACTTGGCATAATATGGAAAAAAACTCATGTACAAATGATCCAGTGTTCTCACCAAGTTCAATGAATCATTTTGTTCTTTTCTTTTTATTCTTTTTGGAACCAAATGAATCATTTAGTTGGACACGATACAATCAATCATATATATAATAAATAAATAAAATGTGAAAAATACAAAACGAATTTACAACGACTTACACAATATTCAATATTTTCAGATGAGATCGATTTTATGATATATTTTATGTTTTATTTCTTATCGCCATACCTCAAATAGAAGATAGAAATGTATTTAGTTTACTTTTATTTATTTATTTTCTAGAACCAAAAGTTTTGGTATTTTAAAATAAAAAAGTCTTTTTTTCTTCTTCTAGAACATGATAAGCTTATGCTCAATTATCATCAATAAGTGAACGGGCCCTACGTGACAATGGACATGGGGTATAATAACCCAAACGAACACGTGGTCCCAATGATAAATCAATTTATGATTTAATAAGACAACCTACCTTCTAAGTTTGTAAAATATATAAATGTAAAGAAACGTGGGATATAAATATATTTGTATAGTGATTGATAGACATATAATAATTTAATAGCTAGTGTTATATGGATCAAGTGTATCAGTCATGATTTATGTAATTAGATGTGTGGGTTGGATCGGGTTTCGTTTAATCCGGATCCATGTTCAATTTTTTTTCTAATTTATGTCATAATTTTTATATTGTAATAATATAACATTTATATTATAATAGTATAATTTTTATGTACAGATTTCATAAGCTTTTTAGTGCATAACTTATATTTTTTTCACTATAAAAATTCATGTTATACAGCCGAAACATTTATGTTGTAATGATATAATTTTTATATTGTAATAGTATAAACTTTTTGTATAGATTTCATAATCTTTTTAATGAATAACTGAATATTTTTTTTAACTATAAAAATTCATGTAATATAGCAGAAACTTTTATATTTTAATAATATAGCCTTTATGTTGTAATAATATAACTTTTATGTACAGATTTCATAACATTTTCAGTGAAGAACTTATATTTTTTTTACTACATGCACTGCAAAATGCTATGTGCATATAACTAAAAAGTTATGAGGACAGAACTGAAATGTTAAGTTCGCTAAATTAAAAAGTTATACCAATATAATTGCAAAACTAGGGTTTGAGCTAGACTTTGGATGTGTGTGGGCGAGCATGAGACGCGTGAAATACACTTTTGAATCAGATCAACCCAGTTATATGGATTTAGATGCATATGGTGTATAGAAATAATTGTGTAATTTAATTTGTTTGAATGCAAATAAAAGAAATGGCTCGTTATACATAATCTAATTTAGTTACGATTCACTTACGACCAATTGAAGGAAATTATTGAACCACACACAGAGACATATAGGCTGTAGCTTATTTTGATTTTTTACAAAAAAAAAAAATTAAATTGTTTATATGAATTTAATTTTGTGGAATTGACCACTTCACGATTCATAACCCGTAAGATAATATTTTTTGTAAAATCGAATTTGGGTATGGCTAGTAGGACTCTAATTCATTAAATTATATCTATAATATGAGTATATATAATTCTATAACATGATCATTGACAAGGCCACAAACATAATTTTATTTTGTTACCATACATTGAAACTTATTTCTTTAATTATTTGACCAATCAAAAATACTAATTCATATGTTTTAAAATAATTGTTGTTTTGGAGTTTAAATTTTATTTCAAATCAATCGTTTTAGACTTTTATACCATTTTATTCTCAAATTATCCCTATTATTATTCCTTAGCTAAAATTAGGGTTTTAATATGATATTTCTTTAT
The DNA here is from genome assembly GCA_028654395.1 of Scutellaria barbata. Classification (NCBI taxonomy): domain Eukaryota; kingdom Viridiplantae; phylum Streptophyta; class Magnoliopsida; order Lamiales; family Lamiaceae; genus Scutellaria; species Scutellaria barbata. Next base: position 17,616,933 of record CM053644.1, on the reverse strand, counting down.
GAACATAATTTGATTATCTTAAAAATTTTGAATCCTAAATCTTGATTAGTTAAGGATATATTTGTCTAATTTTTTATATTTCTTAATTTATGACAAAAACTTCGAAACGACATTTATTTTGAAACAGATGGAGTGATTAGATAGGTTATGTAGATTTTCTACTAATTTACATATAGTATGAAGTTTTAAAGCCACAAATATAAGAAACAACGTTTTTCACTAATTTCAATTTTTTTTGAGCAAAATCACACAATGTAACAATTAATTTAGGCATTACATGACATAACATGTTACATGATATGATCATAGTTGATTTTTAAATGTTAAACAATATAATAATCGATTTCAGGCGTTAAACGCTATAATAAATTATATGACATTCGATTTATGTGTGAGATGAAATAATATGGTTGAATTGCATGATATAGTTAATTAATTGATCCTAGGAGCATTTATTATTTTTCGATGAAAATTTGATTAAAAAAACATTTTTTCTTATATTAATAGGTAAAAAAAACCCTACTTTATTATGTAAATGGAATTTAGTAATATCTCCCCATATTTAGATAATTAAGAAATGAAATTCCCCACTTCCATATGTCATGATGGTTAGCTACTAATTGACACTAATAGATCATCTAGAAAAGCCTACATATGTACCTATACCTATTTATAATATTATATATAAATAGACTTAAGTACTAATCACGTTTAGGTTATGAGAAATAAATGGCGCATTGTTAAGTAATTATGTGTAGGTTTTGTTGTAGGTTACAAATTTCAACTCAAAACCATTAAATTTAATTATCAATTTCACATGGAATATATTATATAGTTTGAAAAATTAAACTCTTGTTGCGCAATTGAATATATATAATTGGAAGTAGTTTGATTATTAATTTCTTTTTTATCTTAGCTAGGTATCTAGCTCTACCGTCTAGAGTTAATTATGGTCATTTCATCCCTTACACATCGAATCACCACTAATATATATCCACAATTATTAATTACTAATTATTAATTATTAATAACCAATTATTAATTATCGAGAGAAGTAGTTAATTATTAATTACGGTTTGGATGACAAGACTTTACACCACAAGAAATTTGTATATGAGAAAATGAATTATGTGTTGGGTTAAATAGTAACAAAATAAAAATAAAATGCTGATAATTAAAAGTGGTATAAAAAAAATTGTTGTTAAATTCAATTAGAGACGAAGTATTAGAGGTATATATATTTATATAATTGATCTATAATTCGGTCACTAATATGAGTGTGTCTCATGTGCATTTAATATACATGCAATCCTGGTTGATTTGGATTCGAGTGTTTTTGCGGGTCGACCTAGATCAGCGTGTTTTTAAATTTTTTTTTTTCAAGTCAAAACCTTTATGTATAAATTCGGTGATTTTTATGTACAAATTCTATGATTTTTGTGTACAAATTCTGTAATCTTTATAATTAATAACTTAAAGAAAAATAAAAATCTTTTACAAAATTTGTACATAAATACCTTTATTTTATATTCATATGACCCTTATGTATATTTATGTAACATTTATGTATAAATATTCATACATTTATATATTATATAAAGGTATGAATATTTGTCATAAAGATCACATGAATATCATATAAAGATATCTATATACGAATTTTGTTAAAATTCTTCCCTTTTTTTCTAAGTTACAATGCATAAAAGTCACAACATTTGTACATAAAAATTACCAAATTTATACATAAAGATCAAAATATAAAAAAATTAATAAATAAATTCATAAATTCAAATTGAATCGACTCGAATTACATGAATTTTAAATTCATGTATCAGGTGCAGAGGAGAATTTATCCACTAATATGTATCAGAGACAGTTCGACCACTAAATTTAGTGACGGATTTTTCCGTCTTTAAAACCAATATTTTAACGACTAAATTTTTTATTTTAAATCTGTCATTATTATACTTTGAAAATCGATATTGTATGACAAGAGGAAAATATTTTGTCTTAGATTTTGATTTTTTTTAAGTTGTGTTAGTAATTATGTATCGATATTGATGAAAGTTTTTCATTGTCATATGTGAAGATTTTCGACCTATATTTCATGAAAAACTTTTATTTTTCATGGCTTTATTAATTTTGGCATAATAGTATGTATGTTTGTGTGAACAATAGTAAACACATTAACTAAAATAAAAAATTGCATATATAAAAGTATTATGACTTTATGGATAGGTCGGTGAGTGGAGACTAGGTTATCTCCGTCCATTAAATTTTGGATAAATTAAGGGTGTCCAATACTCATACATTTGTATGTATTAAAGTTAGTTGCAATTTGTCAGTTAGAATATATGTGTATTATTTGATATATTTTCATATAAATTTTAAATATCATTTTAATTTGTTGTATAAATTTTAAATTTGATTTTTTTTAATCATATATGACATTTTAATTGTCGATTTTAAAATATGTACAATTGGGATTTATTTAAAATTAAAAAATACAACAAATTTAAAATTTTCATATGATTTAAAATTTATACAAAATTATCAAATCACAAAAGATTTTAGTGAAGAAATATTTCTAAGGTTAATTAATTCGGATAAACCTGTATTTGCTTTGATGGTTGAAAAACTCGTATTTTTTTCGGATCCGGGTTAAAAATGACCTTTATGGTCTTATCTTGGGTTTATTTGGGTTAATTAAACCCACAAAAAATGGTGGGTTTATAAGAGTTTATAATAAAATTTATGTTTTTAATACATAAACCTAACTTAATATATACCACAACATTCAAACCAAACATAAAATTAAATCAAACCTATCATTAAACATTCAAATCAAATATATCAAAAAATTAACCCAATTTAACCTAAATAATGTAAACCCACCACAACCCAACTAACCTAATTAATTCAAGTTACGAACCAATTGTGCCCCTAAGTGTCAGGTTTGAATAAACTTTCAAGCCATCAGTTATTCTATATCTGTCTACACAATAAATTATTAACGATTTATCTGAAGAATAAAGTAAATGGTGATGTATAATTTGCTCATGTGTTAAGTTCAGGAATAATAATGATTAAACTAATAATTAACTAAACGTGATAGATATTGATACTCTGTCGTTTCGGTCAAACTTGGCAAAAGAAATCAATTATTGCACAGTTATCGGTTGGTTTAAGAAGATGGTTCAATTACATTAAAAAAAAAAAACTTTCAGTTACAATTACAACACAAATTTTTTATTTGTGAAAATTCTGACATCAATCTCATTTCCGACACTTGGTAATAACACCACTATCATTATTGAAAACGTACGTCTCATATCCAACTATTAATTTTGAAATTCAACACTACATTTGTCTTGAATTGAGAATGAAGTTATATTATTGTACTTTCCATTCTCAATTTATAATGATAGAATTGACGAATGAGAAAAAATGTGTGCTACCTTGAGATGGTCTTATTGAGGCGACTGTTGATAAAGTCGATGATGTAATTGAAAAAAAAAATCAAAATTCGTGATCAATATTACCTCAAATTAATATTCATGTTGTAATTAAAATGTAACACAAAATTTATGATATTTTTATGTAGTTAATCCTAAGTAGGTGTGTATTGTTATATGAGTTGGTTTTATATAAAATCGTATCACATAAATTCTTATACAAAATGAAGTACCATATAACTCACTCAAAGACAAATTTAAAGGTCAACATAGTTAATTACTAAAAGTATTAGTAATATTTGTATAAATATTAATTTTATAACTAATACTATAGTTTTTATACATAAATGAAATAACTCCGAACTGATAGAAAATTTCCAAGTATTAGCATGACAAAAACTTATTCTTAGAAGTTATCAATTTACACTCCAACTGTATTTGGTAAATAAATGTAAATCTGGAGTCATGCTTTCAAGCTCATAAATTTTATATTAAAAATATATATTTATACATGAATTACTGATAATTTGATAAATTTGTTAATAAATACAATCTCAATATTCTATCAGTTTACCAATTTACTAAAAAATAAAACTTAATTTTATCAATTTGTAATTATTAAAAAAACTCAATATTTGATCAGTCATAATCATTAAAAAAAACTCAATGATGAATAAACTTAGTTCTTTTAAGTCATAAAACTAATATTTATACACATGATACTGACACTTTTATGAAATTATAAATAAATATTATCCTAATATATTATCAACTCATAGTTATTAAAAAAAACTTACAATACAATTCATTAACGTATGAATATCATACTTTTAGCCATAAAATTAAGAGTCCGGCACCCAATCTATCACAATAGAGATAAAGTTGTCTCTTTCTACCACTCAATATAAGAAAATGCTCAAAATATCATAAATTCTAATAAAAGTAAAAAATATTCGTATTTTATTCCATTTAATAGAGACATATGAGATCACCTACCCCACGTCCAATTAAAAATACCGACACACTCACTGTCATATACAATTTTCGTGTAAAATGAATTTTAATTAATTTTTGTGTAAGTCCAAAAAAATTTAATTTTTTTTAACACGAAGCCCAAAAAAATTAAAAAAAAAACATGAAAATTAAATATTATTTTCGTGTAGCCCAAAAAAATTAACAAAATAGAGGAGGAACACAATGTTGTCCATGTTATACTATCTCCATGGTAAATCTCTGTACCACGTACACTGTTCACATTAGTCTCACGTCTTGGTCATTCACTATTTATTAGTGGATTGATCAAATTTTGTGGTACATTGAAATCAATCCTTATATTTTGTGGTAAAAGAGGTTCAAATCTATTATAAGTGATATTGAATGTATTACTTTATAACTTTTGTGATCGATTTGGACATTTCCTCTAAAATTAATATATATAATAATAATATTTTTATAAACTTACAAATAAATATCATCTCAATGAAAAATCAACTCATAGTTATCAAATAAATTGATATTTCAAATGGTATCCCACTTTTATAAAGATATAGATAGTGATGATCAAAATTCAAACTTTATTCACACAATTTTTTTTATTATTTATTAGGAAAAATAGCCAAATATACCCATTTTGATATAAGTGAATCCCCTTTTACCAATAAATATAATAGTTGGTCCTCTTATACCCATAATATAATAATTAGTCTCAAAATACTCATTTTTGAGTCTAAGTCAACTGTCCAATTAATTGAAATGGGCTCCCAAATCTGCACTATTCCTACTTTTACAATTTGATTTGATTTGTCCTACATGGGAATACTATTTACAAAGTTACTATTAATAATTTTGTTACATGAAAATACTAAAATAGGAATTGTATATTTAATCTGTAACAAAAATAATTTTTGTGTAAATATTTTAGTCTCCATATTTAGTATCCATATAAAACTATTTAAACAAAATATATTAATATTCATTACACAAAAATACTTAGTTTAATTCCTATTGTAAATATTTACTATTAATCTCAATTGTTGACGTCAGAATTTGTTTTAATGATTCAATTTCTAGTCGAACATTCAAATTGATCAAATTCGGGTTGAATAGCGAAATCAGATGAAAAAAGTGTATAAAAGTGTAGAAAAATACTATGCCCAGTGCCTACTTGGGCAATTTAGTTCGGCTGACCCTGGTCGGTTTATTGTGGCCGGCCAGAATCGTATGTAATTTATAGTAGTGAAATGAACTCTCTAGTACTTGAATACAAAAGTGTTCGAACCCTTTACAAGTTGAAAATTATACAACTTATAGTCTAGGAAGAGCTCTAGTAGTGGGGATCATGCCCACTACCCCTTATTTTTAGCCTATTTTGTAGGGAGTGAGCAGTTAAATCTACCCCACTATCTCCCATTTATAAGGAATATCTTGCTCGATAATCCATAACACATCCTGACGGACTCGTCAATACCCATTAGACCCGCCATGAAATTCAACTTGGTCGGCTCCTTCTGGTCGCTGTCCAGAAACACTGCTCTGGCCGGGTCATCTGGTGTGCTCAATGAGTTATTCGAGATCGGACTCTTGAAGACCACCTCTGTAGACCGACCAGGTAATGCGTGTAAATCTTGCTCGGGTCGAGAGTCCAACATCAATATTTACAATTATTTTAATAGTAAATACTAAGTAAATATGTAGATATTGAGATTAATAGTAAATATTTAAATATTTACAAAAACTATTTACACGAAAATACTAAAAATACTAAATATTTACCTCACTTGAAATATTTTCGTGTAACATTAAAAATACTAAAATAGAAATTGTATACTAAATATTGAGATTAATAGTATTTTAATAGTAAGTATTTTGTGACAATTACACGAAAATAATGTTGTTACTAAATTGGGATTAATAGTAAAACACGAAAATATTGAGATTAATTTTATATTACACGAAATATTGAGATTAATACTAAATTGGGATTAATAGTAAAATACGAAAATATTGAGATTAATTCTGTATTACATGAAAATATTGAGATTAATATTAAATTGGGATTAATAGTAAAATACGAAAATTATACGAAAATAATGAACAGTAAATAAGAAAATTACATGAAATTCATGTAAGAAATTTGAATAGTAAATATTTGAATAGTATGATAATGATTACACGAAATTTGGAATTGTAATCAAATTTACTATTCAAATAAATATTTGAATAGTATGATAATGATTACACGAAATTTGGAGTTGTAATCAAATTTACTATTCAAATATCATGCTGTTCATTATCATACAATTCATATCAGAAAATTTGAATAGTAAATATTTTCAAAATCTGATTGTAATTACACGAAAATTACACAAAATTCATGTAAGAAAATTTGAATAGTAAGTATTCATGTAAGGATCACAATCATATTACACGAAAATTTGAGTGCCCTAAATAAGAATTACAACATCCTAAAATTCATGTAAGGACAAAATTCGCTTAAATTGATATCCCATTATTTAAAGTTATCAATTCATGTAAATTGGAAATTCGTGTAGACAGACAGTAATAGGATTTTTCAAATATATTTTTATGTAAGACTTATTTTTGTGTAGTGCTTTTGAAAATAATTTTCGTGTGGTATCTCTTATATACCTAAATATTCATGTAATCCTTTATACCTTCTTTTTATTTTTGTGTAATTTATAATAATTTTTTTTTGGTGTAATGCTTATTTCATATTTTTTTTGTATAATTTTTATTCAACTAATTTTCGTGTAATATAGTCACTGAAATGTAACATAGTTATCGTTGTTGTATCCTTAACCCGAGTCGAATAAAATCGAATATATGGGGACGAGAAACGGTCGATCAGAAATCGAATCGACCACAACTCTGAGAAAGGAGGCCGGCCAAAAGAGCTCGACTCGACCAGAGTCTTAGTTAGCTAAGGAGGCCGGCCAGAAGTTGTCGAGCCGACCAAAAGAGCTCGACTCGACCAGAGCCTTAGCCAGCTAAGGAGGCCGGCCAGAAGTGGTTGGGCTGACCAGAAGAGCTCGACTCGACCGGAGTCTTAGCCAGCTAAGAAGGCTAGCCAAAAGTGGTCGAGCTAACCAGAAGAGCTCAACTCAACCGGACTCTTAGCTAGCTATGGAGGTCGGCCAGGAGTGGTCGAGCCGACCAAAAATGAATCTTCAAAAGATCAATTTGGGACTCGGCCGAGCCAATTAGAGATAATTGGTCCGTATAAGTTATTTAAGGACGAGCTAAAGTCATGGAGAATTCAGATGACTAGAGAACGCAAAACCAATCTCATTTAAGAAGAGCTTATTGGACCCTTGATCTGAGCTCAGCTACGACATAAGACCTGATAGGTAATTGGGAAGAGCCGACCAGGATCGACTTAGTACCAGTCTCAAAATGATAATTACCGACCTGGCCAGAACTTGGCGAGGAAGGCCAAGAAAACAGATAGGTAGGGTTCCGAGAAGACCACTCTAACAACTATCCTACAAAACAGGAAGTAGGGGGAGCAAGTCAACTCCCCACTTCCTTGAAGATAGGAGGCGGTTGAAGAAGAGATCATGGAGAGGTGGATGTAACCTCTCACTACTTATATTTTTTGTCTATAAATAGTAGAAGTTTAAACTTAGAAAGGGTTCCAATATTTTTGTATTCAAGCACAAAAGAACTGATTTCTCTTATATAAATAACATAAGATTCTGGCCGGCCACTATAAACCGACTAGGATCAACTGAGCTAAATTACCCGAGTAGGCTTCGGGCATAGTGTTTTCTGTACTTCTTATACACATTTTCAATCCATTTTCATCCGATTTTCACCAATCTAATCCGGATTCAATCAACTTGAGTGTTTGGCTAGGAATTATTGCATAATACAAATTCCGACGTCAACGATCGTTATTATTGTTAATTATTATATATTATGCTATTGTTAATTTTTGTGTAATATAAACACTCAAATTTAATTATTAATATTGATTGCTTTCTGTTTTATTATAGGATTACTCTTACACGAAAATAAAGTCTTACACAAAAAAAAAAAAATTCTTACACAAATACTATTCTTTACTATGGTATACAATTTTTTGAGTATAAAAAGATCAACTATTCTATTTATGAATAGAAAAGGATTAACTTATATCAAAATGGATATGTTAATTTTCGTGTAATATAAACACTCAAATTTAATTATTAATATTGATTGCTTTCTGATTTGTTATAGGATTACTCTTATATGAAAATAAAGTCTTACACACAAATAAAGTCTTACACAAATACTATTCTTTATTATGGTATACAATTTTTTGAGTATAAAAAGATCAACTATTCTATTTATGAATAAAAAAGGATTAACTTATATCAAAATGGATATATTTGGCCATTTCCCCTTATTTATTATCCCCTAGCTTTCTATTTTCCAAACACATTAAAAAAATTATTTAATATACATTAAATGCAATTAATGTGTGTGGTGTAGAATATCACTCTTTAGAGTGAGAGAGAGAGAGAGAATATGGTGTCGACATTGTGATGGGGAGGTTGCCAAGTGGAGAATCTTTGACTGGTAACATCAATTTCATTTGATGATGTTAGCAACACTTATCCTCTCTTCCCAGAATAATAGTAATTATTCTTTTTTATTATTATAATAAATCTTGCCATTCGCATGTGTTATATATGTAAACAAGTGTGACAATGTGTCGTTTATGTGAAGAGTGGATTCTTCACGTGGGAAGTGAGACACCCAATTTCTTTAATAATCTCATTGTCTTATCAATTTAATGGGGCCATTACTTACACCATGTCCCCTCATGGTGGTTGGAATCCATCAATTTTATTAAACAACACATTTTAGTATACGACAATATACTATAAAGGAAATTGTCCCATCTATTATTTTATATAAGGATTCATCTTTGTCATCAAAAGATAAATTTATTTTATTTTAAATTGTAAAAATTGATAAACTTAATTTTTTATATGATTACACGAAAATAAAAAATTCTATGATTCAATTAATTTTCGTTAACCATATGAAATGATAACTTTTGTATAATCCTTTCAATGGTTACATAAAGTTAAATCATAGGGTTATATGAAAATTGTGTAAATTACTTGATTTATAATGATTTTTGACTTTTTTTTGAAAGATAATTTTATCTATTCTTATGATTTGTAGAGAGAGATTTGTGATAGAGAGAGAGGCCTAAATCATCCTTTGATTATAAAAAAGTAATACACTATTCAATTTTATAATATTAAGAACTATTAATTGTTTTTTAAATTTGATTTATGGAAAGGATGATTCACAGCTCGTTGATAGAGATTTATATGTAATAATTGAGTTGAAATTATAGTTAAAATGTTTTGTGTCATAAAATATTACATTTAAAACAATTCTGTCGACATGATTGTTTTTTTGTGTAATGGTTAAATCTACCCAAAAATCTATAACAAAAAATCAAAATACTCAATAAATTATAATAATATCTCAAACTATCCAAAATCAAGTTAATATCCTAAAATTTTATCAATATCAAATCATTTTCATAAAATCATGTTTTATATCCTTAAGTTTTAGTTCGGATATAATGGCTGAAAACCTCTCTCGTGCCCCAAAAAACACTTGTATTTATACTTGTGATCTGGTTTGAGAGGTATAACAATTGCCATGTATTCACTAATACTTAGGATATTTAAAGAAAAAATCAATCCACATATATATTTAATTGCGGATCCGATCCTTCGAAATGATAATGATTCCAAGTTAACTCATCCTAAAATGCAGGATAAGAGAAAATTTAGAGAAACTCTTTTGTCTTATAGGCAAGAGGGGATGGAAGAGGCAAATGAAGAAGCTATTCAGTTTCTAAAAAAGGCCCTACGAGAAGGACCACCTCCGATTGACATTGATGAGGAAAGTTTACTTTCCCTCGAAAATGTTAAAAGGCTAATCCAGAGGAATTTCAATGAAAATCATTTAGCCTGATGGGACAAAAACCAGATCGAAGCAACCCTAAAAGTAAAAGAACAATACCGATACGAGTTGGTTCGATATAAGCCGATTCAGATGAACATTGAAGATCGAAAAGATATGCAAAAGATTATTAAAGAGTATGTCGATCTCAATCTAATCGAATCAGGTATTTCTCCTTATAGTAGCCTTGGGTTCTTGGTAAGAAATCATGGTGAAATAAAGAGAGGAAAAACAAGGTTAGTAATTAACTATTAAGGTATTAATAAAATTACTGAATTTGATGGTTATTACATTTCAAGTAGAGAACACTTAATCGATTGCATTTAGGGATCAAGAGTGCTTTCAAAATTTGATTGTAAGTCTAGATTCTACCAGATTAAGTTAGAAAATGAATCAAAAAAATTAACTGTTTTTTCTACACCTCAAGGTCAGTATATCTGGAATGTACTTTCTATGGGACTTGTAAATGCACCCCAAATATACCAAAGAAAGATGGATAATTTTTTCAAAAATTATTTTGAGTTTATGTTTGTTTACATAGACGACATTTTGATTGCCTCTAAAAATATGAAAGATCATTTAAAACATCCTGAGATATTTTCTGAAGCATGTCATAAAGAACGATTAGTGCTCTTTGAAAAGAAGGCAATAATCGCGGTTAATAAAATCGAGTTTCTCGGTGTTATTATTGACCATATAGGTATGGAACTTCAGAAACACATTATGGAAAAAATTCGCAATTTTACAGATGTTCTTAAGGATAAGAAGCATCTTTAAAACTTCTTAGACGTGATTAATTTTTCAGGTTCATTTATCAAGGATCTAGCAAAATATCGTAAGGATTTTCGTCCATTATTACAAAATGATGAAAAGACCAAATGGAAATGGGAAGACATTCATTCCCAACGGGTTCGAGAGTTAAAACAGGTTTGCAGTAACCTGTCGAAACTCCCAATTTCTCAAGACGAGGATCAGTTAGTTGTCTATACAGACGCTAACGATTTCCGATGGGCAGCAGTGCTTATGAGAAAAACAACTATCGGTGAAGAACCGTGTAGATATACATGAGAGTTGTTTACAGAACAACAAGCCAGAGTCTGGCATATTAACAAGAAATAATTCTTTGTTGTTTGGAAGGCGTTTAAAAAATGGTCTTTATTCTTATTAGCAAAAAAATTACTTTAAAAGTTGATAATACAAATATAAAAGCTTTTTTGAAAAATAAACTTGAATAAAAAATATAAAAAGCTTGTATTATCAGGTGGCAAGTAGAATGCCAATATTATTTATTTGATATTGTCATTGTGAAATTTAATGAAAATGTTCTTGTAGATTTCTTAACAAGGGATGGACATCCTTGAAGCAGATTCCATCATAGTACGAGCAAGACACTTCAGGAAAAACCTTGAGAAACTGTACAAAGCATTGGAGTTGCTAAGGACACGAGCCAAAGCAGCTGCATATGTTTAGAAGGTAGATTTGGACAAAGTCCAACAAGCCATATATGCTGCAAGCCTGCAAGGACCTCTAACTGTCATTTGTGGAATGCATTATAGGGGCCTCTACACAAGGCGTGTTCACTATCGGTGATTTAGAAAAAAATACATAAGAAAGGTTCATCATCGATGAACAAGCAGGTAATTTTATACACAAAGCAAGACATCCTACAGATAAGTGTTTTTCATCGGATACCGGTGAAAAGACGGACAATACCAAAACAAGTAATTTATTGGACTCCAATAAAAAGATTGGAAAGTCAGGAAGAAATTCCAGGCAAACCGAGTCAACCCAGCACCTTTGGGGTAAAAGAGGGAGAGGTTAATTTGAGGTCACAGACTAACCCAAAACAGGTTAACACTAATCAAACTATTTCTCCGTTTCAGGTTTATTAAAGAACGTGGGAAAAATTGGTTACAAGAAATGGGATCAATCCAGGAAAAATTACTGCTGATTGGTTTGGAAAGTATTCAAGACTTTGGATGCTCCCGAGTGTAAACCCACAAGACGTTAGAGAATGGTTTGACTTCGGAACCATTGCTTTGGTATTTACGATCGCTCCTAACTTTCCAAAAATTTTAAAATTATCGAAATGGATATCAATTACCGTGCACAATTCATGGCAGAATAACTCATATTTGGGTAGAGAAAATACCCGGGAGCTAAAGTTATCTCAGTCGCTCCAGAGATCACAGGCAAAGGGTCTCACCCTATTTTCCAGTTTATAAAACTACAGAGACCGGATATGGTGGCGTACAACATAGTCAAAGCACCACCATCAAATAATCATTTAGTAGTCACCCTCACCGAGAAAGAAATATCTACAAGGCGAGCTTGGGGATTATGGGTCTGTCTTATTGAGATGGACAAAGTAATGTACTCGTTCAACATTTTCCAAAATTCTGTGAATGGGTCTTTCTTGTTAAATTCAATGACAGGAAACATAACCAGGTTTGCTGAAAGCCTCTTCGAAAATAAGAGAAAATTAATTTGGAAAAATAAGGTTCCGGCAACGGAACAAACGAAGAAAAATATATGTAATATGATACATATCGAAAGGTGGGAAGAAAGAATATGTTCTTACTATCAAGTACAGGAAAAACCCTTGTTTGGACAAGGTTTCAAGGTTAAACAAGATAACCCCGATTTCCCAAAAAAAAAAGGGAAAATGAAAGAGTTTTTAGACAATAAAAACCAAAAATATAATAAAAGAAAACGAGTCTAATGGACTCGTTAGTAGACAAGTTGTATTGTATTTTGAAAAATGTAATAAATAGGAATACAGTATGAAGGGTTCAATACAAACCCTATACAGGTTCAAAGGGCTCTAAGGGATCTTTCTTGGCCTTATCAAGTACATGGCATCCCCGTCAGACACGGTGTAGTGGATGACCCCACCATTTTGAAGAATCCACAACCGATGAAAGATGAGGGCCAGAAAGATGAAAGCCGAGGACCCCTCGACTAATTAAAGATTCGTTGTTGATGCAATAAGATAACGAGGCCACCAAGACAGACAATAAATGATGGAAGACCCACTTACCTAACGGTGGGTGGAAAATTAAAGAAGGTCGGCCCCATGCCCACTAACCAAGTGGAGAGCAAGTTGGCAAGACAATAATGGATCCACACAGGAGCACATTAGCGCCTATAAAAGGAGGCATTCGGCCTCAGAAGAAGATCATCGAATTCTCACAACACTTCTCTCTAAAAATCTTCTTTTTAAGTTGTAATAGTTAAGCTTTCAAGCTTTCCTATTCATGGGGGTTTCCCCTTTTCGAGTTTAATCCATAAATGGCTAAACAAGCTTTCTCCTCCATAGGAAGAGAATAATATATTATAATATAGTTTTATTTATTTTTTCAATAAAGAAAAAGAAGCTTCTGCTTTCAAACATGTGTTCAGAAAATTTATATTATTGAGTAAAAGTCATCCAACAGTGAGTCTTCCCGTGATCCCTTTAAAGGTAGGTGGCCGTTGAGAAGGGTTGCAATCTGGATTCTCGAAAAAAGCTCGGTTCAGAATCATAGACTACGGGCGAGTGGTTGGATCTGTGATCCGTAAAACCTAAATCGAGCCCAAAAGAGAATACAGAGACAAAGACGAGGTATGATTTATAACTCAGTATTATTTTATTTAATGGAAGCATGTTGGGTCTGATTATCAGAATCAGAAAAAGAATTAATCCGGATCAAATTTATATATGTTGGATTGGAAGTTTTAATTTGCTAATGAAAAGTTTGGTTTTTTGGTAATTAGTAAAGGTCAACAAGGGCAAGATGGTAATTTTATAGGAATTGAGTAGAAAGTGATTATTATAGGAAAGTGGGTATTTTGGTAGATGTTATATTAAAATTGGGTATGCTTGGTTGGTGCCCCTTGTTTTTTTGTCAATAAGGATAGTTTACATAATATTTGAAATATATGTGTGGTGTACTTAAAAATGACTAAAAATAATAAATGAAAAAATCGAGGAAAGAGTTGGATTCTTTCTTCGTAAAATGAAATTACTCCGTATTTAGTGCTTTATGGTCTACGACAAACGTTTCCAAAATACAACGACTTACTAATTTAAGAATTGCAAAACAACGACTCCAAAAGTTTTTTGATGAACGAAAACGATGTTTGAAATTTTTATAGACAAGATGATAAAGGATTATAATTGCTAGAAATGCTCATAATGCAAGTTGTAGTAGAGTGAATTAAATGATTGAATGTGGGTCCATTTATTAAAGTTGAAGATGTGTGATGTCTTTCCATAATAGACACATTTTTAATTTAAAAAGATGTCTTTTCATAATTAGACATATTTTGGTTTGAATTAAAGTCGTTTCATAATTAGATACCTTTTGAAATGAAATATAATATCTCACAATATTTTGGATTAGTTGCATCCCATTAATTTGGATAGCATTAATTCAATTCAAACTCACACATTTTCACAAATTCATACCTCTTTAAACTTTCACATCTTATCAATTTAAATTGCCAACTTCAAGCATCAATTTCTCATTCATCAAAAATTGGATTTGAGAAAATAAATACTCTAAATTTATCTACTTGAAACGTAGATTTCAAATTTGTAATTTATTTACGTTTTCAACAAACAAAACACCATAAAAAATTGATCAAAGATTGGTTTACACTAACTTTTCCAAACCAATTTCCAACAATCCCCCACATGAATGAAAATTAATGCATACGCGAATGCAAACAATTTAGAAAGTTCCGACGAACTATTATTACATTAGGATAGGTAGCTTCTGACTTTGAACCTTCCTTAATAAGATGCTATTAGATTTACTTTCTACTCGGTGAATGTGATGTCTTAAACCGATCAACTTTTTGTGTAAACCAAGATAATAACATTTACACAATAGCAGTTCTTAATATCTTTCGTTCTCATGTTGTATCCATTTCGGCCCTGGACCATATCTTGGAGATCTTCTATAAAGAGTATCCTGCAATACCCCACCTTTTAAAGATATACGAATTATTAAAAGCATAAAAGCTTACCCTCACCACACGTTCGCAGGTTAGCACTTGGACATCTTCGAGAATAAGACACTAGATAGGTTTCAAGTGCACATTTGAACCATCTATAACTTAGTTGTCTTATTGAACCGAGTTCGTGGGATCTCCACTCATCATGGTTGATTTACCCTATGAACATTTTTTAATGTGTGGGTTTTTCAACTCATTCTCCTAAACATGCAACATAATTGATCTCCTTTACAAGTTTTACTTCACGGATTCATATTGCCTGTGGTAATTATTCTACTAGAGATTAGCCATATTCGAGCATTTATATGAGACGACTTAGTCCCCCAACATTTCTACATTTATGTGGCAAACTTGTTTTTGTTTTTTCATATTGGTGTGTCTAGGTCATTTCTTCTTGAAAGTAATCAATCTTTAAATTGATATTTCATACACTACTGTTTGGACATAATTGACATAATCATTTGCTATTTTAGTTATTGTCAAGTCAAAACAGTTTTATCTCTACAATAGGACAACAAAGACAGTATCTTATCTTTCATTTCCATACTCTTATTGTGAGAGACATCCATCAAATTTATTGGGTCAAAATCTTTTTTACCATATCAGTTCATGTCCTCAATTTAGTCCATATGACTTGCATCCATTTTCATTGGACTCAATCCAATTTATAGTTAGGATATCAAATCAAACTGATTTCTCTACTTTTAATTTCTAGAAGGCCTATTGCCATTATAGAAGACGTATTACGATTTTTCAATAGACTCATAGCCTAACTTTGTATAGGCCCAACACCATAAAACATATTTAAATTCACAATTCTCAAAATTATCTTTTAACTTGATCCTCAAATCAAGTTTTAGTTTGAAATTCTTCAAATTTGTATATGTTCCTCCCACACATGAACATGTTTGGCCTTTTGTCTTTATTGATCACTTCTGGTCGATGACATAGACTTTTACTATGCCCAAATCTTTATTTTGCGACAAATTCCCAAATTGACTCTTAACTTTGATTTTATTAACTTAAGGTCATCTTGTATTGAATTAAATTCCATTGTGTCAAAATCTACAATTTAATTAGGTCCACAAATAATAGTTATCAAATCATAATTTGATGCCACCAAACAAAAACACAATTAAAATACAAGTGGACCCCCCATAATTGATTTTGGGATTAACCACGACTTGGTAAGAATCCACATAATGTTAATTGTGTAAGGTTAAAATAATATATATTTTGAGTTCAAAAGAAAATAAATTTAGTTAGACCAAAAACAAAATTATCTTTCTCACTGTGTATACATTGTCAACAGAATCATCGAGCCCATAAAGGATGTAATTGCGATACAAAAAATCACGATGATTCCATGTGTCCAACGCAGTCCTTTTCTAGTCATTGGCTTCATCTTCCCCCATAGTTGGTCATTTTCTTTCAAGAAATGAACCAAATTCAAGGTTGTTAGGTAGAACATCTTTTGTTGCCACCGCTTAAATTTAGTATCGTCGAACTTCACCGATCTGTCAACGTAAACTGGTGTTGTAGGAACAGAACAAGTCATCTTCAAATACGTAGAAATTGTCTCTCTTTCTCTATAAGATGAAATTATCCCTATTCAATGCTTTACAATCTACGGCAAATGTCCCCAAAATATGACTTACTAACTTAAGGATCGCAGCACAACGACTCCAAAACAATTTCGGCAAACGAAAACTATATTTGAAATTTTTATAGATAAGATGATGAGAGACTACAATTGCTAGAATGCTAATAAGCAAGTTGTAGTGGAGTGAATTAAATGATTGAATGTGTGGTTCATTTATAGAAGTTGAAGACGTGTGGTGTCTTTCCGAATAATAGACACTTTTTTAATTTGAAAAGATGTATTTTCATAATTAGACACATTTTTGTTTGAATTAATTTGGATTACATTAATTCAATTCAAACTCACATTTTCTCACAAATTCATACCTCTTCAAACTTTCATACCTTTTCAATTTAAGTTGCCAATTTCAAGCATTAATTTCTCATTCATTCAAAATTGGATTTGAGAAAATAAATACTCCAAATTTATCTACTCGAACGTAGATTTCAAATTTACAACTTATTTTCGTTTCCAACAAACGAAACACTTTAAAAAAATTGGTCAAAGATTAATCAACACCAACTTTTGCATTCAACACATAACATGTTGACATAAAAGAAATACAAAAGCAAATTATGGCAATACAAATTTAGGGCAAAGGATGTATAAGAATCTAGAATTTCCAAAAAAAAAATAATAATAATAAATAGTTCTAAATCCTCAATTTCTTTTTAAAATAAAATCATTTAAGATGGGATGATTTAGAGAGATTATATATCAACTTGTATATTACTAACATCAATAAAGAGTTTAACAATGTTAAAAGTACATTACAATCAATCGAACAAAACGATTATTAAAATCTAAAGTTAGGAAGACCTAAATTATTAACAATAACATGCATTTTCAATCTATTAAAATCTTCAATTTTTTGAATGAACGAGTCTTTTTTACTCTCAACAAAAAATGTTAGACGAACAGTTGGATGTTTTGTTCGTTCTCTATGTATGTGCGAAATATACAAGTTAATTTCATCTTAATATTCAAGAAAGATGAGATCCAACTCCTCAGATAGTAATGTTGCAGCAAAAAATACATGAAAAAATTACAAATTTCGTCTCATAGATCAGAGGGCATTTTAATTATCTCCAACATACACCATAAGAGAATCAATTTCTAATTAACTACATTTTTCTAAACCATCATTATAACATAAAATCAACCATTCACAAACAACATTAACAAACTCAACATTTAGGCCGTTTACTTAGGATACTTGGGATTAACTAAAATAGGATAATTATTGGGATGAGTATGAGATAAGGATATAAAAAAAAAAAAAAAATCAATTGTTTACTTCATATTACTAAGGTTGAGAAGTGAATGGTATCTACCATTATAAATTGTTTAGTTCAAGTTATTAAACTATATAAAGGGAGTCAATTACTGAAACACCCTTTTATTTAAAAATTATTTGGAAAATCCTAAACATACTAATAAAATTAAAGAATCAAACATAAATAAAGAAATAAATTATAATTATTTAAAAAAAACTAAAATTATAAATTAAATGACCTGAAAAGTATTTCTGAAGTCTACAAATTAACTAATAAAATTTAAGAAAATATATAAAATTAAGTTCAAAAATATTTTAAAAATCTACAAATTAATGAATAAAACTTCCAGTTTTCACTTTATTTAACAAAAATAATAATTATATATTTTTATTTATTTAGAATATTTTTCTAAATTTATTACCTATTATTTACTTTAAATATAATTATCAAATATCATAATTTTTATATTTATTTAAATATTTTCAAAAAAATGGAAGGATAAGATTTATGTTGGGTGACCACTCTATTTATCCAACTTTTGTTCATTATCTTGAATAAAGGGATGAGCTTTTTTTTTTTTTTTTTTTTTTCTCATACAACAAAGTAAATATGAGATAAGTGAGATAATTTAGTCATATCTCACTTTAATCATATCTCACTTTATCCCACCATATCCCACCAAGTAAAACGCAGCCTTAGTGTATCAACAATTTCAGAAATTTACAAAAATAGAAAATAAATCACTTTAAAATTTTCTAACAACATCCACTGCACCAACTATTTATGTGAAAATTTACTTTTCAAAAAGACTGTTTCCTCGTAAATTTATGTGAAAAATTATCATTGAGAATGTTGATTAGAATGATTATGCAATTATTTCATCATTGCTCCTCAAATTTAATCCATTAGATAAGTGTAGAAGCCACATGTTATAACCATGAATTTTAAAATAAGACTTCAAGAACATCAAGAAATCATTTTGGCTGACAATAAAAAGTATCTATTTTTATTGTCATAGACACATTTTGCAAGCAATCTTCCATTTCCAATGTCAAAACTTTTATTTTTAGTTGTTATTGTTGGAAGCTTGATATCAGGTGGTCCAAGATTCACTTTAAACATGTGCAAGGACAGAATTGGCCCAGCCAAAACTGCCACATTGTACCTTGCTTTACATACACAATTATACAAGGCCCATTGGTCCTATAGAAGCAGCAATATCATAATTATCATCACTGACCACCTAATTAATTATCAAGTACAAAGTACACACACACAGAGACATACAAATCCCACAAATTTTTGGGTCTGGGCCGAAATCTTGATGTAATGATTAATAGTAAGAGTTTTCTTTTCTATAATGGGCCATAGCCCACTTATATTGAACCCCCAGTATCTAGTCTGGCGAGCTAGAGTTTGATGTGATCATAAAAATCATTACACTTACTTTGGTTGTAAATTTAATTAATTTTTGTGCATTAGGAAAATAAATCATTACTTCAATTATTGCTTGCAAATCAAATTATCAATTCACTTTTCGGTAATCAGAGAATTATATGTTTAACACTTGAAAAATTCATTATAACATTAAAAGTGTGACAGATGAGTTATAATAAGTGTTTTAAATATCGTCATTTCATCATAAAAAACTGACTCGTGATTTGGAAAGCTAGGTATAAATAAAGTGTCTTTTCATAAAATTCCAAAAGTTTAGTTATATTCCAAACTAAAGTGTAGGTATTGAATTTTTTACTACAATGACGCATTTTTGAATCATAATTTTAAGCTGTTTTTTCTAAATTAAAGATTTTCACAAAAGGGTCCCCAACGGAAAAAGGTCAAAAAAGGAGAACCTTTTAAAATCCGAATGATTTCGAATTTCACATTCAAGTGGTGATAAGATCACTCAAGTGTAAGAATATCTCCATTGGGATTTTAAAATTTGAAGAAGATTTAAGTATCATTCTTAATTGGGCCCACCACTTATCCTGTCTCGAAATTACATTTGAATATTAGAATCACATGTGAGAGACAGTATGGTTTCTTGTTTTTCCTTTTTTTTTCTTTCTATAATTATAATTGAGGCCATTTCCATATTCTTAAAAGGACAAGTGATACGTACGTTATTTCATAGATTTTCCAAGATTATAAATGAAACCATAACCATGATCATGAATCCTTAAAAAATAATAATACAAGAAAAGAAGAATGAGCAGCGTTTGTGTAAATAAAAACAAGTAAAAAAAAAAAAGAAAAAGAAAAGGTTTGTGTGTACTGTTGATCTGTCAATACAAAATCCAGTGCTCTCCATCGAGCTTGACTCTGAAGCCATGGTGTCTGGCAAAGGAATGCACGGCTCTCCTGACACCCCCCCACGCATAATCATGTCCGAAGAGGACCCCACCGGGCCTCAGCACCTTGTAGGCGTGGTTAATATCCACCCAGGCCGAGTGGAAATCATGCGCTGCGTCGACCTCCACCAGATCCCCGTACACCCCCCAATCACACAGCCCCCCCAGCGCCGTCGACGTCGAGAACGGCAGCACCACCACCGTCTCCGTCGCGTTCGCCTTCACCACGTTCTGCATGAACTGGTAGAGTAACAGGCTGTCACCGTTCACCATCCTCAGGCTCTTCCCCTCGTCGTAGTACCCCGGCCACCCCCGGAAGTCGTCGATGCACAGAATCACTGAGTCCAGCCCGAGTTTCCGAGTCAACCCGGCCATGTGCGTCGCCGACGCGCCGAGGAAGGTCCCGATCTCGATGATGACCTGGGGTCGAACCTGGGTGATTAGATGCTCGAATACGGAGCCTTGTGAGCCCCACCCCTTGTTCCAGTCCTCCTCGAGGAGGGGGGTGACGTGGGGAGGGGGGAAGCCGGCCCAGGGGGACGTGCCGTTGAAGACCTTGTCTAGGATCGTTTGCCGGACGGCGGAGGCGGGGACGGCGGCGGAGCAGATGGGCTTGATGAAGAGGTTGTGCTGGAAGAGGTCGGCGGCGTCGTTGGAGAGGAGGCGGTGGGAGTGGAAGAAGTAGCCGAGGAAGAAGGTGGAGACGAGGGTGAGGAGGAGGTAGGCGCGGGGTTTGGAGAAGCTCTGGTGGGCCAAGGCGGTGAGCTTCTTCATGGAAGGGTGGCGGTGGTGGCGGAGGTGGTGGTCGCGATCTTCGGGATCCATATTTTCCGGCGGAGATCTGATTGGGGGAGAGGAGATGATTGGGGGCGGCTGCTATGAATATGTATGGAGGAGAAATGCTGACCTGACCTACACTATTGGGGTTGGGTTTGGACAGCCTGTTCTCTTCGACTCTTTCTATGTCTTATGTTTCCACATCCACCTTTTCCCTATTCTCTAATTTCTTTATTTAATGAATCAGAATCGTGACGTTTTTGACAAAGTCAATCTAATTTTAAGAATCTTGCCTCTCAAATTTCATGAAAATAATGCAAATCTGATTTTTCTATTTCTTATATATACTAAATTTTACTATTCTACCAAATCTGACTCCACATAATTATTTTGAAGATGATTACATAAAAATCACTGTGAAATAAATTATTTATAGCTAATCATGAGATTACCTTCGTTTTCACTCTAAAGTAGACAAATCAATCCCAAAATCTTATATTTTCTTATCCTCTCAATCACTATCATGATATATCAAGAATTAATTGAGATGTTTTAATATAAAGTATACAAAATTATAAAATATCGGTTATTTTAAATGTTCATCATTTTGAACCACTGAAATTTGATATTGGCAACTCTTAAATACAACATTAAGGATATATTGATAATATGTGTCCATATCCATTTAGTTGAGAGTAATCAACATATATAATTTGTAATTACTTAGATATTGATATACAATATCGAGGAAATTTGAATAGAGATTGATACAATTACATTCAAAATATTTATATTTTATATTGTAATTACAATTTTCAAAATTTTATTCCTAATATTGAAAATAATATGCAATATTGAAAAAAAAAATTATTTCAATTGAGATTAATATCATTAAATTTCCAATATTTATATTTTCATTGAGATTAATATTTTGATTTTTAGTGTAACTTCAATTGAAAATCGAAATACTTAAAAGTTGATATGCTATTTTTATTTATCATATATGTGCATAGTAGTATCAATTATTTTTTCTCCTTTTTTGACATTTATGATACTATCAACCCTTACAAAAAATCAAATTTATGATTCAATTAGCTGTTAAAAAAAATCAAAATGTAATGTAATGCATAATTGATATTTATTCTTGTTAGAATTTACTATAAAAATATAATGTATTGTATAATTTTATTAATCTTGTTAAAATCTAAACTATATATTGTTAATTTTTTCAAAAGTGATTATAACTCATATTTATTATTATATCAATAAAAAATATATTACATATTCACCAACCAACCTAATATGTATCTATTTGTTTATATAGGTAATGAGTTTAAGTAATTTTTCAAACAAAACTTAGTAATTTGCAATAAAACTTTAATAAATTAGAGATGATAAATTACTTGAAAAACTGCAGGTTGATCTTCACCGTTACATATTAAATGCAAAAAGAATTCTATTTTAAATTTGGAAGTTGTAATGTATGCATTATCTTTAAATATAACTAACATTTATAAGGAGGGATAAACGCCATAAATATTAAAACTAAAATTATTTTTTGAGTATGCATAACTCGTCTATTCAAATGAGTTTGTTTTTTATTTATGTAATTTCCAAATATAATATTTATGGGAGGAAGTATCTAATCCCTTGTTTGTTCAAGAGTATAATCGTTAAAATAATCAAATTAAGTGAGATAAGTTAATTTACAATTTAAATTTAATATGGATTTATAATTCACAACTTAAATGTATAATTATTCATATAAATTTCTTCTTGGGTTTCTCATCGTCTCCATTGTTTTTTTTTTTTTCACAAATTCTCCTGTGCACCTGGTGCACGGATCTTACGAGTCTGGTCGACCCGACCCGGATCCAGCGAATTTTTTTTTTTTTTTTATAAATTTTATACTTTGACCTTTATGTATATATTTGGTGATCTTTATATACAAATGTTGTAACCTTTATGTATAAATGTTGTGACCTTTATGCATTGTAACTTAGAAAAAAAAGGAAGAATTTCAGCAAAATTTGTACATAAATACTTTTATGTAATATTCATGTGACCTTTTATATATATTCATATGACATTTATGTACAAATATTCATACATTTATGTAATATATAAAGGTATATAAATGTATGAATATTTATACATAAAGGTCACATAAACATACATAAGGGTTATATGAATATAACATAAAGGTATTTATGTACAAATTTTGCTGAAATTCTTCATTTTTTTCTAACTTATTTAACATAAAGGTCATATAATTTATACATAAAAGTCACCAATTTTGTACATAAAATTTGTCCTAAAATAAAAAAATCAAAAAAAAAAAAAAAAACCAAAAGTGCACGGATCCGGGTCGACCCGAATTGTATGTACACCAAGTGTACAGTCATACTTTTTTTTTTTTTTGGTAAAGAGAAATGATTAGATAAAGCTTTTTTTAAATTGGATAAAACTTGTAATCATGCTTTTGTTATTATCCAAGAAAAAATTGATTTCATGTTTAAACTGGCCGTCCTAGACGGCTTGAGTTTTCCATCCACGTGGACCCCATCTAGCTAATATTACAATTTCTAAAATTTTAATATTACATAATTTTTAAAACTATAATATTGACAGTAATTTTACATAATTTTTAAAAATATAATATTGATAGGTATGGGGTATGAAATTACCCATTTCCCTTACACACCTATATAAAAGCCAAAACGAGACTAAATATCTATACACTTAAATCATGTATCTTACAAACTTTTTATTTCATTATTCATCTTAAACGTAGCATCTTATAAGTTTAAGAACAACATCTTATAAAATCCATCTTGTGGGTTTTATTTTGTAGCATTGTTTGGGTTGATCCAATGAACGTCCAGAATGTTTGTATGTATATTAAGTAAATTTTTGTATAATATAATATTATTATGATTTAAAAAAAATACGTTTATATATATGAGTTAATATTTTTAAAAATTACAATTTGACAAGTAATATTGTGCGGTATTTTTATGTAAATCATGTAATACATTTTACATATCATCTAATAACTTTGATTCCAAGATTCTGATTCCATTATTAATTTCGAAAAATTATAAATTAGAGTAATATTTTTGAAAAATTATAATTTGATAAGTAATATTAGGTAATACTTTTGTTTGTATATGTTAATATTTTTATATATATCGTGTAATACTTTTAGTTTATTGATTTCAAATTAATAATTTATTGAGAAATTGTAATTTGACAAGTAATACATTGAGAGATTCTCATAATGTAATACATTATATGTATCGTATAATATTTTCAAAAGTATTATATAATTTTAAAAAAATATAATTTATCATATTAATTGATCTTAATTTTACGTTGAATGGACGTTAATGGAATCACTTAATCTATCTCATCAAATATGTGAGATTACAAGAAATTTACTCAAATTCAATTATGTATCTTACAATCTCACGTGAAGGTCATGTGCTATAAAACATAAACACGTATATATGGCCACTAGTTGGGTAGCTTGCACACTATTTAATTATTTGTTAATTTCTTCCACTACAAATCTGATTTTTCAATGGAATGACGTCTTTTGCAATTCGAAAATGACCTTTATTTATGTATTTCATTTTATTTTTCTTATTGTGGACGTTGATTAAATGGCAATAAGTTGATTGGGTCCAATCAATTTACTCCACTCAATTCCACATCTCCTTTGCCAAGACTTTTCAAACATCTTTTCATTGCAAAAGACCAATTTCCAATTTTTCATATATGACAACGAATTTTTTAAAAGTTATTATATATATATATATATATATATATATGAAAAATTGGAGTAGAAAAATGTAGTCCAAATTCTCCATCATATTAAATATTTGATTTTATATTTTATTATCTTTAATTCACATTATGTATTAATTAATGAGATAATGATGTTATTTGTAGTACAATCACATTGAAAATATATACCAAATGAAAGAAATATTGAAATATAAAATCTTGTATATGAAAAGTAGGTTCCATAAAACCAATTATCTTTCAAGCTAATCAAATTCTTCAGAGTATTTCAAAAAATTATGCATAGTAATTCATATTACGATTTTCTGAAATCACTATATATGTGTTACGACTAATTAACAATAAGTAGCATTTATTTTAAAATATTAGGATAAGATAAGATCATGTTCATAGTCATAAGTGAGCTTCCTCGTGTCTTCTTAAGCCCAAATAATCATATATATATATATATATATATATATATATATATATATATACACTCTATGATCGAGTTATATCCCACGTTGTTGCAAGTGATTGACCATAGTATTATTCGCAAATCATGTGCTTATAGCAATATCGTAGTGCTCATTGATAGCACATCTGAAATGCAGTAAAATATGATTTTTAATTCTCGTTATAAGCCCAACAAAATATTTAAAGCATAGCACCACTTTCTGCCATATTTAAAATATTGAATTATTTTTTTATTACAGTAGATAATGTATGTAAGATTTTTACT
Organism: Scutellaria barbata; assembly: GCA_028654395.1. Classification (NCBI taxonomy): domain Eukaryota; kingdom Viridiplantae; phylum Streptophyta; class Magnoliopsida; order Lamiales; family Lamiaceae; genus Scutellaria; species Scutellaria barbata. The sequence goes on along the minus strand of CM053644.1, from coordinate 17,590,909 downwards.
ATAAATATATAAAAATAATAATTTTATCCTTATTAATAAGATATTAAGAACATCTCTCACCACATCAGTGCATTATATAACATATGAGTGGAAGGGTAATTTTAGATTTTTCATTTAAATTGTGATAGAAAAATAATAAAATTATATATTGTGGTAAAAATATTAATTTTATTTGATTATGTGGTATAAATAATTATTATTATATTATTAATATTTATAGTTGTCCAAATTAAGAAAGGCAAATAATGATATAAACAGCAACCCATTGAATTCATAGATGCCCATGAGCTGCAAGATAGTATTGTTAATAATACTAATATTTCACCCGTGCATCCTACGCCTAGCAAATTTTGTATTTATTATAAAATATAAGATATTAAAATTATTAACATGTAAAAAAATGAACATAAAAAACAAATATATAATAATAAAAATAAAGTTGAAAAGTATAAATTTTTGAATGCTTCTTTATATACAACATTTGTAGTTGAACAACTATTCTTATTATCTTTGTCACATATCAAAATCTTTAGTCCATCTCGGTTAGTCACTTTGAAAATAGCAACATACAGTTGATCGTGAGTAAAAACGGGTTTCTTCAATAAAAATCCCACATGCGACAATGATTGACCTTAACTTTTGTTTATCGTCATCGCATATGACACCATTAAAGGAAATTGTCTCCTTTAAAATCTAAAAGGTAATCTGGAATCTGACGGTGTCAATGACATTTTTGGTATTAAAACTTTCTCCAGCATTGCTTCCACATAGAATCTCAGCTTCCAAAACATGACTTCCAAGCCTTGTAATTACCAATCGAGTCCCATTACATAAGCCGAGAGAGTGATCAATATTTTTTAATAACATTACAGGAGTACCAACGTTCAATTGAATCTCATGATTTGGAACTCCAGAACATTTAATTGAATTCAAAAATTCTGGCGTGTGCACATCAGAAAATAGATTTACATTAGAATCAGATTTACATGTTGAATCCGAACTTCGATAGGTAACGGTCTCACCTGAATTTAACTGTGTCATATAATCATTTATACTATCAACAACATCAACTGTTGGTGCTAGTATAGTACGATCTTTGAGGAAACTTGGATTTTGAACAGATTCTTAGAAAGAAAGATAAGTACTATTGACAATTGTTGAAATAGGATCACATGTGCTCCTCAATAAAATATCGTTAGGAATATCAATAACTGAATACCCATAAATTTCTTCACCTATCGTTCCGTCTCCAATACTTGCTATCCACTCAGCAAACTGTGACATCGTATTTAAAAGTTCTCCAGAATTAAGTTGTTGAAGCCTCATATTCTTTGTTAACCTGAAAACTCTACAATCTTTCCAAATCTTTGAAGAATTAATTGTTCTTGTCTTGAACATTTTGAAATAACTGGTAATATTTACCGAAAGTCACCTTCAAAGACGATCATTTTACCACCAAAAGGTTTATCCTTGTTATATGGATTTATCACTTGCATGATGTCTCACAAACTCTTATCCAATGCTTCAAAACAATAACGGTGCATCATTGGCGCCTCATCCCATATAATTAGTTTAGACTTTATGATCAAATCTGCAAGTTTACTTCCTTGTTTGATTGAACATGATGAGTACTCATTCGGATTAAGAGGAATAGAAAATCTAGAATGAGTTGTCCTTCCACCAGGAAGTAACAGAGAAGCTATACCACTAGAAGCAACATTAAGAACAATCTCACCTTTGGATCTAAAAGTTGCCGAGAGAGTTTTCCAAACATATGTTTTTCCAGTACCTCCATACCCATACATAAAGAAAACACCACCACTATTGGACTCAGCTGCTTCAATTACGGTTTTATAAACATGACGTTGTTCATCAGTTAAAACAGAGAAAAATCTTCCATGGTCATTAGCCAAACGAACCCTATCATACCTTAACTCATCGTACAATAATCTGTTAGAAGCCATTGAAAAGATTGATGTATCCACAGATGGCATCGATGGAAAATCCCTTAAACTTTTGTTCAATTTTTGCAAAATCTTTTCAACTTCTATCAAAGCAAGATTTTTTATATCATCTTCACCAAGTGCCAAATTTGAGAGATAAGAGAAAAAAAATTAATTCATAATGATTAAATATAAAACAAAATATTATTAGTAACATTAAACTTTTGAATATACCTTGGTGGTTAAGAAGATTACATTGTCTGTAAACAATATCATCAGATAAATGAATCCAACATTTATCCCAAACTTCTTCCGAATGACTCAAATTGTCTGATGATAGAAGGGTAGCAAATAAATATCTTAAAAAATTTACCCAAGCCCATTGACTTGCTTCAATGATTCCATCAATGTATTCTTTATCGTCATCCAATAAGCCATAAGCATAACATGCCTCTCGAAAAGTATTGTAGTGCACATTGTTCACAGTTCTTATATCTTGGAAACTTCTCGAACCTCGCACCACATTTAAAAGGCATCTCAGATAATACAATTCACCACTTCCAGGAGGCACGTAAAAAATGCGTCTTATTGAGAATCTTTTTTTTCTTGGTGTCCATTCCTTAGAAGATTTGTTCCAAACAAAATTTTGAGGGAATTCAACATATGTCAACCCATTAATTTCCGGATATTTCTTGTTAGCCTCGAAGAATGCTAGAAACATACTTTAACTCATATTTGGATGGTCAAGAACACTTTCTATAGGATCAGTATCAGAAAAAACTACATTCTGCTAATCAGGAAGATGAAATGTTAGACGCTCGATATGAGGATTCTTGAATTGGATTTCAAATCCAAGAATTCTCCACATGGGCTCACATGGTGAAATATATCTGCAATCATAATACATTTCAATCTCATCAATCTTTTGCGCTCTTCTCTCATCACTTGCACTATCGTAAAATGTAGCAGTAACCCGATCATGTCCCTTATTGACATATTTGAACAAATACTTGATCAAACGGGATTGATTGCACCATTCAACATTAAGATGTGCTCCATACTTGAACAATAAATTCCTATTATGAGGGACTACAAATCTATTGTCGAATTCGACCCCATTCTTCAGTATAGTTCTTCCATTTTCTTTACGTCGATATATAGGATAATCATCTTCATCAACAGAAGTTCTTTCAACAAAATTCTTAGGAAAATATTTAGAACAACGACCATCCAACATGCATGGAGATTTAGGATTCAAATTTTCACATGGACCATGTATCATAAAATCTCAGACAACTTTAAAATACAGAGGATCATTTTTCTTATTTGGAATGTTCACCGAAATAATACGATCAATATCATCTGTGGAAGGGTATTTGTCTTGTTGATCCAAGAACAATAAGATATGAGCATGAGGTAAACCACGTTTCTGGAATTCAACAGTATATATCAGTGCTCTAACACTTTTAAAAACCTTATTTTTTCAAAGATCCTTTATCAAACCATCCAATTTTATCTTGAAATTTCGACAAACTATGTCAGGATGATCCTCCGGTTTCAAACCTCTTGGTTCTAAACAACGAACTATCTCGGTCCATTTTGGGTTACATGTAAAAGTTAAGAACGAATCAGGATAACCTGCCCATCTACATATTACCATGGCATCTTGATAATTCTGAATCATATATCTAGCTCCTCCTGTGAATGTTGAAGGAAGAATGATTCGTTGACCCAATGTACACAGATATGATTAGTTTCCCCACGTAACAATGCTTCATGAAGACCCTTATACATTTCACTTCTCAATTGCTTTTGATGGGTACGAATATATAACAGTCTAGCAAATTCAATCATTGTATATCTATCAATTATGAATTGTTGAGTCCATCTTCTAGATATCAAAATAGAGGGAGGTTCATTTGCCCTTTCATGAAGCCAAAATGCAAACCACTCTCTCATACTTAGTTTCATTCAGCCACGCCCAAGTGAAGATCTTGAATTTGAAAAAGGAATATCTTCACGGGTAACCATCCTCACGGTAAGGAAATAAAAGAGGATATTGTAGACTGTAGGGATTTCGATGTTTAGATTTTGATGTGACAAAACACATTTGTAATAGGAAGTTTTAAGTACCCCATTTTTCACAGTGTTTAAGTGAATATATAGACTAGGTTTGAGTCTAGTTCTAAGTATTGGAAGATGGAGGTCTGATAAGAACAAAGCTGCATCTAAGCCTTTCGAGAAAAGGAAGCTGCTGCAAGAAGGCAGATACAACATCGCAGTATAAAAACAATTACAGCACCATAGCTGAGGAAGGAAGAACGGAGTGCAGCATTGCTGCAAGAAAAGGATACAGGAGTACTGCAAGGAAAGAATACAACAGTACTGTCAGAAGATACTGCAAGAAGGTCTTAGTTACAGCAGCACTGCAAGTATACATTAGCTGCACGAAGACTTAGGATACAGCGCAAAGCTTACAGTTCAGAGAAGCCAATCAACGCCAATTTCAACAAGAAGTATCCTGCAATCTTAGGAAGGATAAATACAGTACGAGGAACAAAGATTCAAGCAAAAATAAATAGAGCCGTTCGAGATAAGATCAAATAAGCAGACACGGAGCCAACACGAAGACGCCACGTGGACTGACGCGCTGCAGAAAGTTGCGAGCCGCAACTGCCGCATTAAATGCTCCAAAAGAAAAAGTCAAGTCGCATTAAATGCGAGCCATGCCTTTGATCAGACTACTTCAAATTCAAAAGAGAGATGTCTCCTTCAACGGACATCTTCTCCTACAAGTATATATAGAGGAAGAGATACATTGAAGCTGGTTACTGAAACTACTGAAATCTGAACTAAATCTTCTGATACAAAAACATTCGAGCAAAAATTCACAAGCTCTCAAGATACAGATATTCAAGCCTACTATCAGTTTCAGTCACTCAACCTCTGAAGTGAAGTAAGTCCAGTGCTGAAAGATCCATCAACGGATTCAAAAGCTCATTTCGTCGCACCAGTTGAAGAAACCTATTTATTTCTTTTAACCTTGTTGCTGTGTGCTTAGGTTGTTTTAGTGGTGTAGAACAATTGATAGGAGAGATCCTTGCTATTCGTATAAGTTGTCTAGAGTTAGGTAATTTCCCTGTGTGTGAGTGTAGAACCCTGTGTGGGTTAGCCTTTGAAGTTTGCAGTTGCTGTGTGTACGCTGGACTTTAGTAGGTGGATGCTTTGTAAAGTTGATAGATTGTTAGGAGAGTCCTGTAATTCAATCTTACTTAACAAAGTTCCTGCTCGAGGAGCAGTAGAGTGGACGTAGAAGGATTACACCACCTTCGAACCATTATAAGCCATACGTGTTTATTTGCTTTACTTATTTGTGCATTTACCTTCTGATCTTACATATCTCATAAGCATTAAACGTTTTTAAAAGAAGCATATTGAGAAAATCAATCTTGTGTTATAAACGTTATTTTTCTGCTGCGTATAAAACTCTAAGTTACAGCATGCAGCACTGCATCCTAGTGCTGTAAGCAGTAACAATCTGACGCTGCAAGTTCAAGTAACTTGTAGAGCAGAAAAGTTTTTCATTGTTTTGCAAAATCGACCAAGGTTCATTCACCCCCCTCTGAACCTCGGACACCACTTGGGACCAACATAGACCAAGATATGCAGCATTTAACTCGTTTATCAGTTTTAACTGTCCAGACTATGTCTCAACTATAATGTCTTTGTCTCCCATCCCCTCTTCAATATCTCCAAAAATCAAAATAGCAACTTCAGATGCAGTGGGCAAATTATATCTGCGACCATCGCTTCCTCTTCTTCCAATCAACTTCAATCTGATTGTCGAAGCTCCTTGATCAAACAAAAACTCTCCTGCCATTCGAAAAGTCTTGGCAAATATGTTGCACTCATCCAACATAGTTTTTAAATCAGAGACAATTTATGCATGAAGATTATCTATGCTATCATTCTTCCTGTAAATAAAAAGATGTTTGTAAATAAACATAAAATAATTATATAAAAAAATGAATCTATACAAATTGAAAAAAGAAAAAAAGTTATACCTGACACATTCCATTCGATTCACAATTTCGTTGTTGGTATCATAAATATATAATTGAGCAAACTTAGGGGTTGAACCCTCTACTGGTAAAAGACTGCCCATAAGATGGTAGTTTTGTCCATGAAATTTAAACACCAGAGGAGAATTTCCTTGATTTGGGGAAATGTCAATTTTTCCAACCATTGACGTAAATGAAAACATACTATTGTATGATCTAATATTGTCAAGAAAATGTCTTCTCCTATCATCTATTTCATATAACAGATCATGTAAAATTAGTGGTGGTTTTTTCATCAATGGAAGTTGGACTTTTTCCTGATTGCAACGTAAAGAATAATTTGGATTCTTCGATTTACAATGTGAATTCAATCTCTCTTCGTATCAAAAAAATGTAGCGCAAAACTAACATTTGTATATTGCATCTCCGATATCCCAGTAATCTATGAAAAACATAAGCAATTGAAATTTCTATTAATAAAAATATTATAAATGACTACCTATCTAAATATTATTAAAAAAGGAAAAAAAAAACCTTTGTTGAAGACCAGTTATTTGACGTTTTACCTCTCCAAAACCTATACATTATATTATTTGAATTTAAAATTATTATCATAACTTATCTATTTTTAAATAATTATAAAATGGAAAATAAAAACAACAAAAAAAATCTTGCTCTTCTTATTGAATTTAAAAAATATTACCTGATGCAACTTGAGTTGCTTCCGATTCATTGTGATTTACACCTAAAAAACATATGAAATATTATTTAAATTATTAATAAACCCATTTTTAGCAAGAGAAATTTGTTTGATAATTTAACTAATTAAAAAAACATAAATGATAGAAAAATAATTTGACTATCACCACTTCCTAATAATAATGAATTAGAGAAATCTACTATGTAAACCACATTTCAAACAATATACACTGAAACTTATTATAAAAAAAGTACCTCATTTTGAAAGAGTTGCTTTATCTTGATTTGCACCTAAAATCAATTACATGAAAAATCATTCTCACCTATTAACAAATAAATATAATGATTGAAAATTGTAAAATAAAAACCATACCGATTGGCTCATCAATATTGTTGTCATCAATGATAGAATCTTCTAATTGATTTGAAATACTTGGATGAACATGACGTAATAGTTCATTTGCGATATCTTCATCATTGGTTAAATCAATTAGTCTTGATGAACTTTGACCAATGTTATTTTGAGCATGATGTTTATGAAATTTATGATTGTCTGTTAAAGAAAAAAAAAATACTAAAGTATTAAATGAGATGTACAACAACAAATACATCAACGTAGAAATGATTATGACTAAATATTGATTTTGTTTAACAAATCTGATATATTTACAAAACTCAACCCAATATAAATTTGTGATGCACAAATCCAGTACAGAAAATTACGCAATATATATAAGCCTAAAAGATAATACTCTACAAACAATCTAAATTAACAAATAAAAGTATGTTATTAAAATAATAATTTACTTTAAAAGTACATGCAAACTATGTTAACTCAACCACCACAAAAAAAAAAAAGAAAAAACAATTATACAAAACTATAAAAAAAATCGTCAAAAAGTATGACAATTTCAAATTTGTGAGTCAATGGTTTGTTTATGATTATTTCCACCATTTATTTTTCCTAACTCTAAAGGGTATGTTTGGTTCGTGGGTTGGGTTAGTTATGTTAGTTGGGTTGTGGTGAGTTTACACTATTTGAGTTAAATTGAGTTAATTTTTGATATGTTTGATTTGACTGTTTAATGATAAGTTTGACTTAATTTTATATTTGATTTGAATGTTGTGGTATTTATTAAGTTAGGTTTATGTATTAAAAAAATAAATTTTATTATAAACCATTATAAACCCACCATTTTTGGTGGGTTTAATTAACCCAAATAAACCCATAAAATAATTGTAATTCCATGATGAAATCATTGAAGATTTATGAGATTTCAAAGAGAAGTATAAATTATTTTCATATTTATCTTTTTTCTATAATTTTTTATCTTTTCTGAATTTTCCAAAGAGTTTAAGAAAATTATGCGATTTTCTGAGATTTTCATAAGATTTTATGAGATTTCTGAAAAAATAAAGGATCTTTAAGATCTATTGAGATTTCAGATGAAGAATCAATGGTTAGCCTCTTTTTACCTTCTTACAGATATGTTTGCACGTGAAGAATTAGTTGCCATTTGTATTAATGAGTTTATACATTTTTTGCTGCAGAAACGTGAACTTTCTAGTTATTAGTGCAAGTGGAAGAATCTGAGAAGTGTATTGAAATATTAAAGCAAGGATGCAAATATATCTTTTTTTTATTTCTTTATCTACCGTTCTCTTCCGCTTTATCAATGTAGAACCAGTGAGTTTCTTCATTGGTTAGATATATTTAATTGACAATATACTAACTCTATCGTTAAAGAGAATTTGGTCGAGCTCAAACTGAAATCACTTTAGTATAATGTTGCTAGGAGCAAAGAAATGAAGAAGTGATCTGATAACTATATCTAAGAAATTTAAATAATGATTTAGTGTTTATGGGTAAATGAAGAGACAATATTAAAAACACATGAAAGAAAATGATGATTCAGTGTTCATGGGTAAATAAAGAGACAATAAAAACACATGAAAGAAAATGATGATTTAGTGTTCATGAGTAAATAAAGAGACAATATTAAAAACACATGAAATATATATATATATATATATATATATATATTGGATTTTATTCACTTTAATATGAAAACTTACATGATAATTATATTTTGTAGTTGTATTAAGATATTGTGCAGCGTGTAGAGTTATGCCATGTTTTTAATCTTAGTTGAATTTGCTTAGAATTAATAAATTTATACTAAATGTGTTTTTTTAAATAATGTCAGACCAGTACATGATATAATATCTATTGTTGATTTATATGATATGAAATCAACAATAGTTGATTTTGGGTATACATGCATTAATCTCCAAATTTGTTTTTGATAATGTATTTCTTGTTTATTTTCTTAGGAACTAAATGTTACATTCAGTGACCGATGAAGAGTTGTATAAAGTCTGAAGTTATTTTATGTTAAAGAATTCTGATGAAGTCAAAAAAGGTAAGTGATTTCTTCTCAACTTTTCAGATAAGATTAAATTGATTGTATAAATGTTGTGGATTAGGAATAAATGGTTGTTCCTCTTGTTTTTTGATATGGGAGAATAATTTGAACTTATTTGGTTAGTTGTTGTGAATTTGGAACAAATGCATTTTCTCTAAAGTCTAAAGCCTGGAACAAAAATGAAATATCTATGAAAACAAATTGTTGTTTTCTATTGTCCATTATTGAACCAAAAGGAGGTGCCAAGTCAATCTACTGTCAAGCTGCATAAAAGTTCAAAATTATGTCAATTGTGATTGTCTATGAACCTGAGAGAAAATATAATCTAACATATGTTATAACGTTGGAAAATTAAGAGTAGTAACCCTTCTTTCTGTATACCTGTCTGTATAAGGTGTTCTTTGACTCAGTGACAATTTGACTAAAAGAAAATCAGAGAAGGAACGCAATTCCTTTCTCAACAACTTAAGAGTTAACTGCATTATGTGAAAATGAGTGAATGTGGCTTTTCTTCAAACAGATTAGCTCTCAAGCACTCTTCAAGAACACACTACTGAAGAATATATGAGAGATTAGCTCTCAGACACTCTTCAAGAACACACTACTGAAGAACATATAAGGTGTTAAAGAGCTTATTCCTTTTAAGAATTCAGTAAGAGATAATAACATGAAATAACTAAGTAGAAATGATGGATTGAAGTAAATTATGAAGAAAGATAGTTTCCAATAATTATATACATTTATCAAATTACGTTTCTGTTGTTCTTACAGGAGAAAGATTACAAAGTAATTTATCTAGATTTGTTTTGGGGGTCTGATTGTTTGTAATTCTGATATTGACATCCAGTTATGTTGTGAAGTTGAGTTCACTTTTGGCAGTTGAACAGATCAAGCTAACAAAAAGGGTAAGTGATTTCTTCTCAACTTTTCAAATAAGATTAAATTGATTGTATAAATGTTGTGGATTAGGAATAAATGGCTGTTCCTCTTGTTTTTTTTTGATAGGGGAGCATAATTTGAACTTGTTTGGTTAGTTGTGAATTTGGAACAAATGCATGTTGGAATTGATTGTTTTAAATCTTTTGGATCTAAAAAAGATGCAGTTTAAATATATGCATCTTGTTTCAACATTCTAAACATCTATTGTTGGATGTTCATGAACTAAATGCAATCTTTTATTTTTGTGGAATTCATTTATTAAAGACATGCATTAGATTAGACATGTATTGTTATGAGTAAAATTTTCTCTCTAAGTCTAAAGTGTGGAACGAAAATGAAATATTATTTTAACATGAAATTATAAAAAAAATACTTTGATAACCAAAACAATCTTCTCAACCAACTGGATAAATCTAAGTCCAAATCATAATTTTAATGAAAAACACATAACACTATCTTAAAGACTTACAGTCCAAAAGAGAAATAGAATGTATTGGCCTAAAAACTCCTCAATTAACAGGCAAATCACTCATCTTGTTTGACAATCACTTTGTTCTTCCCTGATTTACTTGTTGAAAACTCATCAATGGGTTTTCTCTTCAATCCAGATGTTGAAGTTGTGCCAAAGTCTTTATCATTTTGATCCTTCATATCATCATTTATTGGGGTGCTCGTCTCATCCTCCGAAGAACAAACCTTAAAATATAAAGATAATAAATAAGTTGTACAATTTATAACACTATCAAATTTAGTTTTAGAAGTGTTTATTGACAATCACCTTCACAGATTCATCATCTCTGACCAATTTTGATATCATATCAGATCCCTAAAATTAAATAAAGAATTATATCACATTAGTTTAAAGTAATAAAATGAATTGAAATGGAGAAAACAAATACCTGACTTAAAATGTGAGATTCAGCATACTTAGAAATTAATTCACCATTAGTAGATAATTTTTTCACAGTATATGCTCCAATAAAGTCTATTGTTTCTTCAGGTTTGACCTGAACCTTGAAGAAAACTACTCTATCAATTATTGAAGTAATAGGAGCAGGTATTCCATCATTTTTTCCAGAAACAGCAGTTTCCTCTATCAATTGAGATGCTGATTTGCCAATCAACTCGTTACATTGTTGATCCCATAACAAAAATTGAGCATTATTAGTATCATCTTGAACATGAATCTTTATCTTGTACCTACAATAAATTATATGAACATTAGAATAGTTAAAATCAGTTTAATTGTAAAAGTACATACAATGAATTATAACAAACCTTGGTTTTCCATCAACATAGAAAAAATCGTAGAGTGAACAGTAGAACCTATTATCAACTTTGTTAACCTTCTTAGAACATTTCTTACATGATAAATACCACCATGTATCATTTTCAAAACCAACTATCCAAGCATGCACCCAAAAACTCCCAACCTAATAACAAAATAAGTATTGTTCGGTTTAAAATTACGTTAAACAAATATAAATTGCATATGATATCACTACTTACTTTCCCATAATTCTTAATCTGCTCAACACTTTTGACTACAGCTTTCCCGCTGAGAAACTCGTCATTAATTGTTTCAACTGATGAACTTGAACTACTGTTATTGTTGGCACAATGCCTTCATTATCATCAAACCTTTCATTTATTCAAAAAAAATATATTAATATACAGCCCTTGAAAGGCATAGAAATCATTTATTTATTCAATAGTTGAAATACCTGTTTCTAAATTCTGTCACCTCCTTGAAATCTCCATCTATAATTATCTTCGTAGCGTTATATATTGTTGAAAGAACAATATTATCTGCACAAACAATTAATAAACATTATGATTTCCAAAAATTAACGAACATATCTAACAAAGTTAAACAATTCTTGAAATATTTCAGACATGCATTAGATTAGACATGCATTGTTATGAGTAAAATTTTCTCTCTAAGTCTAAGCCTGGAACGAAAATGAAATATTTATGGAAACAAATTGTTGTTTTCTATTGTCCATTATTGAACCAAAAGGAGGTGCCAAGTTAATCTACTGTCAAGCTGCATAAAAGCTCAAAATTATGTCAATTGTGATTATCTATGAACCTGAGATAAAATATAATCTAACAAACGTTATAACACCGGAAAATTAAGAGTAACTCTTCTTTCTGTATACCTGTCTGTATAAGGTGCTCTGTGACTTTAGTGGCAATTTGACTAAAAGAAAATCAAAGAAGGAACATAATTCCTTTCTCAACATGTGGCACCCCAACCCAACTTAGGAGGATTAAGGCGCCACCTTGACATTATATACTTAAAATATTTGTAAAAATATATAATAATAATTTAAAATCATTTTCACAGAGAAATTCAGCGGAAGACTTTACTAAAAACACGAGTATATTTTTTTTTTCTTTCTATTTTAAATTGAAAAGCTTAGCATGCAAGAAACTAACTCGTGTTCTACCCACATTTGTAAATCAAACCATGACATATTTAAAACATATGAAAATTTTGCTTGAATGGTTAATTCAACATAGGAGTTTTCAAAAACTTTATGTAATATCAAAATCATACACATTAAAATAAATTAAAACATATGCTTCTGGGAAGAAGTCCGTACAGCCGGCTACACATCTGCTTCATCGTAAGTTGGACCTGAAAAACATTTTAGATAACATCATGAGACTCCTCCGGAGAGGAAGCCCAGTGGGATAACCATACTTCTCTAATACATTGAAGCAATTAAACTATTAAGCACATACTACAACATTATCCTTGGGTACGCTGACCCTTGGACCATAACATTATCCTTGGGTACGCTCACCCTTGGACCATAACATAACATTATCCTTGGGTACGCTCACCCTTGGACCATCGAGGAATGTGGGATTGCTCACACACTAAACCTCCATCGTAGACCAGACACTCTCATCTTTAAGGTCTACGCCCGGTAGGGAAGCTGCATACCGGTTATAGCTACGGTGCTTCTGTCCGTGATTTTCATACATAACTTACTAATTCAATTAACAACACGTAGCTAGAGAGTAGAAGTTACCCACTTTTGAGATTCGACTTGAAGCGGGGATAGCTACTGAAGTATCCGGCCGTCTCGTACTGCACTCGTCACATTCATTAACTTTTAGTCTTCCAAACACATCTCATTTATATCATAAACATACATATATATTCATCTTCACCGATTACTTATTTAACATATGATTCGGTGTTTGTTGATGTGCTTCAATTAATTATAATATCATTAAGTCGTATCATAATCATCTAACCTAACATGCTTATCATACATGTCACATATTGTATATCATAAACACATAACTATAGATTTGGGAGAAATTTTAAAGCATACTTTAAAACAAGCATCAATTGTACCTTGAAAGAAATAAAAACTGTATTTTACATCTTAACTCATAAAACTCTAATTTGTATGCTAAAGACTTAAATTATTTAACACTTCACACATAAGCACACATTTAATCACATAATTTCAGTTTCAAAATATGATCAAATTGCATTCTTAAATCATAGATAAAATTTTAATCTTGAAGTTAGTAATATATAGGAAGAAAAGACACTCTTTACTACAACAATTTTTTTAATTTAAATGATCATCCAAAATTCATGAAATGAAGTATACATTTATATAACAACCCTCAGTCATCCATGCTAAAATATTAGGGATAAATTCATATCACAAAAGCTTTAATAAATCATTTACTATAATGAAAAATTGTTTGAAGTTGCTCTAAAACCAGTCGGTGTTATAAAATTCACTGTAAATTATATATTTACTGAAACCTTCTGAAATTAATAATTTAGACTCATAACATCATGTACTCAAATATAGTTAAACAGTTTTGAAAACGTACAATGGACCGATTTTATATAATTAATTTTCTAAGGTCCAAAACTGCAGAATCTTAACTTCGAAACTGGACTTAATTTGAAAAATCATGACAATTCGTACACTACTTCAAAAATTACCAAATTTATCCATAAACTAAAAACTTCATGTAGTATAACATACCAAAACAGTTTTGAAAAAATTTTAATTGGCTGAATTTATAAAATTATTTTTCTAAGGTTCGAATATGGATAATTCCAACTCAAACTAGACTATCTTTGAAAAATCATAATAATTCATAAATTACTCCAAATATTACCAAATTTTAACCATAAACTTAACACTTCATGTAGTATAACATACTAAAACAATTTTGAAAAATCGTAATTGGCTGAATTTATAAAATTATTTTTCTAAGGTCCGAAATTGAATAATTTCAACTTGAACTGGACTATCTTTGAAAAATCATAATAATTCACAAACTACTCCAAATATTACCAAATTTTAACCATAGACTCTACACTTTATGTAGTATAACATAATAAAACAGTTTTGAAAAACTCTAAGTATACGAGTTTATAAAAATGTACAAAGTGGACTGCAATTTCTAAAAAAATTCACAACTTGATTAAACCACCTATTTTCATAATTAAAATGTAGATTTAGCTTTTATAACTCTATCAACATCAAATGAAACATCTTGACTCAATTTATCACACATGCAATGAGCTTAGACAAGATAATCAAACATGCAAAGACTAATTCATCATGTAATTGCACAATCAACTCCCAAAAGAAACATATTTTAAGGATCCACTACTTAAAACAAGACTTTGAACATTTTCTTCACATTAGTAGAAAATCACCCTTGGATCATACATGCAATGTGTTTAGGTAAGGAAATCAAACATGCAAAGTCCAATCCAACATCTATTTGCTCAATCAACACTCAAAATGACATACTTTTGAAGATTAACTACTTAGAACAAGGTATTCAACAAATTTATCACATTTGTAGGAAATCTTACTTGGATCTTACATGCAACTTAAAATTAGAACTTAATCATGCTCCTAAAAAAGAAGAATGATGAGGATTTGTAAAAATTACCTCTTGATTGCACAAACTATGTATTCTTGAAACTTGCTAGGAAGAAGCTTTTAATTTGAGCTTGATTTCCTATCTGGGCTTGGAAGGATATTAATTCTTCACTTAAATCATAAAATGGCAGCTTGGTTGGAGATGGGGATGAAGGTTTTTTTTTTTTTGAGAAATAAAGGTTTAGAGAGAAGGAGGAGCAAAATAGTTAGAGAGAGAAAGAGAACATCTTGCCAAATGAGGAATGAGAGGCTCAAGAGTGAAGTCTCTCTCTTTTATATGTAGAAATAGAGTACAAATCAAAAATTAATACATGTAGTATACATGTAGATTACTTATATAATGATATAATTTAAGATGTAATATCATGATGTAGTGACATTGATATGTGTAGCTTAGTTTATCTAATGTGACATGAAAGAATTCATGATTATGATAATTAATTTGTTATTGATGTAATTTATTTCACATCATATTAAATTCTTATAAATTTAATCAAATTGGTGTCACACATAAGTAAGATGGCATGACTTGAAATTAATTTGCGCATCTTTAAATTAAAGTCTTGATAATATTGTGATCACATAAATATATATGTAGGTATGTTCAAATTAATATATCATATATATAAGACATATAAGTATGTTTGAAAATATATTTAATTTAACACATCATAATAGCCACATACTTTATTGCACATAGACTATATAGTAAAGATCTACCTAATTATAATTAAACACATAAGTCTTTTTTTTTAATATTAATTGCTAAAATTATTTTATGTGTAACTTATCTTCTTTTCGAGTGCATTACGATCGAACTCGATCTCCTCGGGTAGCTATCCTGCGAGATCTTTAAACTTAAATAAACATTAGCTCATTTCTTAAAACATAAAGCTTGTCGAAAATGTCATTGACAATAAATTATTTAAAGACATAATTTGAATGTATTTATAAAAATACGAAATGCACTTTTTTCTGAAAACGGGGTGTTACACAACAACTTAAGAGTTAACTGCATTATGTGAAAATGAGTGAATGTGGCTTTTCTTCAAACAGATTAGCTCTCAGGCACTCTTCAAGAACACACTACTGAAGAACATATGAGGTGTTAAAGAGCTTATTCCTTTTAAGGATTCAGTAAGAGATCATAACAGGAAATAACTAAGTAGAAATGATGGATTGAAGTAAATTACGAAGAAAAATAGTTTCCAATAATTATATACATTTATCGAATTACATTTCTGTTGTTCTTGCAGGATAAAGATTACAAAGTAATTTATCCAAATTTGTTTTGGGGGTCTGGTTGTTTGTAGTTCTGATATTGACATCCAGTTATGTTGCGAACAGTTCATTTTTTACAGTTGAACAGATCAAGCCAACAAAAGGGGTAAGTGATTTCTTCTCAGCTTTTCAAATAAGATTAAATTGATTGTATAAATGTTGTGGATTAAGAATAAATCTATATGAGGATAATCTATTTCAAAAAACATTACTTACCCATATAAATCTTTGCCCTAACAAATTGAAAAATCACAACAGGTGCTTCTCCTTCGTTTGCAACCACGGTCATCATTTGATCACAATATCATTCCATAAAGTACATTTGACTTTATTCCTCCTATAAAAAAAGTATAAAGATAAGATTTATGTAATACTTAAAATTATAGATTACATAATAATAATATATAGAAATAATACTCTGCATCCTCCAAAACCACTTTCATAAGTTGTGAGGTAATATTTCCATTCACAATACGTGGTATAGAAGTTGTAACAACTCGACCAATGATGTCTGAAATATAAGACCATTATTAAAATTAAAATCTATATATATTGTAATAATTAGAATTAAAACCAACTTATCTATAAATAAACATTAATTGTACTAACCAAAATAAGTATAAACTATACTTACCAAATGTCAAGTTCTCATTCAACTCATGAGGTTTCAGCTGAGTATATGGTTTGAAATTGAAAATAAATGATGGGAAAGCCTCGTTAGAAATCTCTATAACTTTAGTATTATTAAGAAATATCAGAAAATAGCGATGCGATGTAGTTTTATATCTCATGCGATTATTTGTCACAATAATTTTTTTTGAAGCATAGATATGTCTCTCGACCAATGTATGGTCAAATATGTTCAAAAGATCACGATTAACAGTAGCATGAATACGGATACCCTGAAAAAAAATTATATCAGTAATCTAAAAATATTATTTTTATCTAATTGTGTATAGTAAGCAAAAAAATTTTACCATTAAATCTTTTGCATGAGTTTAGAAACTATATCTCGCAATCATGAAAAACACACTCCAAACTTTGAGATGTCTGTTTTGAAATGCAGGTACATGGTATGAACGAATCAAACGCAGCTTCAACGCCCATTTTGAAATTACTTTTGATTCTGTAAATTACTTTTGATTCTTTGATTTTGGTGATAGATTTGTTGCCAAGTGAAGCTATTTATAAGGCAATAGCAGGCAACTGAAAAGTTAGAGATAACCATATTCTTAAATGCACGTATTTTAGTTTTAATGATTAAGACAACTGAAACGTTAGAGATAACCATATTTTTGAATGCACTTATTTTAGTTTTAATGATTGAGACAATTGAAAAGTTAGGTTTGATTATAAAAAAAATGTTGATTTAGTGTTCATGGGTAAATAAAGAGACAATATTAAAAACACATGAACCATATATATATATATACATATATATTGGATTTTATTCACTTTTATATGAAAACTTACATGATAATTAGAATTAATTGATTTATACTAAAAGTGTTTTTTAATATGAATCTAACTTTCAGTTTTCCTTCTTGACTTTTAGTTTTCCTTCTTATTAAGATTAATATTAATTAATATTAAAGGTAATGAATATAATGGTTGATTAAAAAAATTATTCACTATGATTTCCAAAAATAGCAAGAGTTTATGGATGGAAAATTTATTGTTGATATTTTTGGAAGAATATTTTGCTTTTATATATATATATATAGATATATGAGGAAAAATGAGTAAGAAAACAAGGAAGACTGATCATCAAACTAGTGAGTAAAACTTCCAATTGGTGAGCTGCAAGTGATGAATATTGAGACTTGATAATTAATATTAGATTGTATAATTAGGGTTGTAGACGAGTCGAACTTGAACGAATTAGGATTATTTATGGTCGTACATTTATTTTAAAAAGACGTTCGTGTTTGTTTATATAATAATTGAGCATGTTCACAAACGTTAATGAACGGTTCACAAACAAGTTCATTAATTTCTTATATTGAAAGAATTGAAAATGTTCATGCACCAACTAAAAATTCATGTTCAAGAAGATTATTGTAAAAAAAAAATCTTAAATATAACTAAATTATATTAGAAGACATTAAAACCAAAATAAATATAAATGAATTTTCAATAAATAAGTAGATAAATTTTTGCCTACTAAATAATGAATGAATAAAAAACGAACATTAATCAAACATTGAATAAACATGCTTAACAAGCAATTTTTTTATTCATATATGTTCGTCAAGACTAATAAACTAACATAAATAAATACTAATCGAGTTCGATCATGAATTATTCGTTTACAACCAGCCCTATGCATGATAAACTTTTCTCTGAATAACATGCAACGAGCAAGGATCAAAGTACCACTGTGCATTAACCATTATGATCCTATAGTTAAATCTCAAATCACTATTTTTTAAATATGAAAAAAAAAATTGAGGTTTTAACTGGCTCCTTATCTCTGCCACTAATTTTGTGCATAAACCAGTGAAGCACAACAATGTCAATCTTCCCAAGTCAGTCTTCAAGACTTTCACAAAAATTGTACAACTTGCAACTTTTTCTGCAAGTCGATCACCCAAGAAATTAACGACAAATCAAAGTCTGGTATTTACATCAATTAGATCAGACTTTTCCAATGAAGGAATTTGAATTTCTAATCATAAATTCATGGATGGTGTTTGGATAAATAAGGATTTGAAATCCATCATTTTTCATTTTAAATAATTTTTTAAATAACATGAGTCAATTTAAAATTGACCCAATTTAAATAGATTTAAAATATATTCATTCTAAATATTGGATTTCAAATCATTCTTGTTGGTGTCTTCAAAACATAAATAATTCGTGAAGATCCCAACTCGAACTAGCCCATTCTCAGACCTGAAATTAGCAACCCAAGTTAGGGTTTTTAATTCTAATGAAATAGATACTCCTAAGAGCATCTCCAATGGAGCACTATATTTTACACTACCTCTACACAAAGATAGTGTGAAATGTAGCTCCAACCATGCACTACATTTCCCCCCTACACTATAAAAATGAATAATGCACCACCACATGTAGTGGACACTATTAATTGCACCACACTACATTTTTATTTATTTTTTTGATTTTTTAATACAATTTTAATTTCACAATTTATTTTTAATAGAATTTGCATTTCATCATTTCATGAAGCAATATTATTGTTTATGAAAAAATTATTATTTACTATATGTGTATAATATAAAAATATTTTTTTAGGCTAAATATTATTATTCGCACTTCGTAATGCATTGATTGATCATTTGTGGAAGGAGCATTCCAATTCTGAGATCTAGATTATCATAATTGTTTTATTGAAATTTCTTGTATTGTGTGTGTTGTTTTTTCTTGTGTTAATTTTATATTTTTTAATATGTATGATTGTAGCATTGTATCACGAAATTTAATTTAATGTTGTTCTATAATTTTTGCCTTTTTATATTCACATTTTTTTAAAATAACTAATAAAATCAATAATAATAATCAATATAAAACAAAAATAAAAATATTATGCAATTATTAAGTTTAAATTTGTATAAATTTTAAATCAATAAAAAATAAAAATAGTAAATGTAGTGCAGAATATAATGTTGACGATTGGAGATGAATTTAATGTAATGTGAATTTGAATTTTGCTGTAGTGTAATGTTCTCCATTGGAGATGCTCTAAGTCTTGTTAATGTAACTCTCACCAATCTAATGTGGTATAAATATATCTTGTATAAATTTTTGTGAAATAAAAAAGAGAAAAGAAATTTTTTAACAAAATCAACAACAATAATAATAATAATAATAATAAATTATGAATATGCAATTGAGATTTAGTTGAAATATGGGTATGGTGGTGTAAAAAGAAAGTGAAAGCTGAAAATCTGGCTCCACGTATACTGAAACGCCTATTCCCACCACGTTCGGGCCGGAGGTGGGCCCGTTTAAGCCAACTCCCGATCGGAACGGGGATATCCAATTCCCACGCCGGGATGGATTTAAACCCCTTCAGATTATGCTCTGGACTCAAGTTCCTTGGCTACCTAATGATCCTCCTTGTTCTTGCTTTAATTGCTATCTCCTACCATGCCGTCGTTCTTCTCACCTTGGCCCCACACCTCCTTGATGGCGGCTTCAACTCCTTCTGCTATTTCCTTCTCCTTGCTCTTTTTCATGTCCTGGTAATTCCACTTTTACTTCTCGCTGTTGAAATCTAGCTGAAATAATTTGAATTTAGGGCTTTTCTGGACTTCAGTTTGTATAGCCAATGTTATAGCTTTGAATTATTGCTTGTGATGAGGATTAAGTTCATGAGCATTACAGTGAGCAAATGATTGTGTTTTCTGCGTTTATTATGAACTGCTTGGAGAGTTCTGCTAGGTTAATCAGTGATAATTGACATGAATGCTTGAACAAATCATGCTTTGTTGAGCAATTTCTATGAATGTAATCTCTTCTAAGAATGTTTAATCAAACTGGCAGCTTGTATTATTGGCATGGAGCTATATGATGATTGTCTTACGGGACCCTGGCACTGTTCCAATGAACTGGAGAGTGTCAGCAGAACAGAACTTGGATAATGAGGAATGCATATCTTCCAATTCTTCAGTACCAGATAGTAGTTCAGCCATGCCCTCATCGTCAGAGGGGTTAGGAAGAACTCCTGCATTACGATATTGTGACCGTTGTCAAAATGGGAAACCGCCGCGGTGTCATCACTGCTCTGTTTGTAAGCTTCCTTTTCCAGTTAAAGCAAAGAGTTGATATAGTTGCCTAGTTTGCTCATGTGGCATTTGCTAAATTTTAACTATCTTGTCTTGTTGATCTCTTCTAATTGAAATTTCTTGTATTTGTACTGGTTGTGAAAGTGCATATTCAAAAGGTGTCCCTACTTTTGCTTTACCATGCGTTTAATTTGCTATGCGCTACTCCTGGTTGAACTGAAAAACTTTACGCTTGTCTTAGCCTTTAGTTCAGAAAATAGATGCTGTGATTTTTTTAATTATGTAATAATGTTATGCACTTATGATCGCACTCCATTAGTTTCCATGAAAATATTGATGTTTTGGAAGATCCAATTTTTTATTCGTTCATTATCTAGTCTAGCCTATAAATGCTTTAAATCCGAAGATGTTTGTAATTGCAGGCCAACGATGTGTTCTTAAGAGGGACCACCACTGCATATGGGTTGTAAACTGTGTTGGTGCTCGCAACTACAAATTTTTTCTCCTATTTGTGGTGAGATGAATTAGACTAATTGAATTCTCTAGAATTTATATTATCAAATATGATTAGATCCTGAACTATGTTGGGCTTGCAACTTGAAATATTTTCTCCTGTTTCTGGTATGAAATCAACTAAACCTTAGATGCAATTCTCCAGGAATTCTTGTTATGTATAAATGATGAAATTCGATTAACATTTAACCAAAGAAGGTCTTCGTCATCTCTGCATTTCTTTGTATCTATGACTAGCTCTGTTATGAGGCATTCTTCTAACTCTTGGAATGGGAAGCATATCACATCGAGAAAGAATTAATGTCTTTCAATAGAAGAATAATTATCATTTATGTGGTCTAGTAAAAAAAAAAAACCCTGATCTAACTGCAGAACCCAACGCCAGCTATCTTTCATTGTTAATTGATGAAGTGTAAGGTCTCACATTCATTTTGAGAAAGCAGTTAGAAAATAACTTAAAGTTCATAAGCAGTTAGACACCATTTACAAAAGTAAAAAAAGTAGGCATAGTAATATCATACTTGTACTTTAGATAGCTTTTACAGAGGTTTAAATGTAACAAAGACAGCAGTTTCAAAATAGGGTGCAAAAGTCGTTTGAAGAATGGTATATATGAATAAAATGAATGGATTACATGGTATGCTGAACAATCAATAATTAGTGCAATCTACATTTTAATAGTTTTCCATTCACAATTCATTCCAGCAGGTACTCTTGGAGGGTGGTGCTCAACCAATGATATTGATAAACAGTATATGCCTTTTCATAACGATTGACCAATCTGAAATATCATTCATTCCATAATGGCTTTCGACCTTAGGTATTAGTGGTATGTTGCCGAACTTATTGTGGGTTTCCTATCATGGTCTTCCAAACTCAAGTATGTGCCATCAATGCTTGTTGTCCACCTCTTCCAATTCATTACCATACTTCCATTTTCAAAAGCTTATCATTTCTTCTTATAAAGTCCAAATGGTAGGAAATTGTTTTTCTTCAGTGTTCTCTCAAATTTTTGAGTGCTCTCAAAGTCACACAAATCTGATATTTAAACCTCATAAGTTGGTAGGACATGAAACAAACCAAGTTTGCATCAGTTTATTTTTAATGTATCATAGCTACCTCGATTCCATGTGTGATGATACTTTGTGGATCACATGACTGAATAAAAAATCTGTAATTTGAAGTTCTCTACTACTTTTGCACCATAGTATGAGATCTCCGTCATATAGGTACTTGTAGTATGTGTATGAGTGAGTATGTCTGTGTATCTTATGTGACCTATGTAGATGAAAATATATAAATATGAAGTTCTTTTCTATATTCTTCAACGAAGTAAACTTTGGGACCTGGTATTTGGCTCTGAACATAAAGTTGAAAAGTACATGTCACCTATTCCGATTTCCAGTCTTTGGTTGTGTTGCTGACAACCACAAAAAATATAAAATTAAAAAACTATTAAAATAAAATAAAAGTTTATAGGACCTACATCATTATAGTCTATAAGGGCATAAGTTTTCTTTTGTGCGTTGCTATTGAATAAACTGATACCTGAGCACTTTATCAATAGTCAATTTGCTTTACTTCAATTTCCATAGATTTCAATGTGGGTTCCTCTCTTCCTTGTTTCTTCTTTCTTATGCATTGCAAAGCTACATCTGAATTAAAGTTTACATCTGATTTTTCTTCCTCTTCTTCTTCCTCACAGGGCTTGGTTTTTTTCTGTATTAGCTCTTAGAAATGATATTGGTCTAAAGAGTTTATTTATATAGTTTTCCTCTTCTGTGTCTAAACATGGAAATTTCCTATAAAATGTTTTTGTAGCTGTACACTTTTCTGGAGACACTGATGGATACTCTTGTGCTGCTTCCTGGTTTCATAAACTTTTTTCAACATGCTGATCATCACTCTGGCTCACCTGGCAAGCTTGCTATCACTTTTTTGGCATTTGGTAATTTGCCTACAATAAGCATCTCGCAATCCCATGTAGTGTCTCTCACAGATTCCATCCATTGATGCAGTTCTAAATCTAGCTTTTGTGCTGAGCCTTCTTTGTTTCCTTGTCATGCATACGTCCCTGCTGTTGAGCAACACAACTTCTGTCGAGGTAAACATGATATGATATTTCACCTTTATCTACTTTTGTACTTAATATCATATTATTTCCGTTCAAATTTCTTACTGCTTCCTCTGTCATTCACTTCACATGACATGAGACCTGCATGGTTTTGTAGTTCAACATGTTACACTGCCACAAATGCATCTTCACAAACTAAAGCAGAAGTAAGAACTCAAAGTTGCACTATGCTGTTGATTGTCTATTTCAGGTTCACGAGAAGAAAACATCTGAGAGGTGGAAGTATGACTTAGGGTGGAAAAAGAATATTGAACAGGTCAGATGACTTATATCATATACTTTTCCTATTTAACCGAACTATTTATAAATTATTGACAAAATACGTGTGAAGAATGAGATATTAACTCTTCAAAGCCTTGTTATTTGAATTGAAACATCTGAAAGAAAGATAGATCATTTTGTGAACAGCACCCCATGGCATGAATCTGATTTCCTTTCCATAGATGATATAACAATTATCTCACAAAATGTGGGTATCGACTCCTAGGAATTATGTTGATTGCCAATCTTTTAGTTCCTATAACATCGTTGATTTCACTTTACTTTTGAACTGTTCTTATATGATTCTCTCATTTAGGTTTTTGGAACTAGAAAGGTGTTTTGGCTCTTACCTCTATTCTCAAAAGACGATTTGGAGAGGGTACCCGCACTTCATGGTCTAGATTTTCCAACATGCTCAGATATTAATTTATGAGGTATTATTTTAGTGGTTACCTGTGGCTGGCTTACAAATTTGTTTCTTATGTTTACTTACCACCACAATATAGTTGAAGAAAACTTGTGAAATTTGGTATATTGTACGTCGAAAAGTGCATTAAGACTTAAAAATTCATTAGCAGTAATCCTTATATTTGTATTTTGGTGGCTACTGTCAACTCAATCAATTGTATTGTAGTATTTCAGTTTTCTTGTCAGTCTCTCATCCATATATTAGTGAAGCAACTGAAATTCTTTTTTTTTTTTAAATGTTATTCAACGGTTGTTCTTTTATTTTATATTATAATTTATAAAAGAAAAAAAAATCACGAATTTTGCATCAGATTTCAATTATAACACGAACTTGATCTGTAAAATGTTAGTCATGAATTTCAGTTTCCGACATCTAACTGCGACACTACCACTGTCATTGAATGCATCTTGACGAGACCATTTTAAATCCACCATCAATTCTGCAATTTGACGCTACAACCATCATGAATCAAGGGTGGAAGTTAGGCTTGTCGCATCTTCCATCCTCGATTTATGATGGTGGTGGTAGCGGATTACAAAATTGGTGGTAGATTTGAGTTAGTTTTGGTGTGAATCTCAACTAAAACCAGAACTAGATTCAATACGAGAGAACCAATTGCTCATTCTGATTGTAATGAATTGCTATATTTTATGCTAAACAAAACTAAGTACGAATATAACACTAAGTAGGTCTAAATGTACCTTGACAAAGTATATACAACAACATAAATATAATGTTTCTTTGGTGATATGCATGGAATTTGCACATTGAAGTCATCTCTCAAGATCAAGGTCATGAGCATATGGATTTATGTCTGGATTCTTGTCACTGGAGTTGCAGAAATCTGAGAGAAAGAGTGAACACCAAACAATGAGGGGTGTGAAGAAAAGGATGAGACCCAAAGGGACCATCCATTCTTGATCATTGGTGGCATGATACTTCAATTCCCACCAACTCAAAATCAACCCGCCAATCACGCTCAACGCCATTGATCCCGACCAATTAATCCATGTAGTCCCCCCTATTCTTCGCTCTCTTATTTCCTCTGAATTCTTGTCTTCTTTGTATGATGCCATCCAGATTGATATGTTGGACGTATGTGTGTGTTATAAGTATATGTATCCGTTATCAACACATGCATAAACGAGAAAGAAACCCGATGAAAAGGGATCAAAGAGCAAACGAAAGAGAAGCAGAAGATGAGAGGTGAGATTACAGTGAGAAAGGTATATATGGCAAAGGGTGGATGCAGATCGAGAAGATGATCTAAAGCCCCTTAGAAAAAGATGGGAGGCATGACTTTCTACTTTAATTATCAAATAGTGTTAAACTATATTAACAGCTGTGGTTTAGTTTCCATCAGAGTGCCTTTTTATCTAACTAGTTGTTAAAATATAATAAACAACTTGATTGCGTCTAAGAGCATCATTGATGGAGCTATTTGGGGTAGATTCATTTGGGGGAAATTACAAATAATGTAAGGCTATGTTGTTTGGATTTTGATGAGTTAGGATTTGAGATTTAAAAATCTCAAACCTTGTTTGTTAGAAGGTTCAAATAAGGATTATGATATTCACTCAAATGTTATCCTATTTTAAAAAATCTCTATAATTTACTCTACACTCTAACAAGTTTAACCTATTAATACATAAATTTCAATACATGCTTTATACTCTTAATCTATTTGGGGTAGATTTATTTGGATGGAGGGATTTGTTACGAGATTTGAAATTTCTAATAGTAAATTCATTGATGGTGTTTGGATAGTTGTGGATTTGAAATCCACCACTTTCATTTTGAATTCATTTTTTAGTAATATAAATGCATTTTAAATTCACTCCAACTTTTATAGATTTGAAATATGTTCATTTCAAATCCTAAATTTCAAATAATTCTATTTAAACACAACCTATTAGTTTTTCCATAAAAAAATATATGAGATCGTCTGACGGATACACAAAATCTAATTAACAAAATCCAAACTCATTCTTACAAGTCAATTTCAAAAATCCTAAATTCAAATCATTTGATTCAAACACAACATGTAAATTTTTATATAGAAAATTATATTAGATCGTCTGATGGGTACATGAAGTCTGGTTATCCACTGTGCAAATTCATTGTTACAAAGTCAATTTTGGATTCATGGATTATGGGTTCTGGGTAATCCATCCCATTAGAGTCTTGCTCTACTTTTCATATTACAATTTACAACTAATGTATGTCTCATTTGATCACGACATTTGGAGCATACACATAGGCTGCTTTTGAATTTCAACTCCAATAGTGGTATTATTTTATCTTCAAACTTTCCGAAAAGGTCTTATTAATGTTTAATTGAGATGTTGCTTACGTTCATGATGAACTTTTTTAAGTAAAAAATGACAATAGTTTCAAGCTTGTCTGGGAATACAGGTGGAATCTTGGCCCCAATTTTGGAACCTAAATTTGGCATAATTCTTTTGGACACAACCTATTGGGTGGTTCAGATTGATCATATTTTGCATGCAAACTAGCTAGCTGTCTTAATAGTTTGTTTTAAGTTAAACTAATTATATTTTGTATGGCCCATAAAAGCCTACATCACAAAGATTGCAGAAGATATTGATCAAATCAATCTAGACTCTGTTTTGTACTAAATAAGGACTGAGATTATTATCCTAAAAAAACAAAAGAGTCAATGGGAGTACTAGTTAGCATGTCATCAAGGACACGTATGTATTGTTACTGTAAAGTCAACTAGTTTTGTTTTTTAGTGTGTTGTGCTCAAGATGATACGATATCATTTTGATATCTAGTTTGATACTTAATTACTAACTAGGATAAAAAAAAAATTAAAAAAAATTCCAATGAATTATGAGGAAGACCATGAGACTCTTGATTGATACTCTTTATACCAAGAAAATGCATAAAAAAAAAATCTAAGATTGAATTAAGAATTGAGGCATCACAATTGCTAACCAATAGACTTTTCTCTCATGTCTTTCCTCATTTATGGTTAAATTGGTGTTCTTTGTGTAGAGAAACCACGCGAATCTATTTTGAACTTGGTGCTTGGTTCGAGACAATTTCATGATATGATCCTCCGAAAACGTTGGAGTATGTGAGTGATGATATAAACACATTAGAAAATACTCGTTTTAATCTGTTAAAATTTCTAGAATTTATTAAATGTAACTATTCATAAACTATAACCACATATAAAATGGTCATCGTAGGTAACTCTTAATATGTTTATCGATGATATGTAATGATTACATCCTTTTAAATTATGGAATATGAAATTAATAGATGTTAGATCTGATACATCAATGATAGACATATATTAATGTGTTTATGGTGCGTAAGGTAACAAGACTATACAATTTAGTTATGGGTGGGATTATACACATGCTAAATATACTAAATACGTCACAAAAATGTATTTTTATCAAAGTTCAAAAATTTAGTCTCGATAATGCCTAGGCGTTAGGCGGCTCCTAGCTGCACGGTTTTTTGTCTATTCACACACTTTTGGTGCTAGACGGTCCTAGGTGGGATTAGGCGGAACAATTTGACCCTAGACCGTCATAAACGTCAAATAAATCTTTTTTTTTCCTTTTTAGCAACATGAGGTACTCTTAATATATTATAATCAAATTATTATTATTGTTATTATTTAATTCAATAAGGATAGAAAATTAATGAATTAAGAAATACAAATAAAAATTAATTTATAATCATTGAATAAGTTATATTTAATATAATTCAAATAAGATATTAAGTTTTTATTTGTCCTCCAACATAAACTTTAAATATATATATATATATATATATAAATAAAAGAGTGTTAAAAATATTTTTTAAAGATAAAAAGTTAAGAAAAATAGCTAAAATAACTTAACATATATGGCGCTAGCTCCAGTCAAATGCCCAACTACTGTCTATCAAATTGTAGAACATTGATTTTTATACCTTTCTTTTTTAAAATAAATAGAATACAAGTTATGGTGTTTGTTTGCTTGTTTTTACTAGAGTTAGATAATATACCATATCAACAAATTTAACTCGTTTATTTGAAAAACGTGAATTCATAATATAAAAAGGATTTGTTATTATATTACTCAATCTTATGATGTATCTAATCATAAGGTAAATAACTTATCCCATATATTCTAACTAATTCAATAAATCTTATGAATATAATTAAATTCAATCAATAATTGAAGTAAACATGTCATTTCTCTGTAGTTATTTCTGCTGAGACAAATGAGTTATTAACCCATCAAGTTGGGTCAAATGAGCCCAATACCTCTACTGGCCAAGTATTGATAGCTTAAAAGTCTTACACTAACTACATCTATGGTGAGCAATAGATTGGCTCGGAGGAAAATTGAATTGAGACGAAAAAAATTGAAAAATAGTCTTTTTTCAAATTTGAACTGGATTATATATTCAGTTTCTCTTGTTTTTAGTGTAAATTGATTAATTCCGTCTAAAATCTAACGAACCGAATAAATCCAAACTCAAAATAGTCTAATTTTAATAAATTGAACCAATATATAATTAAAAATCGAACATTAGATTCAATTCGACTTTTCCCTATTTCTAGTTGTGACATATCAAAGAGGAAATGATATTAATTGAAACGAAAAAATGGTTTTGAAAAAAAAAAAAGAAAAAAAAGGGAGATGATTGGCTCTTGATTTTATCAATCAGAAATAAGTACGTAACGTGAATACAGAGCCACGTCATCACATCCATCTTCGTCTTCACCTTTTCCATGTTTCCCAATTCTGCTTAGCTTTGTAGAGTATCCAAATTAGTTTATATTAATTTATTCTGGTTTAGTATAAACACAGAAGAAGATTAAAGTGGTGTTGTTTTATCTTAAAGCAAAAAAAAAAAAAAAATTGGATGGTGGGAGAAATGAGCAGCGGATCGAGTGGGCGAACGAGAACGCGCGTGGGCAAGTATGAAGTGGGTAAAACCCTCGGAGAAGGCTCCTTCGCCAAGGTCAAGTTCGCTACTAATACCCTAACTGGTGATCGCGTCGCCATTAAAATCATCGACCGCGATGGTATCCTCCATCACAAGATGGTTGAACAGGTAGGTATCTCTGTGTGTGTGTGTATGTGGATATATATACGTTTATAAAATGCACATGCATAAACGTCATTTTCGCTCTCTTTTGTTTAATCGATTTAATGCTGTTTAGTTCAAGTGACAAGTTAAGAGTCCATTTGAGCAGCAAAGAGTTGAATGAATTTCCTGTTCGTTTATTAGAAAATTCTGTATGTGTTTTGCAGATTAAAAGAGAGATTTCTACCATGAAGATGATCAAACATCCCAATGTCTTGAATTTATTTGAGGTCAAGTGTGATTTTATTTCCCCTTTTTTTTTAGTTTGATGAAACTCATTTAAGTTAGTGTCTCATTATCGAGGCAGTGATTAAAGATGCTGTTTCTGCCAGAGAACATGCTAAGTTGTTGGTTTATTTACATTTTACCTTCTTGTTATACTTTAAGCTCGTAGTTTAGTCATGTTGGTTAAAATTCTGCATTAGACTATTTTTTCACTGCCTCGAATGTTTCAGATTCTACTTTTTTTGCTCACGAATAGGTTATGGCTAGCAGAACCAAGATCTACATTGTTCTAGAATATGTTGATGGAGGCGAACTCTTTGACAAAATCGTAAGTTGTCACTGTAAAGATTATAAGATATATTTTCCATGACTTCTGGTTTCTAGCACGCAAAGAAATGCTACGATTGCCAATGTGATCATGCATTTGACGAATATAATCATGTCATTCCCCTATATCTCTCTAGGCTAAAAATGGAAGACTTAAAGAAGATGTTGCTAGGAGATACTTTCAACAGCTCATCAATGCTGTGGATTACTGCCACAGTAGAGGTGTATACCACAGAGATTTGAAGGTCGAAAAAGATCTGTTACCCATCTTATGAACTTATACATGTTTCTCTGTTACAGAATTTCTGTTTCTTTGTCAATGTTATTACAATATATTCTGTTTGCCTCAATATAAACCTTGCAGCCAGAGAACCTGTTGCTGGATTCCAATGACATTCTTAAAGTCTCGGATTTTGGATTGAGTACATTTTCGAAGCAAGTCCGGGTAGGTTGTGTGTAACTTCTGCCCTGAAAATTTTCAACATGGATTCAACATGGAGACTTTGGACACTTAAGATTAAATGTATTCCGAATTTCTTTCTATGTAGACCAGCTGCTAAAAATGAGCTGATCTGTTCTATGGTTGGATTCTATGATTTATAATACAAGTTTCATTTTCTATTTTCTAAAATCTCTTTCCTTTTCATTTTAGTTTTGTTTTTGTCCCTTCTCTTTCACAATCTGTTTTAGTTTTTCATTGAATTGTATTTTATGTTTGAGAGTTTAATCTTGTTTTTCAAGGGAATAATGTCATGAAAAACCCCTAGATGGATTTTGCAGTTTTCTGGTGTTACAAAAGCAAAAGTGAAAAATGAAAATCTCACAATGATTTTTCTGTAGGAAGATGGGCTGCTTCACACAACCTGTGGCACACCAAATTATGTAGCACCTGAGGTACTGCTTATGGTTTATTAAGTTAAGCGCTGAAGTTCTCTTTTATATATGGAGCATTTGAGTTATCATTTTTCAATCAGGTGTACACTGATAAAGGCTATGATGGTACTTTATCAGATATATGGTCGTGTGGGGTTATTCTATTTGTTTTGATGGCTGGATTTCTGCCTTTCAATAAGCCCAACATTGTAGCTTTATATAGGAGTGTAAGTTTCATGTGTATATCTTTTGCTTTGGCTTTATGAGTTGCATTTTGAATGTATTATGACTAGTTGTCTCTTTTCCAGATTCAAAAGGCAGATATCTCATTTCCTTCTTGGTTTTCGTCCAGTGCGAAAAGGCTGATAAAGCGTATTCTGGATCCAAATCCACTAACTGTGAGCTCTTAAAATATTTTCATTTCCATATTCACAAGTCAAACTCCCATCAACTATGAGCTGTTGTTCTTCTGTTTCTTCTCGTGTAGTCTGTTCTTTCCTTATATCTTACAGTTTTCATATGTTGTGACACATTCCTTTATGCATGTGTAGGTGGAATTTTGGGGTTCTGATGATATAATTATGTTTTTTATGTTGCAGCGAATGACAATTCCTGAAATTCTGGAAAATGACTGGTTCAGAAAAGACTATGAGCCACCTCACTTTGAGCAGGGTGAGGATGTAAGTCTTGATGATGTTGATGCTGTCTTCAATGACTCTGAGGTATGCTTTCTAAGTATACATAATCCTGTTTCAGTAACCACTGCTACTATATATGCATAACCGAGTTTAAATGAGGTCAAGTACATCCCTTTGCAGGAACATCTCGTTACAGAAAGGAAAGAGAAACCAGAATCCATGAATGCCTTTGAGCTTATCTCTAGGTCTCAGGGTTTCAGTCTCGAGAATCTATTCAACAAACAGATGGTATACCAGACTGTTCAGCTGTACTTTTCTTCCTCCTTTTGGTTGCTAAGCAAATGTCAAATTTCAAGTAAAATTTTGAATATGAGAATCTCAAGTTTACATGAAACCGATAGTCTGTAGCACTTTATAAATCTCTAGCTGTCTGTCTACTTGGCGAGGTTATCATTCAAACTATTCTAACCGTCACTTTAGCTAGACATATGCGAGCCTAGATAGCCGATCCCATCACTGAGATTCATATATGCACTTATATTTTTCATGGTTAGATTACGTTTTGCTTCCTCCCTTCTTGTTGGACTTAAATATTGCAGGACTTGGTAAAGAGAGAAACGTGCTTTACATCCAAGTGTTCTGCAAGTGAGATAATGTCAAAAATTGAGGAAGCTGCTAAACCTATGGGTTTTAACGTTCAGAAAAGAAATTACAAGGTATTATCATACTTCCTTTGATGTTCCATGTCACATAAGGATGATGATAGCCTAAAAAGGATGGAATTCAGTGCCTTATTAGTTTTTTAAAATATTGGTTGCTACCCATTCTTTCACTATTGCAGATGAAATTACAAGGTGACAGGACAGGAAGAAAAGGCTATCTTTCTGTAGCTACAGAGGTATAGTATTCATTTTGTGTAAAGTTGAGGATGAAGGTATTACTACTAAATTTTGATTGATGAAATAAAATATTAGTGAATTTACCCAAGGCAGAATGTCATCATCATATAGCAAGTGGCATTCAAAGACAATGTGAAATTATTTTTGTTAGTAACATAGTGCAATTTCAAATTTCTGAGGAATTTACGGTATAACTTTCCAAGTAATCTTTATAAAAGCTTGATTTAAAGAATATGAGATGAGCACAGGAAGTTTGTATTTCATCATTACTCTATTTCTGTTGATCGTGATTTTGCCTTATATGTTATTTGGCATCAAATGTAAAAAAATTTAATCTTCGTTGTTTTTGCCTAAGTTCATAATCTAACATAGCAAACACAGCATAAGTTAGCTGAGCCTGAGGAGGTGATTGGAATCAATGAAATGAATGTTCAGAGACCTATATGATGTCTTCTCACCTCACTCAGATACCATAACATGCATTGATCTAAAACTATAAAATGAGATCCATTTGTTTCTTGTCTTCAGTCACCACAACATAAAGTATGACAAGTTACATGATATTAGAGCAGACATAAATTCTTAT
Source organism: Scutellaria barbata (assembly GCA_028654395.1). Lineage (NCBI taxonomy): Eukaryota > Viridiplantae > Streptophyta > Magnoliopsida > Lamiales > Lamiaceae > Scutellaria > Scutellaria barbata. The sequence goes on along the minus strand of CM053644.1, from coordinate 17,557,817 downwards.
TTGGGACCAAGCCTTGTAGTGACATGCATATATTGGGTTTATGGAAAGAACCTGATCAACAGATGAATGGTTCCTGACAAAAAACTGTTTAACGTTTAATTGGCATCATACATTTGCTTTCTCAGTGGATAAGGTGTGGATAGTGTATTGTTTTCTATTTAGTTAGGTTTGATCTTCGTTGAGTTGGTATGGCATTGATTACTCAGTCATTTGGCTGCTGTTGTTGTCAGGTCTTTGAGGTGGCTCCTTCATTGCACATGGTGGAGCTTCGTAAAACTGGTGGTGACACCCTGGAGTACTACAAGGCATGCCAACATTTAACTGTGCAGCATCTTTATTATGTGTGATTGTTTTCAATTGTCAAGAAAATTAGGTAACTTATTTCTTTTGAAAACATTTCGCAGTTTTACAACACATTCTCATCCGGTTTAAAAGACATCATCTGGACTTCTGAATCAAATGACGATTAAACAAGGTGAACTCTATGCTACCTTGCCAGTGTAAGCATGATTGTATTTCGGGTACCTTATTGAATCCAGCTTTCTTTCGTCGGGAGATTTTAGCCGATGATTTCTCTGTGTAATTAATTAAACACGGTTCCTTGATTGATTGCGGAGCTCTTTGCATATATTTAGAGCCATGTGATTTCTGGTGGCTTATGCAAGTCATATGTGGGCTTAGGAGATAAAGAGTTAGGGGACAGTATTAATGAATCACATTTATATATGTTGGTCTACAAAATTAATTTGTAAAGCAAATGTAATGGTAATATATGAGAAGAGTACTATTCCCCTTTATGTATGTAATGTGTTCTTTTAATGAGAGTATGTACTTTTTATAAAAATTTTAACCTTTGAAAACACTTTATATGGTTTTCTGCCTTTCCAATCTGAAATCCCTGTTCCGACGCTGGGCCATTGAAATCGACAAAAGATAATTCTAAGTTCCTAACATGTATTACGAAAAATTAGAGTAAATAACAAACTGGAAATCAAGATAAGAGGATCAAATTATTTCTTATGTTCTATTTCTCTTGTGGTGTGTATTTACTATTATCCTTATTTTTCTTCATGATTTTAACTTTTCCAGCATGATAGATGAAAATGCTGCTTAATCTTGAAAAACAAACAAAAAGAGGATGAGGACAATCCAGGTTGGTGGATTCTAATATGTCTTAATATACTGTACATATATTTAGCAAATTTAGGTGACAGCAATCTTAGGGCAATATTGAAATATTGACTTCAATACTTATGTTTGAAATAGTATATATATATATATATAATGATAAGGAAGCTACCGTTGGTTTCTTGTGGAGTCAATCTGAGTCATATATTTTAAATTTTTTGTTTTTACTTGCCGTCGATAATCTCTTCTTACTACCTAATTTTTTTTCTTATGGGATTTAATTAACGACTAATTATATTTTCTTATTTTATTCCATTTTTAAATAAATTTTTTTTACTCACTTCAATTTCTTTCTTATTCTATATCATTCTTTCTTATTTTATCCCATTTTTAAATAAATTTTTTTCTTATTCTATATCATTCTTTTTTATTTTATCTCATTTTAATTTATTTTTTCTTATTCATGTCAATTCATTTCTTATTCTATATCATTCGTTCTTATTTTATCCCATTTTTTAATAATATATTTTTTTATTCGTATCATTTTTTTTTTCCTTATTCTATATTCTCACACGTTTTTTTTTCTACAAGTTTTTAAACATTGGAAAATTTAAAAAAAATCGGTAAGTTTTTAATTTGTTTTAAAAAAAATAGATGGTTCAGATTATTCCACAATCTACAAGTATATAAAATTGAAAATTTTAGACAATTTCTAAACTTATGCACAATTAAAGGAAAATATGCTTTAGCAAATCATAAAAACTTTTATACAGCTGGTGTACGGATATAGAATTCATACACCCGACCCGACCCGTCTCACACGCCCTCCACGCGCATGCACGTGCCTCTATGCGTCTGGGTGGGTGCGCTCAAACCCACCCAAATTTGCTCGAGATACTAGACCTTTATGTTATGTTAAGCATACATTTATGTTATGTTAGTCATGTCTTTAGGGCCTTTATATTATATTAAACATATCTTTATGCAACGTTAAACATACTTTTATGGTTTTATGTTATGTTAAACATATCTTTAGGATTTTTATATTATATTAAACATACCTTTATGTTATGTTAAACATACATTTATGGTTTTATGTTATGTTAAGCATACCTTTAGAGTTATAATGTTATGTTAAACATAACTTTATGTTATGTTAGTCATACCTTTTAATTATGTTAGTTGTACCTTGATGTATTTTATAAAAGTATGACTAATATTAATTAAAGGTACGCGTAATATTTACTTAAAGATATATATGTACAAATTAGAGTTTTTTTGTGCTAAAATTATAGTTTTTCGTTAAAATTAGAGTTTTTTTTGCCAAAATTAGGGTTTTTTTAAAAAGTGAAAGTATTACATAAAGATATGCTTAACATAATATAAAGGTATTACTAACACAACATAAAAGTCAGGATAAAAAAAAAGAAATGCGCGAATTCGGGTCGGATTCGGCCACACCCGACCCGCGTTGTATGGATCTTAGATCCATACAACAGTTACATACAAGCCTCACTCTTAGCAAATATTTTTGGAGTTCTAATGATATTAATGACAATAAGAGAGAAAGAAAAGAAATTGGTAATTTAGTGAATGACAGATAGTGAAGATAAGAAATTGACAATTTACTTAAAAAAATGGAGATGAAATGAGATGAGATTGAAAAATATTTTCTAACTACTAGTGATTTTAATGACAACTAAGAGAGAAGAAAAAAATTAACAATTTACTAAAAATTGGAGATAGAATGAGATGAGTTTTGAAAAATATTTTAAAAACTGACAACTAAGAGAGAAGAAAAAAATTTGACTAGTTAATGAAAAATGGACTAAAGAGAGAATAAAAGAAATTGACTACTTAATGAAAAAACGGAGATATAGAAGATAAGAAATTGACAATGTAATGGAGATAGAATGAGATAAGTTTGAAAAATATTTTTTCAAGTAGTATTGATATTAATGGCAACTAAGAAAAAAAAACTTGACAATTACTTAAAAATGAAAATAGAGAAAAACAAAAATTGACAATTTATTGAAAAATGGATTTAGAATAAGATCAGTTTGAAAAAAAAGTATGGAGATATAGAATAAGAAAGAAATTGATATGAATAACAAAAAACATTATTAAAAAAAGGATAAAATAAGAAAGAATGATATAGAATAACAAATGAATTGACATGAAATAAGAAAAAAAAAATTAAAAAATGAGACAAAATAAGAAAATGATATAGAATAAGAAAAATAATTATTTAAAAATAGAATAAAATAAGAAAGAATGATATAGAATAAGAAAGAAATTGAGATAAAAAAAATATTTAAAAATGGAATAAAATAAGAAAGTATGATTGATCTAAATTAAATTTTATAAGAAAAGAAATTAGATAGTAAAAAAGTAAATCTCATAAGAAAAGAAATTAGGTAGTAAGAAAGAGAATATAGTGGTACGTAAAAAAATCAAACAAACTTAAGATATACGTGTATTGTCACGTCAAGAGAAACCCAACGGTAGGTTTCTTATTATCAATATATATATATATATATATATATATATATATATATATATATATATATAGTCCATACAAATCAAAAAAATTCGTATAATTTGATTAAAATCCTAATAATTGTAAATTGTCTATATCTAATTTAATTAGTCTACACGGGTAATTAAAAACCAATTTCTTTCTTAAAATTCATACAAATCAAAATTCTCTATATAATATATTAAAGTCCTAATCAAATAAACTCTCTATATCTAATTTAATTAGTATTTACGGATAATTAAAAATTAATTTCTTTCTTGTAGTGCATACAAATCAAAATTCTTCATATAATTTGATTAAAGTCCTAATTAAAAAAAAACTCTCTATATCTAATTTTATTAGTCTTCACTGGTAATTAAAAATTAATATCTTTCTTAGGGTCCATACAAATCAAAATTTTCACAAAATTCTCACAAATTCTCCTGTGCACCTAGTGCATGGATCTAAGATACGTGTAATTTGGGTAGATTTGACTCGGATCCGTGAATTTACCTTTTATTTTTATTTTTTATGTTTTGACCTTTATGTACAAATTCGGTGACCTTTATGTACAAATGTTGTGACCTTTATATATATATATATGTATATGTTGTGACTTTTATGATAAATGTTGTGACCTTTCTACATTGTAACTTAGGAAAAAAAAAGGAAGAATTTCAGCAAAATTTATACATATATACGTTTATGTGATATTCATGTGACTCTTATGTATTTTCATGTGACTTTTATGTACAAATATTCATACTTTTATGTATTACATAAAAGTATGAATATTTGTACATAAAAGTCACATGAATATAATATAAAGATATCTATAAACAAATTTTGCTGAAATTCTTCCTTTTTTCTAAGTTATTAAACATAAAAGTTACAAAATTTATACATAAAGTCACCCAATTTGTACATAAAAGTTTTGACTTGAAGTAAAAAAAAATATTAAAATAAAAAACACGTGGATCCAGGTTGACCCGGATTGCATGTGCAATTGGTGCACATTAAACACTCCAAAATTCTTCATATAATTTGATTAAAGTCCTAATCAAAGAAAACTCTCTATATCTAAAAATTAATTTCTTTCTTAGAGTCCATATAAATCAAAATTCTTTAATTAAAATCCTAATAAATAAAAACTATCTATATCTAATTTAATTAGTCTTCACGAGCAAAAAATGAATTAAATATAAAATGAAAATACAACCACCTTTTGTTATGATAATGGAAAAGTTAAACTTGTACCTTCGAAAGTTCCAGAGAAATTGTACGAACTATACACTTCTCAATCGAAAGAGTGTTAATTTTCTAAAAAATATATGTTTATACAATTTCATATTCTCATGCTTCATCTTGATGGGGAGTTTCACTTTTCGAGTACTAAGGTATGAATTATCACAATCTCCCAAGTTTGAGTCTAAATGGAAACAAACGAACTAATTTTCAATTATTTTTTTTGATATTGAATGTTGGTCCCAAGTGGTGTCCGAGGTTCAGAGGGGGGTGAATGAACCTTGGTCGATTTTCAAAATCTTTAAACAAACAATTCTACACTGCAAGTTACTTGAGCTTGCAGCGATAGATGGTTACTGCTTGCAGCGCTACTATGCAGTGCTGCACGCTGTAACCTGGAGTTTTATACGCAGCGGAAATTAACTTTAAAACACAAGGCTGTTTTTCTCAAGAATGTTTCTTTCAAAACGTTTTATGATGAGAGACAGATATAATGCAGAAGATAAGCGCACATATAAATAAAGCAAATAAACACTTATGGCTTATAGTGGTTCGAAGGTGGTGTAATCCTTCTACGTCCACTCTACTGCTCCTCGAGCAGGAACTTTGTTAAGCAAGATTGATTTATAGGACTCTCCTAACAATCTATCAACTTTACAAAGAAACCACCTACTGAAGTCCAACGTACACACAACAACTGCAAACTTCAAAGGTTAACCCACATAGGGTTCCACACTCCCACACAGGGAAGTTGCCTAACACTAGACAACTAAACAAATAGCAAAGATCTCTCCTATCAACTGCTTGACACCACTAAAACAACCTAAGCACACAGCAACAAGGTTAAAAAGGATAAAAGGTTTTTCTTCAACTTGTGCTTCGAAGTGAGCTTCTGAATCCGTAAGGAATCCTTTAGCTTGAACTTGCTTCACTTCGATAGGTTGAGTGACTGATACTGATTGTGGGCTTGAATGCTTGAATTTTGTAAGCTTTGAATTTTTAGCAGATGATTTTCAGATCTCAATAACAGTAACCAGCTTCAGTGCTCCTCAACCTCTATTTATACTTATAGGAGAAGATGTCCGTTGAAGGAGACATCCCTCTTTTGAATTTGAAGTAGCCTGGCCAAAGCATGTGACATCTTCTTATTGGCTCCGTGTTTGCTACTTTGACTTTTTCTTGAACGGCTCTTTTATTCTTGCTTGAATCTCCGTTGCTCGTACTGCATTTATCCTTCCTAGGATTTGCAGGATACTTCGTTTTGTAGTTGGCGCTGTATAACTTAACTGACTTGTAAGTTTGCCCTGTATCCTAGGTCCTTGTACAGCTAATGCTTTCTTTCAGTGCTGCTGTATCTTAGACCTGGTTGCAGTATCTTCTGGCAGTGCTGCTGTAACTTCTTTCTAGCAGTACTCCTATATCCTTTTCTTGCAGCGTTGCTGCACGCCGTTCTTTCTTGCTTTGCTGTATAGAAATTTAGCCTTATTTATACGTTGCTGTTCCTTCCTTCTTCCAGCTATATTGTATCCTGCCTTCTTACAACGATATCTTTCCTTAAAACTTAGATGCAGCTTTATCCTTGTTTAACCTCCATTTTCAATACTTGACACAAGACTCAATTCTAGTCTATTTATTCACTTAAACATTGTGAAAAATGGGGTACTCAAAACTTCCTTTTACATATTTGGTTTGTCTCATCAAAATCTAAACATTGAAATCCTAACAATTTCCTCCTTTTTGATGATGACAAAACCTTTACATTATTTCGTTCATGAAAAAGTTTCATTTTACATTAACTCATATGGTTTATCCAGATTACATGCTTGCACAGCTTTGAACAATTAAATTTAATCCTGGATTCATCAGAGATGCATCATGCTATTCCTTTCATCATAAGCAACAGGAAAACATAAACAGCAGACATGAGTTCATAAGAGTTGAACTTGGATAAAAACAGAAGGAAAAATTTCTTCATTAGCAGAGAGAAATTTTTACAACATAGCAAAAATACAACATGGATCACAAGAGGGTATATGAATACAGCTTAGTAAAACAGGGACCTTTTGCTTGCCGGTTCGTCTGATCTTCTTCCTGCAAACCTTTCAAGGTCTTCCCTTTCTCTTGATCCTTTCCACCAGTCCCTGATGGACTCTTGGTAGGATTCTTTCAGCTTGTGTCTGATCACGGGAACTTGAATCTATCTCAGCCAGAAGTCCTCGCAGTATGGTACAATCAGCCCATTCTTCACTTGGTCGATGTAGAATTGTTGAATTTCAAGACCTCATTCCAAAATGAGCTGCTCATATCTCCTCAATGCAGTTTTGCAAGTATGATACCTGCTGAATTTGGCTTTCCTGCATAGTTCTCTGAAGTGTCTGAGGTACTCTGATCGTTTGAAAATAGTGATCGCCTCAAATGTTGGATTCCGATCAAAAGGCAGTCTGACTTGTTTGAAGATATCAAATCTCCAAGCCATGTTCTCTCCTTCAGGCCTTTGATCCATCAACACGGATAATTCAGCAGAGATATTATCAGTGTCAAGACGAGGAATTTCTTGAGGAGGAAATTGGTAGAAGTGATTTGGAAAAAAATTTCTATTACCAATTACTCCGAGTCTTTGAATCCAGGCATTAGGATCTGTAGCTTCTTCATTCTGGCGCCTTTGATTCTCAGACTCGTCCCCGCTCATCCTCTTCCTTGAGCCTTGCTGCTGACTATCATCCATTCCCTTATGATGATAGCTGGGAGGTGCTGCATCCTTGCTTGCAGCTCTGCTGTGTGCAGAACCTGCAGCCGATCTTCTTCCAGCAGCTGCACCGGCTCCACCAGCTCCATCATCATCTCTTCTCCATCTCTTCGGAGAAGGGATATTAGCAGCAGCAGATGATCCAGACCTTCTTCTCCTCCTGCTGAGAGGTTGCTGGTCATCATCATCTTCTTCTTCAGCTTCAGCAGCCTCTGTGCTCCTGTATCTATCATCAAATCCTTCAAGTCCTTCCCCCTTTTTGGCATCATCAAAAGCCGGGAGCTAAGCAGGGGCAGCTGGGACCACTCTTGATCGAGGGCGTCGGGTTGGTTCAGGGGCGGGCTCCGGAGCATCGACATGCTGAGGGAAAGCTCGGACCATGATGTCCCTCAATTCTCCCACTATCAGCTCCAGATTCCCCAAACGGTCGTCCACACTTCTGGTTCTCTGAGATTGATCATATACACGATCCAGAAGTGTTTTCAGGACTTGGGAGTGAGAGTTGAGTCTGGTTGAGGCATTTTCAGCATGCTGCTTGCATTGCCTGATCTCCTGGCGCGTCAGAGCAGCATCGACCTTCAACTCCTTCTCCAGCCTGACCCGATCGAAGTACAGCCTGTTTGCATGTTCAGCGAGATTTGACTTAATCATATCAGGCAGCACTTCGAGGTCCTTCTTGAAACCTGTCATGGTTTCAGCATGGAATTGGGCAGTGACCCTGAGACTGTTGCTCATGATAGACTCATGCTCTTGGAGAGCATGCAGCAGATGTCTAACAACAGCTTCAACTCGGTTGATAGATTCATCAGGGGTCAGTCCCGAATTCATTCTCGTCGAGGCAGCAGTGGATGCAGCAAATGGAATAACATCTTGACATACTGGCGCTGCATCTTGCCTCGGAACTTCAGTAGCAACCTCATCCTCATGGTTGCTGGTTTGAGAGCTTGAGGATGGGTGCTCTTCTCCTTCTTCTTCTTCTTCTTCTTCCTCATCTGCCTCTTCTTCGCCGGATGAGACTTGAACAGGATCTGCTCTGCCAGATTTTGGCCCATGAACAACTATGTTGCGTTCCTTTATCATCCTTGTAAAGTCGGCATGAGACATATTAGCGTCCACAGTAACCTCTGCTGCTGTAACCTTGGAAGGTTCTTGAGAGCGAGCAGCAGCAGCAGCATCAACCTCCTCTCGAGGTGTCTCTAGCTGCACTGGGGTTACCTCAGCTTCAGCTCCAATATCCTCAGTGGGTACTGTCTGAACAGCTTCCCCACCTGAGGTCTTCTCACCCTCAAGGAGTGTTGTCAGAACAACATCCTCCACAGAGGTCTTCTCAACGGACCCCGTCTCCTCGGCCGGTCCTGTAACTTCGACAGCCTCTGCTGCAAGAATGGGTTCTTGCAGCTCTGTTTGGTTTCCTGCAACGTCCACAGCTTTCAGCACTGTATGCTCTACTGCTGCAAGGATCTCAGCTTCCACCCTGTTTGGCTCTTCAGCTGCAACGTCTTGTAGGGTAGTCGCCTGCTGCACTGCTGTCGCGTCCAGTGCAGGGAGTACCGCCTCTGCAACTTCCTCCGTAGCTGCTTCATCGGCAATTTCAGAGATATCCGAGATGACATCCCTGATTATGGCAGTTGGTTCCTCCTCAAAATCTGCATGAGCAGCATCTTCATCTTCATGAACTGGGGAATCGCCATAATCCAGTAGTTGAGCTTCCTCCTCCTCCAATCGATCCAGCGTGACAATGTTGGAGAGGCCCTCAACCACTTGCTCATATGTAGGGGAGTTCATCTGATGCGAACTTGAACTTCCTTCTCCCCGCATCCTCCTTGGAGTGTGCTGCATTCTGGTTTCCTTCAAGCTTTGTTGTAGCGCAAGATGCAGCATAGCTTCTTCAGCTTGCTTCACTCCCAAGATATCGATTTGCTTTTGAGCAAATGCGACGTCATCGCCCCTCCTTACAGCCTCCGCAGCCGGGGCAAGGAAGACCTGCGCATCTTTCACTGCTGCTATCATCGGCAGCTCTGCAGAGTCGATTCTGTAAGAGCTTTACCCTTTCCCTTATCCTGTACAGCACTGCATCCGTCGAGCTCTTGAACTCTTGCTGCATAGTCAGGTTGCAGGAGTGCCAGAATGTCTTCTGATTTGGCCCATTCCAGGACAGCTTGCTCAACTGTCAGGAAATCCTTCCACTTCAACAGGATTTCCCCCTTAGACAGTCTCATCTCTCTCCAGAAAGAGTATTCTGCAGCCATATTTCTAGCCGCTGGAAAGGTAGGATCGAGCACTGAAGCTTCTATTTGTAGACGAGCTTCTTCTTCAGTTGGCTCGACCCGGTGCTGATATAGCTCTTGAGGCTGATGTGACTCATCCGCAAGGTCAACTACAACCATATTAGGTGTAGAGAGTTGGGAATCAAGAGAGTCACCTTTATCCCTGGGCTGATGTGACACATCCCCAACAGCAGCAGCAGCCCTCTTGCTACGTGGAGCCCTTCTCACCAAGGGTGCGTTATCATTTGGGGAAGAGGATTCAAGTTCAGGTACAGCCTTCCCTGAACTCCTCTTGATAACGGGAAGAGGACTCGAGGCATCCTCTTCTTCGGCTTCTTCCCCGCTGCCTGCAGCTTCATCTTGCAGAGCAAGAGTTGCATTCTTTTTGTCTTTGGTTTTCTTCCTCGCAACTCCTGCTCCTGCAGCCTTCGGCTGGGTCTTGCCCTTCTTCTTCTCCCCGAGATACTTTTCGATGTGAATGGGGGCGGGTGCTGCAAGTTGAAGGCCAAGCTTGCAGAGCAGAGAACAGATGGTGATACCGTAGCTCCGACATTCCGTTATCTTCTCTGCTTCCTCCCACAGCCTCTTCATGATGAACCTCGCCCAGTTCACCTTTTCTCCGACCATGATCACAGACATGATCCGGAACCGGAGATCTGTGCATTTGTCATAACTCCCGGTCCTTCCTTCGATAGAGTATGCACAGATGTCATGGAGAAGTTCAAACTCCGGTTTGAAGAGCTTCTTGGGGGCGCTTCTCTTGATTTCAGCCCCTGCATCTCTTGCTCGAAAGAGATCCCACATCTCTTAAGCCGATGCTTCCTCATATGTTGTCAACTGGCTGGGGGTAAGACCTGCAGTGGAGATGCTGAAGGTGGTGGAGATGTCCCTAACGGTCAGCGACCGTTCTTCTCCATCTGCATCTATCCGGAATAGGATGCAGTTCCTATCCTCCGCCTGCCTAGCGTAGGCGTAGAATCTCTGTACTGACTCCATCGAGAAGCCAGCGTAGACGGTGGTCAACAACCCTAGGACATGGGTCTGTTGAAGAGCATCAAAAATTTTTTTGATCAGGGCATTATCATACAGCCCTGACTCAAGGATGTGTTCTCGGTTGATCATCCTTCCATCAAGAACGATGGTTCTTCGTGCAGCCATAGATGATATTTTTGTGAGAGATAAAGAGAAAGAACGAGGGTTTGCACTTAGAGAATTTTCTGCGAAGAAGGTGTTTCTCTCTCTGAAGATGGTGAAAAATGAATTCAAATGGCACGTTTTTGGTCTTTATGGCGATTCTCAAGAGACGTGCGTAGATTAACGGTTGAGATAAATCAGGGAGTTGATCTAGTGGTTCAGAAAAAAACGGAGATGTCAAATCGTCGCAATAATTACTGGCACGTGGGTTTCTGACCGTGCCCTTTCCACTTCCTGACACACGCAGGCATGCATTAAATGCTGAAATACATGCCATTTGCCGCCTAAATAAATGCCTTTTTAAGGTTGCAGTGATCCAAGTACGAGGTTGCAGAGCAATCAATACTCTTTTGAAATAAATGCTGTAACTTGGTGTTGCTTGAATTCTCGATCACTGCTGTACTGTAAGAATGTAAGATGCAGCGCTGTCAGATCCAATGTTGTATTAACGCGTAGTTTACAGTACTGTTTTTGCTGATTTTCACAAGCATGCAGAGGTTCCCTCTGCGTTTCTGCATCTTCCTTTCTCTTCACAACTTAAGAATTCCCAGCTCGTTTCGAAGCATAGAAAACCTCGATTCACTCAAAGGCTTGGTGAGGATGTCTGCAAGCTGGAGATCCGTGTGAACTTTCTCTAGCACGATGTCTTTCTTTTCAACATGATCTCTTATAAAGTGATGACGAATGTCAATGTGCTTTGTTCTTGAGTGAAAGACAGGCTTATAGGTAATTGCAATAGCGCTCGTATTGTCACAGAGAATTGGAGTCTCTTTTTCTTCTATCCCATAATCTCTAAGTTGCTGCTGTATCCAGAGAATCTGCGCACAGCAACTTCCTGCTGCAACATACTCTGCTTCTGCTGTAGAGGTTGCAATTGAGGTCTGCTTCCTGCAGAACCACGAGACTAGTCTATTTCCCAGAAATTGACACGTCCCACTTGTACTCTTTCTATCAATCTTGCAGCCTGCATAATCTGAGTCGGAGTAACCTTTAAGCTTGAATCATCCTTCCTTAGGATACCATAGGCCTACATCCTGAGTTCCTTTCAGATACTTAATCACCCTTTTTACTGCTAACAGGTGTGATTCATTTGGTGTTGCTTGGAACCTTGCACAGACTCCTACTGCGAACATAATATCTGGCCTGCTTGCTGTGAGATACAGCAATGATCCAATGAGGCGTTTGTACTTGGTAATATCTACATCTTTACCGTCTTCATCTTTGTCAAAACTTACGGATATGGACATGGGAACGGACGTTGCTGCTCCATTCTCCATGCCAAATTTCTTGATAAGCTCCTTCGTATACTTGACTTGGTTGATGAAGGTTCCTGTAGGTAGTTGTTTTACTTGCAGTCCGAGAAAGAAACTTAATTCTCCCATCATACTCATCTCGAACTTTGACTGCATCAGGTTGGAGAATTTCTCACATAGCTCTTTGTTTGTGGATCCGAAGATAATGTCATCCACATATATTTGTACTAACAGTACACTTTCTCCGTCATGTATCCTAAACAGCGTTTTGTCGATTGTTCCTTTCTGGAAGCCATTTTCTAGAAGATAGAGAGATAAGGTGTCATACCAAGCTCTTGGTGCTTGCTTCAGTCCATATAGGACCTTTTGTAACCGAAACACCTTCTCTTCTGCTTGATCCTCGAAACCTGAAGGTTGTTCAACATAAACTTCCTCTGTAAGGAGACCATTCAGGAATGCGCTTTTAACATCCATTTGATAGACGTTGAAATTCATATGTGTTGCATAGGTTAGGAAAATTCTTATCGCTTCTAGCCTTGCCACGGGTGCAAAAGTCTCATCAAAATCAATTCCTTCTTCCTGACAGTATCCTTTAGCAACTAATCTTGCTTTGTTTCTTACAACGATTCCAGACTCGTCTAACTTGTTCTTGAACACCCACTTTGTTCCAATTACACCTTGATGAGTTGGTCTTGAAACTGTTTGTCATACTTGATTTCTTTCAAATCCGTTCAATTCTTCTTGCATGGCCTGCACCCAGTTGCTATCTTGCAGTGCCTCTTCAACAATCTTAGGCTCTGATTGTGATATGAAGCATGCAAACATTGCTTCATGTGGTATGGATCTCCTTGTCCTTACACCAATGGATGGATCTCTTATAATGAGATCTCTTGGATGGTTTCTAAGCCATGTCCTATCTGGCTCAAGGACATGAGTTGGTGTATCTTGCTCATCATGTTGCTGTAATGCAGGAGGTTCTGCTGCTGTAAGGATATCCGCTGCATCCAAGGTTGCAGCTTCTTCTTCTTTTTTTTCTCCTGTAGGCAGAACTCCTTCTATGTATGGTACAACATTCTCTTTTCTAGGAGCGGTCTCTTCAGGTGGTTAGACAGAATTGGGCTATCCCACGTCCACTATCTCGTGCCTAGAACGAGTTCTCCTAGTTCTTTGATTCGTGTGAAACTGTCGGAGAGGCCAAGGAGTAGCCTTTTTAGTGCTAGCTGAACGTTCGAGAATAGATCGTTGATGCTTTCTCAGTAATTGTATTTGTTATTTGAGCTATATTAGTTAGAGATAACCCAAGCTGTTCTTCCAACTTCTTTGTATCACAATGTGGTTCATCAAACACCACATGTATAGATTCTTCTACTACCAGGGTACTCTTATTAAACACTCTGAAAGCTCTACTTACAGCAAAGTATCCTAGAAATACTCCTTCGTCTGATTTAGCATCAAAAGTTTTCAGATGTTCCTTTCCATTGTTGAGAATGTAACACCTGCATCCAAAGATATGCAGATAAGAGATATTTGGTGTATGACCATTCCATATTTCATAAGGCGTCTTGTCAAGATCCTTGATGATTAGACATCTGTTCTGCGTGTAGCATGCAGTGTTGGTTGCTTCAGCCCAAAATCTCTTGGGTATTTCTACTTCTGCTATCATTGTTCTTGCTACTTCCTTGAGGGTTCTATTCCTTCTTTCAGCAACCCCGTTTTGTTGCGGTGTTCTTGCAGCAGAGTATTCATGACGAATACCATTATCAGAATAGAATTTCTCTATAAACTTATTTGTGAACTCACTTCCTCTGTCTGATCTTATCTTCACTATACTCAAGCTCTTTTCATTCTGAATTTTCTTCATGAGACCAGGTAACTTTTCTTGAGTTTCCAACTTCTTTGCTAGAAAGATCATCCATGTGTATCTGGAGTAGTCATCTACTACCACAAGGGAGTACTTCATCCCACTCAAGCTTACTGGTTCTACTGGTCCAAAAAGGTCCATGTGTAGAAGATCTAGAATCCTGTGAGATGATTTCTGAATCTTATCCTTGAAAGAGCTCTTAACTTGTTTTCCTTTTTGATAAGCTCCACAGACATTCTCCTTCTTGTAAGCTACATCTGGCAATCCCCTCACTAGGCCTTTTCTTGCTAGCTTGTTGATAGTCTTGAAGTTCAGGTGACTTAATCGCTTGTGCCATAGCCAGCTCAGCTCTGGTGGACTTTTCACAATGAAGCATGTTGATTGAGTGGAGGAATTCCAATCTGCTAGATAGATATTTCCTCTTCTTGTTCCTGTAAGCTTTACTTCATTTGTGGTGCTGTCTTTGATTAAGCACTTGTTGAGGTTGAATTCTACTGTGTATCCTTTGTCACAAAATTGACTGATGCTTAGAAGATTGTATCTAAGCCCCTTTACATAGGATACATCCTTGATCTTTATGTTCCCCTTGACTAGGCATCCGCTTCCTTTTGTGCTTCCTTTGGAATCATCTCCAAATATGACCTTAGGTCCTTTACATTCTTGGAAGTCTTTCAACGTTTCTTTACTGCCTGTCATGTGCCTTGAGCAGCCGCTGTCGATATACCATACATCTCTGTTGCATCCTGACACTGTAACCTGTAACAATTTCAAACAGATTTAGGTACCCATATCTGTACGGTCCTTTGGGGTTAGTTACTTTGAGAACCCAAACTTTCTTAACAGTAACAGATTTACTGTAAGATTTGTTGGTTCTCGAGCTGTATGCAGTTGTCTTGAAAAACTGCTTATTAGAAGTGTGTGCATTAAGAACTTGTGTGACACCAGCACTTCTGTAGTGCGGTCTTCCACCATACTTCCCTAGAGTATATCCTCTTTGAGATTTAGACATATAAGTCTCAGTATAGATGAGAAATTTTCTTCTGTGCTGCAACTTTGTTGGTTGCTGCATTCTTTTGCTGCATGCAGTAGATGGCTTCTGCTGCAGCCAATTCTTAGATGCAGGCTTACTCCCTGCAGTTGAGCATTGGGGTTTCTTCTCCTTATCCGTCATTGCTGTTTTGTTCATTATCTTTACAGAGTCACAGATTAACTCTTTCTCCATTGGAGTTTTAGCTTGAACAAAATTTACAGCTTTGGATGTACTTGCTGTATTCTGAGAGCCTTGATTGCTGTAACCTATGCCCGATAATTCAAAAGGATCTCTGACACGATTTATGCAATCTCTTGCGTCCTTTGAAGATTTGGTGAACGTGCTCATCTTGGACTGCAAGGTTTCCTTCTCAGATTTTAGCTCAGTGATCAGCAGATTCAATCTAGAGACCTCTTGTTGCAGCTTGCTACACTTTAAGTTATCAGACTCTCGTGCAGCGAGCATCTTGGCAATGTCAATGTTCCTGCTCTTGAGGATCTCATTATCGATTCTTAGGTTCTCATTTTCAACCTTCAGCTCCTCATGAATTGAGTTGATCTGCTCAAAGTCACTCATGATCCTTTTCAAGGAGTGGATCATGTTTAGCTCCTCATCAACTTGTGTGGACAACGGTTGGTAGATTACCTCATCTTCTTCGTTGTCCTCGCCATCTCTAGCCATCAGGCATATGAGTGCTTCTTCGTCAGAGGATGAGGTTTCAGCATCGCTGTCAGAGGATTCTGCAGCTTTCAGTACTTCCTTCGGAACTACTGCATCATTGGTTTTCTCCATTTCTCCTATGAGAGCTCGAAGCTTGTGTCTTTCCTCTCTTCTCTTATCTCTCCTCTGTTCTCTTTCTCCTTCAGGATACTTGTGCACGGTTGGATAAAAACAGTTCCTTGCGTAGTGTCCAGGTTTCCTACAATTATAGCACAAGTCAATATTCCCTGTATTTGACTGTGGAGAAGAGGATCCTGAGGGGGTGGATGACTTCTTCTGAAGTCATTCTTCTTGTTGAGGTTGGTGTTTCTGCTATTGTTGTTGCTCTTAATGAATCTCCTGAATTTCTTTAGGAGGAGCGTCATATCCTCTTCAGCAACTTCTGCTGTATCCTCACTCTGTTTACTGCAACTGACGGTTGCTGTATCTTTGGTTCCTCTGACGGTTAGCGCTGTAACTTTGGAGCTTGACTCCTCTGACTCATTTCTCCTTCTGTTGATGTCGTACTCGAATGTTTTCAAGTCGGAGAATAGGTCGAACGTGCTCATGGACTTCAGGTCCATAGACACTCTCATGGCAGTGGTCTTGCTATCCCACTCCATAGGTAGGGCTCTTAACACCTTCATGTTCTTTTCTTTCTGTGTGTAGTGTTTGCCCAGAGCTTCTAGTTCATTCACTATGGATGTAAATCTCAAATCTAGTTGCTCAAGAGTCTCTTCATTCTTCATTTCGAAGAGCTCGAATAGTTGGGTAGCGTTGGAGATTTTATTATCCTTGGTGAGCTCAGTTCCTTCACAGATTTGCTCCAACTTTTCCCATATTTCTTTGGATGTTGAGCAAGTTTTAACTTTACTAAATGTGCCTTTATCCAGAGTGATAAATAGAGCGTTCTTTGCCACATTATCCAGGTTGGCTCTCTTTCTGTCTTCGTTTCCCCACTCTTGACGTGGTTTGGTCAGGAAGTTTGGTGGTGGCTGCTCTCCTTCTGCATGGTCTCTTCCATACATTGGATTTATCTTCATGGGGATTATCGGTCCTTCAGTTATGACCGTCCACATCTCATCATTCATGGCAGAAAGGTGTGCCTGCATTCTTATCTTCCAGTCGTCATATTCCTCTATGGAAAACATAGGTAGCTTGTGATTGGAGGAATCTATGATATGCTTTAAAAATGATTTTAATGCAAAGAAAACAGCGAGACAAGGTGGATCTGGGTAGGTGACCAGATAAGTTGGCTTTTAACCCAACTCGCTTTGATACCACTTGTTGGTCCCAAGTGGTGTCCGAGGTTCAGAGGTGGGGTGAATGAACCTTGGTCGATTTTCAAAATCTTTAAGCAAACCATTTTGCACTGCAAGTTACTTGAGCTTGCAGCGATAGATGGTTACTGCTTGCAGCGCTACTATGCAGTGCTGCACGCTGTAACCTAGAGTTTTATACGCAGCGGAAATTAACTTTAAAACACAAGGCTGTTTTTCTTAAGAATGCTTCTTTCAAAACGTTTTATGATGAGAGACAGATAATAATGCAGAAGATAAGCGCATAGATAAATAAAGCAAATAAACACTTATGGCTTATAGTGGTTCGAAGGTGGTGTAATCCTTCTACGTCCACTCTACTGCTCCTCGAGCAGGAACTTTGTTAAGCAAGATTGATTTACAGGACTCTCCTAACAATCTATCAACTTTACAAAGAAATCACCTACTGAAGTCCAGCGTACACACAGCAACTGCAAACTTCAAAGGCTAACCCACACAGGGTTCCACACTCCCACACAGGAATGTTGCCTAACACTAGACAACTAAACAAACAACAAGGATCTCTCTTATCAACTGCTTGACACCACTAAAACAACCTAAGCACACGCAACAAGGTTAAAAAGGATAAAAGATTTTTCTTCAACTTGTGCTTCGAAGTGAGCTTTTGAATCCGTAAGAAATCCTTTAGCTTGAACTTGCTTCACTTCGGTAGGTTGAGTGACTGATACTGATTGTGGGCTTGAATGCTTGAATTTTGTAAGCTTTGAATTTTTAGCAGATGATTTTCAGATCTCAGTAACAGTAACCAGCTTTAGTGCTCCTCAACCTCTATTTATACTTGTAGGAGAAGATGTCCGTTGAAGGAGACATCCCTCTTTTGAATTTGAAGTAGCCTAGCCAAAGCATGGTTCGCATTTAATGCGACTTGACTTTTTCTTTTCGGAGCATTTAATGCGGCAGTTGCGGCTCGCAGCTTTCTGCAGTGCGTCAGTCCATGTGGCATCTTCTTATTGGCTCCGTGTCTCCTACTTTGATTTTTTCTTGAACGGCTCTTTTATTCTTGCTTGAATCTCCGTTCCTCGTACTGCATTTATCCTTCCTAGGATTTACAGGATACTTCGTTTTGTAGTTGGCGCTGTATAACTTAACTGACTTGTAAGTCTGCCCTGTATCCTAGGTCCTTGTGCAACTGATGCTTTCTTTCAGTGCTGCTGTATCTTAGATCTAGTTGCAGTATCTTCTGGCAGTACTGCTGTAACTTCTTTCTAGCAGTACTTCTATATCCTTTTCTTGCAGTGTTGCTGCACGCCGTTCTTTCTTGTTTTGTTGTATAGAAGTTTAGCCTTATTTATACATTGCTGTTCCTTCCTTCTTCCAGCTATGCTGTATCTGCCTTCTTGCAGCGATATCTTCCCTTAAAGCTTAGATGCAGTTTTATCCTTGTTTAACCTCCATTTCAAATACTTGACACAAGACTCAATTCTAGTCTATTTATTCACTTAAACATTGTGAAAAATGGGGTACTCAAAACTTCCTATTACATATTTGGTTTTTCTCATCAAAATCTAAACATTGAAATCCCAACATTGAAAATAAAATTGAGAATAGAACGTGTCTTAATTCACATGCTCGCTAAAATACTAAAGAAGAATTCATATACCAAAATCTTTAGAAAACTAAGTATTCTTCTTTAGATGATGTGCAACTTTGTATTATAAAAGATGTGAGATTGGATCAACGAATTTATAATGCTCCGACAGAAGATCAAGTGGAAACTGTTTGGATTGAGGAAAATAATGATAATGTAAGGTTTGAATGAGATATTATTTGTTGGGATTTCAGTGTTTAGATTTTGATGAGACAAACCAACATTGTAATAGGAAGTTTGAGTACCCCATTTTTCACAGTGTTTAAGTGAAATCAAATAGACTAGGATTGAGTCTGTAAGTTTTGTTTCTGAAAGATGGAGGATCTCAAAGAAGTCATGTTGTATCAAGAAAAGAAGGATTGATGAAACAACATGAAGAAGTTACTGCAATGCAGCTGTAAGAAGAAAATACTATGTTGCAAGCAAAAGTTACAGCTACGTTGTAAATAGAAGTTGCAGCAACACTGCAAGAATAAATTGCAGCAGTTCTGTAAGTAAGAAGTTGCTACAAGAAGATCGAGGATACAGAGCAGAAGAGAAGATTTGCTGCATACTCTATTGGGATTTTAATGTTTAGATTTTGATGAGACAAACCATCTTTATAATAGGAAGTTTGAGTACCCCATTTCTCACAATGTTTAAGTGAAAACATATAGATTAGATTTGAGTCTGTAAGTTTAGGTTCACAAAGATGAAGGAGCTAAATAAGGACATGCTACATCAAGAAGATAAAAGTTAAAGACACTGCAAGTATGAACTGCAGTAATGAAATAAGTAAGAAAGAACGGCAAACATCGCTACAAGCGGAAGACGCTGGATGCAGAAAGAAGTTACTGCAATATAGCTGTAAGAAGAGAAGTAACTAATGTTGCAAGTAGAAGATACATCAATATTGTAAGTAGAAGATACATCAATACTGTATAAAAGGAGTTGCTGCAAGAAGGTCAAGGATACAGAATAGAAGTCGTGACTTGCTGCATACTCAACAAACCTGTCTATATCGAATAGAAACAACATCCTGCAATTCGAGAAAGGATAAATGCAGTACGAGGAATGAAGAACGAAATAAGTAAAATTAGAGTCATTCGAGAGATCAAAGTTACAGATGCGGAGCCAATGCAGAGACGACACGTGGCCTGACAAGTTGTAGAAAGCCGCGAGCAGCAACCACCGTATTGAATGCTCTAAGAAAAAAAGTCAAGACTTATTAAATGCAAGTCATGCCTTTGATCAGTACACATATTTCAAATGAGAGATATCTCCTTCAACGGATATCTTTCTATAAGTATAAATAGAGGTCGAGTCACATTAAAGCTGACTACTGAACAACTGAAACATTTGCGCTAAAACAAGATTAAGTATTTTCAAGTAATATTCTCTCAAGAATTCTTACAGTTCAGTCACTCGACTTAAAGTGAAGTGAACAAAACTCAACCTGAAAGATTCGAAGAAGGACTCAGAAGTTCACTTTGCTGCACCAGTTGAAGAAAACCATATATACGTTAACCTTGTTGCTGTGTGTTAGGTTGTTTTAGGTGTCGAACAGTTGATAAGATTTATCCTTGCCGTTTTTTATATTTTGGTTTTTCAGATATAAAAACCGAACCGAAATTCAAAATTTCTGAAAATCAAAAGCAAAACCAAAACAAACTGCCAAAAACCGTAATGTCGTTTTGGTTCGATTTTTTGATTTTAGTTTATTTTTACTCACTTCTAATTTTCACATGAAGTGCTAAGGATCCAATAAGTCCAACATTATTCTCTTTATATGAAAAAGAAATATTCATATCAATTTTAAATATCAATCAGTAGATCCACTGCTATTATATTCATTAACATAAATCAATAAATTTCAAACAACATCCTCCAATGAAACCCACTAGTTACACACTATTCAAACAAAATACTATATATAATATACAAAATGTGAGCCTATTTATTCCTTTTTCACATTATAAGAACCAATGCAATCTTGTAAAACATAAAAATGCTGAAATTGGATCTGAAAATGACAATATAATAAAACCTCATTATATTAATTAAGTATGTTAATGTACATATTCTATATACTCATTAAACTCATATTCTTGCAGCGCTTGTAGGAGGTGTCTAACTGCAGTGACAATTTTGTCATCATCAGTTGACAATCCACCTGTTCTTTCTTGTCTGAGGCCAGAAACTGATACAGCATATGGGATAATAACTTGAGAGGTCTGTGTTGCATGTTGCTCTGAAACTTCAGCTTCTTCCTCATCATCATTTTCCTCATTGCTCCTCCTTGAGCTAGTGCTTCTGAAAGAAGCAAACTTCTCATTAACATCATCGGAGGCAGCAACTTCATCATCGGCCTCCTCAATAACCTCTACTGTTGTATCTTGGGTGGATTCAGGTAAGCTTACAGCAGTAGCAGCATTAACCTCCTCATGAGATGTCTCTAGCTGTACAGGGGTTACTTCGGCCTCTTCAACAACTGTATCCTTTGAGAGTACTGTCTCAACAGCCGCCCCTTTAGAGGTCTTCAGCTCCTCGGGAAGTGCTGTCTCAACAGCCTTCTCACCTGAGGTCTTCTGCGAGAACACCGTCTCAATGGCCGATCTCGCAACTTCGACTACTTCATCTTCCTCTTCTGCAAGATCGATAACTTGCAGCATCGATTGGTTTCTTACAACTTCAACAATCTACAGCACTGTAAGCTCGATCGCTGCAAGAATCTCGACTTCCATCCTCAAGGTTGCTTCTACTGTATCTTCAGGGATGTCAGCTTGTTGTACTACTACTTTCGCCAGTACAGGAAGTCCAGCCTCCGCAACTTCCTCCACGATCGCATCATCGACAATCTCAAAAAGCCCTTCCCTGATGATTGCTGACGGTTCTCTTTTTGGTGAAGCTGCAGCAGCTTCAGCATGAGAATACACTAGAAAATCGCCATAGTCAATTAGCTGAGTCTTATCTTCCTCCAAAGGATCAAGACAGACTGGCGTTGAGAGCCCCTCAACTATTTGCTCGTATGTGGGGGAGCTTGAGATGTGGCTTAAGCTTTCTTCTCCCCGCATCCTTCTTGGAGTATGTTGCATTTTTGTCTCCTTGACACTAGCTTACAACGCTAGTTGCAGCATGGCTTCCTCAACCTGTTCCACTCTAAGGGAGTTGATTTACTCTTCGGTAAATGCAACGTCGTCACCCCTTCTTACAGCCTCTACAACCGGGGTTAGGAAGACCTGCACATCTTCCCTTGCTGCTCTCATCGGCAGCTTTGCAAATTCTGTCTCTGCAGCAGCCTTTCTCTTGTCTTTGTCCAATGCTCCCTGAGCAGCAGTGCCTTTTGATCGTTTTTGAACGAATGCTGCAAACTCAGGTTGCAGGAGATGGAGGATGTCATCTGATTGAGCCCACTCCAAGACAATCTTTTCCACTGTAAGAAACTCTTTCCATTGCAGCAGAGTTTTTCCCTTAGCCAGTCTCATCTTTCTGCAGAGACTGTACTCCTGCCTATCTCATTTCTAGTAGTTGGAAATGTTGGATCAGCCAAACCTCTGTCAGCAGCTCCTTGTTCATGCAACTGAGCTGACTCGACAGCAGCTCATTGTTCATGCAACTGAACTGACTCTGTTGTTGCTGCAACAACTGTCATGCTTGCAGAAGCGAGTTGGGGATTGTCTTACAGACGCTACACATCAGGCTCAACCTCTGTTGAAACTATTGTTCTTGCAGCAGCTGCAACTGTCTTCTTCTTACTACGCAGAGAGACAATGTTCTTATCTTCTTCCCCAATGGCGCGTCATCATCTAAGTATGATGATGATTCTGGTTCTTCTCTTCTTGGAGCCCTTTTGATGACTGAAATGGTTCTATCTTCAGAGCTGAGGGTAAGGCCTCTTGCCTAGGTTCCTCCTATTCTGACTCGCTACTTACAGCTTCATCTCAAAGGGCCAAGGTTGCAGCTGATTTATCTTTGATTTTTTTCCGTGCAACCCCAACAGTTGAACCAGTAACAACCTTTTTCAAGGTCTTACCCTTCTTCTTCTCTCCAAGATACTTTTCAATAAGGATAGGGGTAAGAGCAATAAGCTGTAGGCCCAACTTACAGAGAAATGAGCAAATTTTTATTCCATAGCTCCTTCGTGTAGTGTTCTTTTCTGCCTCATCCCATATCTGCTTCAAGATGAACCTGGCTCAGTTCATCTTTTCTTCGGCCATGATGGCAGACATGATCTGAAAGCGGAAGTCTATGCACTTATCATAACTCCATATTCTACCTTCAATGGAGTATACACAGATATCATAAAGAAACTCAAACTCCGGCTTTCTTCGGGGTGCTTCTCTTTACATCGGCCCCAGCAACTCTTACCTTAAAGAGATCCCACATCTCCTAAGAGATGTTTTCACCATTCGTCAGGAGTTGATTGGGGACAACCCTTCTGAAGAAATACTGAAGGCGGCGGCGATGTCCCTCATAGACAACTCTCTATCCTCCTCATCTTCATTCATCCTGAATAGAATGAAGAACCTCCTCTCCTCGTCCCTTCTAGCAAATGGGTAGAATCTCTGGACAGATTCTACGGAGAACCCGACGTAGATGGTGGTTAGGAACCCTAGAATTTGGGTCCTTTCCAAGGCTTCAAAAATTCTTGCGAGTATGGAGTTGTCATACATTCCAGAAGCGTAGACATGCTCCTGGTTGACCAGACATCCCTCTAGAATGTTGGTTTGTCTAGCAGCCATTGTTGTGTGTATGTGAGAGGTTTGACGAATTCTGAAAATTTTAGAAAGGAAAAAACTACTCTCTGTGCTTGATATGTCCTCATAGAAAGGCGGATGGGTCAAAATGTAAATATTCAAAACTTAGCAGTTATGATTTCTGACCGCGTCTTTTCGAATTCTGACATACGCAGACTTGCATTAAATGCAAGGAAAGACATATTTTTTACTGCCTAATAAATTACTTTTTAAGGTTGCAGCTTTCTGGTATGAGGTTGCAAAGTATTAAATACTCTAAGAAATAAATGTTATAACCTTCTACTGCTTACTTCGCTTACTTACTGTCCATGCTGTAAGAATTAAGAATGCAGCGCTGTTTGGAGTGTTGTATGAAGCCGCATCTTGCAACGCGATACTTACAACTTCCCGCAAGGTTACAGAGGTTCCCCTGAGCTTCTGCAACTTTTTTTTCCATTCACAACTTTAGAATCCTCAACTTGTTTCTTAGCATAGAAAACCTCGATTCACATAGGGGCTTGGTGAATATATCTATAACACCCAATTTTCAAGAAAACCCTGCATTGCTATTTTATAAAATTTCTTTTATCGTTCAAGTATAAATGATTTAAGTGCAAGTATAAATTTCTTATATTATTTAATTTATGATTTACAAATCATATTATGATCGATGATTTTAAAATCTTTATGATCTAATATCTCTTTCGAGATTTTAAGAATTTTGCAGGATAACTTTTGGAAGAAACCGAGCTCGATCTCCACTCACTCGACACATATGAACAGAAGTAAAAGATAAGATGTTAGTTAATTTTAAATGAATTATATGATATTAAGTTCATATGCTAATTTTATTCGTTACCGCTTTCGAATACTTTCTTTTGAGAAATTTTACTTATGATCTTTATATGTTATTTTATGTGATGAAATATAGATTGCTTGAACATGAATTTATGCATCATTATGTGTACCAAAAATATGTTCTTTTACATAAGTAAATTATATAAATAAATTACCTCTTTTGTATAAGTTATGCTAATATATATAGCATTATTATTATATCATTTTTTTATCTCTTTATGTAAGTAAATATACATATATCTATATCTATATATATATATATATATATATTATATATAAGAAAAAAAAAGGAAAAAGGGAAACAAAGATATTTTTGTGCAACTTGCATTTACATGCATTATTAGTCTAGAAAATAGAACTTTCTCCTACACATCCTACTAATCTTAAGATAACTCCTAATTCATGTGCTAAACCTTATAATACATAATAAGATGGATGAATCAAAAAGAAGAAGGAAAAAAAAACGAAGGCAACTTGCAGCCAATTTAGAAGAAGAAGAAAGAAAACAATTTCAAAAAGGAAGAACACACCTTCTTCTCTAGACTTTGACGGTATTTTAGCTAAAAGATTCTTATTTTCTGATATTATCTTACTTTTAGCATATATTGTGAAGTCCAAAGATGTTCTTTGGAGTTAGGGTTGAGATTAAATTGTTTATGAATTTCTTGAATGAAACAAAATAGGTGCTATGCTATAATTTCATTTATGTTCTGCTTCTTTGTTCGTAAATATTTTGGGTGATGTAGGAATTGATTTAAGCTAAATCCTTTTAACATAATCTATTATATGAAGTGTAAAATATGTGTGTCAAATTTCAGAAGATTTGGAGTTAAACTAAATTTTATATGATTTTTCTAAGATAAGTTGTTCAGAGACAATTTTTGTCTCGTTTTTTAGTCTGAATCAAACAATTTTCTTGAACTGTACCCTTCGATTTTATGTATGATATTTTGCTATGATTTAGAAACCGTTCTTAGGTATGCTTAGAATTTTAGTATGCAATTGTTTGAGTTATGTACGATATATGCCAAATTTTACAACATAGTCAGTTTTTTGGGTAGGTAATGTCCTGTTTTTGGTCTTGTTATAAAATTCATAACTAATTACTGAAAACATATATATATATATATACCTTATTTCACTATGTTGTACAAGTTCTTATAGAGATGTAGAAATTTACCATGTAATTTTTAGAACCTTGTACAATTTATGATGATTTTTGCAAGAAAACATGTTTTTAGCCCTGTTTGTAGAATATACGTTCTGTTTTTAGGTTCGAATCAAATTATGTTTCGGAACTGTATCCTTCGAATTTATATATGATCTTTTACCATGTTTTAGAACCAATTCTCAAGTACGTACAGAAAATTGGTATGCAATTTTTCGAGTTTTGTATGATTTAAGCTGAATTTTTCAACACAGGCTGCTTTCTGCATAGATCATGTTCTATTTTCAGTCTAATTCTAAAATTTATAACTATTTATTTAAATCATATTCATAAGCTATATTTTACTAAGTTATATTATTTGTTCTTAAGAACAAGAGAATATTTATCTTGGGAATTTTCAAGTAAAATTGAAATTATGAGAATTTTTACAAGAAAACATGTTTTCACCATATAAAGTACCCTGTTTTCAGCCAACTTAGAAAATTCATAACTAATTTTACAAACCTTAGTTTTAGTTGATATTTTTATATGTTATACTTCAACATGTGTTTTTAAATTCTGTGAAAATATGATATTATTTTATGAATCCTATAATATTTGATAAAGTTTTCAAAATAAACTGATTTTGAGTTGAAATTGAAGTGAAAAACTACTTTATAGAATTAATTTTATTTATATATGTAGATGATGAAAAATTGTGAATTTTCAGAATATGATATCTAACACTATTATGTGACTATGTAAATATTCTTGTCATTTTTGGAATCACTTATGAATTATTAAAATTGTTGTGGCTTTATGTGTCATTTTATACCTAAAATCACTAATTTGAGTGTCTAAAATTTTTATATCACAAGAATGATATTTTATTTCATATGCTATTTTTTTCTTAAATGTTTTGGTCATGATATGATCATGTTTAGAATTTCATATAGGAATCAAGTAGTATTAAATGAAGTATATTTATGCTTTAGATTAAAGAAACCTAATATAAGATACAAAAGATTGTGTTATATGACATAAGAGGCTAATCAGTTAAGTGTGTCGAGCGCAGTCGAGACGATCGATGAATCCAAAAGGAATCCTCGAACTCTCAGCTTTCAAGTGGGTAACTTCTACACTTTACTATGTGTTGATAATTAAATTAATATGTTATGTATGAAAATCTACGGTTGAAGCTCCGTAGCTATAACTGATAGCTGCTTCACTATCGGGCGACGACCTTAGGCGACGACTCTCACACTCATTTATGTTATGTATGGTCTAGGGTGAGCATGCCCGAAGGACATGTAATATGTGCTAATTAATTTAATTGCTTCAGTATATATTAGAGAGTACAGTTATCCCACTGGGATCCCTCTTCGGAGGTATCTCATGATGTTGTTTTTCATTTTTCAGGTCCAGTAGATATGACGTGGACGTGTAGCAAGCTGGACTGACTTTTCATCACCCCTTTAATGTTCAAGTACTAAAATAGTGTTTACTTTTAAAAACAGTATTATATTTTGGATATGTAAATTAAGATACATGATGGACCTAAACTGATATTCCGGTATAATATGTTTGTTTTATCATGCTATCTCATATAAGTGTATGTCCGTACATTTAATCTAGAAATGTGGGTGAAACACGAGTCAAAATAAATTATGTCAAGTTTTTAAAAAAAAATCTCGTGTTTTCGTTTTAGACTTCCGCTATAATGTATCTCTTGAATTCTTTAGTTTTATGAAAGTAAAAGGTAACGACCTTTTTCCTAATTAATGGGACTGGGGGGTTATAATATCAACTAGCTATAGATCCATATGAACTTTCTCTAGCAAGACATCTTTCTTTTCAATGTGTTTTGTTCTTTCTCTAGCTTTTTGCAGCCTGTCAGGCCACATGTCATCTCTGCATTGGCTCCGCATCTGTAACTTTGATCTTCTCTCGAATGGTTTAAATTATACTTACTTTATTCTTCATTCCTCGTACTGCATTTATCCTTCTTCAGATTGCAAGATATTATTTCTATTCGATATATACAAGGTTTGTTGAGTATGTAGTAAGTCATGGATTCTGTTATGTATCCTTGATCTACTTGCAGCAACTCCTTCCATACAGTACTGTTGTATCTTTCACTTGTAGTAGAGTTGTATCTTCTGTTTGCAGCATTACTGCAACTACTTCTTGCAGCATAGGTTACTTCTCTTCTTACAGCTGCATTGTGGTAACTTCTTTCTGCATCCAGCGTCTTCTGCTTGTAGCGATGCTTGTCGTTCTTTCTTGCTTGTTGCACTACTGTAGTTCATACTTGAAGTGTCTTCTTGATGCAGCATGGCCTTGTTGAGCTCCTCCATCTTTCTGAACCTAAACTTACAGACACAAATCTAGTCTATATGCAGTATTACCACTTCTATTATCACTACCGGTACTGGCAGGAGTAATTACTTGACTGGGGTTGGCTAGGGTCTTTTATTCATAATCATAGTATGTGGCTATCGCTCCTACTTCTGTATGTTGCTTTCTTCATATTCAACCTATTAACCTTCCCGTATGGTTCGGAGAGCACTGAATTAGAATGAGATATGTTGCAACTTCTAATTTAAGTAGAAAACAAATGAAACCTCACTTTTCGAGGAAGTAGTTGGCGTCGTCCCTACCTTGAAGGGGCTGGTTAAGGTAAACCTGGGGGTAGGGGGAGTCTCGTAGATGGACGTATTAAACCGAAATAAGATCTCAGATTGAGATCTTCACTATAGAAGTAAAAAAACAAAAAAAGCTTTCTATATATGCATCGTCTAAAATAATGATTTTTATCAGCTGTAGCAAAGAAAGAAACTTCACCCGTCCATTCATTTCAAGCTTGATCCTGCCCTTAGACTCGTTACCTTGTTCTTTTTATGGATAAACTTCAACGGGCTGTTGCACTGTTTTCTTGGAAACTTGGCTGCAAAGTACCCAACCAAGCAAAATCCCCTAGTCGTTCGCCATCGACTCTCTTTAGCTCAAATGCCAAAGGGAGTCGGGATACTCAAACTTCCTATTACATATGTAGTTTGTCTCATCAAAATCTAAACATTGAAATCCCAACAGATATTGCCAGGAAGAAAGAATTGATTTTGATAAGACCTTTGCCCCTATAGCAAGATTGGAAGCGATAAGAATTTTTCTAGCATATGCAGCACACATGAACTTCAATGTATATCAAATGGATGTGAAGAGTGTATTTCTCAATGGTCTTCTTACAGAGGAAGTGTATTTGGAGCAACCTCCGGGGTTTGAAGACCAAGCAGAGGAGAAAGTATTTAGACTACACAAAGCCCTGTATGAACTTAAACAAGCACCAAGAGCTTAGTATGACATCCTGTCTCTCTATTTATTGGAAAACGGATTCAAGAAAGGTACCGTTGATAACACCCTGTTCAGAATACAGGATGGAGATAACATTCTTCTTGTACAGATTTATATGGATGACATCATCTTTGGATCCACCAACAAAGATCTTTGTGAGAAGTTTTCCAATCTCATGCAGTCAAAGTTCGAGATAAGTATAATGGGAGAATTAAGTTTCTTCCTTGGGCTGCTAGTAAAGTAGCTACCTGCAGGAACTTTCATCAGTCAGGTCAAGTATACAAAGGAGCTCTTGAAGAAGTTTGGCATGGAGAATGGATTAGCAACATATGTTCCCATGGCCACATCCATAAGCCTTGACAAAGATGAAGATGGAAAAATATGGATATTACAAAGTACAGATACCTTATAGGATCTTTGCTATATCTACAGTAAGTAGGTCAAACATCATGTTTGTAGTAAGAGTCTGTGCAAGATTTCAAGCAGCCCCGAAGGAATCACATCTCTCAGCAGTAAAAAGAATCATCAAATATCTGGAAGGAACTCAAGAAATAGGTCTATGGTATCCTAAGGAATGAGGATTCAAGCTTAAAGACTACTCTGACTCAAATTATGCTGGCTGCAAGATTGACAAAAAAAACACAAGTGGAACTTGTAAATTTTTGGGAAATAGATTTGTTTCATGGTTTTGCAGAAAACAAACATCCATAGCAACATCTACAGCATAAGCAGAATATGTTGCAGTAGGAAGTTGGTGTGCTCAAATTCTCTAGATACAGCAGTAACTAAGAGATTATGGAATTGAAGAGAAAGAGACTTCAATTCTTAGTGATAATCCGAGTGCTATTGCAATTACCCATAATCTAGTCTTTCACTCAAGAACTAAACACATTGACATCAGACATCACTTCATAAGAGATCACATTAAAAAGAATGATGTCGTGCTAGAAAAAGTTCATACAGATCTCCAGTTAGCTGATATATTCACCAAGCCTCTATGTGAATCAAGATTTTCCATGCTAAGGAATGAGCTGGGAATTTTGAAGTTGTGAGTAGAAAGAGAAGTTACAAAAGCTCAGGGGAAATCCCTGCATCCTTGCGAGAAGCTGCAAGTATCTTGCTACAAGATGTTGCTTCATACAACGTTGTACCCTTAATTCTTACAGCAAGGTCAGTAAACGAAGTAAACAACAGAAGGTTACAGCATTTATTTCTTGGAGTATTTAATACTCTGCAACCTCGTACAAAAAGCTGCAACCTTAAAAAGTAATAAATCATGCGGAAAAACGCATGCTTCACCTCGTATTTAATGCAAGACTGCGTGTGTCAGGATACGAAAAGATGAGGTCAGAAGTCATAACTGTTAAGTTTTGAATATTTGCACTTTGACCCCTCCATCTTTTTATAAAAACCGTTAGATTAATTTTAATCTTTTAATCTCATCTGTTGATCTTACTACAAGTCTTTTAAATTTTTCCTTGATACTATTACCTGATCATTCGTGCAGATTTCTCAAAGTATCAAGCAAGAGCAGTTTCTTCCTTCGAAAGTTTTCAAAACTCTTTCTGTGCAGTTTCTTCAAACCTTTCTTTCATATCATCAATGGCTGCCAGACTAATAATAGTTCTCGAAGGACGTCTTATCAATCAGGAGCACGTATATGCCTCAGAGCGATACTACCCCTCTATCCTCCATCGTATTTTTTAGGCTCTGGAGAGAACCCAGATTCTAGGGCTCCTGACCATGGTTTATGGTGGATTCTCCATAGAGTCTGTTCAGAGATTCTACGTATTTACGAGAAAAGAAGATTCTCCATTCTTTTCAGAATTGATGAAGATGATGAGAAGAGAGAACTATCCATGAGGGACATCGCCTCTACATTCAGCATATCTACTGAAGGGCTGACTCCCAATCAGCTCCTGTCATTTGGGTACGACATTGCTGAAGAGATGTGGAACCTCTTCAGGGAGAAGGATGCTGGGGCCGAAATTAAAAAAAAGGCCCCGAAGAAACTCTTCAAGCCGGAGTTTGAGTTTCTTCATTATATCTGTGCGTACTCCATTGAAGGCAGAACCAGGAGCTACGAAAAATGCACAGACCTCCTCTTCAGAATTATGTCTGCTATCATGAGCGGAGAGAGGGTGAACTGGGCCAGGTTCTTCCTTAAACAAATATGGGAGGAGACAGAGAAGACCACTACAAGAATGAGCTATGGCATCACAATCTGCTCCATTCTCTGCAAACTTGGATTGCAGTTGATCTTTCCTACCCCAATCCTCATTGGAAAATATCTTGGAGAGAAGAAGAATGGAAAGAGCTTGAAGAAGGTTGTTGCTGGAAAAGCTGCTGGGGTTGCAAGGAAGAAAATGAAGGATACAATAGCTGCAATCTTGGCCCTTCAAGATGAAGTTGTAAGCAGCGGGATAAAAGAAGAAGAATCAAGGCAAGAGGCCCTTCCCATCAGCTCTAAAGACAGTGTCCTTCCTGTCATCAAAAGGGCTTCAAAGAAAGCAGAACCGGAGTCATTATCATCCTTAGATGATGATGCGTTCTTGGAAAGGAAGAAAGATAATGAAACTTATCTCTCTGTGCAGCAAGAAGAAGACTACTACAGCTGCTGCAAGAACGATGATAATTGCAACAGAGATCGAGTCAAATGAGCAGCGTGAGCAAAAAGACCCTCAACCTACTACTGCAAGAGCTCTGATCGATCCAACCTTCCCAACCGCTAGTCTCGATTCAATCTTTCCAGCTGTTGGAGATGAGATAGAGCAGTATTACAATCTCTGGAGGAGGATGAGATTGGCTAAGGGGGAAACTTTGTTGCAGTGGAAAAAGTTTCTTGTCGTGGAGAAGATTGTCCTGGAATGGGCTCAAACCAATGATATCTTCCACCTCCTGCAACCTGAGTTCGCAGAGTTTGTTCGCTCAGAAAGATCACGAGGTACTACTGCTCAGAGAGCACTGGACAACGGCAAGGGAAAGGCTGCTGCAGTTGAAGAAGAGTTTGCAGAGCTACCGATAAAAGCAGCAAGGAAAGATGTGCAGGTCTTTCTAACCCCGGTTGCAGAGGCTGTAAGAAGGAGCGACAATATTGCATTTGCTGAAGAGCAAATCAATAATACTCTTAGAGTAGAGCAAGCTGAAAAAACGATGCTGCAACTAGCCCTGCAAGCTAGTGTAAAGGAGATCAGAATGCAGCACACTCCAAGAAGGATGCGATGAGAAGGATGCGAAAGCCATAACTCAAGCTCCCCTACATACGAACAAGTAGTTGAGGGTCTCTCAACGCTAGTCTCTCTCGAACCTTTGAAGGAGGAAACTCAACTACTTGACTACGGTAATTCCCCAATTCACATTTATTCTGAAGTTGCTGCAAATTCGCCAGAAGGAGAATTATCAGCGATCATCAGAGAAATACTCTCTGATTGCAGAGATAGAGATTACCGATGATGCAACCACGGAAGAAGTTACGGAGATGGGACTTTCTGTACTGGCAGAGATAACAATACAACAGGAGAAAATCCTAGAAGAAACAGCTGGATCAACTCTAAGGATGGAAGCCGAGGTTCTTAAAAAAGTTGAGCTTACAGTACTGCAGACTGTCACTGTTGCAAGAAACCTACCGGTGTTGCAAGAAGAGTATCTTGCAGAAGAAGTTGTTGAGGTTGTAAGATCGGTCATTGAGACGGTGTCCTTGTCAAAGACCTCAAGTGAGGCGGCTGTTGAGACAGCACTCCTAGAGGAGTCGAAGACCTCTGGAGGGACGGCTGTTGAGACAATACCCTCAGAGGATGCAGATGTCGAAGAGGCTGAAGACACTTTAGTGTAGCTAGAGTCACCTCAGGAGGAGGTTGATGCTGCACCTGCTGCAAGGCTATCTTAACCTAACTAGGATACAGCAGAACAAGTTTCTGAGGAGGCCGAGGAAGAAAAAGAAGAAGAAGAAGAAGCTCTTGTCTTCGAATTTCATGAAAAGTTCGCTTCTTTCAGAAGTTCAAGCTCAAGGAGAAGCACTGATGGTGATGATGATGGTGATGATGAAGATAATGAAGACAAAGAAGCCTCAGAGCTGAATGCAGCACAGCGTCCTCAAGCTCTAATTCCATATGTTGCACCAACTTCTGGGTTAAGACAAGAAAAAATAGCTAAACTGTCACTTGAGGAATCAATAGACAGAGTTGTTGCTGCTGTTAGACAACTCCTTCATGTGCTACAAGAACACGAGTCTAACATGCCGAGCAGCATGCGCTTAAGTAACAGGTTCCACGCTGCAACTATGACCAGCTTCAAGAAAGACATTGAAGCCATCATTGAGAAGATGCAGTATAGCCTTAACGATCAAACAAACAAGCTATACAGGGATAGGATACAGATGGAATGAGAGCTGAAGAGATAAGCTGCAATCAACCGTGCAGAAATCAAGATGTGCAAGAATTTGGTTGATGTAGCAGCAGAGACATTGTACTCTCACTCTATGCTGTTGGAGACACTACTGGATAACGTTTTTTATCAAACTCGAAGAACCAGAAGTGTCGACGACAGACTAGGCAATCTGGAGATGATTGTTGGTGAGCTGAGAGATATGATGGTCAGTGTCTTCCCTCAGCATGCTCAAGGAGATAAACAACCAACCAGGCAAGGCCCCCTACCTTCAAAAAGACCACGATCAACAGTGGTCAGGACAGCCCCTGCTCCACCCCCGACTTTTGATGATGCCAAAAAAGGGGAAGAAAGCTCAACAGAAAGATCTAGAAGACATAGGGTGTTGCAGGAAGAAGAAGAGCAAGAAGAGGAAGATGACCAACCCTTGAGCAGAAGAAGGAAAAGAAGGTCATCTCCTGGTGTTGATGTCCCCTCTCCTAAAAGAAGAAGAGATCATGAAGGAGAAGGAGCTGGAGCAGCTGCATCCAATACTACTGCAAGAAAAAATGCAATAGCCCCCTCTTCTTACAGCACAAAGAGAAGAGGAAATGACCAGCAGTCTGGCTCAAGAAAGAAGATGAGCAAAGCTGAAGTTGAAAGGCAATACAATCTAAAGATGGCTGCTCAAAGAGTTGAGAAAGCAAGAAAAGAATGCTTGGATGTAGAGGCTAGGAGTGATTGGTGAGAGTAGACTAAAGATGATAGAAGATGATGACAGAGCTCTGCACCAATACCCCCCTCAAAAGATCCTACGTCTTGACACTGACAACATATCTGTTGAAGTGTCTATTCTGATGGATCAAAGGCCTGAAGGAGAGAATATGGCCTGGAGCTTAAACATTTTTAGAGCTGTGAGACTGCCTACAGATAGGAATCCAATTTTTGAGCAGATCACACTCTACAAAAGATTCGAATATCTCAAATACTTCAGATATCTCTGTAGAGAGCGCTTTTTCAGAAGGTTTCAGACTTGTCAATCTGTATTAAGGAGATATGAAGAGCTTGCTAGGGATGGAGAATTAGAGATCCAGACTCGCTATATAAACTTAGTGAAGTAAGGCAGGATAGTGTCTTTCAGTGAGGACTTCTGGCTAAGATGGATTTAAATTCCGAATATTAAGCAGAATCTGGAAAAACCCTATCAGGAGTCCATTTGAGATTGATGGAAGAGATCGAAGCAGAGAGAAAAAATAGAAAGAAGAACTGCTGAAAGAAGACCTGAAGAAACGTCAACAAGAAGGTCTATGTTTCAGCAATAACTATGCCGCAAGATTATCCTGTATACCTGTTTTATGTATTTTTTGCCCTCTGTAAAAATTTCTTTCTCTAATGAAGAAATTTTATTTTCTACTTTTTGATCAAGTTCATATCTTATGAACCTTTGCATGCTTATTTAAATTCTGCTGATTCAAGATGAAACTTAGATTGATACATCTCTGATAAATTCAGGATTAAGTTATCTTTTCTGGTTCATATTTGTAATAACTAAACAAAGATGATAAGTGAAAAGTAAAGGGTTTTGTCATCATCAAAAAGGGGGAAATTGTTAGGATTTTAGTGTTTAGATTTTGATAAGATAAACCACATATGTAATAGGAAGTTTGAATACCTCATTTTTTACAATGTTTAAGTGAAACCATAGACTAGGATTGAGTCTATATTTATAGGTTTTGAAAGATGGAGGATCTCAACAAAGTTGTACTGCATCAAAAAGATGAAAGTATGAAGATACTGTAAGTATGAACTGCAGTAATATATCAAGTAAGAAAGAAAGAAAAACAACGTTGTAAGAAGAAGATGTTGGATGCAGGAAGAAGTTACTGCAATGCAGCTGTAAGAAGAAAAGATACTACGCTGCAAGAAGTGATTGCAGTAACACTACAAGTAAAAATTACAGCACCACTGCAAGTATAAGATACAACAGTACTGTACGTAAAAGGTTGCTGCAAGAAGATCAAGAATACAAAGCAAAAGCCGAGACTTGTTGCATACTTCAACAAAACTCGAACACAACAAACAGTAGCAACACTCTACAATACGAGGAAACATAAATGCAGTACGAGGATTGAAGAACGAAACAAGTATAATTAGAGCCGTTCAAGACAAGATCAAAGTTGTAGGCGCAGAACCAATGCAGAGACGACACGTGGCCTGACAGGCTACAGAAAGCTACGGACCGCAACCACCGCATTGAATGCTTTGAGAAGACAAGTCAAGACGCATTAAATGCGAGTCATGTCTTTGATCAGAACCCGAAATTCAAATGAGAGATATATCTTTCAATGGATATCTTTTTACAAGTATAAATAGAGGTCGAGCAACATTGAAGCTGACTACTGAAATATCTTAAACTCAACAAGCTCAAGCATTCAAAGCTACATTCTCATACATTTATACAAGTTTCAGTCACTCGACCTAAGTGAAGTGAATAAAACTTTAAGTTGAAAGATTCGAAGAAGGATTCAGAAACTCACTTCACCGCACTAGTTGAAGAAACAAACTCATATACTTTAACCTATTTGCTGTGTGCTATGTTGTTTTAGGTGTCGTCAGTTGATAGGATTTATCCTTGCTGATTGTATTTAGTTGTCTAGGTGATAGGCAACTTCCCTATGTAGGAGTTTGGAAATCCTATGTGGGTTTGCCTTTAAAACTTGCAGTTGATGTGTGTACGGTGGGTTCTAATAGGTGTTAACTCTTTAGGTTGATAGATTTTTAGGTATTTCCATGTAAATCAATCTTACTTAACGAAGTTCTTGCTCGAAGAAGCAGTAGAGTGGACGTAGAAATATTACACCACTTTCGAACTACTATAAACCATAAGTGTTTATTTGTTTTATTTTATCTGTGTTGCATCTTATATCTATCTATGTCATAAGCATAAAAGAACCTTTAAAGAAAAGCATATTTGAGAAAACAAGCTATCAGTCAAAACATAATTTCCGCTGCGTAGAACGCTAAGTTACAGCGTGCAACACTGCATCCTAGTGTTGTAAGCAATAATAGTATGTATTGTAAGTTCAAGTAACTTGCAGGACAATAAGTTCGAAAAAAAATTTCAAAATCGATGAAGGTTCATTCACCTCCGAGACCACTTGAGACCGATAGTATGTACCACAACATACGTATTCCTAAAAAAATGAAAGCATACTTCTTCAAGATGCTTGGATTGGTCATTATGATTTAATTTTTTTTAATTTTTTTTCTGGTTATAAATTTGAAATTTTTCTATTCGATTGTCTAGATAAATTTGGGTGTTGAAATTAAGTAGTTAATTAGGTTTTAAATTAAAATTAATTTACTATTTAAATTAGAAGAAGTTTTCAAAAAATTAAATTTTATTTTCACACAAATTTATATAATATTTAATAATTATTATAATTATAAATAAAATATTAAAAGATGGGAATTCGAACAAGAAATATTATTAACCACAATAAAATAGAACCTAATAAAGAAACAAAATAATGGTCAATTGGGAGGCAATTTTATAATTCTCTTAATAACCTGAAAGTGACAATGAAACTAAAGCATATTAATTTGTAAAGAAAATTTCGAGTAACATTTTCTCGGATTTAATTGTTATGGCAGAACATGAATTATTTTTTTTTTTTTTTTTGGTTTTCGTTCTCTAAAATTAAGGAAATAATTGGTTAAGTTTTTGTTTTGAAGTATTTTAATTTCTTTAATTTTGTATATTGGTGGCCCAACGTATATGCGACGGAGATATCTTGATGTATTGACATTAGTACAAAGATATGGAAAACCAAATATATCTATCACCATGACTTGCAATTCTTATTGGATAGAAATACAAAAAAAATTATATGAAGGTCCAAAAACTCAAGATCGTCCAGATTTAACTACGAGAGTTTTTCGAGCAAAATTGTATGACTTGAAAGATCAATTATTTAAGAAACAAATATTCAGAAAAGTTGTTACACATGTTTATGTGATCAAATTTTTGAAAAGGGGAATAACACATGCTCATCTACTTATCTTGAAGCATCAATAATGACGATGTTTGGTGACACGACATCAGATTATATTGGATGCTAGATAGTAAGACTACTTGAAGTCCATTGAAAATGTAACAAAATTTCTTTAGTTAAAATGATTTCAAAAACAAATATAAATAGAAAAAATGTGTGTGAATAGAATGAATCATATTTATATTGTTATTTGGGTTAACTTCTCTTTAATATATTGCTTAGACAAAAAATTGTTAAAGAGATTAATTCTTTTCGCTAATATAGGTGTCCAACTACAATACATATAATTTGAAAAAAAATAGAGTGAGTTGAGTACTTAAAAAAATTGTTACGACCCGTCTGATTAATCTGATTCCAGTAATGGCATAATATGATGACATTGTGGCATCTAACTTGAACCAATTCTTGCATAACAATATGAATTTGTGGCATTTGACTTTGTAATTTATGCAAAGTTTGTTCTCTACAATTATTTTTGTTGTTTGTGCATCCTTTAAAATGGCTATGCTATTTCATTTTATCTAATTCATTAATTCCTGAGAATGAACATCTTTCATAAATCATCAAAAACTTTTACTCAAATTTAGGTTAGTTCTATTTTAGTTCTCCATTCTATAGAGTTGAATATAATCTGAATTTATATATTTCTGTCAGACAATGGAACTCAATATTATTATAAAACAATCCTCTGTAGAATTATAAAACAATGTATGTCTAAAGAAATTTATATACAGTGCTAAAATCTATCTTTGTTGTTTTTTTTAACAAAAAATCATATATAGGGCCAAAGAAAATCGATTGATCTTACAAGGAGTAAGTGAAGTCCATTTTCTAATTGCCCTAAACTACAACATGAAAGTTGAAGGAGGAAGATTGAGCACAATAGTTGAAGCCATAAAAAAGTTGGAACCCATTGAGATAAAAGATGATAAATGAAACAATACAACCATGGCAGCGGTAACAATGGCCACCACAACAGATGATGAACAAACGAAAAAAAGAAAAGTTAAGAAGATAGAAAAACTAGGAATGTATCCATTTATCCAGTGATGAGGAGGATAATATGATCAAAGATTTGTTAACCAAATCACGAAGAAATAAGACTAAGACAGAAAAGAAGATCAAACAAGAAAAGTTATAGTTGTCAAATTAGAATTATAATCTTTCGTTTCAGAACTTCGATACTTATTGTTTTTTTTAATATTTTAATTTTTAGGAATAGAAGAACTAGAATTTTTTAGTCGAATGCAATAATTTTATTTTTACATTTTTTGACGTCTCCCAAAAATATATTTCGTTATATTTGGATTTCACATTAAATTATATTCATACTTAACTTCACATAATTTTGCATGACCTCATAATATTTTTTTAATAAATAATTTTTTATGATATTAATATTAAATTGAAAAAACATTAACTTATAATAATCAAATATTAAGAAATTTAAATTTAACTTATAACAAGTGTACGGTGTAGATTGCAGAAACGGTAAGCAAGGTCGATCCCACAGAGACTATCTATCTAGACACTAATTAACTACTCAAATCCGATTATCACTTTTATCTAGGTAAATCAAATTTCATCAATTTCAGATTAATTAATTAGAAATAATAATTACGCAAATAAATTAACTCAACAACCACAGAGATATAAAACAGGTTTTAGGACATGCTTTCATCTAATTCTCATCAAGATATCACTTTAATCAATCCAAGTTCATTAATCAATCATCCTATATGAGCAATCACACATATCAATTAATAGCTCTCCCGAGTCAATTAATTAGTTGATTATTATGCCATCAGAGGTATCCCTACTCAATCTGATAGAAGCATAACAACTCCCAAAAGCACCCAAGATCGATATCTCATCACATAAATTCCTTAATCTCCCGATCTAAGTCGTTTATGTGTCATGTGTTTATTCTTCCATAATTAAATCTCATCTCCCGAATTTTGATTCAATTATTAAAACATGCTCAATTATCGGCCAAATAATCAAACAAACAATCAATTCATAAACACACAAATAAGATGAAAGATTATGAACATTGAATTAAATTAAAGATCCATCAAGAGTCAAATTAAATTACTAACAAGCCCTAGAAACCCTAAAAAATTAGCTAGACATGATTATCGTCAAACTCATAGACAAGATTGGAAAAATCATCTCTAAAAACTAATAAGAGAGGAAAGATTAAACTCGTATTGACGACGATCTTCCGATTCCTTCGTCTCTTGATCCTCCTTCTCTTCCGTCTCTCTCTCTCTATCTGTATTTTCCTATCTCCTTTCGCTCATAATGCTCATCTTTTCTTTTTCCAGGTCTTATATATCAAATAGGAGTTCAAAATCGCGAGAATACTTGAAATTGCGACGCGCCCGGGCACGGCCGTGCTATACGGTACGGTCGTGCCCCATCCTTCAGTCCCGATTCATATTTGCGGCACATTCTGGCACGGTCGTGCCCCACAGCACGGTCGTGCCCCACCGGACAGCCTTGATTTTCCATGCAAAACTCCCATTTTTCCTCATTAAAATCACGAAATTAAGCACAAACTCGTCAAATGCATCTTATACATGAATAATCTCAATAATCACCGTAAAAACGTAGGTCACATATTCAAATGAATCCATAAACATACGCAAAAATAGGTGAAAATTGGCACTTATCAACTTTAAAAAATAATAAAGAACATGTGAAGGGAAAAAATACCACGAAATCAACCAAAATATAGGTCTCAAAAGTTTATCTCTCCACGTGTAACACACGTATTCTCAACTGGTATATATATATATATATATAATGTAGAAGTTCGTTTGGCGTATAAATAAGTTTGGCCAAACACTCGAATTGTCTTTATATATATATACATATAATGTAGAAGTTTGTTTGGCGTATAAATAAGTTTGGCCAAACACTGGAATTGTCTTTATAAATCTGGAATCTTTGTTGAAGTAAATGATCTTCAACTGGTATTGTGAAACCTATATATCAAAGTCAATTTCGTGCACCGCAAAACATATTTATTATTAAGAAAGAAAAATGATTTGGCAAAAATGTGCAGCCTTGAATTAGGTAAACCTTGATTGGACGATTGTCTCAATAAACAAGTTTCCTATTTTTAAAACGATTTTGAAAGCTGCCGCAATGAATGAATGCTCATTTCTTACAAATCACATTTCACCTCTAGTTTTAAAACTTTTAATACCATGTTCGTGTTTTATTAGTTTATTTCATAAAGGTAACATGTGACAGTGATATGAAATTCTAGGCTTACGTAAATGAGTATCATCACATTGAAGAAGATGTGAAGTGTGGTGTGGTGTGGTGGACAGATGTGTGTGGACAGGCTTTGTCAGATTCTCAATGAAAAAATAGTAATGCCTTAAGGTCCCATTCATTTAATACTAGTGTGGGTTTGCAATTTGCAATGGATGATGCATTGTACTAGCTTGTAATTAGTGTGGGATGGCCGCCCCGACACACTTGAATCGAAGCTAACAATATGAATTCGAAT
Source organism: Scutellaria barbata (assembly GCA_028654395.1). NCBI lineage: Eukaryota > Viridiplantae > Streptophyta > Magnoliopsida > Lamiales > Lamiaceae > Scutellaria > Scutellaria barbata. The sequence goes on along the minus strand of CM053644.1, from coordinate 17,516,937 downwards.
TTCCGAAGGCCCTTCTGAGGTAGGATGTTGACAGTGATATCAATGTATCAAATTTCAAAATCAATCATTCAAACACATCCCGTAACTTTACGTTATAGCAACTTAGAAAGGTCGGGTTGTTATTTATATATTTGTTAGATGTAAGATTGAAACTCGGATGTGTAAGAGTATTGAGTGTGTTGTCTTTTTTTTTGTCGGGCTAATCTTGGGATTATTGTCCTACCTCCCTATGTTGTTACCATTTAAACTATACATTGTGTTTGAATGGCTCGATTTTGAATTTGATCCACGTACTGATATCATTATCAAGGTTTTATCCTAAAAAAGAGTAAAAAAAAAATTCATTCTTTAAATGTTCGAATGCTGATTATTAAGTTACATCATGATTTACAACCACGTCTTTTATCATCCGACAATGTTTGTGGAGTGTAGGGCCTCTCTTTTATGGGACAATTGTGGGGATGGTTAGGAGTTGGGAGGGGTGTGCTTAAATGCCAAATGTGGTGTGAATCTTGGAAATTAGCATTCAAACATAATACCGACTTTCCTCACAACCACCTGAATGAGATAGATAGCTAGGGCACCATGAAGCCATCGTTTCCCAGTGGCAAATGATTACTAACAATGCTATAATTATATCGTATTATCCAAACCATGCGACCCTTTGTATTATACAACACACACAAAAAAAAAATTAAAAAAATAAAGCATTTTGTCAATTCAAGCAAATTGTACATGTATCAAGAAAAAAAAAATGATTGTGGTTTGTTTGAGTTCACAAAATACAATAAATTGTAAAATTCATATGATAAAATGTAAAACAAAAACAAAAAAACAAAAAACAAAAAATTGTACAGTAAGTCTAAAAAACGATACTTCAGATTATGATTGCAATTTATCCTAATTAGAATACATAGACATATGCCTTGATAATGTGAGCTTTCGAGGTAAAATGTTAACAACTAGATTACATAACTACTTTCCATGTCCCAAAATATACGTCAATTTAGAATTATGCACACAGATTAAGAAGTTTGATAAAATAAAAAAAATCGATCTGCTCATATTTAATAACATTTATTATAGATAAATTTTCAATATTCACTTTTGTATACCATTTACAAATGAACAAATGTTGATTGAAATTTTATAATGCTACTTATTTTATTACATTTTAAACTAAAACTGTATTTATTTTGAAAGGAAACTGATACTTGTATTCTTGGATTGGGATTTTGGCGGGTGAATTCAATAACAGATTACTTTCCCCCAATCAGAACGTAAGTTTTATTGCATTTACTTAGTTGGGTCAACACCTGATTAGGGTAGGCTAGTTAATCCCTCGAGTGACCAAACTTTTAGAGTTCATTAAATTGAAGTAGTAGAAATCATTAATATTACATTTACTTTCTTTGTAGATGGACAGCTGAGCCAACCAGTAAAGTGAATGAAAATACATTCATATATATATATATATACACGTGTGTGCATATTGTCCACCTCTGAAAAATAAATATGATTTCAAAATGAAAACTAGATATACTAATATCTAGTTTAATAATCATCATGCGTGTTTTAAATGTTAACAGAGATTGATTAATGGTTATACAAAATCAGTGGTTGTCTCACATGGCCACTTGGTCAAATAACCCCACATACATTGATCAACAACATTACCTATAATTTGGTTGGCAAATTTGGACCAGCTAAGACCATTCTCCCTCTCTATCTCTCTTTCTCTCTGCTTGCGTGCTTCAGGTTGGTGAGCTATCTCTCTGTATCCAGCCATTAAATTAAATGATATATAGTCCCAACAATTGCTCCACTTTTCTTGCAGCTTTGGTACCACTCTTATAAATTCTTGTTATTCATCAAGCCTCTCTCTATAAAACCTCATTTCTTCCATCCCCTTTTTCCCATCCAATCCCAACTAACTTGGGATATCCTCATCCTTATCAACCAACAATCACACTTAATTGCGTCTTGGAGGGACTGTTTGGTTTCATTTGTTGACCCATAATCCACCCTCATTCCCTCCCTTTAATAACATACATAACAAACAATCAAACAACTCTTCATCTTCATCTTCATCCATGGAAGGGTCCCCAGATGATCAAGAAATGAACAGCATAGAGATGAATGAAGAGAGGCTTCTTGCAGAGGTGGCCTTCAAAGACTCCTCATCCATGGTCATCAAAATCCGTCGTAAACTCCCCGATTTCCTCCACTCTGTCAAGCTCAAATACGTCAAGCTCGGCTATGGCTACTCATGCAATCCCGCCACTCTCCTCCTCCTCCCCCTCTTCGTCGCCACCATGGCCCAACTAACCGGCCTGGCGCTCAGCTTCCGACACTTGTCCGACATATGGATGACTCGGGCCCTCCTCCTCGACACCGCCACCATTGTCGTCGCTTCCACTCTCCTCGTGTTCCTATCGGGCATCTACTGGGCTAAAAAGCCCCGGCCCGTCTACCTAGTCGACTTCGCCTGCTACAAGCCCGGCGACGAGAGGAAGCTCTCCATCGATTCCTTCATGAAAATGTCCGAAGAGAGCGGGCATTTCGAGCAAGAATCCGTCAACTTCCAGAAGAAAATCTCGTACCGATCCGGGCTCGGAGACGAGACCTATTTCGCCCGAGGCATCACCTCCAACCCCCCGAATCTGTCAATGGCCGAGGCCCGGGCCGAGGCCGAGGAAGTCATGTTCGGTGCCCTGGATTCCCTCTTCGCAGAAACAGGCTTAAACCCCAACGACATTGGCATTCTCATCGTGAATTGCAGCCTATTCGTCCCAACCCCATCACTCTCCGCCATGATTGTCAACCACTACAAGCTCCGAACAGACATCAAGAGCTACAACCTCGGCGGAATGGGCTGCAGCGCGGGCCTCATCTCCATCGACCTCGCCAACCACCTCCTCCAAGCAAACCCTAATTCCTACGCCGTCGTCGTCAGCACAGAGAACATAACCCTAAATTGGTACTTCGGCAACGACAGATCCATGCTCCTCTGCAACTGCATCTTCCGGATGGGCGGCGCCGCCATCCTCCTCTCCAACAAGCGCGGCGACCGGCGCCGATCCAAGTACCAGCTCGTCCACACCGTCCGGACCCACAAGGGCGCCGACGACAACAGCTACAACTGCGTCTACCAGAGAGAGGACGATAAGGGCAAGGTCGGCGTCTCCCTCGCCCGCGAACTAATGGCCGTCGCCGGCGACTCCTTGAAAACGAACATAACCACATTAGGCCCCCTGGTTCTGCCATTGTCGGAGCAGTTAACCTTCCTCATCACGCTGATGAAGAGGAAGGTGCTGGGGGCTAAGGTGAGGCCGTACATACCGGATTTCAAGCTCGCATTCGAGCACCTCTGCATCCACGCCGGTGGGAGGGCGGTGCTGGACGCGATTGAGAAGAATCTGCAGCTCACGGATTGGCACATGGAGCCATCGAGGATGACTCTGCATCGATTTGGGAACACGTCGAGCAGTTCTTTGTGGTATGAACTGGCGTACACGGAGGCTAAGGGCCGGGTTTCCAGAGGGAATCGGGTCTGGCAGATTGCATTCGGGTCGGGCTTCAAGTGTAACAGTGCAGTGTGGAAAGCCCTCAGGGAAATCCCTGCTAAAGAAAGCAAGGCTAATCCCTGGTTTGATTCTGTGGATAACTACCCTGTCCAGATTCCTAAGTCATGAGATTAATTTGCTTATTACATATTTATTTATATATATATTTATAATCTTTTATCTTTAATTTGGAGGGCTTAAATTTATTAAGTGAAGCATGAGTTTGGTGCCAAACGACCAAACCAAACCCAAATTTTTTTAATTTTCAGAACCGAAATTGAAGTAGAATGTTTTCAAAATCTAGTGACTACTCAATTCAAATATTATTTCGGTTCGGTTAAAGATTTGTTTTTAATCGAAATTGAAAGAGTTTTTTTTTTCATTAATTGAAACAAATAAATAATCAATAAATTAGACATATCAATAAAATTTAAACTACAAAATTTAAACGTTTATATCAATCATAAAAAGAATCAATAAACTCAATTCAAATTCAAATTCATTCGATCATCCACATGATAAAAATATAAACTAATGATAGTCTTACAATTTTTTTAATATATACAATCCATACAATTTAACAAATAAACAATCATAATTCAAAAATATAAAGATTAAAAAATATATTTGGAATTTGGATAAATGAAATGAAGAATATATATATATATGTGTGTGTGTGTGTATGTGAGAATTAAAATAAATTTACGTTCAGTTTTGAATGTTTCGATTTTTCAGACTCCAAAAATTTAAATTCAAAACCAAAATCAAATTATATTGTCTAAAAACCGAACCTATATGATAATGTTACTTTGGTTTGATTCGATTTGCAAACTTGAATGTTAACAGTTGAAACCTTTTTTACAAAGTTTAGGAATAAGGAATTCAAAACGTGAATGGATTTTCCATGGGCTAACTAACATTACAGCTACCCCTGTCTGACTTGTTCTTCTGCAGCTGGTCCCCCACTCGTGTATTTTATACATATATATATATATATATATATATATATATATATATATATATATATATATCATATCAGCCCCTACACATACTCCTAATTAGATATTGATCCAAAACTTTTACTCCCATTAAATGAGGGTCGAATGTCTTCTAAATTAAATTTGTACGGAGTTTGGTTAAAAGCACATCACTGTCACGATTTTAGCATGCTCTAGTTTTTACTTGAAATGAGATACGAGTATATAATCATGAAAACTACTGTCATTAGGAATTAAGTTTCTTTAAAAACTCAAAAATAAATTTCGCGTGTACAAGACAATGAAGGTTTAGATATTATTCTTCTATAATTACATATTTCACTTGTCTCGAAATAAATATTAGTTTAGAATTTTAGCATGATCTAATACATATTTGAAAGTAGACACTCGAGTATATAATGATGAGAAACTCTTGTTTGGAATAAAGTTTCTTGGAAAACTCAAAAACAAATTTTGTGCGGGCCCCACAATATTATTTTTCTATAATTACATATTTCTCCTTCCAACTATGGGAAAATTCCTATTCCATTGGTTAAACAAGAAATAACTAATTAAATATAGTTGCTATAGGATCTATTATGGGTCTATCCACCGTGAATACTTGAATATCCGTGTTGGGAAATTAAACATGTCATTTCACATATTATATAGATTAATACCTATAAATATTATTCAAATTATAATTAAGCTGCTCGATATAGATTAACACATAAAGTCAAAGAAATGTCAATTATACGTTAATTGTTATTTATTAGGGCCATTGTGTGAGGTTGAAGCAAATCTTAATCAACCTCAAACCGCTTACGAATTTAATAAAACTAAATTGAATTGAGTTCAAACTTGATAATAAAAAATGAAATCAAGTTAAATCTATGTAAAATCATTCCAACTCACTCAATTCGATTTAATCTGTTCTGTACCCAAATCTCAATGGCCCACATGAAAGGACAGTATCCTATAAAAGATTGGCTTGGGCTGAAGCCCAGTCAGATTGTCGTCAATGGGCCCATAAGAAAGGACAAAGTCCTACAAAAAGTGAGGAGAGAAAAAAATTTGGTTTGGGCCAAAGCCCATTTAAAATTGTGATTGAGGCCTAAAAAGATCAAATTTATCCACGAATAAACTCAAAACATATCAACGCAGCCAAAAAAATCAGTAGCCACAGAGGTGAGATAAAAAAAGCATGTGGGCGGCGCCACCACTCGAGCCACTAAAACCGTGGTCACGCAGCCTCACCTCCACCTCACAGCCACCGCCACATCGGCGATCCATGGTCGTACTCGTCGAGAACCAAAACAGACAAGAAAATGGCGTGAAATCAAAAACAAAGACAAATTCAGCAGAGAAGAAGGAATCGGAGGAGCAACTGCGTGGATCCGATATACTGATGGCGCTTGAGAGAGCCACATCGCAGAAATTATCCAGAAAACATGAACGGAGGAGTCGAGATGGTGGCGCGAGAGAGGAGAATCCGATTGGCAATGCGAAGATTAGGGCATTGTGCATTAAACCTCAATGGCGTGATAGATTGCAGGATTTGGAGAGCAGACTTGAACAGCTTGCTCATGCCCCTTAATTTACTCGTACAGGTTTCACTACTATATGTTTCTCACATATTGTAATTTGCTTTCACGAATTGGAAATAGGTTTAGGTTGTGGATATAGGTTAACTCTTATCTATATAGATTTTTGTGTTTTGCTTTTCATCATAATACTCTTGCTTATATGCAGTAAACGCGCTATCCTCATGAATTTATTTTCAGTAGATAATTCTCAAGTGTCAGGACATTTTTTATGTTCATTTAAATTAAATGAAGCCTCTTTTCCGAATCTCATTCAATTTTGATCTCCTGCGCTCTCATTTTGATGATTCTTTGACTCAAAAATAGTAGGTTAAGATTTGCCAAATTCAAATACTTTAATTGCGCAGACACTAGACTCTTTCATGGGACGGATACTCTGTTGTATTTGGTATTTTATATTTATTGTACGTTATATTAATTTATATAAAAAATTTCAAATAAGTTCATGTAATATGACGTGATAATTAATGATATCATTTGATACATAGAAAATCTTACGTGGTTTAATTTGCTGAACTAGCAACTTATTGCTTAGAGTAGTACATCAAATAGAACAAAAAATCGAAAATTGATATATGGTTGGGCAATTTAAATAAATATAGTGAATTATGAAACTTTAACTATATAAGAACGAAGCGTATGCGACTTTACTTTTTCTTTAGCTATTTTCATACCTTTTTACTATTTCTAGATTATTTGTATTTTGATTGACCCCTTCAAAAATGGTAAAACATACATCTAATTAATAGAGAACATATTCTAAAATTAAAAATATCACATCTGGTCCAAAAATTATAAGAAAAAGGGTCATACCCAACATTTCATTTTATTAAATTATAGAGGTAAGATATGATGGCCTTAAATAGGATTAAGGCACTACCAAATACTAAAATGGACGAAGTCGAGTATCCATTCAAGATTTTTCAAAATACGATAAATGTTATCCTATTAAATTTCATAACTGGACATATGATAGAATTCGCTAAAAATTTATTCGAGAATAAAAGAAAATTGATCAGCAAAATTTTCCATCTTGCCAAGTCCAAGGGAAACATTTGTTTGGAAATGGTTTTCGGGTTAAAGGCAATAAGCCCGACCTTGAACAAGAAAATAAAAACAAAGTTTGAAGAGGGTTTTCATTAAATAAATCAAATAAAACTCAGAGATAAAGAAGAAAAGAAATCTAACTAAGACTCGATAATCGAGCTACTAAACATGTAATAAGCCCAAATTATGAGTAAAAATGTAATTTGAACATATAATAGTATATGTTCAAAAGATAGAGATAATTCTACCGACAGTGAAGAAAACAATCAATTGCTTTGGACCACAACTAACACGCACAAGTTGGAGTGAGTCAAGGGCCACCATAACACAAAAGGAAGTAAGGTGCCAAAGAAACAAACACAAGTTGGCATGAACCACAAATACATGAAAGATTTCAAATCCTCATTAAGAATTGAGGATTAGATACAAGTGAGACTTCAAAATATCTTCTTAGTTCTTCTCTAGAAAAAATTGTTTAGAATAATCATTTGAGAAATCTTTTTTCTTTCAATTATACTGGAGAATTTCCCTAAATTAGCCATGAAAGGCTAAACAAATATTCTCTTTCCATGGCGAAGAAAATATTTATGTAATATTTCAATTATTTATTCAATAAAAATTTTAAGCTTTATTTTAGTATTTTTTTTAGTTAAAAATATATATTATGGAAAGTATCTCTCCTACACCCTTGGTTGAAAAACAAGGGTTGTGCTTTACATTGCTAAAGGAACCGGTGTAAACCATATGATGCGGTTGAGTGATGGGGTAGTTTGTAAAATCAACAAGGTTATTCGCTGAAGTTTTGGTAGAGGCCAAGGTATATTTTATGAGAATATTTTAAATTACGGAAGCATGTTGAGCTTGATATTGATTAATTTATTTTGTGGCTTTAGAAGAACAAATGAAGTGGAAATAGAAATTGTTGGCGGAAATATTTCTATCTATCATTAAGAAATCTGCAAGAACGTTTTCATGAGATTTAATAACAATAATGTCAAAATTATAATATTGACATTCTGTTTGACATCTAATAATATGTGTTTTCTCAATTTTTGATTCAAGATTATTTTTTAAGAAAGTTTTAACATTTGTATTATCTACTTTTAAAGTAAAATTTTTAACTAATAAAAATAAAGGACCATTTTTTAAAAAGCTTCCACACAGAAAGAAAAAATTCTCATTTATGTGTCAGTTGTCTTGTTGCTCAATGAACAACCGTCATGTATATTTACATGGTTTTTCACCAATAGATGTTTTTTTCATGAACACTGTTAGCCATCAAAAATCATTAATATATGTATAGAGAACTAGATAATCTTCATCTTGCAATATTGTGAGTTTAGGTAAATTATTGCAAATTTGTTTTAACTCACGAACTCATTGAGAAAGAATTTCTTCCCACTTCCATCTTGTGTGTTTTATTTCTTTTACAAATGGTCGAATATCTTTTTCTATACATTGCTAAATCCTTGATGAAAACTCTAGCAAAGTTGATCGCACCTAAAAAACTCTGTATTTCTTTATCTTTAAGAACGTCAAAAAAATCTGCGATTCTTTTACAAAATGTGCTCTTGAAGTTTCATGCATCTTTGATCAATAATAACACCAACAAATCCTGTCCTATGCTGCTTGTGACTTTACTTATATCATAAAGCTATAATTCACCATACATTGATAAAAGTTTTTTTGGTAGATACAATATTTATTTAACTTAGCCCTAAATTCGAGGGCAGGGTCATTGAATTAGGTAATGAACTAATGATCAATCAATTATCTCATCCAAAAAAATGAAGATGTTCTGAGGCTTCAAATAAGTGGAGAATCAATTTTATTATCTTAAAGGAGAGATGTATTTGATGTTTCCCTGTATCCACATTAAATAACACTCAAGATAGGTTGGTGGAATGTATTATATCTCAAATTTCAGTATTTAACAATCAAACAATACACAGTGCGCGGTAAACATGAAACTGACTCGGGCCTCCCTCATACCTATTTACCAAACAAAACACAAGCAACATGTGACCATATCTCTTCTTAAGAACAACACAACACAATTGAGAGCTCGTACATCCATTCTGTCATAAATAGCACTACAATAGAATGCAACCAAATTAGTATGCAAATGCACATAAAGCTTTACCAACAATCTTATACTCTCTTCAATCATATCCCAAACGACAGAAAAAACAAATGGTAAAAGAAAATGAGAGAAAGAAAGTTGCCGTCATGGTCAATATAATCCTTAAAATCACCGCGTCCATTCAAAAGTTGCTGAGGGTTATACTATCTGCTAAAGCTGCTAGCTAATATCCGAGTACAATTTATTGTTGCTCCCCACTGTTAGTAGGGTCTGTACCTTCTGTTACGGTTATTATCATCAATATTACTGCTCGTTCCCCGTCCTTGCGGTCCACCTGAACCATTGCTCCTATCATTCCTTCGTGGTCTAGCAGGAGGTGGAATCTGTACACCAGGCTGTTGCCTGTGATAATAATAATACATAAGTTGGTCAATTGATATACAGAACCTTTCCTCATTTTACTGAAAACTACAGTGTACCACATCTGAGTCAACTTACAAAACATAGCCAATTCGACCATCTGGTAAAACCATTGGCACCATCTGCATTCCTGCTGGCATTGGCCCCCTCCCATAAATCATGGGCTGCTGTGATGTTCCAGTGTGTTAGAGCGATACAGTCAAATGAATCGGAAGAGGAAAAGAAAAGGATGATAGAGAAGATTGTAGTGGTCACCTGCTGAAACCCAGCCGCCGCTCCACCATATCCAGCAGAAATAGGTGCATAAGGATTTACAGGTATACCAGCGTACCCTGGATGAGGAATATAATTTGGTATTTGAGGATTATGAGGACTAGACGCATCAAATTTCTTTTCAGACTGAGGCTTCGCAAGAACAACTTCTAATGCCTGGCCTGCATTCACATTTACTAATGTGATTCTACAAACAAATACTCCCCACAGCATATGGTGGCAAATCCATGTATAGAAGTATAATAAATAAGGAAAAAGTGGATGTTTGTTGTTGAAAATAAAATGGCAATGCATCATTCACACAAAAACACTAGATCAGAGATTTGTATCAGGTGTACAATGATGTCAACCAATGATTGAATTTTTCATCATGAAGTAAGCATCAAGATGCTATAAACACGTGATGCCATCAAGTCCTATAAGATTTACATCCTTATTGCAATACTAATCAAACATAAAACAAGTAAAAATCGAGTACTAGTAAACTAGAAAGTTAAATGTGGGAACGCACCATTTATCTCATATTTTTCTGTTTCTTTGACAGCTTTCAATGCACTTGACCTTTCGGCATAGTGTATGAACCCGAAGTCTCTCTTTCCACCAGCTTTGGCAGGTGGCATAACAACTTTCGTGACTTCCCCATGACGCTGGAAAATTTCTTTTAATTGGTCGGTGGGTGTATTTTCAGGTATATTCTTCACATAAAGAGCCTTGACCTGGATAAACATTGCAAAGAGTGTTTCAGGATAATATTGCAACATGTGTCAAACAAAACTTCTCCTTATCTGCCACTATCCTGCTCACTAAACATAAAAGAGCATATACATGCACAAACATGATCAATGGAGAAAAGAAAAAACCAAAGAACATTACATAAGAACAAGGATTCATCCAGAAAACATTATTCCTTTCCATAGATCCTGTCTGACACACGGGTATTATGAATGTAATGCCTATACAAATGCAACTTACTGCAATATGCAAAATCCTATCTACAATGTAGCAAGGATTCATCCAGAAAACAGGTAAGTGATGGTAAATTCCATAAGTTGAAAATTCATCCTCGCACTCTTAAATAGCAGGATAATCACAAACTGATACACAAACTTTTCCATGAGAATTGCACAAGTTTTTTTCTGGTATTTCTCATAAAGATCATTATCAGCACACACTATCACAATTAAGTTATACTAAATCCCTACTTATCTCAGTAGTTTTTAAATAATATCTTGTATGTTACTCCAAAGATAGCAACTCATACATTCAGTGCCATGCAAAGCATCCTTTGATAAAATGTTAAGAGTTAATCCAGCATCCAAAGAATGACAACATTTAAAACTATATTCAACTTTGATTCCCCAGGAAAGCATCAAATATAAATACTTCAATATTAACAGTGAGGATGTATTCAATTTGAGGTTATACCTGAGCAGCAGCAGCAGCAGAATGATCAGCTGTAATCTTTGGATCAGCCCATGTTACAGTTGGTGTATTACCATCCAGCTTGAAGCTTGCAGAAGACATCTTTTGCCTAGAGTAATCAGCACAGGCATTGTTGTAATATTCCACAAAGGCAAAACCACGGTTACGACCTGGGTTCTGTGGATCCTGTAGTTAGGTGAAAAAAGGTCAGATGAAGTAAAATCAAGTCATCCTACTGGCACACCTGTACTCTTTAATAGTTAAAAAGCCAAATAGACCTTTATTAGTTCTATGGTTTCAGCACCAGGACCAGTTGCTTCAATGATTCTCCTAAATTCATCATCAGTCCAACTCTTAGGTACATTACCAATGAACAGTCTGTATTTAGTTTCTGATAGAGAACATCGCAACGTTCTGCCCTGCAGTTAGGAAAGACATGGTCAAAGAACTATATTTGAACTAAACCAAGTGAAAGAACACAGAAATGACAAACTCTTTACACTACAAAAATAAAAATGGTCTAAAGGGTTTTGAGACGAGGCAGAAACCACCTTGAATTCCTTGCTATGTAATTCTTCGATTGCCTTTTGTGCCTCATCTTTAGTTCTGAAAGCTACAAAAGCAAAGCCCTTGCTTTCACCAGTATCCCTGTTTTTCATGATCCTTATCTGCCATAAGATGAAGTTATCAGAAACACAGAGTATAGTATAAGCGTAACATAACTTTTTTGCACCATTAGTGTAAATATTTTTCCTCCTAAATTGGTACCAACCTCAAAATTTTCACCAAAGGGTTCACAGAGTTCCCTTAAGTCGTCCTCTGAAATATCTCGAGAAAGACCTCCAATGAAAACTTCAGAACCATGAGGAGGCAGATCAAGAAGTTCATCATGTTTCTCTTTCTCATCATCTTTAATAAATACCGTGTTTTCTTCATCTTCCACATGCTCGATGTGAATATCATTTCTGTTTATCCCAGGAGATTGTTCTTTCTCACCATCCTCACTCCTTGTGTCCTCCTGAGGTTCCTCACCATTTTCTTCACCGCCTTCTCCAGCTTGTTCATCTTCCATGGGTTCTTCAACATCATCATCTTCTTCGGTATAATTGTCATCATCAAGATCCACACGGTCATCAACTTCAGTGTTCTCTGCCATGATTCTCTTAACTTATGTTCCAAGTCTTGTCACTCAATAAACAGAATTTGAGGCCTTGAGTCCACCACCAGAATCTGCATGCTTACATTGTTACTATGGCTGCAGGCAAAAGAGAAAACCATCTGCAGATTGCATGGTTTACGGGCTGAAAGGCATTTAACTATGAAGAATTTGAAAGCATTATTGCAGGTTTATAAATATGTGATATTTCAGGGTAAAGGGACATTTTACTTCTATGTTTTTGGGTGCTATATGGTAAATTTGGGTGTCTGGGAGTCTAAACTGAAATTCAAAGACAAATGGGTACAGAAGAAAAAAAGCGCCGTTCACAGCCAATAGTGCATTTGCTAATTGCTCAGTTTCCCGACATAAATATGCCAGAAGATTATTCTTCAAAAGAAACCAACACCAAAGACTGGAAATCCATACGAAAATTTTCCATTTCAATAAAAGCCAAGGTAGCAAAAGCAAAGGACTCCATTTCAAGATAAAGAAGCTCCCCCATCCCACCTTATCCATTGCTCCAATAACCCAAATCCAAGAGTGGAAAGGGGAAATAATTCTCTGACCCATACCAAATAACAAGTACAATGTAGCCAATTGAAAGAATATCCCACAAGGAGGTGATGAAATCAAACTTAAAGGTATCATAATATATGTGTAAATAAATTTATCGGAAATCTATGTATTCTGATGGCGAATAGCTCAAAAGGCTAAATTCACCACCCCCATTGCAGCCAACAAAGTCGAAACACCACCACCCCCAGAAAAAATAAAGAAAATATACAAATATTATAGAAAAATCATAAACCCTCACCGAATTAAAAATATCGAAACCAAAATTAAAGGCCCCCAACTAGTCTTCAACCGAAACGCAAAAAAAAAAAAAAAAAAAAAAAACCCTCATTTTGGAAGTACATAACGAAATTTCAACCTAGGAAATCAATCAAATTTCAAGTCGGGATTCCCAGAAAGGGCGTTTAGGGGATGCACGTAAAATATTAGGGTTTACTGAATCAAGGGCAAAATCATATAAGTATGTGTATGTTTGTGCGTGTGTATGTCAGTGAGAGAGAGTAAAGAGCAGCAAAAGTAGAGGGAGAAAGAATCAGGAGGAGATTTGAGTAAGAGACTCTGCATACCAAAAATCTGTATTTCTCTCTCTCTCTCTCTGAGAGAAGTGTTGTGAGATCTAATCCGAAAGAATGAGAAGAAACCCCTGCTTTTTCCCCCTCTTCTTTCCCTTCCACAATTTCTTCACTTCCAGGGGCATATATGTCATTTCATACACCGGACCTATTATGAGGAATTATACTTCCCTTTTTAATAACTTTTTTTTTTCAGTTTTTAAAAGGTCAACTTCATTTCTAGCCAGTTTTAGTAAAAAAAATAAAAATTTAATTACAACATAATATTTACATAGAAACTTTTGTATAACTTAGATCCGTGCAATTGATCCGACTCAATCCACACACACAAAAAAAAAAGTACTGATACCAATCGAATATAGCCCGACCTGACCCAACCCATATTGTATGGATATAAAATCCATACAACAGTTGCACATAAGTACAATTCTAATATTTATTCTTTTTGCTCAAATTTAGATATTTTAACGTTTTTTGTTTGTATAATTATTATTTAGATCGTCATGTTCTATCTTCTAATAACAAATTTCGTATCATTCAAATTCATGTCATATCATTATATTTTATATTAAAAATATAATAGATCAAAATGATTAAAACAAATAAATGTTAAAAAGATTATAAATCTAACGTCAATTTCGAAAATGACGCAACTTAACTTCATGTTCTTTATATAAGAAAGTGCTTTGTGCTTTGTGTAGACTCATTGCTTCTCCTTACTAACTTACATATGAATTGCTTGATTTTTATTGGGATTATTAAGCACCAAATTGAGAATCAACTTCTTTTTAAATGGTCAAGGCTATGCAAAACGAGTTCTTATGAGGTTTTTGAACTTGATTGAGTACTTCCCTTCTTTACTAAAATATCAAAGCATCTCATCTTAATATGTAACAAGAAAATAGTGATTTGTTGACATCAACGTTGACAAGTTAAAAAGATGAAACTGTTTATAATTCAAGTTCATTGTTTTTTCAATTGACACTCAAATTATCACATTTCATCTAAGTTATGCTTCAATTATCCCTTCTTTATACCCTCCAAAAATTATACTTCAATTGTAGTCCTTCTTTGTATCCGTCAAAAAGAATTCATCATACATTCAACTTCAAGTTCCTGTACAAGAGATGAATAGAGTAAGAATGTGTTCAAGCAATATGATCCAACTAATTTAATAATCACTTCTTCCCAATCTTGGAAAGAGGTTTGATTTGCCATCCTTCAAACTTTTTCCATAGTTGGTCTTTAAAATTAAAATTAAAATTTTGAATTGTGTAGAAAATTAGAATTAATTAGTATATTATTTTCTTTTTCTCAAAAATTTGCGTAAAAATTGGATACACTTTTTTTCGATGATGATATTAATTTTGGCATTATAATTTTTGTTTCATTTAGCTTTTATAAAAACATTGTTCTTATGTCGAGTTTTGAACCAAATCTCATGAAATCTCAAACATTAATCATCTAACTTTTATATATCTAATTAAATCGTTTGGTCAGGAAAAGCAAGTGGACAAAAATTCGATTATATAGCTCTTAGAGTCTAGTGGACCTCTAATCTACTTCATCAATACATGTTTCGTTTAGAAAATGTAAAAATGTTATTTTTTTTTTTTAATATTGTTACCAATAATATACAATGATCTCAATCTCTAAAATTATGAAATATAAAAATAATAAATATATAACATATAATATATCAACAATTAATACATATTAATATATTTATAATTGATAGATTAATAAAACTCTAAAATTATGAAATATAAAAATAATAAATATATGACATAAAATATATTAACGATTAACATATATTAATTTATTTGTAATTGATAGATTAATAAAACTATGTTTTATATTGTGCTTATAAATTCCAAATGTTTAATAGTGGACATATAGAAGGTGGTAGCCCAAATAAAACTCATTGATGGCTCATATTGGTACCTAAGATGGTACGATTTACACATAAATAGCACACACAAAAATTGCATACAAGACGTACAATTAATAAATATTAGTAATGCCCATGTACGAACTATATAGACACAATATTTCTCTTCCAAATTAACATTTCATTTATTTAATTAAATATATGTCACTCGAACACATTTCTCAACTTACATATTATATGATTGAAAAAACTTATGATAGAATGAAGAAATTTTTCATTTTTCACAAATAAAAAATAAACTCATGTTATGTATTGGTATATGTTGAAGATGATGGTAGATATATAAAATATTTTTAAAAAAAACTAATAAAAAAACTATATTTTCTTCATATAAAACTGATATAAGATGGTCTTATGAAAATAATTTCAAAAGATGTGGATCTTCAAAACCCACAAACCAAACTCATTTTTACAAAATCAAATATGAATAATGGGTTGTGGGATACTAATTAAGTAAGGATGATGATTTGGGCTTGTCTCGTGGATACTCGATCTGACCCAAGGTTTTTAGGATGGTGAGATCCACTTCATTCTAGGAATGAGGCGGGTCCAGGTCTTCTTATATCCATCCTGCCCCGTAATATATTACATTTATATATATATATATATATATATATTTGATTAGATACGCGCTTGAAGAATGCCACCGCCCATTTCTTTGAAATTTCTTTTTTTTTTAATATGATGTTCATATTATATACAAGATTTTTTTTTTCACGTTATCATATCACATGCGGACTTTCTTCTAAATTCTCATCTCACACATTAACATAGATTTTCTTTTCAATTCTCACTCCACACAGACGCTACACCATAAAATTTTAATTATCATCTATAGTCATTTGTTAAAGATTACAAACTGTTGGGATTTCAGTGTATAGATTTTGATGAAACAAACCACATATGTCATAGGAAGTTTGAGTACCCCATTTTTCACAATGTTTAAGTAAAAATATAAATTAGGATTGAGTCTATAGTTACAGGTTCTGAAAGATGGAGGAGCTCAACAAGGCCATGCTGCATCAAGAAAATGAAAGTATAAAGATACTGCAAGTATGAACTGCAGTAATGCAGCAAGTAAGAAAGAACGGCACACATCGCTGTAAACAAAAGATACAGGTTGCAAGAAAAAATTATTGCAATATAGTTGTAAGAAGAAGAGATACTATGCTACAAGAAGCAATTGCAGCAATGCTGCAAGCAAAAGATATAACACTACTGCAAGTATTAGATACAGCAGTACCATATAGAAGGAGTTGTTGCAAGAAGGTCAAGGATACAGAGCAGAGACCATGACTTGTTGCATACTCAACAAACCTCGATTATATTGAATAGAAACAACATCCTGCAATTCGAGGAAGGTTAAATGCAGTAGAACGAAGAACTAAGCAAGTAAAATTAGAGATGTTCGAGAGAAAATCAAAGTTGCAGATATGGGCTAATGTAAAGACGACACATGGCCTGACAAGCTACAGAAAGTTGCGAGCCGCAACCACTGCATTAAATTCTCTGAGAAGAGAAGTCAAAGCGCATTAAATGCAAGTCATGCCATTGATCAGTACACATAATTCAAATGAGAGATATCTCCTTCAACGGATATCTTGCTACAAGTATAAATAGAGGTCGAGTAACATTGAAGCTGACTACTAACTAACTGAAA
This sequence comes from Scutellaria barbata, assembly GCA_028654395.1. NCBI lineage: Eukaryota > Viridiplantae > Streptophyta > Magnoliopsida > Lamiales > Lamiaceae > Scutellaria > Scutellaria barbata. Next base: position 17,499,630 of record CM053644.1, on the reverse strand, counting down.
AACTGAACAACAAAGCATTCAAAGCTACATTCTCAGGCATTCTACAGTTCTCAGTCACTTGACCTAAAAGCGAAGTGAATAAAGTTCAAACTGAAAGATCCGAAGAAAGATTCAGAAGCTCACTTCGCTGCACCAGTTGAATCAAACCTTATATACTTTAACCTTGTTGTTGTGTGCTAGGTTGTTTTAGGTGTCGAACAGTTGATAGGATTTATCATTGATGTTTGTATAGTTATCTAGGTAATAGACAACTTCCCTGTGTGGGAGTATAGAAATCATATGTGAGTTTGCCTTTAAAACTTGCAGTTGATGTATGTACGCTGGGTTTTAGTAGGTGTTAACTCGTTAGGTTGATAGATTGTTAGATGTTTCCCTATACTTCAATTTTGCTTAACGAAGTTCCTGCTCGAGGTAGCAGTAGAGTGGACGTAGAAGGATTACACCACCTTCGAACCACTATAAACCATAAGTGTTTTTATTACTTTATATATCTGTGAAGCATTTAATTTATTTACTTTGTCATAAGCATAAAAACATCTTTAAACGAAAAGCATATTTGAGAAAATAAGCCTTTGGTCAAAACATAATTTCCGCTGCGTAAAAACTCTAATTTACAGCGTGCAGCACTACATATTAGTGTTGTAAGCAGTTACTGCTGGTGTTGTAAGTTCAAGTAACTTGTAGAACAGTAAGTTTGAAAAAGATTTTAAAAATCGACCAAGGTTCATTCACCCCTTCTGAACCTCGAACACCACTTGGGACCAACACAAATTATAAATTGCTTAACAAATATCCTCAAAAATTAGTCATATTGTAGCCCACAACTAAAAATAATAATGAAGAAATATTCAATTAATCGATTAAAGGAAATAATAAAAAACATTCAATATTCTATCAAGAAATCCTAAATTCTTATTAATTTTCAAAAAATCCTCAAAAATATTGTGATGTTCATAATAAATCTTTTCTAACAAGATATTTAAAATTGTCTCAAATGTTATTGTAGTAGATGATGCAGGTTTTACCGAAGATTGTTCTAATTTGCTAATGCAATAATTAGAACATATGTACAATGATATAAAAAAAAATTAATATTGATAATTCTATATGAGAAAACAATATGTTCGAGATTAAATCTGATCAAATCTGAAGGTTCATTAATCTAAATTTTCAATGACTTTTGATGATAACTAATTTTTTATGGTGTAGCGTCGATGTGGAATGAGAATTAGAAAGAACACCGAGAATTAGAAAGAAGATCTATATTGATATATGGGGTGAAAATTGAGAAGAAAGTCTAATATGCATAACATAAAACATTAAAAAGATAAAAAATGAAATTTTAAAGAAGTGTTCACGGTATGCATCATTCATATGCGTATTTGATCAAATCTGTATATATTTATATTAATATATATATTTAGAAATAAAATGTAAATTAATTATATCTTATTTGAAATATTCATTATCATTAAAAATATGATTATATTAAAAAAAGAATTAAAATAATTTCATAATAAATCTTATAAAATAAAATTAAAATGATTATAATTAACTTATTTATGTAAAAGTATATTATTAGTATTGTATGAATGCTCTTCTATTCATGAGATACATTTATTTGTTCTGATACAAGAATAATAATCTTCTTCTTTCTGAATATATTTTTAAATTTTTTGAAGATAACAAATTAAATAATTGATTTGATTTTGTGTTCCAAGTGATCAAGTAGGGACCTGAAATATTTTATCCAAAGAGCACCATAAAATGGCTATCCAAGTGCCACCGCATCAAACCACATTATCCGGATTATAGCACTGAGTGGCCTTCATCTCTCCAATCTTGATCTCCACCACCTGCTTTTAATTCCATTCAACATACCAATAACAAGAAAATATACTATCATTGAAATCAATTTAGCACAAAATATATAGCATATATAGTAATAATATATCAATTATTCTTATAATCATATTGCACAAGGCAGGTTGCAGGCAGACAATGGCCTCAACAACCACATCTGCCCCTCTCTCTCTCTCTTCTTCCTCCGCCTTCATTAACGCCAGCAAAGCTCCTCGTCTGCAGCCCGCTGCCGCCCAATGCGCCACTCTGCCGCCTCCTCCTCCTCCTCCGCCTCTTCACTCCACCACTCACATTGCCAAGACTACTGCCTATTGTTTGTATCGCAATTATTATGCATTGGTTCAATGGTTTGTTGTAATATTGCATCACATGTCTCTCCTGCTTTGTCAGGTCGAAAGCTTGCCCGGAATGTGGTTGCCATGGCCACCGGAGAGGCCCCAGCTGAGGTTGTTGCCACCACTGAGACCCCGGAGATTCTCAAGACAGTTCAAGAAACAGTAAGATGAAACTTTTTATTGTTTTTTTCTGATTTATTCCATTGATATTGTGCACAACAAGTTGGACTGTTAGTTGCTACATAACCAGCTTTAGTAAATGATTATAGTTTGAGCTGGTAATCTGGGTTGCACATCCTAACTCGATGGGTCAAGTGATATGAGCGAGACCACAAAATAGTAATTCAATCGAACCTTACTCAGGTCAATTGATTAACGGACCAAATTGATCCAAACCTTTAATTATTTTTATTGAGAAACCAAATAAACATATATACATATATTCATTGTTTAACAATTTTTACAAATTAATGTAGCTAAAAAAAAAAACAACCGAGCCCATCAAGTTTGTCGGATCACTATATTTATGATCCAATCCATCGTTATTTAAAGGGTTGTTCGGTTACTTCTTTAATAAGCTGCTGGAGCGAAAGGGAGAGGGATAATAAAGATTAAAAAATCTGCGTTAAAGACTAGAAGGGGAAAATAAAGATTGTGGAATGAAGGGGTCAATAAAGACTAAAAGACAATAAAAACTAAAGAGGCATAATAAAGACTAAAAAGTTTGTTGGTTCGAACTATAATTATCACAATTTACACTTTTATAAAAATGAAGTATCACTTGAACTACAACACTTAGAGAAATTACTATTCTGTTACAATCCTCTCATTAATCTTGCAGTGGAACAAAGTCGAGGACAAGTATGCCGTTAGTGCTCTGGTTGTGGCCGGAGGAGTTGCACTCTTTGCCTCTGCCGGAATGATCTCTGTAAGACAGCGCATCGCACATACACATATTATTGTCTAGTATAATTATCTTTCTGTTTCACCTAATGAATTATTTATTGTTTCACTTGGAAGGCCATTGATAGGCTACCATTGATACCAGGAGTTCTCGAGCTAGTAGGAATCGGATATACTGGCGTAAGTTTCATTTCATCTTAATGCATACTCTTAAGAAATTTGTTAAAAGGCAGAATAGAATTACATCTTACCTGACTAATACATTCCATGAATCAATTTAGTAATCTGTTTCCTTATATTTAATGCAGTGGTTTGCATACAAAAATCTCGTCAATAAACCAGACAGGTAATTAAATTAATTTGTTCTCAGATCAAACTTTGAGTCAAGAAAGTTTACTCTAAGAGTTACTCTCTACGTCCCAAAATTAAGAATCCCAATCAACTACGTTATTTCAGGGAAGCTTTGATCCAGAAAATCAAAGAAACGTACTGTGATGTAACTGGGAGCAGCTGAAAGCACAATTTTAGTGAGTAGAACAACAGCCAGGAATGTAACATATACGTATTAGCATTTTCTGCTCACATGTAATTGTATTTTTTTTCTTTTTTCTTTTTGGCGTAGTTCTCAGACTAAAAAATCATTTTAATAAGCTATGCCTTATATGTGTTTCATCTCTAGCAGATTGCACTGGTACTCATCTTCATGAATGATCAACTGAAATTTATCACATAAACTCTGACTAGTGTATAATGTAGATAAGTAGCAAGTCATATTTCAAATATACTATATCAAATTAAATATATTAAATTGAACTGTTCCAACCCATAAAACAATCAATCTTGCTAGCAATGGCATGGCCTAGACCCTTATTATTATCATGAAAATATGATTGGTAACATAAGTCTTCCCCGTATGAAAACGGAGACAAGGAGGAAACTTCTGAGACCATGAACACAACAATTGGCCAAGTTTTTAGTTGTTCCATGGATCAATAGGATATATCTTGTACAAAATCAATACCAGATTCATCTTCTAATGGTTTATGGTAAAGCAGCAAATATGAGATATGTTCGAAAAGTAAATAGTAGATTGAGATGATTTGAACAAATGAGACACTAAGATAACATTTAAATGACATCATTGATGCAATAGCAAACAGATTTCCTTCACTGCCTTTTGTTATGCTAATAACTCAACCATCAAATTTAAATGGCACTTTACTCGCATACCTGAGTACTGGAGGGACTTGTTCGTGACAGAGAACTCAAGATATCTATTATGCATCTTCAAAGGAAATGACAAAACAATCTCTCCTCTTGTAGAAACTGAAGATATGGGCCGATAGTGAAATAAAAGATGAATGATATAACGATAAACAAGTAAAATATGTGAGTTACAATTTAAGAGCTGCTATTGCTTCGGGTTTGAAATCCACTCTGAGACCCAATACTCTCCTGACCTCAGCAGGAGTTAGTCTCCAGGTCATCGGCCCAGAGTTCTCTCCCCAGAAATCCAAAATCTCAGAGACTTTCTCCAAGTTAAGGATAGTTGCCATCTGGGTTAGACGAGAGAATTTGTCTCTAACAGTCCTCTGAGTCATACTGGAGAAATGACTAACCAACGTCCTTGCATCTCTATCGAGCTGAAGTCCTCCAAGTTGGCTGAATCTTTTTTGCATCATGATCACTTCAAGCCTTTTTACGAGGAAGTCAATCACTAGATGCACAAATGTGTCGTAGTTGGAGGCTGTCATCGCCGGCTGAAGCCATGCCACATTGTTCTCAACAGCATGGAGAAGCCTCTGCACCCAGGGGTCATTCACTTCATTATCAGCATATTCTGCTTCAGAAAGCTCATAGCTGATGGTTGCCACACCATCTAAAACTGGTCGAATCCGAGGTGTCACTGTGGCCACAAGCTGCTCCATTCCTACATTGAGAGCCTTCTTGAAACTGCTGCTCATTTCATTCAATTCGGATAAGCAAGATTTGACTCTCTCTCTATCGACTGGTGTAGGGAATGCCTAATGTAAACCAAAAGGATTCAGTCTGATTTATGAATATTACGTTGCGAATAACCTGAATATGATGGTGGAAAAAACATAGAACATGGAGCTTTTTCCTTCCTAACCTTCCATGTTTTTTTTGAAAAAAAAAAAAAAGAACTACGGTGCATATTTTTAAAGGCATATTTATCATAGAAATCTTAGGAAGATTAAAATGTTAATCAACACAATCATTATTCTTTAAAAGTTGCTTTTATATTTCTGTAATAGTACCATGATTGTTGAAAAAATATTTACCTGCCACAAAAACATTGACATCACGACATGTATCGTGAAGTTACTGAAAATATAAGATTTTACCACATTGGTGGCTGCCGAAAATACAGTAACTGCAGAAGAAACTAATGGCAGACCGTCTCAATTAGAGAAGCACTCATGATAGAAATTCTTAAGGGACATATAGAATCTTAGAGATGCTAATATTTAATATGAACATAGTAAGGTCATGGCTACAAACATGAACGATAATGCTAGCAATTAAAATTAGAATGCACAAAGATCGAGTAACATTATCAGTGGTTGCTATTTTTCATCACTTCAAAGAACTTCAGGTTGAAGTTGGCACTTAGAATTCCAAATCTAAGTTCTTACCCTCTCATAAATGAAAATTTAAAGGCATAAATGCTCTAAGAATACTAAAATCACAGAAATATCACTATTTACGAGACAATGTATAATCTGGACATACCTCTATACATTGTTCTTCAATCTCATGCCGAAGTTTCAAGGCATACTCACTACTGACATCCAAGTTGTTCAAGGCCGTAGAAATCTCTGTACCAGTCTTGCTCACTCCCACACCACCCAAAAACAGCTTAGCTCCAAGATTAGGCTCCCTCATCTTCTGCTGCAATGCCTCACTATATTCACCCGCCAATAAACTCACAGCACTACCAAGCACTGCAATAACCGAGCTAATATTGGAGGTGGAAATTGCCCTACGGCAGCAACTCTGCAACACATAAAACACATCATCCACCATGGATGTGGTTAGGCTATCAGGCACATGCTCATCAATCTGGATGGCTTTCCTCACATTCTCCACCATAAAGAACCCTTCCAAGATTACATAATAACCAGTAGTGTCCTGGGAAACCTTACTGAAATTCCCACTCCTAAAAGCCTTTGTGGCTTGGGGACCTAACTCTGGATCCACAGAGCCCAAGCTCCTTATTTTGGACACCATATACTCTGTGTAATCCTCACCCAGCTGTGTCAACGAAAGTATCTCTTCTAGATAAAGCTCGATTTCTCTGGGATCAGGCCCCTCTGCCCGAACAGACAGCAGGTTGCTCTTGTACGAATTGATCTCTGAAGTTATTTTTGCTAGTTTTCGATACTCCATGAATTTTTTCAAAATATTAGAACCACGTGAATCACACTCTTCTTGGAGCTCGCAAATGGCATAAACAATGCCATCCTCACCACACAAATTCCTCAAAATCTCATCATTTTCCTCAATAGCCAGGACAATGTCTTTAAACAAATTTGTTAAACAAGCCACGAAATTTACCTGGCTGCTATTATTTGACTGTTCCATATGTTCCACCAATTGCTCGAATTCCATTCTCGATCTCGTGGAGATTACCTTTTTCAAGTAACTCACATAAACCTGCAAGCCTTCCTCCTCAAGGCCCAGGGGCTTGAAGAGCTTGATGAAGCGAAGAATGGTAGGATGATCCCGCTGATCCACCGCAGCAGAAAGCCTCTTCTTAACTATGCCTTCCAATTGCTTCTTGTAGGAGATGAGCTGCTCGCGCTGATCAGCGGCGGAGGAGTCCTTGAACTTGGAGTCAATTTGGAGGAAGGTCTGTATGTACGAGGCGGCCGATTCGAAATCCTCAGCTTGGAGAGATTTGTAGACGCCATCAAGGCAGTTGGATCGATCGACGATGGCATCAATACGGAGTATCGTGTCTTGCACGCGCGATTGAGCGAGATCCAGATGGCGGACCTTGGCGGAGACTTGATCGGCGAGAGCAGAGGTGGAGGAGACATTGGAGAGCATGTCGGAGGACTCAGCCTTGACAATCTCCAAAACATCGGCGGATTTGTGGAGGCTGGAGAGCTGGCGATCTAAGTCGGAGCGTTGGGAAAGTAAGGTTTCGAGTTCGAGATCTAGGGCGCGTTGGTAGGCAATGCATTCATGGAGGAGACGGGTCATGGCTCCAACGTCCGTCAGTTTGCGAACGTGTTCAAGTGCCTCCGCCGTGCCGAATTGCAGAGACAACGATGAATTCTCGCCGGTGTCGGATTCACTTCTCGGCGTTACTGCCATTTCACCTTCAATTCAACTGAACCACACCTCTGTCTGTTTCTTCACGCCAATAACGATGGAATCGAACTCAAGTCCCCAAATTGGCGGATTGTAAAGAGATGTAATTGAATCGAGTTAAAACTCAACTATTAAAATGTTAATTTGGCTTGTTTATCTGTCAAACAAACTCGAGCTTCGTAAATTAACTACATTCATGGTTCAGAGGTTCACGAAGTCCTAAAGAAATTATTAAAGGGCTCGACTATCCAAACTCACCTTCTTTTGAACACACCTCAAATCAAGGATTAGGATCTTCCGATGGGGTAATAACCAGCAACCCCTGCTGGATAAGAAACGCCGCCGTTTTTGTTTTTTTCCTTTTTCATTTTTTTAGTTTTTTTTTTCTTTTTTAAGTAAGTTGCTTTTTTTGCTAGTATTATTACATTAAGTGAACTTTTTATAATTTTTTAATTATATATTATAATATAACATATTAATTATTCACGTCAGAATTTGTTTAATGATTTAATTTTTAATTAAATATTCAAATTGATGAAATCCAGGTTAAATAAGTAAAATTGGATGAAAAAAGTGTATAAAAATGCAGAAAACATTGTGCCCGAAACCTACTCGGGCGAATTTGGTCGGCTGATCCTGATCGGTTTTATGTGGTCGGGGTGAATTTAGTCGGCTGATCCTGGTCGGTTTTATGTGGCCGGCTAGAATCGACTGATCCTGGTCGGTTTTATGTGGCCGGGGTGAATTTGATCGGCTGATCCTGATCGGTTTTATGTAGCCGCCTAAAATCGTATTTAATATATGTTAGAGAAAAGAGCTCTCTAGTGCTTAAATACAAAAATGTTCGAACTCTTTACAAGTTAAAACTTCTACTATTTATAGTTTAGGAAGAGTACGAGTAGTGGGGATCATGCCCACTACTTCCTTGATTATCCTCCTATTTATAGGGAATATCCTGCTCGGTAATACATAGCACATCCTGCCCGGCTCCTCTGGTCATCGTCCAGGCACACTATCTTGGCCGGGTCATCTGAATGTCTACTTTGAGTTATTTGAATTGGACCTGAAGGCCATCTTTGTAATCCGGTCAGATTAAATGTTTGGTTCTAGCTCGGATCGAGGGTCCAACATTAAAAATAAAAATACTTTTTTTAAATATAATTTGATGGAGATCTTATTACAATTTCAATTATTCTAATTTTTTGTATTTTCTTGTTGATATGTTATATTATGTATTGTTGATATGTTATATCATAATATATAATTAAAAAATTATAAAAAGTTCACTTAATGTAATAATTGTACTAGCAAAAAAGCAACTTGCTTAAAAAGGAAAAAAAACTAAAAGAATGAAAAAGACAAAAACACAAAAACGGCGACGTTTCTTATTGAGCAGGGGTTGCTGGGTTATACCCCAACAGAGGATCCTGATCCAAATCCTAAATACATCCCCACAAAATTAAAAAATAACTTATAACATCTTAAGCACATCCCACAGTATTATAAAAATATCCTTTTATTATAAAACAATTACATAAAATATAAAACACAAATTCTTTTACTAAACACACACACCCCAAACACCTTCACACCCCCAAATAAACCCTAACACACCAAAAGCATACCCCAAACACAAACCCTACCAAAGAAGAACTCGAAAAATTTGAGCACTACAATCGAGAAATGCTTGACCTTCAATTGAACAAATTTTGGCAAGTTTGATTTGACACGAAAAAGTCTACAATGGATCCACACTAAAAAGATGAAATTCCAAGTAAATGAAGTTATTAATTTTGAGGATGAAATTACCAATTTGATGTGTTAAATTTGTTTAATACTGTTTGAAATACAATATAAGTGTTTAGAATTCATGTTTAGAATAGAACGTTTTTTTGATGGAAAACAATGGTTGGTTTCATGAGAATTCATTTTTTTTCGCCGATTCGTGCTTTTATTTCTCGATTCTGAAAAAGTCCCGTTCAACTCTGATTGGTCAAATGGAGTGAGAGATGTTCGGCCACTAGCCAAACAAAATATGATATGTTCGACCAACCGTCGAACGATTTGTGATGTATCCGACCACTAGCCGAACAGATTGCGTTGTGCTCGACTACGGATCAAACAGTTTAGTTTACATTAGGTTTGGTGATTGTTCGGCCTATATGTTATGTAATCAACCACTGTTCGAACGAGTGTAAAATGTGGTCGAAAAGAACTATTCGTTGTTAGTTTTGTTGGTTCTTTCTTATTTTAGATTGATTTGTAAAATATATAAAGGTGAGTTGATGAAATTGTTCATGAATATTGCAGTTGAGGATATTATTTATATGAGGAGAAGAACACGACCAACTACTTCGAATCGAAGACATAGGACCAAGGAGGCCTCAACGACCCAAGAACCGATTGCTTCTACTTCTGCCCTTCCTATAATGTACGTGACGTTGTAAACAATAAAATCACCCTACATCAGAGTGTATTAAATGGGTACTTAGAAAGTATTTCAATCGATATACCATAATGATTAAATTTGATTCAATAAATATGATTTTGACAAAGTGGATTGAAAACCATAATTTTGATTTGAAAATAGTATTTTCATTTATTACTGTAATATATAAGCATGCATATCAGCTGAGAAAGAGGGATTTGAATTTTGGCTAAGTAAAAAACGTAATATCACTAATAAAGTCGCATTTGTGAAACGCGATTTCAGACGGGTAAATTAGTTGGCCTTCACTGTGCATGGCTGATGAACTGCACAGATAGAGCAACTTGCGGGGACGATAACTTGATGGATTCTTAACCGAATCAAGAACGGTTTTCTTCTAGATACTCTATAAATAGAGTAGTTCACTTTGTTAGTTGATCTTTCTTTCATAATTCAGTTTGTATCTTCAAGCAATTAGTCTAGAGTTCAGTAGCGCAGTTTAGGATTTCTAGATTGCGTATTGTTGTTTTGCTCTTCTCTTTTTCGTTCTCATAATAAAATCATCCTGCCCTGATTCTCCCGTGGACGTAGGCTTTACAGCCGAACCACGTATATTGTTGTGTGCTGTTTTGGTTTGGTTGAGTTTTTAAGTTCTTGATCGAAGTGTTGTTATCAAACGATTGTAGAGTAGTGTTTCTTGAGGTTTTGTAGTGACAATTACCCATGTAATGTGAAAAAGTCATAGAATGTGCTTAAATTTGTATGGGGTGCCTTTAGCTCCACCTTTTTTCTTTAAAAGTATTACTTGCTTTTAAGTTTAGTATGAAATTGTTATTGTTTAAATTGATATAAAACAAAGTAAGAGTAGACAATGATGCAAAGGTACAATTACAAAAAAAATATTATTTTTTTCCCTAAAGATTAGTAACATTTAGCAACAGGCATCACTAGGTTGATAATGTATGAGATAATCTAGATCCATTGCAGATATGGTCTCTCAAAGCATCTGAGGAAGAGCACAAAACAAATGTTTTCTCAGACACAACGTCTCAAATATGCTTCCCAAACCTGAAAAACAGAGTAAAACTGAGTATGCATAGTGGTGTTTTCTTAAGAGGCAATATAAGGATCTTCAACTCCATCTCTTGTCTATCATAAGAGATGCATGAAATCTGCATCCCAAGAGTAGATAAACAACTGCTATTTTACTGGAAAAAAAATTGGGAAACTAAGTAAACAGGCACAAAATATGGTTCGTTCATCATCAAGGGTAAATAACTGGTTCCGTTGATGAGCAAGAAAATAGAATGCTCGGAGAAAATAATAGAGGGGCGATATATACACTTGTATAATACTTTGAACAGGTATTATAAATCAACAGAGAAGGAAAATATGAACTCAAAGATATGTAAATTAACAACAAGAGAAAGTAAATATAGTACAAAGATAAGAAAAACTACCTGCATTTGTGCCTGATACAACAAAAGCTGACTTCAAATACTCAGCTATGCTTGACGAAAACATGAAATAATCTGCAGATAAGGACCCATCTTCTCCAGCAGACTGAAAGTTGATGCCATAAGATGCACACTATAAATTATAGCACCAAGCATATAACTATGAAATAACATAGACGCCACAGATTCTATGTAAGTGCATATTTTCCCTATCAACATGTGACATCAAGATTTTAAAAAAACCTCAGCCCATCTTTTAGACCATGGACATACCATTAAAAGTTTATTAATTCAGATCAGGTAAAGATAAATTTGACGTATCTTAAATATGAAAAGTAGAAAGAATTTGTAATTAGCAGGCCAGACAAGAAAAGGGTAATAGAAGCATATAATTTCGTGTGGCCACAGATACAGAATTCCAGAAACTATATATATAAATACTCACTAGACAAAAGAGGGCTCACATAGAATTAGAGATGCAACAAATACTTTGGACAATTGACTCGAGGCATTAAGCAGACTCCAAATTGAAGAAACTGAGATGCAGATAAGAACACTCTTCCAGATCACAATCCAAACAGATGGTAATAATTCCAGAGATGCAGGGCAGATTATACTTAAATAAATCCAAAGTATATTTTAGATATTCTACTCTTATTTGACATCTTCATAGCAGTATTGGTCCCATTGGAGCCAGCAAAAATTAATCAAGTTGACCTTGAACTCAAGAATAGGCTCACGAGCTTTATGCCTTTAGCAAACATAATGTAGTTTACTATTGTACTCTTAACATATTTGGATACTCACACACACATGTACAAGTAGGGTTTTATTCATTTTTTGGATTAAATTACATGTTTTAAACTATTTTTGTAAGTAGGTGTTCCAAAGTACCATAGCAAGCCACTTCAACTAATCTAATGTGTGGTTAGAAGTTGTGTAGATCACTCAAATTATATACAAGATTCTATCAGGATCGTATCAATTTCCAAAATGTGGAACCAAATTTAGTAAGTCCAAAATCTTGAGTCATAAAATTACAACAAATTAAGGTATTGCAAGAATGCAGGCACGTTAAATGGTAACAACTTTAAATGATGATAACTGCACAATCCACCATAGCATAGGCCAAAAATGACCTCCAGAGATGCAGATGGCTATCTTCGACGCTGCCTTTCTCGTTTGCGAAAACGCTCCAGCATGAACTCGTCAGTAGCAGCTTGCCTTCTACTCACAGCATCTGCACCAGAATCAACATCATGTGCACCCTTATCCTTGGGAATCTGTGGGTGATCTGAAGATATATGATCATGATAAACAATGATGTATTAGTAACAGCACAATCGACCATGGCAAAGATCCTTTCAAGGTGCAAACAACTGTGAACCAAAATTTATGACTCAAACTATTACAAGTCTGTTTTTTATATCTTTGCTTTCCATCTTTCATTCCTTGGGCCAATTTTTTTAACTTCACTGGCATAGAATCTAAATTTGAGATGTATACTGGCAACAAAGGCAACAAAAAAGATTTGAATCATCCAGCTGCTATTATTTGTTTAGAAACCCACAATATTTTTCTTCTTTTTCATGGTAATGTGTATTAATAATCAGTTTACATAAAGATCATAAAGGAGGATAAATTAGAAAACTATATTAGCATTGACTCAAATACTTAAAAATATTTACTTTACCAGTTACATAACTTACATCAAAATTAAAGCAATCACTACGTGGGATATGAGATCAATGGTAAACAAATTGCAAAATAGTATTCTTTCCATGTCTTGGAAAGAGGCCCGTAAAGGGATTGATAAAAAGAAGGGACAGAGACTCCAATGTTTGTATGAAGGCAGACATGCTAGCACTAAAATAATCACAAGCAGCCATAATAAGCAGAAAGAGAAGACATGCTAGCAAGAGGTCAGAAACAATACTCATATTTTCAGGTGTCCAAAGTACAGAGAACAGACATAGAATATGGCATAAATGTCGTTTGATGACTGTCCTTGTGTGGAGTATGAAGTAAAGAAAATTGAAACCACCTTTTCTAAGTTTCTCTGCATAGTCCTTGCCATGTTGGGAAAAGTCGGCACTGAAGCTAGAAGGAATGCTGGAGTCTGGTCTGGCACGACCCACAATCCTCTTCTCCTGTAAAAGCTTTTTAGCAGCCTCAGTTTCCTCAATATTTCTTAATTTATACCTGCAGAGAATTAACAATAAAAAAGCCATCAACTTCAACAGACTCTGAAGTTCTCGTTTTCATTTCTCTTTGATGACTTCATGATGCAGGTAGAAGCGTGATAAAAAGAAGATTAGTACAATCTGTTGATTCAGAGAATAGTGGATGTAAAATAACTTCAGAGAAAACTCTTTTTATTTTATAAATCAATCAACTCCCTAGAATAATAAACAAAACTCCTATTTATACTAATATAAACCTAGAATCCTAAAATATCAAATAAAATCAAACATAAAGATATTAATAACAATAAAATCTAACCAAATCTCCATCAAATAAATCTAATATCCATTCTCCATCACTTCAGCACCCAAAAAATAAGAAAAAAAATTCTATAACCAAACATCTTGAATCGCCTTTAAATATCATAGATGATAGCAGTGACAGAGTAAGAATTTTAAGGGAGGAGCCGAATTCTTATTTTCTTTTTAAGTAGAACTAAAGGCCAAAAAAAAAAAAAAGTAAACAATTTTAAATAATAAACTTTTGGAGTTGAAAAATAAATTATCTAGCCACAAAAGAAACAAGCATACTCTATTGGAAGCTGAATTTCTGCTATCCCTGTTGTCCACTGAGTAGAGTTCTCTTCTGAGCTTCGTTTCTTCACCTGATAAACATAAAAAGAGAAAATTGTTATGGGTTTCTATTTTACATTTCCATAAGGTTTTTTGGCTGCCTGTACTAGATAAAAAACGGATGCATAACTTCTAAAAAGTGAATGTGATAGATACAATCTTAAAACCAAGAATCATTAGCTTATATTACTTTTATCAGACTTGAAGTCCAATGGTAAAAAGAATTGTCCACTTTAACTACCCCACATAGTAAAGGTCGAACTCAGAACCTGATGAAAGTGGGAGACTAATTAATTAGAATAGAAACATGTATATCTATCTTCAAGTGAAACGATAAAAAATTGATGCTTAAGGCAACATAAGGATTCCTGACAATGGTAACAGAGAAGTTGGGTGAAACAATAAAAAATTGATGCATACGGCAACATAAGGATTCCTGACAATGGTAACCGAAGGGATCATCTGAAGGGGCAGAAAGTTGGGTTGTTTTAGAGTGCAAGGTTGCATCCATCCCATAGAGAGAGAGAGAGATAAATAGTAGAGTAGGAACTAAATGCATGAGTGAAGTAAAATATTAGAGTCGGAACAAAATGCACATCACCCACTTTAAGATGTTCGGGAATTTTGTACAACTCATCCTCTGCATGCTTAATATCATTTTCTACTTGATTTTCTGTATCAATATTTTTGCCCCGTTTCTTCGCCAATTCTTGTTCTACATATCTCAACCTGCATATCAGATTTGAGAAATTAGAAATAGAAGAATCAATAAGCATACAATGGCTAACTCATTTGTGATATTGCTTAACGAATAATTAGAGAAGTTCATGTTATTGAATATTATATTACTTTAATATTTCCATCTCACTTCATATTATTATTTTTGTTGGTCACCCACATTGTTCTCCTTACTCATATATAAAATCAGCAATGCTTTTGTATGTTATGATTTTGTACATTTGAGGAGGTGCATGAAACTAGAATTTGTTTTCTTATAGTTAATATTTTAAAATAAAACTTCGTAATCCTATACAAAATGCATGGTATGAAACTACAGATTACAGGCTTTGACATCCGAATGAGTGTTTCATCAAAATTGCAAATTTTAATCAGTACCTAGTGTGGGGTATTCTTTCTTAAAAATAAAAATACTTGTGAAAACCTCAACTAGAAGATAGGCCTGGCAAGTTTTAGCTCACCAATGAATTTGCAACAAGGAAAACATTCTGCCAACAATTTGATATTGACTGCATTTTAAAGTCCAATCTCAGTTGATAATTCAGACCACTAATTTTCATTTCAATCCCTCAAGCAAAATATATGCCGAACAATTAGCAAATTCAGTCAGATATGGGTTGCATTCCACCAAATCATTAACAAAGATGCATACTTATTGAACAAAAAATAATCTCTGTAAAGTAAAACAAACTACCATGAAAAATATTGTCTATCAAACACTAGATATGATATACTGAATACTTTCTCCACAAAACCACATCTCAAACTTAATCCATCTCTTCATTTCCCATACCCCTACCAGATAGCCCTGAAACATTAAGTGTGATAAAACAAGAAGATTAATGCATACATATTGGGGTCCTCGACCATGACAGCAGTTTCCTGTGCAAAGGTGTCTTGCAAAACCAGGTCGTCCTTCTCAATATCACCTTCATTCTTTTCACTGACATTGCGAGCCAAAGCAACCGTGCTGCCGTTGGTGGCGCCAGCCCCTGACGGCGCCGGAGTTGGTAGAGCGGAGATTCCTGACTTCTTGCCCCTCTGTCTCTGAAGGAATTTGACTTCCTCTAAGGACAAAGAGGATCTGATTGAACTTCGGTCAGGGCCTGAAGAAGATAAATTTATTAAAGATTTCGAGAGATGGGGAAGAATAGAACTCACCTGATTTCGTGCTCAGGGTCTTCGTCTTCGACCTCGATGCTTCTTTTACGAAAATTCTTCGCTTTCATTGCGAGCTAGCTCCTTTACTATCTCCTTACTCTACTACTACTACTGCGGCGGCGGCGGACGATCGACGGTGGCCGGTTTAAAGTGTAGAGAGGGAAAATGGAAATAGAGAGACAAGCCCTAAATATTTATAACAAGGGTGGGGCCCCAGCTACCGATCCTTAACTAATCCCAATTATTAAATATATTTATTTTTGAATAATTTAAAATACTATCAAAAATTCTAAATACATCCCACTATACCACTTGAGTTGCACATATCGCATCTCACTATAAATCATTCTTTCATTGTTTGATTCACAAGTTAAGCCTCTTTTTTTTCTACTCACAAGTTAAGTTTGGAGGAGTTCTATTGTTCAACCACTGCTTTTTTTAAGATTTTAAAGATGAAGTATGACCACAATGGAGAGAAAACATGTAGAAGATAGATGGGTAAGTGATTTTAATCATGTTCTTATTATGTTTGTTAGAATCGCATATTATATTTAGTTCAAATAATTTTATTTTCAATGTGAATTGTTGTTGAAGTAATAGATATAAATATTAGTATGGAGAAATAAGGGAAATTCATAGAAAAATGTTTGCAATTGCGGTTCTCATTGGACACCAATTGGGTCTTGTTCCACCAAACATTAACATTATAACTTTAACAATCTAGGCAAACACATACGGGTGTGCACAATTCGATTAAAATTAAATTAAACCAATAGAATCGAAAAAAATTTAATTGCTATAAAAATATGACTGATTTAGCATATCTTGGCAGGTTCTTTAGATCCAGATAATATGAAGTAATTAGTTGGTTTCTATACCTAGTTGGTTTCTATACCACCATACTAAATTCAGTTCGGTTTTTTGTTAATTTAATTCAGTATAGGTTTTAATTTTTGAATAATTCGATTCGATTCGGTTCTGAATGAAAAATAATCGAAATAGTCTAATCGAACTGAAATATATATCATATAAATATATTTTATATATTTTTATAAATATAATATAAATAGGTAATAAAATTCTCTAGCTACATATATATCATTTCCACTTCCACTTTTATTATTGGAGAATTTGGGTGTGCTCTCTTTTGTTAAGTTTTTAAATTAGACTTTGGTGGTGGAATATGTATTGAAGAGAATGTAGTTTGTTTTGGTACTTTTATTTCAATTTTGATTTTATTTTAGACTTTAGTTTGATCTTATTTTGTTACGTTGTTTAAAATTAAATTTTGATGGTTGGAGTATTTATTTTATTTAAGAATTACATCTTAATTACTGAGTTTTGACATATAAAAAATGAGAAGGAATGTAAATTTCGATTTTGTATCAAACTAAACTAACTATTTCGGTTCGGTTGCAAATCGGCTTTCATCCCAATTTAGTTTAGTATCGATTTTGATATATACAAAATTTGATTAATTCGATTTTGATAATTCGGTTCAATTATGTAGCCGAACTGATTGATGTCTACCCTGTTAGGGATATACTGAAAAGTATGCTTTTTGTGCTACTTTGTATATAAATTGATTCTCTCATTTTATGAGAATAAATCTTTTATCACTATTTGCATTAAATATTATGAATGTTATTTATTTAAATGCATAAATGTTCATATACTTTACATTGTAGACAATGTGGTGTGTAGAAGATCACAGAAGATCACATTGTCAATTCCTTGTAATAAGTATAGTAAAATTCACAACTTAGATGGAATTGAATAATCCATTGGTAAAAGTTGAAGTGTAAGACTCGAATTGGTTTGTCTTGACTAAGAGATTACACTAGTGCAGCTTAGATAAAATTGAACAATCCATTGGTAAAAGTTGAAGTGTAAGGCTTGGATTGGTTTGTCTTGACTAAGAGATTACACTAGTGCATTTGATGTGTTGAATAGGACCTACAACGAAATAATTCTTCTAGGCTGACTTGGAAAGAAGAATTAGATCTCAGTGGTTATTAATTTCTTAATTTCTATGACTTAATTGAGATTGTATATAATTAATTGATATTGCTTTGATTTATTATGGGTAAAGAATCAATGAGATTCAATACTTTATATTTTGGACAATATTATTAATTATATGACAGATTGCTAAATTAATAATATTGTGGCTCAATATTTGTTTCTAGGAATTCTCCTAAAGGCCCTTGAGTAGCCCATTAACTCAGGTGTTAAAAGATAAGAATTAATTATTGTTGCAAAATATATGGAGATCAAGATTTTCATATATTACTGGGGATATATTTGAGATCAAATCTTGACAAATATATATAAGATCAAATCTTGAGAGATATATGTGAGATCAAATCTTGAGAGATATATTTGAGATCAAATCTTGAGAGATATATTTGTTGATCTATTTCTTCTCCTCCAAGTAAGTATTTTTGTATATAAATAGTGAGAAATTAATTCTTTTTTGGATCTACGAATTTGGACTTGGGGACTTGGGGACTTGGGGAATACTCAAGAAGGTTTTTGGGTTTTTGGGTTGGAGCTATTAATCTTCTCAACGGTGTCTCTCTTGGTGTCTCTCCGATCAAGAGGTAAATACATATCTCTTAGTTCCGCATGTTTAGGGCTATGTATGATTTACCATTTTTCAAAACATGATCTATCTGATTTAATTTATTTTAAATTATAGGATTAGATTTATGATATTTTTGATTTAAATTACACCCAAATAGATCCATGCAAGATCCCCAACAGATGGTATTAGAGCCATGGTTTCGGGTTTGTTTTTTAAATTAGAATTTAAATCTATTTACATTAAATTGAAATTGGATGTAGAATTGCTAGATCTTTTTGCAGGTATCCAATTATCATGGTTTAATGTATGTTTAAATTCATGCTATTTGAATGTTGTTTTTTTATCTGATTTGATCAGATTCGTTTTTTTCCTTGAGAAAATCCACGGGTAGATTAGGATCTAGATGTTAGATTTATTTTTTGTAAATAAATTGTAACGGATCAAAGACGAAGATCGAAGAGACGGATTTAAAAGATCGGAGACGTATGATGGGCTACGATGTTGGACATTATACGTAGACGGATCGGGCTGACCGTCCAGCTGCCCAGGCTGCCCAAGACGTCACGGCTGCTACTTGGATTTTTTTTTAAAAAAAAATCCTAATTCTCGTTTTTGAAATGGGAAATTAAACCATGATAATTGGAATTATTTATGTGTTTAATTTGTGATTTTTGCTGTTAATTAAACCATTCGATTAATTATGCATGAAAATCCATGAAAAATCTTATGTTTTAAAAGTACTAAGTATGTAATTTAATTAATTTATTCTGAGTAATAAATTAATTAATTGACCTCTATAAGTTTTAAAATTACTAAGTATGTAATTTAATTAATTTATTCTGGATAATAAATTAATTAATTGACCTCCATAATTAATTTATTTGTGAAGTCTTTGGCTACGCATTGACAAGCGCCTCTCTCCCTAACGGATAGGCCAAAACAAGTCCACTTGAATAAATTTTTTCAAATAATTGTGGATTATTATTAGTGGTGATATGACCTTCCCAACGAATGACTTATTCAAAACGAAATAATAATCCTGTATTAAATTATGGTTATTACTTAGGTGTAAAATTGATATATTAACTCCCCAACGGAGTCTCTGTCAATTTTATATGGTCAAGTGGGAGCCAACTATTAATTTTGAATTAAAGATTTGTAACTGTCTTTGTTTGTAACCTGCTCAAATGTATTTGAGTAAACGTTAATTAAAGGTTTGTAACTGTCTTTGTTTGTAACCTGCTCAAATGTATTTGAGTAAACGTTCACACTCAACGTGACTTACTTAAATTGTTTTGAGATGTTGGCTGATGACATGTTTATATTTTTTTTTTGAGATTTTTGATTTAGCACATGTGATCGAATTATGTGATAATTTTGTGTTGATTGGATATTGATACAAATTGTATGTTTTATTCTCAGTTCAGCATGTCATCACCTTTTAATCCACTGTTTCATATACTTAAAGATAACAAATTAGAGGGAGAAAACTATGTAGATTGGAAAAGACACTTATTCATAGTCTTGACCGCACAATCACATAAGTTTGTCCTTGACGAACCTAAACCCGCTGAACTTACGGATGAATCTAAGCAGTGGTTGAAATCTGATGAAATAGCTAGGTGTACCATCTTGGCTTCAATGTTAGATGTGTTGCAACACCAACACCAATACATGGAAACCACTATAGATATTATGTTAAACCTTAATGAACTCTTCGCTCATCAGAATCGTACGGTAAGGCAGATGACCATGCGAGATATGTTGTCGCTGAAAATGATTGAAGGGACGCCCGTGAGGGATCACGTTCTTAAAATGATGGGTTTCCTTAACAAACTTGAGATTCTTGGTGCCGAATTCGATGGGGAAACCCAGGTCGATTTCATACTTCATTCTCTACCGAAAAGTTTTGAGCAGTTCCAACTAAACTATACCATGAACAATCAAGTATATACGTTGGCTCAACTCATGCAAGCTTTGGTATCGGCTGAGATGCTAATGGGACCAAGAGAGAGTCAAACCCTGTTGACAAATGGTCCATCTTCCTCTTCTGGACCGAAAGGTGGGAAGAAGAAGAAGGTAAATGGTCAGAAACAAGTTGACAAAGTTGGAAAGGAAAAAGGAAAAAACACCCACTATAGGTGGTGTCAAGAAGAAGACAACCAAAGGAAAGAGCTTTAACTACGGTCTGAAAGGACATTGGAGGATGGCCTGTCCTCAGCCTAAGATGGCTGGAAAACAAGGTAATTCTCACGCACTAGTAATTGAAACTTGTTTAGCGGTGTATTCTTCCCATTCGTGGGTGGTGGATATAGGAGCCACTGATCATGTTTGTTTAAATATGCAGGGGTTCCAGCTAACCCGGCAACTTAGTGGGAGTGAGATCATCATCACCATGGGTGATGCTACGAGAGTAGCAGCTGTTGCAGTGGGAGATGTGCAGCTATCTTTTAGTGATAAAGTTTTAATTTTAAGAGATGTTTTTTTGTTCCAAGTTTTAGAAAAAAATTAATTTTAGTTTCTAAATTGTTTATAGATGGATATTCAGCTTCTTTTAATAAGAATGTCATTATTACTCGTAATAATGAAATTATCTGTTCAGGAACATTAGTGAACAATCTCTATACTATTAACTATGCACAACCCACACATATGCAAAATGAATCATATAACACATCGATCATTTCTAAGAAAAGAAAGCATTCCTCAAGTATGAACGAAACACTTCTATGGCATCTTAGACTTGGTCATATTAATCTAAAAAGGATTCAAAGGTTGGTGAGTGACGGCTAGTTGGAATCACTCCATGTTAAGCCGTTTCCAACATGTGAATCATGTTTAGAAGGTAAAATGACTAAGAGAGCTTTTGGAGCTAAGAAGAACAGAGCCAATGAAGTGTTAGAACTCGTTCATTCTGATGTATGTGGTCCAATGCCGATTCAGACAAGAGGTGGTTTTGAGTATTTTGTTACGTTTATCGATGATTACTCGAGATATGGATATATTTTTCTAATGCGGCATAAGTCTAAGGTCTTTGATAAGTTCAAAGAATTTAAGGCTGAAGCAGAAAAACATAGGGGAAAGAGTATCAAGTTTCTACGATCTGATCGTGGAGGAGAATACCTCAGCAACTAGTTTTTGGACTACTTGTCAGGGCAAGGGATTGTATCCCAATTAGCTACACCCGGAACCCCTCAACAAAATGGGATCGCAGAACGAAGAAACCGAACTCTTTTGGAAATGGTCAGATCTATGATGAGTTATTCAGATTTACCCAAGTCGTTCTGGGGATATGCTTTGGAAACAACGGCTTATATTCTTAACTTGCTACCTTCCAAATCAGTTCCTAAAACACCTTCAGAATTGTGGACTAGGCAAAAATCCAGTCTGAGACACATAAAAATCTGGGGGTGTCCCGCATACGTGTTGAATAAGGAAGCTGATAAGTTGGAGCCTCGTTCGGAATTAAGGTTGTTTGTAGGATATTCTAGAGGAACGAAATGAGGATTATTCTATAGTCCTAAGGATCAGAGGATTGTGGTAAGCACACATTCTAGATTCTTAGAGGCGATTATATGAGTATTAGAAAGCCCAAGAGTGAAATTACCTTATATGAAATGAGGGGGCCAACTCATATACCAACTGTACAAGTAGATATACCAAGCGATACACAAACACAACCAGAACCTCGTCATAGTGGGAGGGTTGTTCGACAACCTGAGCAATTCATGTTTGTGGGAGAGTCTTCGGACTTGGTCCCCGGAGAGGATGAATCTGATCCCTGGACTTACAACGAGGCAATCCAAGATAAGGATGTAGATTCTTGGCAAACTGCAATGGAAGCAGAAATGGGATCTATGGATCACAACAAAGTGTGGGAGTTTGTTGAACCACCCAACGGCGTAAAACCTGTTGGATGTAAGTGGGTCTATAAGAAAAAGAGAGGATCTTATGGAAAGGTTGAGACCTTCAAGGTTAGGCTTGTAGCAAAAGGATACACTCAGAAAGAGGGGATCGATATGAGGAAACCTTTTCACCTGTAGCCATGCTTAAGTCTATCTGTATTCTCTTGTCGATAGCTGTACACCTAGACTTCGAGATATAGCAAATGGATGTCAAGACAGCTTTTCTAAATGGAAGTCTTGAAGGAGACATCTACATGTGTCAACCCGAAGGCTTCGTTGAAAAAGGCCAAGAAAACCTTGTATGCAAGCTTAAGAAGGCAATCTATGGCCTTAAGCAAGCATCGCGAGCTTGGAATCAATGTTTTGATCAAGTAATCCAATCATATGGATTTGTTCAAAATGAATTTGAGAGTTGTGTTTATAAGAAGTGTGTCGGAATTGCCTTGGTATTCTTAATATTATACGTAGATGACATTTTGCTTATTGGAAACAATAAAAAAATGTTGTCAGACGTAAGGGTATGGTTGTCAAAACAGTTCGATATGAAGGACTTAGGAGAAGCTGGTCATATCATTGGGATCAAGATTACTCGAGATCGCCAGAAAAGGATGATATGTTTATCTCAAGCTTCTTACATCGACACTATTTTGAAACGGTTCAGCATGCATGATTCCAAGAAAGGTTTTGTACCTTTCAAACACGGAATTCATCTATCAAAAGATATGTGTCTGAAGACACAAAAGGAGATAGATGAGATGAGGAAAATTCCATATGCATCGGCAGTTAGAAGCCTCATATATGTAATGTTGTGCATGAGACCGGATATATGCTATGCAGTAGGCATGTCGGCAAGATATCAAAGTAACCCTAGGAAAAAACATTGGACTGTGCTTAAAAATATTCTGAAGTATCTGAAAAGAACTCGAGATAGAATGTTGGTTTATCAATCAGACAGTCTATGTCCTGTGGGTTACACAGACTCAGATTTCCAATCACACATAGACTCTAGAAAATCTACCTCGGAAAATGTGTTTTGTTTGGAAGGTGGGGCCATGACATGGAGAAGTGTGAAGCAGAAATGCATCGCTGACTCAACCATGAAAGCCGAGTATATTGCTACTTGTGAAGCAGCGAAAGAAGCGGTTTGGCTCAAGAACTTCTTAGTGGACTTGGATGTGGTTCAGGATTTACCTAGCAGTATTACAATCTATTGTGATAATGCTGGAGCAGTTGTAAATTCAAGGTAACCACGAGCCCACAAGCACATTGAAAGAAAATACCATCTTGTACGAGAAATCGTTAAGAGAGGAGATATAATGGTGGCTAAGATAACATCAGCGGACAACCTAGCTGATCCTTTCACAAAGAGTCTGCCTCAGATTACATTCGAGAGACATGTGGAAGGAATGGGAGTCAAGTGCGTTGCCAAGCTGCTTTGAGTATAAGTGGGAGAATTATTAGGACATGCTGTAGTATACTTAAAAGCAGACTTTGAGTATAAGTGGGAGATTGTTAGGGATATATTGAAAAGTATGATTTTTGTGCTACTTTGTATATAAACTGATTCTTGCATTTTATGAGAATAAATCTTTTATCACTATTTGCATTAAATATTATGAATGTTATTTATTTAAATGCATAAATGTTCATATACTTTACATTGTAGACAATGTGGTGTGTAGAAGATCACAAAAGATCACATTGTCAATTCCTTGTAATAAGTATAGTAAAATTCACAACTTAGATGGAATTGAACAATCCATTGGTAAAAGTTGAAGTGTAAGGCTCGGATAGGTTTGTCTTGACTAAGAGATTACACTAGTGCATTTGATGTGCTGAATAGGACCTACAGCGAGATAATTCTTTTAGGCTGACTTGGAAAGAAGAATTAGATCTCAGTGGTTATTAATTTCTTAATTTCTATTACTTAATTGGGACCTACATCGAAATAAATCTTCTAGGCTGACTTGGAAAGAATTAGATCTCAGTGGTTATTAATTTCTTAATTCTATTACTTAATTAGGATTGTATATAATTAATTGATATTGCTTTGATTTATTATGGGTAAAGAATCAATGAGATTCAATATTTTATATTTTGGGCAATATTATTAATTATATGACAGATTGCTAAATTAATATAGAAAATCGTGTCTTGATACGTCAAGTTGATAATGTCCCCTTGCTGGGCTCAGAACGTTTATCATATCAAATCTGACCAGTGGATTAATTTCCGGTATGATAATAATGTTGAGCTGTCTTTTTCCAAGAAATAAAGATATTAATTAATTAAAATATTCAGTAGCTTAAATTAATTAATGGACATTAGATTTTAAACACGGGAAATAATAATCGGGAGCCATATTTTATAATATGGGTTAGGATGGATAGTGCAATATTAATTCTATAGTGGAGTGAATTAATATTAATGAGCCAAAATAATATTGTGGCTCAATATTTGTTTCTAGGTCCATTGGGAGGTCCAATCTTAATTCTCCTAAAGGCCCCTCGAGTAGTCCAATAAAAGCTCATTTAACTCAGGTGTTAAAAGATAAAAATTAATTATTGTTCCAAAATATATGAAGATCAAGATTTTCATATATTACTTGAGGGATATATTTGAGATCAAATCTTGAGAAATATATCTAAAATCAAATCTTGAGAGATATATTTGAGATCAAATCTTGAGAAATATATCTGCTACTCATTATAAGTAATCCCCAACTTATATAAAAGTCATCAAATTTCTTCATCGTTGTTAAGTTTCCATCCTTTTGGATGACTACTACATTTGCCCATTTTTTACCGACAATAACATCGATACCGACATTTTGACGAAAAAAAACTACACCCGTATATAATGTCGGGAGTCCCGAAAAACCGAAATTTCGGCGATAATATCGGAAAAATTTGAGAGATATATTTGAGATCAAATCTTGGGAAATATATATGAGATCAAATCTTGAGAGATATTGTAACGCCCCGATTCTATGGTACATAAATCTTAATCAGGACGTTACTCACTTATAAAATTCATTCTTTTAATAAAAAAAAGATTTTATATAATTAAAATAAAACTCAATAATAATAATAATAATGATATATATATACATAAGAATTTGCTTTAATAATTTAATAAAAATGTATAGTGCATACTTTATATATTATATAATGCATATTATAAAGTATAAGATGTGTATATATATATATATATGTATATATGCATCCGAATTTCAACATGCCATTAATAACTAATAGTACTAATAATTATTCTTGTTATATTAATAAGAAATGAAAGAAAAAGAGAAATATATAAATATATATATATATATATATATATTGTAAAAGTATATACAAACACACGTGCATAACATACATAAGTATGACATATATACCTTATTATATATATGAGAAAAGGTCTTTAAATACCACAAATCTTTATCATATATCCCAAAATGCCACAAACCTTATCATATAGTCCCAATATACCACAAAAGTGGTCAAAGACCAATTTACCCCTAAAAACTCACTATTTGAAATGCTATTTTCACTCTTATTTTGTGTCTTCCAAACTATATTTGCTAAATCATGTTTTAAAACCGGATATAATTATCTTGGTACTCTGGCTGGAAACCTTTCTCGTGCCCCAAAAAACACCGGTATTTATACTTGTGATCTGGTCTGAAAGGTATAACAATGTCATGTACTGGGTGATTATTATTTAATTAATAAAGTTTTTTCAAGATTTATATTTATTGGGATCCGATGCAAGAATTGGTATCAGAGCCAAGTTTTATTGAAGAAATAGATTAAATTATGTTGTACAATATTATTTTCTTGTGCCTAACGGAGGAGAAAATCAAGAAAAAATGTATCCAAAAATATTTCTGAGATAACACAAGTGCAGGATATCATTAAATGATATCCAACAAAGATTGGAACACAATTGTTCCAAATACATCTAAGGTCACCCAAGACCTTAGGGAAGTCCAAAAGACCATCATTTACTAGACATCTACGGGTGAAGAATCATGTAGATATACAGGAGGGTTGTTTATCGAACAACAAGCCAGAGTCTGGCATATTAACGAGAAAGAATTTTTTGCGATTTGGAAGACTTTTAAAAAATGGTCTTTATTTTTATTAGCCAAAAAATTTATATTAAAAGTTGATAATACTAATGTTAAAGCTTTTTTGTAAAATAAACTTGAATCAAAGATCGAAAAAGCCCGTATTATCAGGTGGGAAGCAGAATGCCAATATTATTTATTTGATATTGTCATTGTGAAATCTAATGAGAATGTTCTTGCAGATTTCTTAACAAGAGATGGACATCCTTGAAGCAGATTCTATCACGGTAAGATCAAGATATCTCAGGAAAAACCTTGAGGAACTACACAAGGCATTTGAGTTGCTTAGGATACGTGCAGAAACAACTTCATATGTGCAAAAGGCAGAATTGGACAAAGTCCAAAGAACCATACAAGCTTCGTGATTGGCCCAACTCCATTTATGGAAAGCATTGGAAGGGTCTTGCACTCAGACGGGGTCACCATCGGTAACCCAAAAAGAAATATATGAGAAAGGTTCATCATCGATGAACAAACAGGGTACCTATATACCTGAAGCAGGACATCCTGCTGACAAGTGTTTTTCATCGGACACCGGTGAAAAGGCTGATAAAGCCACAACAAGTATTTTATCGGACTCTGATAAAAAATATTAATTCGGAAAGTCAGGAAGCAATTCCAGACAACCCGAGTCAACCCAGCACCTCTGGGGTTAAAGAGGGGGAGGTTAACCTAAGACCCCAGACAGGCCCTGGACAGGTTAATACTAATCAAGTTATTTCTCCATTTCAGGTGTATCAACGAACATGAGAGAAATTAGTTATAAGAAATGGGATCAATCCAGGAAAAATAACTGTAGATTGGTCTGGAAAGTATCCAAGACTTTGGATGCTCTCGGGTGTAAACCCTCAAGATGTCCGGGAATGGTTTGATTTTAGAGTAATTGCTTCAGTATTTAAGACCGCTCCCAGCTTTTTGAAAATTTTCAAACTACCGGAATGGATAACTATTGTTGTGCACGAGTCATGGCAGAACAACCCCCATTTAGGGCGAGGAGATATCTTGGAGTGAAGATCATTTCAGCAGCTCCTGAAATAACGAGTAAAGGGTCTCACCCAGTTTTCCAATTTATAAAACTGCAGAGATCAGATATGGTGGCATTTAATAGAGCTAAGGCACCACCATCAAATAGCCCCTTGATAGTCGCTCTTACCGAAGATGACATATCAACAAGACGAGCCTGGGGACTTTGGGTCTGTCTCACAGAGATGGACAAGGTTAAATACCCATTCAAAAATTTTCAAAATTCTGCGAATGGGTCATTCCTGTTGAATTCTATGACAGGAAACACGAATAGATTTGCTGAGACCTTTTTTGAAAATAAAAGGAAGCTGATCTGGAAAAACAAGGTTCCAGCAACGGAACAAACCAAGAAAAAAGTATGTAACATGATACATATCGGAAGATGGGAAGAACAGATTTGTTCTTACTGTCAGGTACAAGAGAAACCTTTATTTGGATAAGGTTTCAAAGTTAAACAGGACAAACCCGATTACCTAAAGAAAAAGGGAAAATTGAAGGGTTTTTAGATAATAAAACCCAAAAATGTAATAAAAGGAAGCGAGTCTAAATGGACTCGATAGTAAACAGGTTGTATTGTATTCTAAAAATGTAATAGATAAGAATACAGTATAAAGGGTTCGAATACAGACCTTATACAGGTTCAAAGGGGGCTAAGAGATCTTTTTGGGCCCTCTCCAACACATGGCAGTCAAAACAGACAAGGTGTAATGAGTGGACCTACCATCCTTGACGAATCAAACACCAAAGAGTGATGATTGCTAAAAGACAAAAGTAGAGGACCCCTCAATTAAGAAAAATATTTGTTGCCGACGTAAGAAGATAACGAAGGCACCTAACGGGTGGAAGATGCACCTACCAAGAGGTGGGTGAGAAATAAAGAAGGCCGACCCATTCCCCACTAACCAAGTGGAGTACAAGCTGGCAAGGCAATAATGGAGCCATACATGAGCACATTGATGCCTATAAAAGGAGGCCTTCAGCCTCAGAAGAGGATCATCGAAAATCCACAACACTTCTCACTACCATAAGTTTTCGAGAAATCTTCTCTCTAGTTGTAATAGTTTAGCTTTCAAGCTTTCCTGTTCATGGGGGATTCCCCTTCTCGATTTTTAGCCATAATAGGCTAAATCAAGTTTCTCCTCCAATGGTGGAAAAAATTAATATTGTAAATTAGTTTAGTTTATTTTCTTCAATAAACAAGGTTTTTTGCTTTCCGACATTCTGTCCAAAAATTTATAATTTTGAGTGAAATTCATCCAGCAGTGAGTCTCCCCATGATCTCCTTAAAGGCAGGTGGCCGTTGAGAATGATTGCGATCTGGGTTCCAAAGGAATAGGTTTCAAAACCATAGACTGAGGGTGAGTGGTTGGATCTTTGATCCGTAAAATCTGAACCGAATTTCGAGAGAATTTAAGAGACAAAGACGAGGTATGTTTCAAACTCAGTTTTATTTATTTACGGAAGCATGTTGGACCTGATATTGATTAGAGGCCTATTCCGGATTTAATAAATGTAAAGATTGGAAAAAGGAAAAATGGGCTAATGACAAGTATGGTTTTTTGAAAATTTAGAAAAAGCAACAAGGATAAAATAGTATTTTATCATAAAAAAGGGTAGCTGGGGATATTTTGTTATAAATTGTGGTATATGGGGATGTTTTGTTATATTGGGTGGTAGTTTGGGATAAAATATAGAGAATTGTGGTAAGGTGGGATTTGATCTCTTATATATATACATATATATATGCACATGTATTAAGTGAGAAGATATTTTATCTCTCCGCTATCCCTCTCTCTTCATAATAAATGGTACACTTTCTCTCTCTTCTACACTCTCTCGCCCACGTCTCTCTTTCTCTTCTTCTCACCAAATTTTCTTCTCTCTTTCATTTTCCATCTTATCTCTTCCTGCTTCTCTTTGCTGCTCATCAACGCTACTGTAAGTGGTTGTGGAGCCGGCGCAGGATCACGCCGGCGAGTCGAACGGGTATGGGCGTCGGCGTGTCGAGGGATGCGTCGTAGCGGGAGCAGCCGCCGCTGAAGCAGCGGAGCTGCAGTGTTTTTATATATGTGTTACTGCGTGAAGGGAAGTGATGGTGTGTGCAAGGGACGACGGGGAAGGCGACGGCGGACGGAGAGGGCAGTGGCGCTGCTGCCGCTGCAGAGTGTGTGTGTGTGTGCTGCCTTTTGTGCTTTGGGGAGACGGGTGTGTTTGGTGGAGGAAGCCGGTCCCGGATTGCGCCGACAGCTGAGCTGGATGGGCAGCCGCGAGCAACAGCGGTGCTGCTGGGTTGAGCAGTGGAGACGAGGCAGTAGAGGCTGGGAAATGTTTGGTTGGGTGAGGGTTTCATTTTATGAATTAGATAAAATTTAGAGGCTAAATTGCAAATCATATAATTAATGAAAATTAATGATTTAATCCATAACCATTATGTATATTGCATATTAATCCCAATAAATTTATGAAATATGCTATAAGACATATAATTTATGAATAATGACAATTAAAACCACAATAGTTATAAATATTACATTTTATACCCTTTAAGTTTATGAAAATATGTTTTAAGCACCCTAAATTATAATTAATGATATCGGATCCCCAAATTTTACGGAAATTACATATGTACCCTAAAAATTTATGGTATTAAGTATTGTCTATTAAAATTACTTTATATTGCTAAAACGATCCATAGGATATTACTAAAATTGCAGTTTTATCCATAATTTGTTAGAATTATAAAACGGACCATAGAAATCACTAGTATTACTTCTTGACTCAAATAAGTGAATTATGTCGTAATATAACATTAAAAATATTAATTATCATCTCTCTTAATTTAATGACATATTTGTCCTAAATATAATTATAGACATTATAATTTATCTTCATAATTTAATAAACGAACTGGACCTAATTATAAATATTAAACACTCAAATAAATCCCCTATATTGATAAAAATGATCTAACGATCTTAAATTAATTATGAACTTTACAAGTTAATTTCCCAAAGTCAAGTGCCAACATAAATATCAAATTAAATATCAATTTTAATTCTCTTAAATAATAATTAACTAAACATGTTATGCAATTAAATATATTTCCTAAATTAACTTATAATTTCAGTTAATTGAATTCATTTTTATAAATTAAACTTTATAGTTAATCTAAATACGCCATAATCATAAATATATTCAAATTTTCTAATATCTAAGTAAACCGTAAATTATATAATTAGATTTTCTATGATTTGTTTTAAAGGTCTTCAAGAATTATTTTAAGCTAAAAGTTTTATAATTTACTTATTTTAGAATTATTTTCAAGTCTTCAATATCTAAACCAAATCATAATCTTATAATTTAATTCTTCTGGAACTAATCTAAGTCTTTTAAGATCTAATTAAAGTCTAATTAAGCTTTCTAATATTTTAATAAGCACATTTTTATTACAAATTCACTTAAAACTTATATTCACCTTAAAATCATTTATTTTATTCTTTAAATCACAACATCGTCAGAAACCTATTCAAGCTTATCAAAGAGAAATTATATAAATTAAGTTTTTTTATTTAGACCTCTTTATATGTCGATTAGGGTATAAACCCCTAGATCCTTATCGAAATAATTAAGGATGTAGTTTAATTAAGAATAGTTTGATTAAATTCTAAAGCGAGCACTTACGCTTTGTAGGAAATACGAAAGCAGAAAAGAACTAAGCTGGGATAAAAGTAGATGTTTTTGCAAGCATCTTCCGTAAAAGGTGGGGGTAATTGCTTATTACGGTATTTATAATTCTTTCGAAGTATTTAAAATACGAAATAATATATGATATGAAATGAGTTGGGTATACGTGCTGAATGCATGAGATGTTATGTGTGATAATGTTATGATATGATGAAGGTGAATCTTATACATGTGTGAAATGTGGTTTGTATTACGCACTGAATGAATAAGGTGCTCTGAACTATGAATGCAAATGTGAAGTTAATATTTGTATATGTGCAAACAAGATGTATTTTCATGGCAATTGAGAACTGCAAATAAGTGTCACATTAAGCTGATGTGCTTCTGTGTGTATGCTTGATATATTTATATGTGAAGTAAATATGTGTGCATGTACATGAAAATTATGGCGGCTAAGAACCGTATCTACGACGGTTAAGAACCGTATCTATGGCAGCTAAGAACCACATCTATGGCGGCTAAGAACCGTATCTATGGCGGCTAAGAACTGCATATATGGCTGCTAAGAACCGTATCTATGACGGCTAAGAACCGTAATGAATGTGATATGTTTGAATGTGAATGATGATTGATTGGGATGATTGATTTTAAAATGATTTATGCCACGTGAATTGAAGTGATCTATTTTATACTGTTTTTATTAAAAGACAAACGTTTTATGAAATTTGTTTTGATGTGACAAATGGTGGTTTGGCATGTGTGTGTAAAATCTTTTAAAAATTATTTATGTTATCTCGGGTTTTCCCACCCCACTGAGTGTACTTTTGTCACTCACCCCTCTTTCTAAAATGTTTTCAGTTTAAGGATTTTATGGCATGGTAGGCGAGCGGTGGATGCTGGTAGCCGATGAGTAAAGGTTACAGAACCTTTTTATTTAAAATGATTAATTTCATGAATTTAGTAAATGTATATTTCACAATTATTCTTGATTTTATTTATCTTTATTTTATTGAAAGAGTGAATTTTATAAGTGAGTAACGTCTCGGTTAAGGTTTATTTACAAAAAGAATCGGAACGTTACAGATATATTTCTTGATCTATTTCTTCTCCTCCAAGTAAGTATTTTCGTGTATAAATAGGGGTTGATTTCAACCCTATGAAAAATACACACGAATGCAATCAACAAATGTGAGAAATTAATTGTTCCTAAAAAGAGTTAAAGAGTTCGTTTGATTTCCCACCGAATCTACGAACTTGGACTTATACTCAAGAAGGTTTTTGGGTTGGAGCTATTAATTTAGACTTATACTCAAGAAGGTTTTTGGATTGGAGCTATTAATCTTCTCAATGGTGTCTCTCTTGATTATACTCAAGAAGGTCAATGGTGTCTCTCTTGATTATACTCAAGAAGGTTTTTGGGTTGGAGCTATTAATCTTCTTAACGGTGTCTCTCTGATTAAGAGGTAAATACATATCCTTAGTTCCGCATGTTTTGGGTTGGAACTATTAATCTTCTCAACAGTGTCTCTCCGATCAAGAGGTAAATACATATTCCTTAGTTCCACATGTTTAGGACTATGTATGATTTACCATTTTTCAAAACATGATCTATCTGATTTAATAGCAAGATCTCCAACATACTCCACGAACACATAAGTATGGGTTGATGTAAAATAATAGAGCAGGATACAGTGAGTCCATTCCATATCCTACCGGCATTTTTAACATACTTGTTTTTGCGGCTCAAATTAGCATACTTTGTTGAAACCCAAAAGTAGGCAACTTCCAATTAATTGCACCATTAGGACGTTGTTATTGATTATTGTTATGAAATAATCATTTTCTTCTTCTTTTCTGTAGGCTCGAATAT
The DNA here is from genome assembly GCA_028654395.1 of Scutellaria barbata. Classification (NCBI taxonomy): domain Eukaryota; kingdom Viridiplantae; phylum Streptophyta; class Magnoliopsida; order Lamiales; family Lamiaceae; genus Scutellaria; species Scutellaria barbata. The sequence goes on along the minus strand of CM053644.1, from coordinate 17,466,390 downwards.
ACGAATATTTTCCTATTATAAGACCTCCATAATATTAATTACAAGGCGAACAACCAACTTGTCATGATTTATTTAAATTTGATCCAAATTTTTTTTTTTTATAAAAGTATTAGACTACATTTTTTAAAAAATAATAAAAAATATATAAATACTGTAGGGTTTGAGAGAACAATGACAACTTTTTTCCCAACTACCCTAGCGAAGAGTCCGGAGATAGGGATAAAGGCAAGGATTATCCCCTCCCGTCCCACCTGACTATCGAGCCTAAACTATCAATACTCATTATTTTCTAAATACATCTAATACAAAATTCTAAACACACTTCAATACATCCCAATTTCACTCTTTAAGAGAAAGCAAAAAAATAAAAATCCTCCCTCTCCTCTCTCGACCTTCTTCAAGAAATATGAAGAATAAAAAAAAAAGTGCAAAGAATGAAGTAAAATATATTTTTTATTTGAATAAAAGTGTATTTTAGTCTTTTCATTTATAAGTATCTTTTATAATGAGGTGTATTATTTTTTTCCCCCAAATTCCAAGCTGTTATTTTTCCGCTGCCAGCCAACCAGTAAGTACTCCATCTGACCCTTTGTCGTCCGCCGACAATGGCCGATCCTTCACACAAAAATCAGAACCCCATAAATAAATATATTTTATTTGTTTTTTCCAGTTTTGTTTCAGCCCTGTTAATATTTTATCTTGGGACTTATTACAGACACTTGGGGGACAAAGTAAAGAGAAAACTCACTCACCACACTTATTTAGGGGTGTTGCTGTATTTCTTCTTGCAACAATGAGAGCGCCATAGATGTGTGTTTTGTCTGTTTGTAACTGTAAAAATGGGAGTGGCAATGGAGCTGGGTGGAGTTGCTCCAACATCATCGGATTCCGACAGGGAGATGTCCTCCGATAATATAAAGGGATTAGTGTTGGCTTTATCTTCCAGCTTGTTTATCGGCGCCAGCTTTATTGTCAAGAAAAAGGGCTTAAAGAAAGCTGGTGCTTCTGGTGTTAGGGCTGGTATGTTATTTATGATTATGCTCTCTATTTGTGGCGCAAAGTAGAGCAAATGTGAGTGTTTGGAAATGCTGAATTTAATTTTACTGGATATTAATATATGATGTGGTTTTGCATTAAATGACCAAGATCTTGATTTTCCTTCCGTTTTGTTTAGTATATGAGATCACAGAATCTGGACAAGATCAATGTTGGACAAGATAGATCTTTTAAGGAAAATTCGTGGTGAATATGTTTTATTTTTTCTTGTTCTCTTTCAAGAGCTGTTGAATGCTATCTTAATACCTGTAATAAACAGTCTGTATGCAATTAAATTCTAGCTAACTGTCTACAGAATGCTGTTTTTCTTCTTGAATATTACAACTTTTTTTGATAATGTATAGGAATAGCCAAATAAGATAACAAGAAATTTATTCTAGCCAAGTCCAGGAGAAACATGTTTTTTTAGGAAAAAAAATTGTGTTTTTGGAAGAAAATGAGGCTCTTTCTCTCTCCCCTTGATTTCCTTCAGAGGTGGACCCCATTTCATTAAGGGTAACAATGTCAATCCTGATTATATTTTTGACAAAACTTTAGTGTAACATGTGTATGGATCTAGGATCCATACACCCGATCCGACCCACGCGCCTCTCACACGCTGCCACGTGTCAGGTGGGTTGCCCAAATTTACTCCCAAATGCTATATTTTTATGTTATGTTAAACATACATTTATGTTATGTTAGTCATACCTTTAGAGTTTTTAGCTATACTTTAACATATTTTTAGACATCTATTAATAACTTGCATACTTTTTAGTTCTATTAGTCATATATTTTAGTCATACCTTTTATGTATTACATAAATGTAAGACTAATATTGTACGAGTAATATCACATAAAGGTATATATGTACAAATTGTGATGAAATTAGGGTTTTTTCGCCGAAATTAAGGTCTTTTTGCGAAATTATGTTTGTTTTTAAAGTTAAAATATTACATAAATGAATGACTAATATAGCATAAAAGTATGACTAAAATGTATGACTAAAACAACATAAAGATCGAGGAAAAAAAAAAGAAAAATGCGCGGATTCAGGTTGGATTCGGCCCGAACCGACCCGTACATCAGTTGCACGTAAGTGCAATTCTTAACGTTTTGTCATCTTTTGGCAATTTCAAAATTTTCCTTATCTCAATAGGCTGCTTTTGCGGTTGTCCCCAATTCTTAAGGGTTGATTAGAACAATATGATTGTCTTTTAAGTTCAATAGAAACTAAGGGGTCAACTTCATATGTAGAGACTTGTTGCTGAGGACTTTGAATTGATAAATCTTTATTCATTCATTCCAAACCTACATTTGTGTCAATGAGTTTCCATGACTTTTAGCAAAGTATCTTTAGATTAATTTTCTTGATGAAGCCTTTCAACCATGTTGACAATTTGCTGAAACTATATTTGGGTACATATCAGAAGATGGATAGAAGTGTGCTCTATTTATGGTATTGCAATGTAGTCAGTTTTGTTTGTTTTCATGATATATTGATGGGATGTACAAATTATTTTACCTAGTAAATATAACAAGGACTAATCTATTGCTTCAAATGTTCTATTTTGACTTCTTAATAGAGAGCATGATATATCCTACTATTGCTTTAGGTGCCACAAGATCTATGAAGAAGTTTCTTTTTACACTAGAATGTCGATTACATGAATATCATGTCCATTGAGTCGGGACCTTATGCCATCGTATTGGAAAAAGATTATTAGGCATTTTTACATCATTATGCTAAATGTTTTTCTCATGGCATGCAAATCCCATGCATGTTTTATGTGCATCACCTTCTGGTTTTTCTGGTTATCAGCTTTTTGGTTAAATGACTTCGGATTTGTCTTAGAATTTATATATTAATTTGTTCAATTATTTTTTATGTTGCAGGTGTCGGAGGGTACTCGTATTTATATGAGCCACTATGGTGGATTGGCATGATAACAAGTGAGTCATTTATCTCCGTTTCTTTGCTATATTAGGTGGAAATCTTGTCATCGTATGTATGTTTTCATAAAACAAACACGAACTTAGCTACATTTTCAAGTGGCAATGAAACTAAACTATCACATTGCTTTTCCACAGAGATTTCTGTAGCTAATTTGATTACTGCAAATTTGTTGCACCGTTGTCTTTCTTTATGTAGATAGAATATCATGCTGAAATGCCACAAAGCAATGAAAGAATCGACTAGCTTAATTCCATAAAAAAGAATGAAGTTTATTATATCTCAGGGTGGATTTGTGTCATCATATTTTGGCCTTTGCTTGTGCTGCTGGAACTTAAACCAAGGTGGGGGTCCTGTTTTCTCCTGTTCAAGCTGTTCGGTCGAGCAATATTACTATCCTTAGAAAAATGTGAAAAAATTTACAAAGATGATATATATTCAACTTCACCAAGAAAAGCTTGATTGATTGTTGTTGAGCTAGTCTCCAGAATCTTGACAAAGAAAGGAGAGTCAGAAATCTTTTTAATTGAAATGTAATTTTCTGGTTCTACAAGATTCCCATTAGCATTCTGGGCATTATTATATAGAGCATGGATCATGACTCTCTCTCTCTCTATAAATTTATGGCATACGTACTTACTCTCTTATATAGGTGCATTTCTGGCAACTGATTGATTGATATTTTTGCTGTTGTGACAGTGATTGTTGGAGAAATAGCAAATTTTGCAGCTTATGCATTTGCTCCAGCCATTCTTGTTACCCCTCTTGGTGCACTCAGTATTATTATCAGGCATGAAAATACCATGTTAGAGCCCTGACTGACTAACTACAATTCCTTGATTTGGTTACTGATCAATGTGATTATATATATTGCAGTGCCGTACTTGCCCACATTATTTTGCAGGAGAAGCTTCACATTTTTGGTATTCTCGGGTGTGCTTTGTGTGTAGTGGGGTCCACCACAATTGTCCTGCATGCTCCACAGGAACGCGAGATTGAATCCGTGAGAGAGGTGTGGCAGCTCGCTACAGATCCAGGTGCACATAAGAATCAACTTTCTTAATTCTTCTCTATCCGCAAGCTTAAAACCATGCATCTATTTTGCAGGATTTCTCTTTTACGCTGCTCTGGTGATTGCAATCGTCCTCATTTTAATATTTCATTATATCCCGCAATATGGTCAGACGCATATACTGCTACATCGGTGTTTGTTCACTAGTCGGTTCATTGTCGGTACGTGCAAACTTTTTCTTCAGATTGCAAACATAAATGGGTTGTGTAATTGTCAAAATCATTAGAGATTTTTTGGCAGGTTATGAGTATCAAAGCACTGGGAATTGCATTGAAGCTGACACTGTCAGGAATGAACCAACTAAGGTATCTCCAGTCATGGGCCTTTGCTTTGGTAGTTACCATTTGCATCCTCACACAAATGAATTACCTAAATAAGGTAAAGAAGAAAGTGTTTCTTAATCGACGAATTCTTTCCGTTACTCATAATATTCGGTGAATCTTGCAGGCTCTTGACACATTCAACACTGCTCTAGTTTCACCTATTTACTATGTCATGTTCACATCCTTCACTATATTAGCAAGTGTGATCATGTTCAAGGTAAGTGTTTTGCTCTGGTTATAAGAATTATAATGGTGTTGATGTTTTGTAGTAGATGAATGTGTAAAATTGAGCAGGATTGGGACAGGCAGAGCCCAACTCAGATTGCTACAGAGATGTGTGGGTTTGTGACTATTCTTTCTGGAACATTTCTTCTTCACAAAACTAAAGACATGGCTGCTGATGGTTAGTTCACACCTGCTCAATTAAACCCTCTTATTTCCTTGCTCTTGCACTAGCCCTTGTGACGTTGGTTTTATTAGGGACCCAACATCGGGCTCCATATCTAATAATCGAAACCATACACATATATTTACATATACAAGTGATTCTATGCTATCCCCGCTAACTGTGTATTAACATCGATGGATGTGTGTGAAATGTAGGTTCTTCTTCCATGTCTATGGGCACAAAGTTACTGCCTAAGCATTGTGTATTAACATCGATGGATGTATGTGAAATGTAGGTTCTTCTTCCATGTCTATGGGCACAAAGTTACTGCCTAAGCATTGTGATGATGAGGATGCTTCTGGTCAAGAAGGTATCCCTTTAAAGCGCCAGGATTCGTCGACAACACCCTGATGTATTTCTACCTTTTTTTTGTGGAAAAAATGCATATTTTACCTCGTAGTTTTTCCCCCATGGTGTTATAGTTTTCTGCCCCTTTGTAATTTCTTTTATTTTATCCCATGTGAGATATATATATATATATATATATATATATACGAGTTTTAGATTTATGCATTGCACGTGGAGATCAATTTAAATTAAAAAAAAAATAATATAAATAACTATATATAGTACTTTTATATTAGAGTTTTAATGATAATGAGATTTTATAAGATTTTGAATTAATTAGGATTCTAACATAAAATTATTTAAGTATAAAAATCTTAAATTACTATTATAACCTTAAATAATAATTTTTAATAAAAATATATATGATAATCCATATTTTGTAAGAAATTTTCACACTTTTATATAGATAATATATATATATATATATTTATTTATTTATTTATTTATTCTCCTGCAGTTTAATTTTTATTAGTTTTGACCCCCTCCTATCCCATCCCAGAAAACCAATTTGGAGGTGAAAATCAAATGGCAAAAGCAAAAAAAAAAAAAATAATAATAATAATAATAATAGTGTAGAGGCAAAAAAGTTATACAAATGAAAATTTTTTTGGGACCAAAGTTAAAAAGGCATAAGATTGTGTTTGAGTTGAGTTGTTTGAATTTGAAATTGCATATTTGTAATAAAAAGATTTCAAATCTACTTAAATAGGGTGTTCAAAAATATCCAAAAAAAAATTTTACAAATAATTTTTTTTTTTGGGACCAAAGTTAGAAGGCATAAGATTGTGTTTGGGTTGAGTTGTTTGAATTTGAAATTCGATATTTGTAATAAAAAGATTTCAAATCTGCTTAAATAGGGTGTTCAAAAATATCCAAATTGCGCAAAAATTAGTTCAAGAAATTCAAATAAATCCACTTAAATAGAGTGTTCAAAACTATCCAAATTTCACAAAAATTAGTTCACGAAATTCAAATTTATGCTCATCCAAACATCACCAATACATTTTCTATTATGAATTGTAACCATTCATTAAATCCCTCGATCCAAACACAGCCCGAAAAATGAAGAATAAAGTACAAAGGGTAAAAGTTAAAAACATATGAGGGGAGACGTGAATTTAACTAGCTCAATTTTCCTCGTCTATTATAAGCAACAGAAACCAGTATCAGCTGCATTGCATCCAAGCAACAGAAAACAATGAATCTTTGAGACTCGTTTCATTTGGATGCAAATCCGTATAAAATCAAACAGCAAAATATCTATCTGCCTTGGTTCAGGTTTACTTGTTTATTTGCTTCAGAATATCTGATACAGATGCACAATGTGTTGATTTATATTCGCATTGTTCGCAGCAAGATTGCAGCAACTGGATGACTCTGACACACCTACACCGCAAGCAATCAAGCCAAGTTGAAAATCAACAAACTCAACACGAACAACTAATTGAATTAACAGTAGAATGAGATCTAAAATAGTTTCTTCAAGGTCGCTTTTGGATTGAAGGATTTGAGATATGTGGGTTTCAGATCCACCCAAAATTACTTCCAATGGTTCTAATGAAAGTAATGGATTTAAAATATATTCTACAAAATACCACTGCTCTCAAATCCTTTCAACCCAAACACAACCCAAGTGATCTTTTTTGTATGATAGCCAAGGGAACATGATGAATCTGCAGTTAACAGCTCTAGCTGAAACTTGCATCATCTCCAGAGAAATTAGATTCCTCTGCACAACAATATTGTAGAATAAAATAGTAATGATTTCTTCTTCATATAGATAGATATAGGATCTATGAGGCTATTACTTAGCACACCATTAATTTGAATCTACAGAATACCATTATACATACTAACACGTCTTTCACAATAAATTTGTCCAAATAGTTCAAAACTTTCATATTCTCCATTGAGATTATCTTTGTCACACAAACAGCGTATATTTCTACAGGAGTAACTCCCAGGTTACATTGAAGTACACAATAGTTTTCAAGAGACCATTGCACCTTAGTAATGCCACCCAAATGTTTCCATTTTTATATGCATTTTGTTCAGCAGAGAATGGAGAAGTTGAGTCAGTAAAATCATTCAAGCAACTGCATTTGTACTGAATAACAAAGACGTTTTTCTATTTGAGCCAATTCTTATCATCCTCTTGAAGCATTATATCTTATTCAGATAAAGTTTTGTACCTTATAGAAAATTTAGGTTTATTTCAAGAATGAAGTTGTAGTCCCAACTTTTCTTCTACATCATGAGCAATATCATGTTCACTAGGGGAGGCAATTGTCACTACGACACGATTACACGAACACGACATGCAAGAAATTGGTTGGTATTTAGGCTTATTGCGTTTGTGTCAGGAATTTTTTGTGTCTTGTCATGTTCATTTCACCCCATGGCGAGATACATCCAAAGTTAACAGATATCATGTTAACCTGTTAGTAACACAAAATATTCTTAAATTTTAAAGATTTATGTTTTCTAAGTATGATTCTAAATAAACTTATAACTATCATGTTATCAACATGTATTAACACGTAATATTGTGTTATTTAAGCCAATCTAATAGAGGTATATCTGTTATCATGTCAAGTCGTGTCAACACTAAAATTTTCTTGTTCGTGTGTACTCTTATCGTTGTTGCTAGGAAACATGTCATGATTACACAATTTGTCACCCCCAATGTTCATTCTTTACCCCGAAAAAAAAGGAAAAAAAAAAACTCTGAAAGATTTGAAATAGGAACTTTCACCAGTTTCAACGACTTAGAAAAATGAATAACCCAAATTGATGTGAACCTGAAACTTTAGAATATCACAGCCTTGACTAGGGAAGCTATTAACCTAATAAATGATGCAAGGATAACACATGAACTGTGCCCTTGGTTCGTTGACATCTCCGCAGCAGCTAGTCATAACATACCGAGTTTTTGGGGTTGGTATATTGATTCGGGCCAGCCACCATCCTGCCTATGATGATGACTATTATTAATGAAATTGAAAATATGAACCATGAGAAATATATGTTTCATAGGATCATATCCCTTTAAATTTAGTATTCATCAAATGGTAGTCGATTCTTACGTAAACAAATATTACAAACATTAAAGGTACCATGTTGCAGAAGATCTTATTAAGATAATTCAAAACCATGAAATGTTTCACAAGCTTTGTGACCACTAGCTCTGATTTCTATAAACTAAATTACAAGTACTGTAATATGATAACCTGAACCTGGTGCGAATATTTCAAAATCTCCTCAGGGAATCATTTCTACCATTGAACTTAGAAGCAGTGATTTGCAGAGGGGAACATGAATATTGGTACTTTCGAAGTCCTGAATTACTGGGAAAAGGCTTCGGTTAACATGGAAGAGAAACAAATTATGCTATACTAAAGAAACTAAAAACGATAAAGAACGAAATGGCTAATGGTTTTCCAATTGTTATTTAACATATAACCCTGTAACCAATCTCTAATGTAGCAAAATGGATTTGGTTCATAAGATTGCAGGTTCAAATAGATAGGATTTAATGTGTTGTCTGAGACGGGAGGAGAGTAACCAAGTACACTCAGATTACAGAAACACTTTAAAGTAAACAAAGAGACAGGGGTATGTATTTTACCATCTCTGTCTTTTCTTCCACTTTAAATTGGGTATGTAATTGTCAGGTGAAAGTCAGTAACTTTGAGGGCTGAGCAACAAGAGAAAGAAGGCGCAACAGCTAGCAGAAATCTCCAAGCAACATTCAGTGGTCTATGACACTTGTCAAGGTAAATGACTAAGTTGAAGCTAGCACTCAGAGAAGTGATTATAAATACAGATGCTAATAATGATGGGTTGCGATGGTGATGATGGCACTATGATACCATCTAGAGTATGGCTAAATGGAGTCTATTGAAACCATATCAAAGGAGAACCTAAAATACACATAGGTTTCCACATTCTGTTAGTTTACCCAAAGTTGACTAAACAGCTTCTCTTTTTCAAAAACCAGTGGCTAATCAACTTAATTTTATAGTTATGATATCCCTACGCATACAAAGTGATACCTTCTCATTAATCCACGACGACAACTTCAAGAGTGACGACTATATGTTTCTTATCATTTTAATCTTAATGTTTCAACCACGTCTAGCTGCCAAAGATCAATTTAATAACCTTAAATAGCAGCATTTCACATTGCTGCCAATTTTAACAATACATACACTATGACACCCAATTCATCGAGGAAGGGGGGAAAGACTTCCAATTATTGAACCAGCATACATTCACCATCATCCCAAACTCCACATGCAATTAAATGAAACGACAGTATAATCAAAAGACCATCGACAATAAACGAAACAAGATACACACACTGTTAAATCCACATAAAAATACAAAATCAACCAAATTTTTTTTCTACATATAACACAAATAACAGTCATAATCCGTCTGATCAGACATGAGAAGAAGAGGAAATGAAACCCTAATTGAATAAACGTACTTTTGCGGAAGGAAATTGTTCTTAGAGAGACAGGCTTGAATATCGCAAGCTTCTTTTTTACAAGGCTCTTTACTGGGCCGCGCCATTTCTGTTACTACGCTCTACTTGTAGTATAATTCCCTCAGCCTTCGTTATATTTTCTACTTTCTGAGTTGATAGGTGTTGAGGTCACGTTTGATTTTTTATTTTTAAAATACTCATATTTGTTTCTTTATTTTAAAATAACATCACAAATACATTACTATTATTATTATTATTATTATTTACTTTTGTAAGATTTGGTCGCTCATGTATTAGTTGTAAGGATCTGCGACTTATCTCATTCAATCCGCCTCAAATCCATCAAAATAAATCTTCAAAATTCGTTGGATAACTAAAAATTAATATTTTTTCTATTAAAATGTAATATTTCATTGTCAATAATTTTTTTCTTCTTCTCACTTCTTCTCATTCCTGTCCCATTTTCCTCTCTGTCATCTTCAGAAGTATATTTATTCATAAAATAATAGTTCATCCGATAGTTTGTCCATATAGTTTGTTTAGATTAAATATTTCGTAAGTAAGGTTTTTCAAAAAAAAAAAAACTATGAATGATTTAAATTTATATAGTAAAAATGAAGACGATCTCCAATAAAATCCAGAGGTTCCGTTCTAATGGTAGGTGGGCTAACATGAAAACGAGAAGTCTTAGCAAAAGCGTGAGAAACAAGCAATGGCGGATCCATGAATTATAAATTGGAGATACGAACAAATAAATAATAGATAATAGAAAAAAAAAATCAACGCATAAACATTATTTCATATATAAAGTTCATATTGGGAACCACAATGTCATACTTATTGCAAAATAAATTGACCTTATTCAAGAGAGTTTCTCATTCATAATCCCTTGTTTTTTTACGATAATTGATTGGTTAAAGGAACAAGAGACATAATATTAACAATATCTTGATCTTTTCTTTGTAAAGCAAGACAAATCATTATTGCACCCAAATATAGTCAACATTTAGTGTGCCATAAAAGCAAAATCAAACGATTGTAATGAGAACAACATGAAGCATTCTTCCCAACTATAACGAGTACCTCAACAATTGTAGAAAACAAATGGATAACATTCAAAAAAGTTTTATAATGAGACTCCCAACGAGTATCCCCAGGTCTTTTCAAACCATCTCTTGATTCAAACCTGACTCACTCTCAATTTTATCAATTTCCAAGGCTTGAGCAACTTTTTGATCTTAAACTACTTGAATCATTTCTCTTCTCTTACAAGAAACTCCAACTACATTCAACAAATTTGCAAGTGTTTCTAAAAGCCAACCACAATCATCGTTTTTTTAGCAACAACAAGTGTTAATTGAAGTTGATGAGCAAAACAATAAATATAGTAGGCATATGGAGTATTCTTCATAATCAAAGTCTTAAAACCATTAATCTCATCCTTCATTTTGCTAGCCATGTCCTCGAATTTTAGATAGACTTAATGAATGCTCCATAAACATATATATAATTGTACTTTGAAGTGTCAAAACAGTGGTATTACCAACATGTATAAGTCTAATAAAATACTCCACTATTACTCATGTTTTACCATCAACATAATGCAAACAAAGAGTTAATTGTCCCTTTGAGACACATCACCTGACTCATCGGCCAATATAGCAAAGTATTTATCACCAAGTTCTTCTATAATGAGCTTTAGTTGTTTCTTTTGCACTACAATCGATGAGATCTTTTTAAATTATGGGAGAAGTCATTTGATTATTACCTAGAGCATTTGTAAAAATAACACATTTAACATCTTTATTATGTTATGCTAGCCATTTTAAAAGCTTAAGGAAATTTCCTCTATTAATTGGTTCTTCACTTTCATCATGCCCACAAAATGTCAATCCTTGATGCAAAAGATACCTCAAACAACTAAGTGAAACTTTCAAACGAGTTTCATATTCACTTCGAATCATATCACTTGCATTATCAAAAGCATATACAATAGATTTCTTTTTTGAATCTCTTAAATTCACATACTTTTCTTAAGCAAGATTACGAGCACTTTTAACCCCACCAACATGCTTCTCAAACCTAACCGACTTATTCCATGATCTAAATCCTCCATTAACAAATGCATCTCCCCCAACATTAAGAAATACTTCATTCTTGAACAAGTAACAAATGAAACAAAATGTTGCATCTTTCTCAATACTATATTCAAGCCAATCATACTTTTGAACCAGGAAACACTAAATCGACGTATACCTTCAAGTTCTCTTTGAGTAAAGTCATGAGTTTTGGGTTTGTTGGACATCCGACCCGAGCTGCGCACAACATTATATCTAGACAGTCCAAAGAAGGCAATCAGTTCATTCAACCGGCTAGGATGATACATTTAGCCTTCTCCTCGGCTGGCCGTCCAGGATCATTTGGAGGTATCACGGACAAATTAGTCTGGCTGGCCCGAGCAGGACTTGCCGCGTAGGAAGGAGCCAACTGCTAAGAGATCGTGGATGATAAAATCGCCCAGTACCGTATAAATAGGCGAATTCAAGGAGAGAGTGGGCACAACCTCCATAATCCCCACGATCTCCACTACTTGGGTTGTCTTATAGCTATAAATAGGTGTGATTTCAACTTGTAAAAGGTTCGAATTTCATTTTGTACTAAGTACTAGAGAGCTGCTTTCTCTACTTAAATATTATAAGGTCGTGCCCAGTCATTAATACCATCTAGGATCAGCCCAGCTAAATTGCCCGAGTAGGCTCCGGGCTAGTGATCTCTTCACTTTTTCCATGTTTTAAAATCATTTATTGCACCCAATTTCGTTAATTTTATCCCTTGTTATATAAATTTAAGTGTTTGACTAGAAATTATCAATTTACAAATTCCGACGTCAACATTTTGACGCTAGAAGGAAGGGGCGAGAATTCAGCAAACTCAACTCCAAATTTCATAATGAGCAACGACCATACAATTACACCTGACTCTCAAGTCCGAGTGACCCAACCCGGCGGGTCCAGCCAGCCACCCTTGGCTATCCCTATAAGTATAGGGGTAGCTCAAACTATGCCCATCACGGTAGAGATTCCTCAGCCACCAATGTCCACGGCTGAGATTCGGGCCCTCATGGCTCAACTGAACGAGTGGTTGAGAGAGGCCGAACAGAGGGAGACGGCCAAAGCGGTTAATGGCCTACCTAAGGATTTCGAATCCTCAAGTGAACCCAGGCGGAGGCGGAACCTGGGAAAATGAATAGCGGAGGACCACGAATCGCGGAAGAGCTCGTCCCCTATACGGGCTCGAACTGATTACCATCGAGTCTATCCAGACCAAGTAGGGAAGCGGGCAGACAAAAGGGTCGCCCAGAACAACGCTAGGCCGACCTTGTCTTTGGAGGCTAGGAGGCCAGACAGGCTTCCTAAGGAAAGGGGTGAGGTCCCACCACCTCACGAGAAGAGTATCAGCCACAATCTCCGGTACTCGGAATGGGCAGAGGAGTAGAAGCTCAGAAAGCGACTGACTGACATTCAAGCCAGGCGAAATAGAGGAGGCTGGAAGAGGGTCACCCTCTTTGCAGAACACATCTCCACATTGGCCATCCCGGCCAAGTTCAAGATGCTGCCAATCGATCGGTACAATGGAGAGACCGACCCGAGTACTCACTTGGACAAATACACATCCTAGATGGAGATGAACTGATGTGTAAGGTCTTCCCACTTACTTTGGGAGATCAAGCACAAAGGTGGTTCTGTTCCCTTTCAGACTCCTCGATTGGGGGATGTGATGAGTAGGCTGAACTGTTTCTTACACAGTTCATCGGGTCGAGGATGAGATCAACCCCGAAGAAAAGGTTGGTAAACGTGAAGCAGGACAGGGCCGAGCCTCTGAAGTCATACTTGGACCGTTTCAATAAGCTGGTCTTTGGAATAGAACAGGTATCAGACGACATCATTCTTATGGCCGTCATGGCCGGGCTGAGGCCTAGGACCAGGTTCTGGTGGTCCGTACGTGAAGAGGGACTGAAAACCTACCATGACTTCCTCACTCAAGCAGAGCGATACATCGGGGCCGAAGAGGCCATCCGAAAGGGAAATGAGGCTTGAACGGCGAGAAAAAAAGAGGGAAGAGAGGAGGAAACCTATGAAGCCGTTCAGGCCGGCTACAAATTTCAGGACCTTCCAGCCTGGAGGCCCCAGCCAAGTAACCGAAATCTTAACAGTTACCCCTTCACAAGTCCTTACGGAGATCAAGGACAAGAACATGCCGCCCGAGCCGAGGCCCCTAAGAGCCGACTCGACCCGCCTTAACCAGAATAAATACTGCAAATACCATAAGGTGAAGGGCCATGATACTGATAAGTGCTGGGCACTTTTTGCCGAATTCATGAAGCTGGTCGATTAGGGCCAGCTAAAGAAATATGTAAAGGGTCAATGGCAGCAAGGCCAAGGACAACAACAGGCATTGCCCCCACCTCCACCGATCGGGGCTTCTCGTGAAATCCTCACCCTCATCAATAACAGCTTTGGCGAGCAACGCGATTCAAAAAGAGCCAGAAAAGAGTAAGTCCAGGAGGCCAGAAACACATATCAAATGTGTGTTCCACCTAGGGCGGAGCCCCGCCATACACCTATCCTCTTCATTGAGCTGGACTGTGAAGGGATAGTCTACCCCCATAGTGACACTTTAGTGGTGTCACTCAACATCTGCAGGACCATGGTGCACAAGATAATGGTCGATATAGGCGCCTATGCCAACGTGCTCTACTTGAACACTTTCAAGCGGATGAGGTTTCACGAATCCTAGCTCGTGCTCTCCTCCGACATGATTCAAGACTTCGAAAGAATGAGGACCAAAGTGCTCGGGACATGCGAGCTGAAGGTCCTATTCGAATTTGGTGACTGGGAGGTCTTCACAACAACGGAATTCAAGGTGGTGGACCTGAATTCCCAGTATAACGCAATTTAGGATAGACCGCTCATCGCCAAGCTGAAAGCAGTGGTCTCCATTTATCACATTGCCCTTAAATTTCCGATGAGAGATGAAGTGTATGTTGTGAAAAGAAACCAGTTAGTAGCCCGGGAGACTGATATGGGGTTGCATCCGAGAGAGCTCAATCAACTCGAGCTCGCTCAGGACGGCTCGAATGACGAACAAATGGAGGACATTTTCGAGGATACTATCCTCGAAGTTGCGGAGCATGGCCAGGCCAATATGGAGGTAGATGAGGAACCTCAGCCGACAATTTTACCTGAATTGTAGCCAGCTCAACCTTCGAGGTTAAATTCTCCTCAGGCACAGCCGTCCAGAACAGCGGAGGGAAAGTAAATATGGAAGAACATCGGCTTGAGGAGGAATGAGGATCCATTGACCCCTGAAGAGATAGACCACAAAGAAGGGCTGCCCCTATAGAAGAGTTGGATCTGATTAATTTGGATCCGAGCAGGCCAGATTTGGAGTTGCGGATAAGTAGAGAGCTGCAGGAGCCGTTTCGAGCTGAGCTAATATCTTTTTTGCAGGATAATATCGATGTCTTCGCGGGCCCATGAAGATATGAAAGACATCCAGCTAAAAGATGTCTGTCATCACCTCAACATAGATCTTGCCGTCCAGCCAGTAGCTTAGAAAAGACGGCGACTCAGCCCAGAAAGATATGAGGGGCAGAAACTGGAAGTACAAAGGTTGTTGGGCTACCGCTTCATTAGGGAGACCAAATACACGACTTGGGTTTCCAACCCCGTCCTGGTCAAAAAATCGAATGAATCCTGAAGACTATGCGTGGACTTCACCGATCTAAACAAAGCTTGCCCAAAGAATTGCTTTTCGCTGCCCAACATCGACCAGCTCATCGATACCACCACGGGCCACAAACTAATGAGTTTTATGGACGCGTACTCAGGCTATCATCAGATTCCGATGGCCGAGCAAGATCAGGTCCATACCACTTTCATCACCGATCGAGCAAAGTACTGTTATACTATGATGTTGTTCGGGTTGAAAAATGCAGGGGCTACTTACCAAAGGCTGGTGAACAAAATGTTCGCTGCCCAAATCGGGAAAACAATGGAGGTTTACGTGGACGACATGCTCGTCAAATCAAAACAAAAAGCCGACCGCGTAGGCCATTTGGTGGAAATGTTCAACATTCTGAGGAGGTACAAGATGAAGTTGAACCCAAAGAAGTGCTCCTTTGGAGTTGGCTCGAGCAAATTCCTCGGATACATGGTGAGCCAAAGATGAATTGAGACCAATCCTGAAAAGATCCAGACCATTATAAACCTAACCCCACTAAGACGGATCAAGGACGTCCAAAGTTTAACAGGCAAGGTGGCGGCCCTCAATCGATTTATTTCCCAGTCCACCGACAAGTACCGGTCATTCTTCAATTTAATCTGAAAAAATGCTCAATTTGAATGTTACGGTGAATGTCAGTCAGCCTTAGACGACTTGAAAAAAGCACTAATAAAGGCCTCGATTCTATCCAAGCCACAGTCAGGTGAGAAGTTGCAGTTCTACCTAGCAGTGTCGGAATATGTAGTGAGTTCTGTGCTGGTCCGAGCAGAACAAAAGGCTCAACAACCTGTCTATTATGTGAGCCAATCATTGCATGACGCCGAGCTCCGCTACCCAGCTATGGAAAAATTGGCCTACACACTGGTCATCTGTGCCTGGAAGCTGCGCCCATACTTTCTGGCTCATCAGGTACTAACAAATTTTTCTTTGAAGCAGGTACTTAGCCGTTCAGATGTTTCCAGGCGATTACTGAAGTGGGCAGTCGAGCTCAGTCAGTATGACGTCCATTATGCCCCCTAGGACGACAATTAAAGGTCAGATCCTCGCTGATTTCATTGCTGAGTTTACCCCAACTCTCATCCTACGTGAAGAACGAATAGGAAAGCCTTAGAGGATGTATGTGGATGGATCGTCAACTGCCCACTACACAGAGGCTGGAATTATACTAGTCAGCCCCACTCAAAAGTATTTCTGCTTGGCTCTGGATTTCAAATTCCCTGCTACAAACAATGAAGTAGAGTATGAAGTACTTTTAGCTGGTCTGGACATGGCGAAACAATTTGGAGTGGATGACTTGGAGGTTTTCAATGACTCTCTCCTGGTGGTCAACCAGATTTCTGGCGAGTATGTAGCCAGGGACGAATAGATAGCCAGATATTTGAGATCAGTTGAGTTGGCCTCTGTAGGATTTAGACGGATCCGAGCCGAGTAAATACCGCGTAGCAAGAACGCTCAAGTCGATGCACTCGATCGACTGGCCATGAGTGAAGAAGCCGAGGATATGGGCTCGGTTAATATTGGAACCATGGACAGCTCGACCCTCAAACAGAAAAAAGTCTATGATATTGAGCTGAAGGTTACTTGGATGACCCCGATCATCCAATACTTGGAAGGGGGGAAGATGCCCACTGACTAGGGAGAAACAAGAAAATTACGAATTCGAGCTGCCCAATATACCGTCCAGGATGGTGTTCTGTACAAAAGAGGATTCTCTCGTCCTCTTCTAAAATGCCTGGACGAAGATGAGACCAGGTATATATTAGTAGAGGTCCATGAAGGTGTATGCGGTAATCATTCGGGAAAGTCCTTGGCCTTCAAGATTATCAGACAATGGTACTTTTGGCCTAGTCTGAAGAAAGATGTTATTAACTTTGCCAGGAAGTGCGACCGATGCCAGAGATGCGCAACCCTCATCCAAGCACCATCAGAAAACTTGAACTCAATCATGGCCCCGTGGCCATTCGCGAAGTGGGGAATTGATCTGATTGGTCCGATGCCAACTGGCCGAGGAGGAGTGAGATTTACAATAGTCGTCGTCGATTACTTCACCAAGTGGGTAGAAGTCGAACCCTTAGCAAGGATAACCGAACCGAAAATCACAAACTTTATCTGAAAGTCTATCATTTACCGATTTGGGGTCCCATACTCTATCATTACAGAAAATGGGCAGCAATTTGATGCAGAGGATCTGAAGATATTCTGTGAGAACTTAGGAATCAAGAAACTGTTCTCCACTCCATATCATCCTCAAGGAAACGGCCAAGTTGAGGCCGTAAACAAAATCATCAAACATACTCTGAAGGCCAGACTTGAAGAATCAAAAGGGGCTTGGGCAGATGAACTAACTGAACGACGGCCAGAACTGCAATAGGAGAAACATCATTCTCCCTAGCATTCGGGTCTGAGGCCGTTATCCCAATTGAGCTCGGCATTCGGACCTGGAGAGTGAACAACTATTAGGACGAGCAGAACACTGAGACCTCGGCGTCCAGTCTTGACTTGTTGGAGGAAAGAATAATCGATGCTAATGTGAGAAACTCCATCTACAAACAACGAAGTGCAAGGTACTACAACTCCAAGGTCCGAGCATGAAGATTGAGGTCGGAGATTTTGTCCTAAAAAAGTTCTGTAATAAACCGGGTCCTTAGGCCACAACTGAAAAGAACCATACAAGATTAACCGAATCCTGGTAGGAGGTGCTTACGAGATAGCCGATCTCAATGGTGAAGTAGTGTCCAAACCATGGAATATCAAGCACCTGAAGAAGTATTACCATTATCCGGCTAGGATTTCCATTGTAATTATCTTGTAAATTTGTGCATTCATTTTGATTAATGAAATTATGTTATAGCCTGTTAATTGTTTAAGGCTACGGTCTCATCCGAGCCGCCCAGGGCCGAATGAAACAGTAAGGCTTCGGCCACCAAGGCATAGGCCCAAAAAAGGCTACGGCCTCATCCGAGCCGCCTAGACGGATGAAATAGTAAGGCTTCGGCCCACCAAGGCTTTGGCCCAAATAAGGCTACGGCCTCATCCGAGTCATCCAGGATGAATGAAACAGTAAAGCTTCGGCCCATCATGGCTTTGGCCTAGAATAAGAAAAGATTAAAATCGGGCCGACCAGAAAACATTGGGGCTAAGGTGTTGGTCGACCCGAAATGGTGATAAAAACCAACATGCTGAGCTGAGCCGGACAGAAAAACAAAGGTTAAATTTGAATGAATATTTTAGCCAAGTGCTGGTGATGTAAACCGACCCGACCTGATAAATTATAAACCGAACTGGATATGTAAGGTAACGAATGAACAAGTGTTAATTGTTAAGCATTCAAAGTATACCAATATGAAAAGAGCAGAGATGAGCAAACTGAATGATTGTTATATTCATATCAAAATTGGTTTGGAGGCCAACATCTCTTACAGAAAGGCTAATCAGCCTGAACAGGAAAGTAAAAAAAATATACAAGTAAATCAATGGTCAACCTCGACCAGTCCCTCATCAGCCGCCGCGCCCGCCACCTCAGTCGCCGCCTCGTCTGCCTCCTCGATAGCCAGCCCAACATCAGAACGCACCCCCATGTCAATAGTTGGATCTAACATCAGCTTAATGGGGGAAGCCGGGGTGAGCAGTTTTTCCGACCCGGGCGGAAGGTATTCGGGCAGGTCGCTCATCATATCTAGATAGTAGGCCGGGAATGGATTCTTCTCCAGGTAGTCAGTCAGGACCACCACAAGCGGATGGTCGTCCAACTTCTCTGATCGAGCCGCATCAATGGCATCGATAAAAGCGAAGAGATAGCCAAAACTGCTTTCGTACTTACACTCCTCGAAATCTTTGTACTTGGCAACCACGACAGCCTCATCAGCTGGGGCGGCCCGGGCAGCTTCTAGCTCACCCTTCAGCTCATCCACCTCGGTCTGAAGCCGGATATTCTCCACCATTAGGTCGGCTATCTTTTTTCTATCCAGCTCGGCCGGCTTGGTGGTGTGTGCCAGGGCTTCTTAGGAGGAAGTCAACTGAGCCCGGAGGGTCTCTTTCTCCTCGGCTGTAGTCCTAAGCTGGCCCGCTTTCTCCCTCAGCTTGGCCTTTTGAGCCTTTATCTTTTTTACCCGCTTCTGGTACTGGTAGTGGGCCTGTCAGGTGAACACAGACGCCTGCGCCAAAAGGACGTTGGCACAAGAGCCCATGTCCATGTTAGACATTTTATTAATGTACCCCTCCAATTCCTCGGTCCAAGCCTTGATGGGGGCTTCGGCGGCTGCAGCTACTTCGGCCAAAAGGCTGTTCATCACCTCCTTGGATGGTGATTGGGCCCGTGAGTAGCTGATTTGGAAGGGAGGTCGGTGGCTGAGGTATTTCTTGGTGTCTTCTACGGCCGTGGGGTCCCATCCGCAGATGCTGACTGAGCTGACCAGGGAGCTCTCGGCGGTCCAAACGTCGGGCGAAGCAGCAACTATAACCCTAAGAGTTCCTGAGTTGCTTCTTGAAGTCTCTGAGGTGCCGCTTCTCCCGGGCCTAGACCTCTTGGTCGGTGGGGGTCTTGGAGCTGCGTCCTTCGGGACGGGGACTGGTACTGGCATAGCGAAGACTAGACATTCAAGGCCCCGGTCCTTACCTTGGTCTCGAGCTAAAGGCCTCCTCACCTGTCCGACCGCTGTCTGCTGGGCTCTCTGTCGGATGCGTTGTTGGGGGTTTATCCTGAGCGGCGGCCTTCTTGGGGGAGGATAGCTGTAAAATAAAAAAAATATATATAAATATATATGATAAAACGAAACCGAGTCGAGCATAAACTTGAAAATCTTACCGAAGAAGCTGTTCGAAGTAGGTCGGAACGGGAGGATGAGGCCAGCCCGAGGAAGACGCTCTTCAGTAATAAGCGCCTTGAAGATTCGTTGGGATTCGATGGTGCTATCCCGAAGGGAGATGATCTTCTGAGAGAAAATGTTTCCAATCGAAAGATTCGGGATGAAAACTTCTGTAAAATAAAAAATAATTAAAATCAGATAACCGAGTAGAAAACAAGAAAATATAAATATACCATTCGTCGTCCCGAAATAAGTGGGGCATGTCAAGCGGTCCGGTCCCTCTTCTCCAACCTAGTTGGGGCTCATCCAATCACCCCCGACCCAAAATCATTTGGTCTTCCAATCCTTGACAGAGGATGAAAGATCATGAACCAGTTGCGGCCGGAAGGGTCAGGGGGAAAGGTAGTACATGTGATTATGTGTGCCCGACAAGAGTTTGAGGCCCAGCAACCAAGATAATTCCTTCGGGGTCAGGACACCAAGATTAAACGTCCAAAACAGGACGAGCAGCCCAAGAACAGAAGACCAGCTATTTGGGTGCAACTGGCTTGATGCGATCCCCCAGAATCGGAGATAACTGGTCAGGGAAGGAGCCAGCGGGAAGCGGAGCCCAGCCTCCAATGACCGAAGGTTGATTGCCACATAGTCCTTGGGCGGCTTGTCCATCCGCTCGGTCGACCTGGGAACCTCAAAGGACACTTCTCAGGAAACGTTGAAAAGGACATGTCACTTATCCAGTTCAGCCCTGATAACCACGGACGGCCAAGACATAGCCTTCAAGTCCGTCGAGGGCTGCTCAGTCCTGTGATATTGCCTGGGCGGCCAGGGCACCCCTATCGGAATATAGTGGGCTGGTCGACCTGATATCCCTACTTCCTCAACCACCGGAGGACTTGAACCATTGATCTCCTCCGAAGAAGAGCTAAGTTCCATGTTTAATTCTTTCAAGCCGTATCCTTGATACCCAGACTCAGACCCAGAAGGCAAAGAATTAGAAGACATGGTAAAGACAAGTTAAAATTACCTAAAGTATCTGGATGGTAGATCGGGGACGAGATATTCTAAAATGGTGGTTTTGGTCGGCTAATCTTGAACGGCTAATACTAGTTGGGTAATATCAACAACCGACGACACTTTGTCTTCCATAACATCAGATTGCGACACATGCCCGACCCAAGGGATGATCTAAGCCTTACCATGTCTGGGCCTCCTAGAGCTCAGCTCGACCAATGAAGGGATCCGAGGCTTCCAGATGTAAACCGACCAACGCACCGTGTCAAGAGCCGGGCCGATCAGGATAAAATACTTGGTATACGAATATGTTCGAGCCGACCAGGGGCAATTTCCTTAGTCGATGAACGTATCTGAGCCGACCAGGGTGTAATAAAGTAGATCACGATGGTCCTAAACAAACAAGTATAGGCATGACGTAATGTACAACATGGATACAATATAACCAAAATTAAGATTGATTTAAGTACTGGTTGGGAGGCTAGAACCTCTTCACAAAGGGCCAGATGGCCAGCAAAAAGTTCACAACTTTACATTGACCTATTAGTCATCATTGAGCACGATCACATCATCCTCAGCTCTGGTTGTGCTAGTTTCCTCAGCCAGCCCGGTCCCAGAAGCATCCATGTCTGGTTTCGACATAAATCGGATAGGAAGGACTGGCCGTAAAATGTGATCAGAACTTGAAGGGAGATAGCCAGACAGATCATACATCAGGTCCAAATAATACCTTGGAAGAGGATTCTTGAGCAGATAATCGGCTAACGCCGCGCTGAAGGGGCGATCATCAAGCTTTGCTTTCCTCGCCACCTCGATGTTGTCGATGAAAATGAAGAGATAAGCCAGAATTCCATCATATTTGCACTCATCAGAATCTTTATACTTAAGTACAATGACGGCCTCATCCAATTGGCCAGCTCGTGCAACCTCCAACTCGTTTCGTACGGCCTCTAGCTCGGCCCGAGCTGTTTCTAGCTTATCCTGAAGTCGGCCTTCTCCACTGTTACTTCAGCTACCTGCTGACGATCCAGCTCAGACGATTTTACTATTATGGCCAGTAACTCCTAGGTGGAGGCCAGCTGAGTCTTGAGGGTTTTCATCTCCTCAGAAGTAGCAGCCAACTCGGCTTTTCTCTCACCAAGCTCCACCCTGCTCGCTACATACTTATCTTGTTGATCAAGATATTCACGGTGAGCTTGCCAAGCAAAAACGGAGGCCTGAGCGTGCAATATAGCTGAAAAGGCGCTCATATCGGCCGTCGACATCTCTTTCGCATACCCCTCTAATTCTTCCGTCCAGGCTTTCACTGGAGCCTCCATTGCTGGCCTAATTCCGAATAAAAAATTCTTCATCAAAATCGTACTGGCGTTTGAGCGCGGGAGTAGCTAACTTGGAAGGGAGGTCGGTGGCCAAGGAATTTTTTGGAACTCTCGATTAGCTTGGGTCCCAACCACAAATACTAACAGAGCCGGCCAGGAGGGATTTCAGAAGACCATACCGTAGGTCGAGCCAAATCGGTAATATCGAGGCTGCTAGTCGACTGCTCGGTAGGAGCCGATCGTGGCCTCTTTGATGACGGGTTGGTTAATTCCTAACTAGGGACGGGTGTTCCTGCCATCGGGCATTCAGAACCTCTCATTTTCTCGATCGGTTGTCTCTATTTCCTAGCTCACTTTGCTCGAGCCCTATTACGCTCAATCGGATCCATCTTAGGATGAAGACCTTCTCGAGGGAGGACGGCTGTAAAAAGACTAGTCAGCCAATGAATAACCAAGCACAAACTCGATATAATAGTCAAACTCACTATAGAAATCTATGGGAACACGGGAAAAAAGAAAGATCAGATCAGCTCGGGTAAGCCGATTCTCTATAATTAGCTTCTTGAACGCTCGCTGCGCTGGGCTGATGCTATCCCGCAAGAAACAGATTTTACGAGAGAAGTCCTGGCCAATCTAGAGATTTACGAGGGGCACCTCTACAAAATAGAAAAATATTAAAAAATTAGAAAAGTTGACCAGGGAAAATGTAAATGTATACCTTTGGCGGACCTGAAGCTAATTGGGCAAGACATTCTTAGAGCGAAGTCATGATCATACTCCCCGGGGCTCTTCCAATCCCCTCCAACCCAAAACTATGCACTCCTCCAATCTCTAACTGGCAATAGGAGGACACAGACTAACTAAGGTCGGAATGCTGAGGTGAAAGATAATAAAAATGGTTTCTTACTCCAGGTATAAGCTGGATACTGAATAGCCAGGATAGTTCTTGAGAGCTAGGCACTCCGAGGTTATAGTTATGGAAGAGCACTAACAAACCTAATATAGAAGCCCAGCTATTTGGATGAAGCTGCCCAGGTGCTATCCCCCAATACCAAAGATAGCGAGTCAAGCAAGGTGCTATGGGAAACCGCAGACCTCCCCCTAGAGCTTGGAGATTTATGGCAATGCAATCTTTCGGTGGCTTATTCATCCGTTTCTCAGGTTAGGGAGTGATGAAAGAAACTCCCAAAGGAATATTGAAAAGGGAATGCCATTGATCCAATTCCGACTGGGTGATGACAAAAGGCCAACCTATCACTTCTGAATCCTCAGATGGCAACCCGACGTGGTGGCCTTACGGTTGTCCAGATGGGATTCCAGTAGGAATTTGGAAAGACATTGATCCCGACGGACTAGCCTCCTCGGTAACCAAGGTCGAACCCCTGACCTCCACTTATGGAGAATTGGATCCTGAGCCTGGGTCGGCTAATCTACCAGACATAATTGCGGAAGAAGAGTAAGTTACCTTACGAATAAAAAACTGCTCTCTCCGGGTGATATAGCACAGAAGATTGTGACCGGTCGATTCTGCTCGAAGTATACAATAACTGCTTAGAATTTTAAAATTGATGAAAGGCCAAATGATATGGAGGCGCCGCTATATAGGCAGAGCATGACCTTTCAACTTTCGGCCTACCATATACCGACATGTGGAGAATCGAGCGGATACAAGGCTGTGACACTCTGACTTCCACTCCATTAAATGGTGGCACCTGTTTACCTTAAGGAAGACCAGAAATTTAAAGTTCACACTTTCCTCCTGCTCGGCTCGACCTGTCAGAATTGGTTAGGTCCCAACAGAAGTAGTTTTTTACCGTGACCTAAGGGGCTATTGTTGGACATCCGACCCGAGTTGCGCACGACATTACATCTGGATAGTCCAAAAAAGACAATCAGTTCATTCAACCAGCCAGGATGATACATTTAGCCTTCTCCTCGGCCGGCCGCCCAGGATCATTTGGAGGTATCACGGATAAATTAGTCTGGCCGATCCGGTAGGACTTGCCGCGCAGGAATGAGTCAACTGCTAAGAGATCGTGGGTGATAAAACCGTCCAGTACCTCATAAATAGGCGAAATTCAAGGAGAAAGTGGGTACAACCTTCACGATCCCCACAATCTCCACTACTCGGGTTGTCTTATAGCTATAAATAGGTGTGATTTCAACTTGTAAAAGGTTCGAATTTCATTTTGTACTAAGTACTAGAGAGCTACTTTCTCTACTTAAATATTATAAGATCGTGCCTGGCCATTAATACCGTCTAGGATCAGCCGAGCTAAATTGCCCGAGTAGGCTTCGGGCCAGTGATCTCTTCACTTTTTCCACGTTTTAAAATCATTTCCTGCACCCAATTTCGTTAATTTTATCCCTTGTTACATAAATTTAAGTGTTCGACTAGGAATTATCAATTTACAAATTCCGATGTCAACAGGGTTGACATGATTTTTTGAAAATATATGCTATTCTCAATGCATTTCATTGTTTTGGAGGATAGTCCATTGTATTTATTCTCTTTCCTGAATTGTATGGAAGAAGTTTGACATCATATAAAAATTCTTCCTCTTCTGATGCTATTCTACTTTCCCTTAAACCACTTGATTCCATTTTGTTTTCTTGAATTTGGGGTGAATTAAGTGATTGAGAAGAAGGAGACTCACCATCTTTTTTGAGGAACTTCGATATTTCTTGGTGAAGCAACAAGAAGTTTCATCTTGAGATTTCGTTTTCTGAAAAACCACCTATTGGAAATGGGGTTGCTTGTCCATTGTCTTTGTTTTCTTCGATTTAGGAGTATTTTTCATTCTAATAGAATTGATAGTAAATAATAAGAATAAAATCAATTCTATAGTAAATTAACAATTACAATTACATCCCATAAAAGAATAACAACACATTTGTAACAAAATCAATAAATTTCATTCATAAACATGCAAAAACATAAATCCTAAATTATGAATAAATAACATCAAAATCAATAAATAATGATCTAAATCTAAATCAAACAATAAATATGGATATATATAAAATGTGAATAGAGAAAATAAATAAATAAATTTAAAAGAAATAAATACCTAAAAAATGCCACAAGAAACAAACTCTTTGTTTCTCTTTCGATGATTGGAAATTTGGAACATGAAACTTTATCTTTGAATTTGGGGAAATATTTTTGAAGCAAAGTTTAATAGCATTTTTAAATTATAATATCAGGTAAAGTTATTATAGGAAATATCAAAATATATATAATTTTTTTTTCATTTTAGGGTATAGTTGTATCCCTTGTACCCACCTATATCCTCCATGGCTCATGGTGAGGTAACATTTATTGTTAATTATGAATGAGATATTCTGAAATTTGCATGAGCATTCAAATTAAGATATCCAGATAATTATAAGATTTTCGGGTTACATCAATACGGGTCGGGTTGAATCCGACCCGAATACACTCATTTTTCTCCTAACTTTGTTGTGTTAGTCATACATTTATATTATATTAATCATACCTTTATATTATGTTAAATATACATTTATGTAATACTTTAACTTAAAAAAAACCCTAATTTTGGTCAAAAAAACCCCAATTTCGACGAAAAAACTATAATTTCAACACAAAAAACCTTAATTTGTATATATATACCTTTATGTGAATATTACACGTACCTTTAAATAATATTAGTCATACCTTTATATAATGCATAAATGTATAACTAACATAATTAAAAAGTATGACTAACATAACATAAAGGTATGTTTAACATAATATAAATGTATGCTTAACATAACATAAAAACTCTAAAGGTATACTTAACATAATATAAAACCATAAATGTATGCTTAACATAACATAAATGTATGCTTAACGTTATATAAATGTATGTTTAATATAACATAACAGTATGCATAATATAACATAAAAACTCTAAAGGTATCCTTAACATAACATAAAACCATAAATCATGCTTAACATAACATAAATGTATGCTTAACGTTATATAAATGTATGCTTAATATAATATAAAGACCCTAAATGTATGACTAACATAACATAAATGTATATTTAATATAACATAAAAATATAACACCTTAAGCGAATTTAGGTGGGTTTGAGCACACCCGCCTAGGCGTGTAAGGGCGCATGGAGCGGCGCATTAGCCAGGTCAGGTTAGGTATATAGATTTTAGATCCTTACACCAATTACATAAAAGTTTTTGTGTTGAAAGTATACAATCATATAGTTATAATTCATGCGAATCTTCTAATACACATATTAGAAACAATTTTCTTTACAATTTTTTTCATGAAACTCAAAATCCAAAATTGAAGAGTCACATAAGCAAAAAAATAAAAATTGAGAATATAATGTGTTTACCTCATACAATTTTAAATTAACTTGGACAATGATATATATATATATATATATATATATATATATATATATATATATATATATATATATATATATGCGAGATCATCTCATGAATCTCATTTCGTGAGACGGGTTAATTTGATTCGGTTAATAATCAAGGTAAAAAATCAATGGTTAGTAATCAACATCAGTCAATTGTCGGTCAACAATCGATCAATGTCGTTGACTAAAAAAATATTATATGATACACATAAAAATATTACCTATTATTCATAAAAGTATTACATGATGCTTTATCCTTAAATGTAATACTTTTATGTGTATCATGTGATACTTTTAAAAAGTATTATATAAGTATTAGCTGGTGATACTTTTAAAAAATATTACATAATATGTATAAAAGTATTAAATGATGCTTTATTTTTATAATGTAATACTTTCATGTATATCAAAAAGTATCACATGATTATGATGTACATAAAAATATTACACTGTGATACTTTAAATTTTTTTTACATGATATATATAAAAGTATTAAATAATATTTTTATTATTATAATGTAATACTTTCATATATAACATGTAATACCTTTATGTATATTATGTGTTACTTTTAAAAAATATTACATCATATATATAAAAATATTACATGATATTTTATTCTTATAATATAATATTTTTGTGTGTATTATATAATACTTTTATGGGTATCATTTGATACTTTCAAAAAATATTACCTAATATATATAAAAATATTACCTTTAACTTTGTTTATCAAATATTAACTTTCACCCTTAACCATTGATTTGAACTAGTTAACTTTGATTCGTTGACCAATTAACTTTGACCAATACACCTTCTATATATATAAACACAAAAACTTTTGTACACCTTGTGCATGGATCTTAGATCCATGCACAACAATCCGACCCGGTTCACGCGCCCTCCACGCGCCTCCACGCGCCCTCCACGCGCTCCCACGCGCCCCCACGCCCCTGGGTGGGTGCGCTCAAACCCACCCAAATTCGCTCAAGGTGCTAGACCTTTATGTTATGTTAAGTGTACCTTTATGTTATGTTAAGTATACCTTTATGTTATGTTAAGTGTACCTTTAAGACCTTTTATATTATATGAAGCATACTTTTATGCAAGTCTTTTACATTAGACCTTTATGTTATGTTAAGTATACCTTTATGTTATGTTAAGTATACCTTTATGTTATATTAGTCATACCTTTATAATTTTATGTTATGTTAAGCATACCTTTAGAGTTATAATGTTATGTTAAACATACCTTTATATTATGTTAAATATACCTTTATGCTATGTTAGTGATACCTTTTAATTATGTTAGTTATACTTTTATATATTATATAAAAGTATGACTAATATTAATTAAAGATATGCGTAATATTTAAATAAAGGTATATATGTATAAATTAGGATTTTTTTGTGTTGAAATTATAATTTTTTCGTCAAAATTAGGATTTTTTTGCCAAAATTAGGGTTTTTTTTAAAAACTAAACTGTTATATAAAGGTATACTTAACATAATATAAAGGTATACTTAACATAATATAAAGGTACCACTAACACAATATAAAGGTCAGGATAAAAAAAAATAAAAAAAATAAAAAAAGTGCGCGGATCCGGGTCGGATTCAGCCCGATCCGACCCGCGTTGCATGGATCTAAGATCCATGTAACACATGCACACAAGCCTTACTCATATATAAAAGGTTGAAACTTCATTGAATTCAATAGTTGTGTAAAGAAAAAAAAAAGAGAAAATATGACCGTATAAAACATCTCTAAGAAGTTTAGGGATAAAAGTGAGATTTTATTTTTTTATAGTCGACGTATTTAGAAATTGCTTGACCGTATAGAATCACCTTAAAAAATTAAAGTAGCTTTGTTTTTTATATATGGATAGATAGACGACCCAGCCCATTAAGAGAGATAAGCCCAATCCAGAACCCAGCCCATCGGCCCATCACTTAAAATCTTGCTTGTAAAAAACTGTCGCCGAATTTCCTCTTCCAAAGCCGAAAAATGTTCTCTGACAGGGCTCACTGTTGATACTGATACCGTTGTACACGCAACAAGGGAATGGCGCCAAAGAAGAAACAGCAGAAGCAGAAGGCCTCATCATCATCATCATCATCATCGAAGGCGTCATCCACCGGTCCCAAGCTCCAATTATCGGCGGACAATGAGAACCGCCTCCGCCGTCTTCTTCTCAACTCCGGACGATCGGCACCTTCTCCGGCGCCGCCCCAAGATTCTCTCTCTAAGGAGCAGAAGGCCAAGAGGCTCCACTCAGTTTACGAGAAGCTGTCGTGCGAGGGTTTTAAGGATGATCAAATTGAACTTGCTCTCTCCGCTCTAAAGGTTTTGCCAACTCCATTATTACTGCTCCTTCAACCAACCTAATAATTCTTTATTGAAATTTTGTGCGAGCAATTTCAGTAGTAAAATGTATTGGTTTGGTAATAGTAATTTAGGAGTTGTCATAGTAAAAGGAAAAAAAAAAAGTACATATTTGAAGTTATAACTGATGATCTGGTACATCTGAGTCATTGTTACTCTTTTTGTTGTATTTTTTTTTGTTAGGAGGGTGCTACATATGAAGTTGCTTTAGACTGGCTATGCTTGAATATTCCAGGGAATGAACTTCCTCTGAAATTTTCTAGTGGCAGTTCTTTGCATACAATTGGAGGTACTCAATATTAACCTTTGATGGATCATTTATTAATTACTTATATTTTCAGATAGGCGTTTCATCAAGCATCTTTTTCCTTTTTTGGATACAGCATAAACAACGTCCTAATGAACTTTCCCAGCAGGTTCGGTTGGCGTCTTATCAACTGCTCGTGAGGATTGGATTTCATTGAAGGATTCACCAGAAAATATAGTTGAGGAAAAGGAACAAGTTACTCTTAAAATTAGAGAGCGGAGAGATGATGAAACCGTAGATTCTATCCAGACTTCGCAAGCGGAATGGATTCGTCAATATATGGAACAACAGGAAGAGGTATATTAAACATTGGTTTAGACAATCTAGGATAAGCCATTATCAGATAACTTGATATTTCCAGATACAAAAAAGTGCATCATGTTTTTGTTTCTCTGCTTGAGAGCACCGCCAATATATAGGTTGATCTGAAACATGCATGAATGTTGGGATTTTGTAAGTTTATTCCCCAACCTTGGACATGTGTTTTCTAGCTAGGTGAGATGGACAAAAAAAGATGAGCTTGCGGGTCCAAATTTTGTGCCTAATTTGTCAGCCTGGACTTTAGTAGAATTCTTGCTGTGCCAGTTTTGCTACAATTTGTGGGTTATAACTTGGTTTTCCCTGTGTTAATTTTAAGTAATTTTTTGGTCGAAACAAAAGGGAAGTTTCATTGATTAAAAAAAAAAAAAAAAACAAAAAACAAAAAACAAAAAACAAAAAGAAAAAAGAAAAGAAGATAAACCATAAAACTATCCGGTAGTAAACTGACTGAAAACTGACCACCTGCCTGGTTACATCTTTAACCAAGAGGGAACTCTAAAATCCATTGTTGAGGGAATGGTATAATAGTAGTAAGATTGGCGAGCTTACAACATGAGCAGATCGAACCGCTTGGTTTGAAAACAGAGGAGCAAGCATTTAAAAGGAAAATCAATGTATTAGCCTTAAATTTAAGTTTCAGACTGTTTTTGTATTTTCTTTTGCCTGTGGAGAAAATAAAAGGAGCAAGATACCATTCCTAGTATGCACTAGTGTTTTTTTTATTTTTTATTTGTCTGCTTGATTTCATGGAGAACTTTAGGCAAACATTTTCTTTCCTGCTGGAAAGCATAGAATGATTTTCCAACATTATTGAATTATCAATACTAAATAGATAAACAATAATACAAAATATCATGTTTTAAAATATTTTTGCTCAGCCCTAGACATGATGATATCGAGTCTCTCTTTATGCACTTTACCATTGGCCTCCCAATTTAATGAAGCTGATAGCAGCCAAACAAAGTGAAAAATAAATGTCTTCTTATTTGGATTTATTAGGAATTCAGGATTTCCTATTTTCCTCTTTTGTTGTTGGAAGGGTCTTTTTTCTGCTCTGATTGAGTCACTTCATATGACAAGTAATAAACAGAACATTAGCTGGCTAGTTAGTAAGGAATCATAACAAATGTAAGAATACTGATCATAAGACTTTTTTACAGGATGAGTCTGATTCTTGGGAGACTTATTCAACAGAAACTGGTGTTTCAGACAAGGTACTTCTTAGTGATAATATTGCAGATTATGGCAACACCATGAATATTCTTATTCTTACCACCGATGATAATAACTAATAAAATAAATGCAGATAGAAAAATTTGACCTTTTATCAGATCTTTCTCTGTTTCATTTTGTCCAACAATCCAAGGAAGATTTACATCATGATTTTGTGCTGCCTTTATTATTCTCTTTAAAAGGTTGTTACTGTGATTACAACTGGAACATGTGTACTCATAATCCCATCTTCCTGGGATTGGTTATTACTGGGTATGTTTTGGAAAACAAGGAAAAGAAGTTTAATTGTTTCAGTTGTAAAATCTTGCTTGTCAAATTTATAGTACTCTTTTGAAAGGTCCTGGAACCGAGGAGCAATTATGAGTCTATTATTGAGGATTACCATGCTGCTAGGCTGCAAGGTGCATATGCCAAAGAAAGAGGTGATAAGAAAAGTCAGCAAGAAGCAGGTCTTGTCATTAAGAAACTTAAACAGGAGATATCAGCCTTAGGTACTGACTACTCTAATCATGTGTCATCAATTTCACAATTTTCAAACATATATAAGGTGCATCATGCTGCTTGAATTTGAATTATTCTTCAGGATTATCTGTTGATATCCTAGAATCTGGATATGTACATTCTTCGCATGGTGCACATAAGGAGACCAGTTTTGATCCTGTGCCCACACACAATCTCGGCGGTGATGCTGTTTCCAAATGTGATGTAGAAGGTGATGCAGCCCCTAGTGAGTTTGTTGGAGTTGATCAAAAGGGAGTTGGTTCCTCTGGTTCACATGAACACTCAATTGACTCTGCTTCCATAAGCATCCACCAGCAAAATAAAGGTACTTTGGAAAATAAGTCAGATGATGTAGAACTTGGCAATTTCTTTTTGGAGGATAGCATCCCAGATCAACCCTTACCTCCTGTGTTATTGGAAGTACAAAAGAAAGAGAAAATGAAAGAATTGCTTAATGAAAAGAACTTGGAGAAAATGGAAGGAATCTGGAAGAAGGTAATATGCTCCACCCATGTAACTGATCATGATGTTAATTGCAACATTACAAAAAATTGATGATAGAATTTCTGGTTGTTTCACATGTTCAATTTTCGAAATTTGATGATAGAATTTCTGGTTCTTTAACATGTTAAATTTTTGTTTCTCAATCTTAGGCACTTTACAACATCCTCCCATAAGCTGATCATGGTGTCAATTACAACATAATGAAATTTGAGGATATAATTCTTAGTTTTTTTATTTGTTTAAATTTTCTTTCCTTAAATCTTATGTTCTTTATCATATATGATGTTTTATTTGTAGTTATATTAGTGTAAGATATATCATCCTCATTACCTCATCATGTATGCTTTCAATCTCTCTCATTTCATTCCATTGTCATCCGTTTCACGCCTCTCCTATTGCTGTATTAGTCGTCCTTTAAATTAAGTGCTGTTTGCATTTTCCACATTTTTGCTATGGCTAATTATGTTGTGTCAATACAACCATAGGGAGATCCAAAAAAGATTCCGAAGGCTATTCTTCACCAACTTTGCCAAAAATCAGGATGGGAAGCGCCAAAATATGATAAAGTTCCAAGTAAATCATACAGTTCTGGTTACTCTATCAGTGTGCTGCGAAAAGCTAGTGGGAGGGGTAAAAGTCGAAAAGCTGGAGGTTTAACAACTATTCAGCTTCCAAGTCCGGATGAGAGTTTGAATACAGAGGTAGAACACTTGTCCTCTGCCATTGCAATTAGTTGAAAAATTATACCAATTGGAGGCTCGCTCGCTACACACTAGAAGGCGTCTTTTTTGATGTTTGCCGTGCTGATGATTTGGGGTATCTATTTTAACTGCAAATGATTACATGTGAGAATTGATACATTCTAGCATTAAAGGTCATGTCGTTCTGCATTGCTTAAGATGAGTAGGAGAAAGCTGACCCATTTCTGAAGTTGCTACAAGCATTGTTCTCGGCAGAGACACATAACATTCATATGTTACTTAAGAGCATCCACAATGCACACCATTAATAACACACATTAATGTGGATCCACATGCCACATCACCATTCCACACATCCACATCCTTTTTAACATTAATACTCATCACTTGAGGGTCCCATTATCCACCAATCCTTATTTTTTTTGATAGGAAACAAAAAATTTATTAATAAAAGAAGATTACACAGGGATGAGGTGAATTTACAAGAGTTGCATTTACATTGGGCTGCCTGCAATCCATTAAGAAATGTTTTCTGTTGAATTTGGAGATTTTCATCTGCAAAAAACTAAGATCCTATGGGGAATTATAGTCCAAGCCTTATGGTCCCTTTGGTTGGAAAGGAATAAGTGAGTTTTTTTTGAAAATGTCACAGGAATTTGTAGATGAAGTGTCCCTAAAATGCTTAGGGTTGTGTCATGTGTGGTGGATTTCAGGACATTAATACTTTAGATACAATTTCTCCTTAAGAAAAAAACTGAAGCCTCAAGATGAAGATGAACTTTATCTTCTTACCTGATTTTGATTCAGAGTTATGTAGGACCCAATTATGCATATGCTTTATATTGGGATCAACTGAGCATCTATTTTCTTTAAGGGATGTCACTTGCTAAATTATTAAAGAATCTAAAGGGATAACATCCCTTTCTACCACAATTAATATAGTGATTTACTTTTTTTACCACACAAGATAAATAACATACTTTTCTACCACAATCCAGTGAAATAATAATTTTGCCCTCAAATTTAAAGCATTGATAAGAGTCAATTCAAGGTATTTTGTGGTAGAAAAGTGTTTTTTAAAATATTTTGTGGTAAAAAGGTAAGAAAACTATATCATATGGTAGAAAAGTCTTATTGAAAACATTTTGTGTAATTTAAGGTATTTTGCCCTATGTTTAGATGCTTCACATCTGAGTGAATTTATATCAGAAAATTACCACAATGGGTTTTACACCTCAGGATGCACAAAACAGAGTTGCAGTTTATGCACTCCATTGCCTCTTTCCAGATCTGCCAGTTCATTTTGCACTTTCGGAGCCATATGCATCGCTTTTACTGAAATGGAAGGAAGGTGATTCATCTTGTATCTACTATTTACTTCACAACTTTGAAATTTCTCTCATTTGAAACCGTTTTAATTGTACCATCACTAGCCTTTTGTTGTTAGTTAATGCTCTGAATCTCATTGCTTAAAATATACAGGAGAGTTGTTGGCAGCTGTAACAGACAAACCTGAAGATAGAAGGGCTGGCTTTGTGGACTCATTGTTGAATGCAGACAAGTCTGAACATACTGTTGAGACTGATGTCATGGATACCACTCACCAAGAGATGATTCAAATGCCACATATTGTTGAATATACCGATAGCACTGATCACAATGCTCAAAGTGTGTCAACCTTTTATTCTCTTTTTTTACTGGATATTTTTTCTGTGTTTGTGTGTATGATATTGCCTGTGATATTTATCAAGGGGAATGATGATAGTTACTTTGCTGAAAGGGAGTTGGGATGTTCTGAAATGCAGCAGATGCCAATGACTACTGCTTGCATTCAAAAAATATCACCTCATAGTCTTGCACCTCTTTCTTCATTTTGCTAGGAAAACTGATGATTAAATTATAATTCTGGATTTGTGTACCTGTGTCAGCATATCTTTCATCCCCTTGTTCAAATGATGCCAGTTTTCAACTGGAATGGTGCTTAAAATCATTGTACATTAAAGAGACATTGTAGATTTGTGGCGTATTGTTGCATGGGATTATACCTGTTAATGGAAGTTTTAAAAAAATTCAACGTTTTTATTAGGCAAGTTCACGATCATATCTGCAAGTGGCCATATATGCGTGACAATTTAAATGTCGAAGCATGGCACCATGAATTTGGAAGCTCCCACTATCCACCAGATGCAAAGATTTTATTTTTAGCTCTTGATATCCTTTCTGGATCCAATCATGACTGTCATATTTGGTGGATGCAGACACTTGCAGAAATAATCATGCAGAAAGTGTTTACCTGAAGACGGCACAACAACGTAAGAAGGAAATGAGAAAGTATAAGGTTGGTTTTCTCTGTCCAAATCTGTGAGGCATTCGGGATGCCAGTGGCCATTTGTATGTTAAACTGATTATGAGTAGCTATGGCACTTAACTCGCTAACCGCTATTACAAGTTTTTGGGTCATGCTTTTGGCTCCCTACTAAAGCTGAAATAATCATTGGTCAATGTATATAGTATTCATTATGAGGTCCATATTACAAATGCTCAAGAAACTCAACATCACTGATCTTGAACAATTTAGAGTCTGCTGGCCTTTTGACTCTTTTCACAGTATTACAACTACGAGAATAACAATCAGGAGTTCTGGATACGAATGACATAAATCTTATTGAAATGTGCAATTTACTAAACTTTTAGGGTCCGTTTGGTATGTGGGTTTGGATGGGTTTGAGTGGGTTTGGGTGTTTTAAACCACCCCAACCCATGTTTGCTTTCGGGGTTATTGGCCTGGATGTACTTGTGGCCCAGTTTTAATTTTGAGTTATTGGAGGATAACTCATGGGTTAAATTAACCCACCATATTTGGTGGGTTTACTTAACCCACATTTAAAAGACAAAAATGTCCTTGAATTTATGAATTTGCATGAAAAAGAATTAAAAATTGAGGATATAATAGTCATTTTATAATATAAACCCAAATGGAAAAAGCACACACACTCATTCCAAACACATATATTATATTTAACCTAATATTTAACACTTCGAACTAAACATACAAAAAAATCAAATCACAACTTTGTGAATAATGCTAACTCACCATATCATATCAATTTTAACTAGCCCATCCATTGAAACAAACACACCCTTACCAAATTAATACACTTTACATACATATTGCGTAGATTAATCATGATTGATAATTCATTTTAAATTGATTGTGGAGACTTGACTTGTTAACAAATAGAATATGAAGTTTAGATTGAAGGCATCCTACTGGATCTGAAAGCTCAAAATCTATGCTAATCTGCTATGCAGCCACTCTGCTTGCACTGAGTTCCTTAACATCTTGTTTTCTTTTGATGCATTCAGTTCTTTATATTTCTAATTCTATTTCTATTTGATTTTTGTGAGTAGGAGATGTTGCAAACACGATCCAGCCTCCCTATTGCTGAGTTGAAAGATGACATACTGCATTCACTTGAGGAAAATAGCGTTGTGGTTATTTCTGGAGAAACGGGCTGTGGAAAGACAACCCAGGTTTGAAATTCGGTTATTTTGACTCCTTAGGGAAGTTGCTGTGAAAGTTTATATATTCACAGCAGTCACTTTCACAGCAGATCTATGTTTCCTTACGCGGATATATGTTTCTGCTCTATTTGTATGATGGTTATGTAGGTCCCACAGTATATATTGGATAACATGATTGAAGCAGGATTTGGTGGTTACTGTAATGTAGTTTGCACTCAGCCAAGGAGAATTGCGGTTAGTAACATGCCTCAATTATGTTATTCTGGCATCTCAGTTATACATAGTTGCCTTTCTCCTAAATAATATTAAGGTGTTTTTTCTTTCTCTAAATATATGGTGTAAATGTGTGTAGATTTGTATACAATTACTTGACTTTGCTTCAGTTTTTTTAACCGATATTATATACTGTTCAGAAATGTTACATGAGGCAGTTTCTGCCATGATGATAGAATGTTCCATTTAGGTTCTTACTTCTTTGTTTCCTGTTGTATGGGTGCCCTATAGTGGGCTCATTCCCACTACATTGGGAGCTTGTATACTAGTCAGTTTTCTTTGTGATAATTAGAAATGTATTCCTTTCCCACCTTATTATCCCTCTTCTCCCTACAATCATCACACAGAAGATTTGTATTTCATTTTCTCCAAATCTTGCCCCATGACTTGGCACAAACTTGTAACATGAGAACAACAATTTTCACATTTCACAATTTGCAACTAAAAATCAAGTCCCATGGGTTTCTGTTGGATGATTTAGAATGGATTTCTTGTCCACTGTTTGTAAATGTCTTTGTCATTCAATAGAATGTTTTGTTTTTTAATAATAAAGTCCCATGGGCCAGAAGAAGAGTAGCATGGCTGCTGCACCCCACATTCTCTTGTACTCCTCTGATGATGCAATCTTTACTTATTAGCTGGGTTATTTATGATACATAACTGATAAATGTGAACGGAAGTATGAAACTCAGTTTAGCTTTTATGTTCTTTGTTCAACTATAAATCAAACCATTCTGGCGTGCTATTTGAATTGGCTATCCGTATCATCATTTTATATAGAGTACCATATGTTTGTTTTCTTCACCCCATTTGTAGCATATGATTTTGTTCTTCATGATATTAGCAGTGGATCAGCTGTGTTTTTCAGTAGATTGCAACCATTAGAATAACACAACCATGCAGTTTCAACCTGGAATGTGGGTATCATCCTCTTATTTCCATACTCATTCTTTGCTAGTCTCTTGAGTTGCCCTTCTCTTATATAAGAAATTTGAATAGTTTTTCTATCCTGGGTTATAAGCGTTGGAGGAAGTGTTGGATGGGGTTAGCACCACGCATTTGGTCTCTTGGGATGTGATTATGCGTCCTAAAGAATTGGGTGATCTGGGCATCTAAGGTATCTTTAAGAGGGATAACGCGTTGTTGGGAATGTGATAGTGGCACTTCGAGGATGAAAGGGTCTCTTTTTGGTGAAAAGTCATTAAAAGCAGATATGGGATGCATGAGAACACATGGGACATGGGCTTGGCTCTCCAGACTACCTTTAGAAGTCCATGGGAATTCATTTCTATGGTGTACCACAATTTTCTTCAATCAGTTAAAGTCCAGGTTTGGAAGATGCGTGGGTTGGGGATTGCTCATTTGATAGCTTATAATCTTCCTTATATCGTATTTCATCCTTTCATAATTAATCCATTTCCTCTTTTATCAAACCACATTCTGGTTCTTCACCTTCCGCTTCTTGAGATTTCCACTTTTTTCTGAACCTAAGATTCAGAAATGCCTGATCTTTGTAGACTTAGAGCAGCTAGAAAGAATCAACTTGAGTGGGAACTTTGATGACCTTAGGATTTGGGTTTTGGTACCATCTGGGATGTTCTCTTGCAAATCTTTCTTCCTTTCTTTCTTCCCAAGAGAGAAGTTTCCTCTTTCTTCATGCTTTAAGGCTGTATGGAAGGTGGGTACCTAAGAAGGTACAGTTATTTTCATGGTTGATGGTCTTGGGGAAGTTGTCCACTGCTGATATGATTCAAAAGAGATCTCTGAATGTCTTTTTATCCCCTATAGGTGTGTTCTGTGCAGGTGCAACTCTGAGGGCTTGAATCATCTTATTCTGCGCTGTCCTTTTTCCCTCTGTTAATGGAATGTGGTACTTAATGAATTGGACTTACATTGGGTCCTACCACAATCCATTGTTGTTTGTTTCTTTGAAATTTTGGGACTTCATTAACAAGAAAGGCAAGCCATTGTGGGAAGTGAGAGTTCCAGATTTATGTTGGCAAGTTTGGTTGGAAAGGAATAGTCAAATCTTTGAGAATGCTGAAGAGTTGGTGGTGGAAGTTTGGGATAGAATGAAACTCAGGGTAGCTTTGTGGGTTTGAAGTCATAGAGAACTCCGATATAGTTAGAGACTAGAGTTATATCCTGTGGTCTTTTCCGTTTAGTTCCGGACCTTTTTATGACCTAAGTGAATTTCTACTTATAGTGGGAAACTTCCTTGGGCTTTTATGCAAATATTCACTCTTCTATCACATTTCGAGGCTGTTGTTTGTTTTGTGATGGTAATACCGCTGCTATATTTGGTGTTTTAGGCCACATCTGTTGCTGAAAGGGTTGCTGATGAGCGCTGTGAATCGTATCCAGGATCAAATGATTCTTTAGTTGGTTATCAAGTTCGTCTAGATAGTGCAAGGTGATTCATCGTTTTCCTTTCTCAAAAATATCTGTTTAAATAAATGGCAATTCCTGAGAAATGCAGGAGAAAACATCTGCAATTGATATGACCATCTGTGGTTGCTAGCATCGCTGTAATACTGATATATGTGGTTCATATCCTAATTATTTGAGTATTTATCTGAATTCTTTTACATAAATTATGCTTGTAGTTATTTCCATTCTGATGTTCCTAAATGGAAATTTTCACGGTGCCAGTATTTTTAGACGGAGCACATCCGTGCTTGTGTGGATTTATTGCTTGGATGACGAGTTTTATATGGTTAGCAATCTAAAGCCGGAACAAGGGAACCGTTACTATTATATCATTGTCTGCCATTTGTGTGGAAAAACTTGTGATTGAATTGAACTGTTGATATATTATAAATAAGTGATATCAGTTTTATGTCTTTGCATATATGTTTAATGTAGAGTATTGAGTTAGTTGGACAAGAAATCCAAAATGCACATGTATACAATATGAAGAAATATTTGCTTTCTATTGAGTATGTAAAAAAGTTTCTTAAATTTGAGATTGCACTGATGAGGAGAACATACTGTTATCGCTAATTGTGATTGTTTGTGAAGTTGATTCTTGTAAGGTTTTTTCTCGAAGCTTTGTTGATTCTCTGTAAAGTTATACACATGATGCACATGTATTTCTGGTAATTTATGATGGCATTGATTATGACTTCTTTGAGACTCGGCACTGCTTTAGTTTCCTTAGCAAATAACCAGTATCTTGATATTGTGACATCTCTTGTCTATATGAAGATATTTTAATCTACCAGAAGCTATTATTTTTTATCAGTACCTATTTGGTTGTGCCCAATTCCATGATTAAATTTTTCTTCATCGTCATCATCATTTTGTTGTGCATGTTCCAGAAATCTGTATTTTTCTCATATCTGCTTTCACTTGTTTAGGAATGAAACGACGAAACTTCTTTTTTGTACAACTGGCATTCTCCTAAGGATGATATCGGTAGGTTGGCAATTTCGATTAGGCAGTATATTGTTTTGTTCCAGATAGCAATTTGTGGACTTTATATGGAGAAATTCTTTTTCTACCTTTATCTGGATCCAGTGAACTTTCATTCAAATTGTTGTTTAAGCACAATCAAAATCAATTTAGCATTAAGTTATAAGATTATCCATGTTCCCACTTCCTTATTTTGGTCTTGATTTGCAGGGTAACAAAGATTTGACTAATATTAGCCATGTCATAGTTGATGAAGTTCATGAGAGGTCTCTTCTGGTTAGTTCAATATGGTTTAATCCAGTGTGTCTTTCAGATTCATGCCTTGAAATTAACTGGAAAATGATAGTTGACACTTTCACTTGTTGTTATTGGTTGCATCTTATTGTACTAATAAAAAGGACATGCTTTGTATGTAAACAATCAAGATTTTAGAATTTTTTTCCTTTGATAGACTTTAGAAGTTTATACCCTTATGTCTAGTTTTTGAAATGCTGAGCACATTTATTCTTATAGGACATATTTAATATTCTTAGGGTGTTCACACGTTCAAGTTAGAGAACTTAGTTTTCATTCCGTGGAACTCTAAATCAAAACATTGTTATTCCCTCCATTTAATCTTCTGAGTGATATATTGATCATATTTATTTCTAAATAAAAGTTCAGACCCTTTTTTACTAGTCTTCTTTGGTTGATACATAGAGAAATCTTTGGCAGTAGGCATTGTGAGGCATTTCTCCCGTCCCTTGCTTTTGTGTATGGTCACTTTTCTGTAACTTTAGCAAGAACTCTCTCTCTCTCAAATCATGGTATTAAAATGTATGCATTAGAAGGAACTTGTATTTTTCAGATAAGCATATGGCCAGACCTATATTTAGATAATAACTTTGGAAGTGAAACACTTCCAGAAGGTTTTGCAGCTATTGTTTCTTCAGTGGACGTGATCCATCTTGATGTCTTGCAAGTGTGATGGCAGGTTTTTGCAATCACTGATTTCCTGAATTTTTGTGTAACAGGGGGACTTTCTGCTCATTGTTTTAAAAAATTTGATTGATAAGCAGCAGAGTATCTGTGGAAAATCAAAGTTGAAAGTTGTTCTTATGTATGTAACCCATCTATTTCATGGTGACTACATGTGTTCTTGGTTGATACAAAATGCACTGTATCCTTCTAAAGGGTTGCTTGTTATTGTCATGTAGGTCTGCGACAGTTGATTCATACATGTTTTCTAAGTACTTTGGTAATTGCCCTGTGGTTACTGCTCAAGGTCGAACCCATCCTGTGTCTACCCAGTATCTTGAAGATATCTATGAAAGTTTGAACTACCGCCTTGCTTCAGATTCTCCTGCTTCTATAGATTATGGAATATCTGGGACTGAGAAGGTATGAATTCCCTACTGCACTAATCCATCCAAAGGGAATCGTAATAAATTCCTGATCTAAAATGAAGGGAGAAATTTCTTAATCTATGCATACTTATAGAAATGGCCCCTTGGTACTTTGGCAGGGAGAATGTTTTTGGTCGATGCCAACTAATTTTTATGTTTAAAGTCACATTTCTGACTAGTAAGATGAATCATTTGGTCAACAAAAACCCTTTAACAACAAACACTCACCCAGGCACTCCTTAGAGGTGTTACCTAATGGAAGAGTTTTCCTTTTGCCCTTTGAAGATATAATCTAAGAGTCCATTTGGTTAGGTGGATTGAGGAGGGATTTGAAATCCATGGTATCAAATCTATTGGTGGTGTTTGGATAGATGTGGATTTGAAATCCATTACTGTCATTTTGAACTAATTTTGGAGTCATTTTGGTGGATTTCAAATCTACTCCAATTTGAGTAGATTTGAAATCCATTCATTTCAAATCCGAAATTTCAAATCACTCTATCCAAATGGAGCCTAAGTGGATAAGTAATATCCATCTAAGGTTGGAATTGCATTTTCCCATATCCTAATTCTAAAGCTATACTTGCCTCATTAATTTTGTATCTCGTGCACCAAATAAATTAGCTTGCACTCTGTTTTGTCATTTCAGTACACTTTTTTAGATAATGTGCTTTCTCCTCTGTTAGATTCCCGGTTACTTTGTTCCGTTTAATTTGTTCATTCCATATCTTTTTTCTTTATTTTCTGTTCCCTTGATTGCCATGGGTTTTATTATCATTTTGTCCATTTCAGCAAATGTTGATAAGAGAGTGACCCTCAATAGCTCCCAAATATTGTAGGTCACAATAACCAAATCATGTTCTCAATGTGCACAGTGCTACAAAATATATTTTGTCTTCGGACCTTCCATGGTAGCCTACATATTCTACCAAACATGGAATGAAAAGAAATCACTTTTACTGAATCAAATGATAGTCCGTGCAGTGGCAATTTGTTACCTTAATGCACTTTCAACACAAAGTGTGCCATACTGATCTGGGAGACTGGGACCTCTATATATTTTATGGGTGTATATAAATCTTCTTAGCCAATTGAAATTTTAAGCAGCCAAGGTGCAGGTTGTCCTTTATTTCCTAAGTTCATTTACTATAAACCGTCATCTTTTTCAAGTCTCTAAGGTCGTGATTATCAGACTGTTTTACCTTCTCAATTAACTGGGAGATATGAAATGATGTAGGAAGTTTGGGAAAGATTGTAAATGTTTGATATGTCTCTGTAAGACTAAGATAATGTGACACATAATAGGACATTTATGATCAAATAAAATTTTAACTACCACTACTTCACTGACAATTGGCACAAGGTCATAACTTTGCCTCCCTTTGGGAATAGTTTAAATGTCCAACTTAGAGCAAACATCTGAAAGTTGCTAGTAGTTTTTATCAACTTTACTCTTCTATTTATGTGGGTTTATTGTTTATCTCTTGTTACTTAATTAGTGCTCATTAGTTGTACACAGAAGACAATGGCATTTTTCTAAGTTATGGTAATTCACTTCACATTTTCTTGGTCGTCATCTTTGAATTCTTTTTACATATATATTTGTTTCCACTTATTGGTATTTAATTACACATGCTGGTACACTATAAGTGTTACTTATTTATTAAATTCTTGCTATTATCCTATTCTTGCAGAGTGCCCCTGTTGGCAACAGAAGAGGTAAAAAGAATCTTGTCTTATCTGGCTGGGGTGATGAGTCCTTACTTTCTGAAGAAATTATTAATCCATATTACAATAAAAGTGATTATCTGAATTACAGTGAGCAGACTCGCCAAAATTTGGTATTAACTGTTCATGACATATGAATTACATTTCCCAAGTCATTATTGCAATTAATTGTGAATGCCCATTTTACAGAAAAGATTAAATGAAGACATTATTGATTATGACCTGCTTGATGACCTGGTATGCCATATTGATGAAACTTATGCTGAGGGAGCCATACTAGTCTTTTTACCGGTAGGCCATTGATCCATTTAACAGATTATATCATTTCATCTGCCAACTTTAGATCATCTGATAAAACATTTTAACAATATGACAGGGCGTTGCTGAAATAAATATGCTACTAGATAAACTTGCTGCTTCTCGCCGTTTTGGAGGACATTCATCTGAATGGCTTCTTCCACTACATTCATCGATTTCAAATGAGGATCAAAAGAAGGTTTTTCAGAAACCTCCTCACAACATACGAAAGGTAATTCTTTCCTCCGTTCTTACTAAAGCATGTGTAGTTGGTCCTATTTCAGTTGTATAGAGTGTGCCCTTGCATTTGAAATATCTTAATATTTTTTGTTTTGATCTTTATGTCTTTTCAGATCCTTAACCTTAAAGGTCATGGAGCTGAATAACTTTCTATACCCACTTTATAGGGATTAATTTTCCAAGTAGTTGAATTTCAATTCATATGATACTAGCACAAACAAATGTTCACACTAAGAGCATACAAGCCTTAACTTTCATTTTAAATGGGATGAATTTTCTTAAGCCAACACTCATTGAAAAACCCTAACATTTTGAGG
Organism: Scutellaria barbata; assembly: GCA_028654395.1. Classification (NCBI taxonomy): domain Eukaryota; kingdom Viridiplantae; phylum Streptophyta; class Magnoliopsida; order Lamiales; family Lamiaceae; genus Scutellaria; species Scutellaria barbata. Next base: position 17,422,262 of record CM053644.1, on the reverse strand, counting down.
AAAATGATCTTCTTGCTCTTCTAAAGCAATTCACAAACCTCTTGGGAACCTCTCATTAGGTTTGTGGTTTGTCTAGTTCAGCTACATTGTGGTATGTCGAGTTGCGTGGACTCATGTCTCCAATATCTGATATTAAGGTTGACTGTCTTTAGTTGTGAAAGAATGCTGATGAATCTGTATTTAGAAAATTCTAAATATTAATCAGGTTTACCACATTCTATCTCATACTACATATTATGATGCATGTGATGCTCCTAATTATAGTCATGGGCAATGGCTTATTCTTTACAATGGGTATGGCTCAGATACTAGGATATAAATGTGTGTTATGACAGGGTGCTGGGTAAATATAATGAGATCACAAACACATGCAAGACATAAAATACATGAGAATATAAAGTGATCTCGGTTATTTGATAATGCCACTTGTGAGTGATATTATCAAGTAATATAGGTGTGCTGCAAGATATTTCTCTCCTGTTATAAGATAAAGCACCACGACCGTGTTTATAGAAGTGAAGATCATTTCAGCATTGATTAAAAAATCTTAAAATTAAAAATTGCATATCATGGTTTGATCCCTCATCTAGATTATATTAATCTACATGAACAGATAACTTATTCAGTTAAAAAATGCAACATAAGACATTGTGAAATGTTGATGGGACACACAACATTTTTCTTAATGATAGGATTGCTGCATCCCCTCTGAACTCATAAAAACATTATTTTCTGTCCCAAATTCCTTCCAACCACGTTACACCAAAATACTTCCTCTACAACACTCAAAAATCATCCAAATATTGCCTCAATCTATCTCTTAAGGTGTGTGATCAGATAGTTAAACCTACAAAGGTTTCTTGTCCAAAAATAGCTGAAGAAATTATTGTTAGCTTTTGATAAGCTATATGTTGACTTCATTGAGATATTCATTATCTGTTGTAAATTGATGTCATATCCTTTATGTTGGTAGCTTTTTATGCATTAGTTGTAGATATTTGCTTGGAAGATTTAGTCTTTTTTTTTTCTTGGTTATGTTACCAGTTCTGTGTGACAAGATTATCTACTCTTATGTAACCTAATTAATATACAACCGTCCGGTTCCTATGTCAGAGATATTAATGTATTAAAGAAGTGGGCTTGAAAATCTACTTTCTCTTGTTGATAAAAAAAACAGATTGTTTTAAATTGAAAATTGGAAAAAGAAGTAATTTGATTATCAAACAAGTTTAATGGTTGGATCTCAGTAGTTAATTTGCTATAATGAATTTTAATATGTGTTTCAGGTTATTGTCGCCACGAATATTGCAGAAACAAGTATAACTATAGATGACGTTGTATATGTGGTAGACTGTGGAAAGCACAAGGAGAATCGTTATAATCCACATAAGGTTTGTGTTCACTTTCTTGAACTTTCATTACGATTAAAGTGATGTGGATGATGATGACTTCTAAGAACAGTGCAGCATATAGATAGCATATAAGAGCTTGCTCTAATTCGGCATACCCTCGTTTACTGTTCTTTAATTATGTTTCACTGATACTTCTAATCAACTCTAGTCTGATATGGGTACACTAACATATGTGTGCAGTTACAGTTATATCTTGATAGACTGACAAAGTGGGGCTGTATCTAACAAAAAATCTACACAGTGATATAAAGTAATTATGGATGTGTCAGATTATTTTAAATAAATGGTAAATTGATATATTTGGGTGAAATAGGATGATAAATGATAAACTTTGTGAAGTTATATAATTAGAAACATCTAGTTTTCTGATTTACCAAATGCATTATCTAATAATAGACTTTCTGTATCTACTTGCGACTATATTTGGCCTTTCTTAAGTAAACAGATGTATGTGTGAGAGTGCTTGGTTATAATATACATAGGGTATACGTGATAGTTCTCTAGTATGTATGTTTAATAATTAAATCCAAGTACTGTATTTGATTCTAATAGAAACTGTCAAGCATGGTGGAAGATTGGATATCTCAAGCAAATGCTAGGCAACGGCGAGGAAGAGCCGGTCGAGTGAAGCCTGGAATTTGCTTTTGTTTGTATACACAGCACAGATATGAAAAGCTAATGAGACCATACCAGGTACTCGATGCCCCCAAAACAGTCATGAATAATAGGAAAATGATGAGGTTATGGGACTGAATGCCTCATTTCTTGTTTAGTTGCACCTAATTTTTAACACTGTATTAACCTGCTTGGGCTGTTAGATCCCTGAGATGATGAGAATGCCACTGGTAGAGTTATGTCTGCAAGTAAAATTACTCTCTCTTGGTTCCATAAAACAATTTTTGTCGAAGGCAAGTCCTTTTATTTGCTTTTTTATGATATTCATATCCTTTAGACTTAAAGCTCAAGGTTTATTCCTGGGGCCTACCTCTTTTCTTCACTAAGTACATTATTTGTGTCTTTCAGGCCCTGGAACCTCCAAAGGAAGAGGCTATTACTTCTGCAGTTTCTTTGCTCTACGAGGTATGACCATTGCTTTATTGCTGAACTAGAATAGAAGGCGAGGAAGGCATTTATTATATTTTTATTTCCATAAGACAGGAGAACAAACTTCATGCATTAACTTTCTACCTTACTGAACTGTGGTAGAGGTGTACAGTAAATAATTTATTGCTTAACATCTCAAAGTCTATAAGAAAAAGTTTTTGGTGTCCGTTGTGCAAGCATAATGTTAGAACTCGAAAATCAAACAGGCACACTGTTTGCCCAAAGCCAGTGTCTTCCTTAACCTCAGCAAAATCTCAATCAATAAATTCCCCCCACAATGTTCAATCCCTATCAGCTAATAAACGCAGACCACAAAACCTAAGCCCGTAATTCCCTGAGGCCCACTAAACACCATAATAATAAACTAAATAACAATAAGCAAGTAATAAAAATTAATTAAAGGCCAAGCCCAACACCACAGGCTCTAAGCCTGGTCGTTCCGGTGACAGCATCGGTAAACGAGCAGGGGCCTCGGTTCCTCACGCTCAGAAACCAACTCTGCCCCTGCTCCATATCAATTCCTCCCTCCTTCGAAACAACCTTGTCCCCAAGGTTGAAATAAGGAAACTGGTGCTTGAACTCCTCCATGCTCACCCATTTGGCATCATCCGCCGACTGTCCCACCCACTGCACAAGGACCTGCTCAACCTCACGACCGTCTTCCACCATACTGCGCCATGCTAACACCAACTTCGGTTCAAAAACTGGCATCACCGGCACCTCCAAAGTACTTGGCAGTGCAGACTTAACACGATGATCACCCATTACCCGTCGCAGCTGAGACACATGAAAAACAGGATGGATTCGACTAGCAGCTGGTAACTCTAACTTATACGCAGACGGTCCCACACGCCCCATCATTGTAAAAGGGCCATAAAACTTAGCTGTCAACTTATGATGTGGCTTTCCTGGCAACGACGACTGTCTGTGAGGTCAACTTATGATGTGGCTTTCCTGCCAACGACGACTGTCTGTGAGGACGAACTTTCAAGAACACCTGATCACCCACATCCCCTTTGATGCCCGTTAGCAAACCGAATCATCCTTTGCTGCGCGCGTTCTAGATTTCCACGCAGACGTGCTAACATCACGTCCCTACCTCCAAAACTTCCGCCACTGCAGCCACCTGACATTCGCCCAGCATGAACCGCCGGATCGAGGGTGGAGGACCCCCATACACAATCTCAAATGGGATAGCCTAGGCCGCGGTCTGAAACGTGGTATTATACCAATATTCCGCCCAAGACAACCAACTCACCCACTTCCTTGGTTGCTCCCTTGTGAAACAACGCAAGTAAGTCTCCAACACGTGATTCAAAACCTCTGTCTGCCTATCGGTTTCGGGATGATATGCCGAACTAAACTTCAACTGTGTGCCTGACAACTTGAAGAGCTCTTTCCAGAAGGAGCTCACAAAGAGTGGGTCACGATCACTGACAATGGATCCTGGAATCCCATGAAGCCTAACATATCGCGCATGAAAGCCTCGACGATAGATCGAGCCATCAATGGAGCCTTAAGAGTTGTAAAGTTCCCGTACTTAGATAACCGGTCCACAACCACCATAACACACGTATAGCCTTGAGATTTGGGCAGACAAGTAATGAAATCCATGGCAATATCCTCCCATACCAATTCTGGAATAGGCAATTCTTGTAACAACCCTGCTGGCGATACGGGTTCATATTTCGACTTCTGGCAAATCAAGCACTTAGCCATATATTCCCGCACTCTTTGAAACATCCCTTTCCAATACACATTTGTGGCTAAGCGCCGATAGGCACGCAGAGCCCCAACATGACCTCCGGATGGCGTGTCATGAAACTCATGGAGTAACCGCGGAATCCACTATGAATTCGAAGCCAATATTAACCACCCTTTATAAAGCAACTTTCCCCCATGCTACTTAAAACCCACCCGTCTGTTCTGATCTCCTTGCACGTCTCGCACAATACTCTGGATGTACTCATCATGGGCTTGTTCTGTCATTATATCTGCCATCTCTCCCCATTCCGGTCCACTACGAGCTAACAAGTCACCCACCTCTCGGCGGGATAGCAAATCAGCGGCCGCATTGGAAACCCCTGGCTTGTACTCAATAACAAAATCATAACCCAGCAACTTCGCAACCCAAACTTGTTGAGAGGGAGTAACAATTTTCTGTGACAATAGGTGTCTCAAACTGCTATGATCAATGCGAACCGTGAACCGACGACGAATCAGATATAGTCTCCAATGCTGAACTGCTAAGACCAGGCCCATCATCTCTCTCTCATAAGCGGACTTAATGATTGTCCTATCCGCCAAATATTTGCTAAAATAAGCTATTGGCCGTCCCTCCTGCATGAGGACGACACCTAGCCCAATACCCGAAGCATCACATTCTATCACAAAATACTTTCTGAAATCAGGCATGGCGAGTACAGGAGCTGCGGTCAAGGCTGACTTCAATCTCTGAAAAGCCTCTCCAGCCGATTCGGTCCAAACAAATGGAATTGTGGCGGCTTTCTTTAGCAGCGCTGTCAACGGTCGTGCGATCGAGCCATAATCCCACACAAATCGGCGGTAATACCCAGTTAGACCCAAAAATCCACACACCTCACGAATACTCTGCGGGCTAGGCCACTCCACCACGGCCTTAATTTTTGTGGGATCCATCTCAACTCCTGCCGCTGAAATGATATGTCCCAGGTAATCGACCTTTAGACACCCAAATGCACATTTCTTCCTGTTTGTCTTAAACTGATTGACACTCAAAATTTGAAGAACCTTCCCCAGATGTTCTCGTTGTAACTTCCAGGATTGGCTGTAAACTAGGATATCGAAAAACACCAAAACAAACCTCAGAAATGGCCGAAACAGGTCGTTCATTGTTGACTGAAAAGTTGCCGGCGCATTGGTCAGCCCAAATGGCATGACCAAGAATTTATAGTGACCACTGTGAGTTCGGAAGGATGTCTTGTGGATACCTCTATTTGCCATTCGAATCTGATTGTACCCTGAACGGAGATCAATCTTTGAAAATACCATAGCTCCCAAAAGTTTATCCAGCATCTCCTGTATCATTGGAATTGGGTATTTATCCGGTATGGTCACTTTATTAAGTTCCCTGTAATCTATGCAGAAACGCCAGCTTCCATCTTTCTTTTTCACCAACAGTACTGTACTAGAGAAAGGACTGGAACTGGGGCGGATAACTTGTGCCATCAACATATCTGAGACTAATCGTTCAATCTCATCCTTCTGCGCATGCCCATACCGATACGGTCTTACTGATACTGGCCCTGTTACCCGAGGATAATTCAATCCGGTGCTCTGTGTTTTGTCTAGGTGGCAGCCCCTTGGGTTCACTGAAAACTTTGTCAAAACGCAGCAGCACATCACTCATGTTAGTGTGCATCGGCTCTAGCAACACTAGCGGCTCCCCCTCCAATGCCACAGCCCAAAACTCCACCTCTCGGGTTCGTATCATTTCTCGGATACCAATAGGGCTCCGGCACAAAGTTGGGTCATCCCTCAACGACACCTGTCTACCCTAGCACTCAAACACTATCGTCATAGTCTCCCAATTTGTCCCGACGTCTCCAAATGTTGCTAGCCATGCCACCCCAAGAATCACATCCACCCTGCCAAGTGGAAACACATAGTAATCCACAACTATAGTGCAATCCTCCATAGTAAGTACCACGCCTCGACAGATGCCCTCAGATTCTTGGCATCGGCCATCCCCTAACTATACTCGAAACCTGCCAATTCCATTGGGTCCCAGGCTCAAAACTGTCAACAACAAACTAGAAATGAAATTATGACTAACCCCACTGTTAATCAAAATAGTTACTGTACGTCCTTGTAGCACCCCCTTAAACGCATGGTGCACGGACCAGTGATACCCGCCATAGAATACATTGGGAGGGCCACGTCTTCCTCAGTTGGATTGTCCTGTACTTCATCTTCCAATTCCTCTTCGTCGTGGTTTTCTACAAATTAACACTGGTGAAGGTCAAGTGTCTCATCCTTCTCTGCTAACAGTACCCTTAACTGTTTCAGTGGGCACTCATGCCCATGCGTGTACGGCTTCTTACAATGAAAACACAATCCTTTTGCACGCAGGCAGTGAAATCCTGCGGAGACAAATGGGTAAACTGGGACGAGGTTGTGGACTGCCCGGACATGGATGACCGTCCACCTTGGGGCCTGTTGGGTGGCCGTGGGATTGAAAAACCAGCAGCCGATGCCTGGCTGCTGAAATTGGATACTGAGCCTGTTCCTGGCCCCCCCGGAGGTTTGTTAGAAGGAATAGAACGGAATAACTGTTTGTTGTTTGATTTTGATAGTCGTCCCCCCGCCTGGACAGCCTAATTCTCCTCAATATCTCTTGCTAACTCCATTTCCGTTTCCAGATCTATCGGTCGTAGCAGGCGAAGGGAACTATGAACTGTATCCACTAACCCCTTCATGAAGTACCCCAAATAATGCGCATCGCTGAGTCCCGGAACTTGACTTGCCAATTGCACAAACACTGTAACATAATCATCCACCGTACCCATTTGCTTCACATCCGCCAAACGTTTGAAAGAACTTCCCTTGAAGCGAGTATCAAAACGGGCTGTCAAGGCCTGCCTGAATTCTTCCCACGATAGATTAGGTTTCCTAGAACGAAACCACGAAATCCAGTATAAAGCTGCATCTTCCATGGCCACCATAGCAGCGGAAACCTTCATCTCAGAGGCTGTATGATGAAGTTCAAATTGCTGATTTGCCCTAGCAAGCCAGCCTGTGGGATCCGTGCCATCGAAGGATGGCAGCATGGGCGGAACCGGTGCACTGGGTCCGTCGGGCGGCAAAAATCCTGACCCCCCGCTGGCGGATGTGCCCCCTTCCACCACATGCTGGATCGCTGCGCTTTGCCCCGACAGAGTCGCTTTTACGGACGCAGATAGCTGAGATAGAGTCATAGCAATATCCGTTAATTGCTGAATCATGATCGCTTGATCTCCCATTAACTTCTTCAGGTGCTCCTTAATTTCCGCCTGATCGACCTCCAACCTTTCAATTCTTTGTTCGCCGCGTGTGTTCGTCATCTCGATGGTGAGCGATCCGGCAGTCGGACCAAATTGTTAGAACTCGAAAATCAAAGAGGCACGCTGTTTGCCCAAAGCCAGTGGCTTCCTTAACCTCAGCAAAATCTCAATCAATAAATTCCCCCCACAATGTTCAATCCCTATCAACTAATAAATGCAGACCACAAAACCTAAGCCCATAATTCCCTGATGCCCACTAAACACCATAATAATATACTAAAAAAAAATAAGCAAGTAATAAAAATTAATTAAAGGTAAAGCCCAACACCACAGGCTCTAAGCCTGGTCGCCGGTAAACGAGCAGGGGCCTCGGTTCCTCACACTCAGAAACCAACTCTGCCCCTGCTCCATATCACATAACTTGGAGTCTCAGGATCACATATTTCTGCATTGCCCATTCACATGGTTTCAGTGGTCTAGAGTCTTAATTCATGTACAAGCTTTTTCATGGTTGGTTTAGGATGGTTCATTGAATGTTGATGAAATGTTTTATGGAGAATAAAAGTTCCATTTGTATGTTGGTCTATATTGCTAGGCGAAACCAGAGAGTTATTAAATTTCCCTATTAAAGTGTTGTGGTTGAAATATATGTATCTATTTTTTGGTGATTTTCTGTAATTTGCTTAACAATGGTGAATAATTGATAGAATTAGAGGAGGGGAAGAGAGAGAAGCAAGAGAGAGAACGTGGTACTATTTTCTTGTTTCATTTCTTTGCCAGGAGCATTTCTTATAACCATTCGTGGGGTCCACCACTACAAAACATAATATCTAATACTGGAGGGGTAAATATGCAACAAGCATAGTACCTTTGGGGACTTAAAACAAATAACTAAACATGAGTAGGAAGGTACTAGAATTGCACAGGAGGGGTAAATATGCAACAAGCATAGTACCTTTGGGGACTTAAAACAAATAACTAAACATGAGTAGGAAGGTACTAGAATTGCACAGGTGTATGCTTCAGATCTAAACATCTTCAATATTGTTCCACCATCAGATTAATCACACGTGTCTCATACTTTCATTCAGACATAACTCATTATTGTTGTGGGACCCAGACTCCATCTTCTCCAAGCAAACACCAAAAACCTTTGTCCCTTCCTCTTCACTCACAAAACTCATCTCAAAATCTTTCATCACATTACCAACCTTCTGTTTTCCTTTAATAATCGAAATGCACATAACATAAAAATGGCTGATATTTCATTTCATACTACTCAGAGGTATAAATACAAGTTACAATTTTTGGATAGTCAACTATACGACTGAAGAATCAAAGAATAAATCAATGTACCAATCAATCAATCAATCTAATAAAGGAAACACTATCACTATAAAGATATAGATCGAATGATATTTCCACTCTATTTCAATATATTCTATACTTGCTTTTTAGGTTTTTTAATTATACTTTGTACTTGGTTTTAATTTTTAAGTATTCTATAAATAGTTTTAATTTGTTTTAATATTTAAGTATTTTATAAATAGTTTTAATGCTAAAATGCTTACTATGAGCAACTCTTAATATGCTCATATAATGATCTCATCCCCTGAGTATATGGAAAGTGAAATTTATATATATGTTGGATATGGATAATCAGCAGTGGGCACATATTAATATGCCCACGGAGGGTAGGTTAGAGTACTTGTTTCACTTTTTTATTATATACTGTATGGTGCATTTAATTTTAGTTTTTCAAGACAGCTGACCAGAACTTCATGTAATCTTCTTAAAATATCCTTTGCATGCTTACATTGTATGGTTCTAAATAAAGTATGTAATTTCGTCAAAAAAATAAAAATAAATAAGTAAAGTATCTAATTTGAAGAGCCAATGGTTTCCAACTATTTGTAGTCTTAGGGTATGTTTGGATGGAGGGATTTGAATCCATGGTAGGATATTTGGATAGATGTAGATTTGAAATCCATCACTTTCATTTTGAACTAATTTTTGAGTAATATGTGTGATTTTAAATCCTCTTGAACTTGAGTGAATTTGAAATCCATTCATTTCAAATCCTGGATCGAATCACTCTATCCAAACAAACTTTAGTTTCTTCGTTTATTAGTCCATATAAAAGAAAACTTAATTAGCTGTGAAGGCCTCATTTTCAGTAGTGAATGACTTTGTTTTGATTGAATAAAATCTGCAGGTTGGTGCCATTGAAGGAGATGAAGATTTGACACCTCTTGGTTATCATCTGGCTAAACTCCCAGTAGATGTACTAATTGGAAAGGTATGCTTCATATAATGAACCTATTCCATCACCCATACTTATTTGGATGTTTTGTTGCTGCCTACATGTCAATTTTAGATTAATGCTAGGTGAAATGCATCAGTACTCATGCTTAGATACTCACAGAAATTTATGTTACATGTACTTTTTTCAAATGCCATTTCGTTGGTGGTGACTAGGCATTCCAGAGTAATTTGGTTTGTAAAAGAAAAACAGATTTGAATACTGTTATAGATAATATTCAATAACAAGGCGAAATAAGACAGAACAAAGAAGAATATATGGTAATTGAGGGAGATTTTCTCAAGCACAATATAAATTCTCAATAATTCCCAACCCTTTCAAAATAATGAAGATTATTTAAATTTTATAGACCTGAAAAGATACTCTCTCAAGGAAAATGAGTATTTTTAATGCATATTACTCATCCGTTTCCAATACACATTAGTCCATATGCATAGTCTTCCAGGGCATAGAACCTAAGTCTAGAAGATAACTGAGGAAGATGGAAAAAAGTAATCTATGATTATTATTCTGGTTGAATTTCTTAGAGTTATATCATGACGAAGAAAAGAACTACTTTCTAAGAATAAGCAACTCATGGAAAATAGAAAAAAGAAAAAAAAAAAAATGAAACTCAGGGGATATTGATATAAAACATAAAAGTGATCCTTTATTCTCCATAAAAATTATGTTAATTATTAACTGACTGCTATTGGTGTCACTTGCCTAAAAGCTGTTGTTTAATTTCTTTTTTTTTTCAATGCTGATCTCTGGGTTTGTTTAATTTGCAGATGATGTTATATGGTGGAATATTTGGTTGTTTGTCACCCATCCTTACTATTTCAGCATTTCTGAGCTACAAGTCACCATTTGTGTATCCAAAAGATGAGGTTTACAGCGAGGCTACTACTTTACTCTTTAATAATTTGGAAGTGCTGATATTATATAAACCATGCACTTTGCAGAGGGAAGGTGTTGAAAGAGCAAAGTTGGCTTTGTTGGCTGATCAAACTGGTGATGCAACTGTTGCATCTGATGGTTGCCGGCAATCTGATCATCTATTAATGATGGTTGCATATCAAAAATGGGACAAAATTTTGCGTATGGTGAGCCTGTTTAATAATCAATGATGAATTGTGTTGTATGCCCAATTTGCAACTTTGGCTTATTTTTCTCATCATAGACTGATTGAGACATTACGTAGCGTTTTTGATTCTGGTCATAGTACCTATATCTGATTTGAGCTGTTAATTTTAGAAGCATATCCATATTACATGTTCTACCACAGCTGAGAAACTAGAAGATATATTTTTGTTTATTGAAATTCGACTGTCAATGGGTTATATTCCATGTTTTGTTGATCCATCAAAATTTGAATGCTTGCAATTTTATTTGCTATTGTATACTATGGAATTCACCTTAATAATTGAGTATTAAAATAGTGATGATTACGTGTGTTATTAAGCATGAAAAGGAAAGAATTTTGAATTATGTGGCCATGCTTCAGAATGAATATCATGTATATGTAGCAATAATTGCTGAAGCTCCCTGAGGTTTCTAAGTACTCTCTGTAGTCAATTCCTCTTCCAATATTACTTTCAGCTGTTCTGAAATTCGCTGTCTAACAAATGCAATAATTTACACATTGGAGAATGACTATGTAAGCTAGAAATAACTGACAACCCCAGATTATCCTCACAAAGTGCTTAAATATAATCATATGCTTTTATCTTTTTGGGTAACTTGGAAAAACAATTTTTTCTTCCTGCACTTGTAGACTTAAGGACAGGCAGTAGCTTGAACAGACCTCAAGGAAAATGAAAAGACATTTTTGAACAGTAATAGGAGATCATCGTAATCTGTTAACTTAAAGGAGGTAGATGTAATTGTTGAATTACCACCGTGCTTATCATTTTGACATTTCATTTAATATCTTTAACATGCCCCCTCACGTGTAGGGACATTACTTTGTAATAAAGCCTTGCATGTGGAATTGTTTGATAAATGGTTTAACCCTGAGTCAAGCAGGATCTTTCATTGGGCCTAGCTTTGATACCATGCTGAATTACCTTCCTGTCTCAGTTTTAAGCCAGTATCATTTCAATGGTGTATTATCTTCTACATAACTATCTAGTAAGCTAAATTTGTCATTATTTCATAGACATTAAGGCTCTTTTAATGAACAAAACCCTAGGGGTGTCATAATCTTGAAAGAGTAAAAGGATACAAAATATATATTTAGCAAACATATGGGGAGTGCCATTATAATCATATATTTATATACACATCTTTTACTCATATCTCATGGAGAGAATTTTGTGATATGAATTGAAGGCTCTTAAAGATATTCTGCCACTTTTAAAAGGATGATATGTAGGTAACATGTAATCGAAAATAGAGGCAATGGTTTTACCCCATTGTTTCATATCATGGACTGAAGGCTCCTAAAGTTATTTAAAGATATGTATGTAACATGCAATATACAATAGAGACTGCTGTTTTACCTCATTGTTCCATGTTTCATATCTGAATGTTCTTAACCATTGTATGCAGTGGATAAATATGATTGTAGTGATATTTGAGAGTTGAGAATTCTTGACACAGTTGTACATTCATCAGTAGTAGTCCACATTTTTCAACTACCCATGAGAAGTGAAAACCTTGTGTATTTAGTAGACCCCCAATTTTTTTTGGATAATCTGTAAGGAATACAACATAACTTAATGAATATCTTGTCTATTAACTTTTCCTGGTTATTACCACTTGATTGTGCTCTTCTGTAGACTTACGTGACTGGAATGCTCTACAAGATACTCAACTGAACCTCTTTGGAGGATATTTAATGGTAACAAGTTGTTCTGTTACTGCAGGAAGGAGTTAAAGCAGCCCAAAGATTTTGCAGTTCCCATTTCTTAAGTACCTCTGTCATGTATATGATAAGGTATTATGCCTATCTCTTCTATGGTTGTTGATTCGATCTGGTAGGGCAATGATTCATTGAAATATCTGACATCTAAAAAATTCTTTATAGCGATTGCGGCATTCTATCTGCTTGCTAATGTATAAGTACCACTCAGAAGTCAGAACGAGTTATTTCATCAAGAATAGAAAAGTAAACATTGAAAAGATTTTAAATGGTTATACTTGTTTCTTTGCCAGGGACATGAGAATACAATTTGGTATATTGCTTGCTGACATTGGGCTCATAAATATTCCACAGGTATATCCAATTTATTTACTCAATCTTGACGAGTCAAGATATCAGGTTCTCCATTTGTGAATGCTTCTCCCCTCTGTATTTACAGATAATAATTGTATTTACATACTTTATGTAACTTCAGTCGGTTTAGATAAAGTTATCAGTGACTCTGGAGGTTTACACAGGAAAACTTATGTATTAGAAGACAAATGTTGAACTCGTGGTGCTTAAAAGATAACTTCTCTTTGGTATCATCTTCCTCCTATATGGTACTATGATGTTAATAGAAACATTAAAAGAGTCAGACGTAGACTAAAGATTTTCATTAAAGATACTCTAGAAAGGACAAGCCAAGAGGTTATCTTGGTTCGTTACCCTCCCACTTCATACATTTGACATAATGCAGGCTGGCACCGTTATTGGTTAGCACTCTCCCTGACCTATGTGCATATGCTCTTGTATCACAACATATGAAAGATGATAAAGTTGCCTTTTGGGTTAACTCGAAAAAGGAAAGCTGATGAAAATCAGTTTGAATAATTAGCTAGCTTAATTTTAGGACAGTAATTGGTGGCATTAATTTTTGGACTCTTCCAATCCTTTTTTCTTTTGTGTGTGTGTGTGTGTGTGCGCAGATTGTGGATAAATAAAGTATGATAGGTTCTTATACGATTTTAGGGTTAGGTGAGTCAGTTGAAAGAGTCTGTAGCTATACGAGGTGTGCTTCGATTGCATGTTGAAAATTCTTGGTGAGAGTCTGAATTCTTTGAGATGTCATAGCTGGTCAATTGACTCAATTCCATGAACTAAAAATTCACAAACTACTGAGATGTCAGTTTCATTTGGTTTTGTCGTTTATATGTTGTATTAACTAGAGTGTGGGCTTTTTTCAGATTCCCTTCTTGCCCTGGTTAATGCCTGATTATTATTATTTTCAAATTTTCTCATTATTTTTTCTTGTTAACTTTACTTTTCTGTCAAAACCATGCCAATATTCTAAGTAGACGTTTTCAAAGCAGGTTGGGTGGAAAAAGAAAGAAAAGCTTGAGAATTGGCTTTCAGATTCGTCCAAACCTTTCAATCAGTACTCACATCATTCGGTACTGTTGAAGGTATAACCATGTTGTTCTAAGCATTTCTAGGATCTCATGTACTTGATACATTGTAAAGATGCAACTAGCTGCATAATCTACTTAAAATTGGACTGATGTGCATCAGGCTTGTCTTAATTTTTCCTTAGTGTTCTATTTTTTCACACTGAAGTCTCGGTAACAAGGAAGCATAATATGAGCATATACTGTCTTTAACCGTACCCACCAACCAGAGCACAATATCTTAAATTTGGATCTTAATTATTGGTTCAACAATGATTGAGCAAAAGCCCCATCTTTAAAGTTTGGTGAAATCAACCATGCAGTTTGCAAAACCTTGTATACTTGTATGCTTTATATTTTACCATGGCAGGAACAGAGCTTGAAGATCGAATATATTCATCTGGAATGAACGTTTAAATTATCTACCAGACAATTCAGCCCAGTTTTCCTGTCGATTTGGCATGAACAAGTAGATGTTATCTCCACAGAAATATATTCCAATGATTGGCATATAACTCATCAGTCATGATTAGTTGGATATGCAGATAGTAATATCTGTGTCTGCATCCTGATGTTAAACTTCATTGACCGTCTGTTATGGGTTTATCTCTTTTTACTTAACTTCAATGTACATGTGCAGGCAATACTATGTGCTGGTCTATATCCTAATGTTGCCACCACCCTTGAGGGAGGCAATACTGGAAGCCGTCCTGTTTGGCATGATGGTAAAAGAGAAGTTTACATACACCCATCTTCTGTTAACAGTAGCCAGAAAGCTTTTCAGTATCCGTTTCTGGTCTTTCTTGAAAAGGTATAAGCACTTCCTGCAAATATCAGTTGTCCCGCATGTCTATGCCGGCAATTATAGTCTAATCAGTGCTACACATAACAAACTAAGGGAATAGGGAAAAAAATTAAGTTATTATTTGAGTCCTTGCAGTTGCTTTTTCAAGATGAAACTGTTGGTTTAAAGATTTGGTGATCTTTGGAAAATTTCCTCTTCATCCAAAAAAAATTTGGAATTATTTTCACAGACTGAAGCTAGAAAGAAATCAAGTGATACTACACATGATTACTATTCGCAAGAGTTCTGCTGTCATGGTTGGGGAAGGGGGACTTCATGATCTATTATAGAAAATAATGTGTATTGATTAGAATACGATTATACAGATAAATAGTTATACAGCTAACTGTTTAGGAAAAACAATTCTTGGAAATAAATAGCTAATAGACAACCATAAACTAAGCTAGTCTAGTAAATCTATCAAATTAAATCACATCAAATCAAACGTAATAACACTAATTTTGGCACATCAATATCTTACAACACTCCCCCTCACTCACCCTTGAGCTGACCATAATGTCTTCCATAGCTAGCTTCCTGATTAGAAGTTTGAACTGTCCCTTATACAGTCCTTTAGTCAATATGTTTGCTCCAGGTTGTCCTGTTGGTACATAGGGAATACTGATTAGCCTGCTTTTAATCATCATCTGGATGAAATGGTTATCGACCTACATATGCTTATTTCTATCATCTGAATTGTGAGCAATTGAGATAGAGGCTTGGTTATCACAATAAATCTTCATAGGTAGACGCTAGAATGTTATAATCCTATAATTGTCAATTTATCAACTATTTGCCTCTGAGATTCTGCGTGCAAGAGGTCTATACTCTGGTTCAGCGCTACTTCGAGCCACAACACACTGTTTTGCTCCGCCACATAACAAGATGTCCTGAAGTTGATGGCCTATTAGTATAGCTTCCAGTTCAATTTGCATGTGTATATACTTCAACTTGTAGATTGTCTTGTGTTAAGATTGCAGCAAGATAACCAAATCTTCAATGGAATCAAGAAACTCAACAAGTTTTAAATCTTGTTTTCAATGCAGAGAGACTCTTGAGAAGTTCCCTTGTTTTAATATTCTATAGACTGCATCAAAGTGTATTTGCTTACAAAGATACCTTCTTTTGATCTAGAAAACCCCATACCAACGAAGTAATCTAATATACCCAATCCTTGATGTCAAAGTCGCATGCCATTTTCTTCTTTAAATTTATTACCACTTCAAAATCATCTCCACTTAGAATTACCTAATGCAAAGCATTATAGAACATTGTATGATCAACTTGGTATGCATAGTTATATGCTTTTTTACTTGTTATATTGTTTTCATTCTGTACATATATGAAAGCCCTACTTGTGCCATTTTTTAATTCTTATTCATGCAATTGCAGGTCGAGACTACTAAAGTGTTCCTTCGAGACACGACTATTGTGTCACCCTTCTCAATTTTGTTGTTTGGTGGATCAATAAACGTTCAGCATCAAGTATCTTTCTCTTCAACCTCCACAAATTTGTTATTTACAGAATCTCTAATTTTGCATTGTGCTTTATAGTTCATAAAAAAAACCTCATAGTGTTTTTTTGTTAATGGTTTTTTCCTCTTGAATATCAGACTGGATTAATCACTGTAGACAATTGGCTGAACATGGCAGCACCCGCACAAACTGCTGTCCTTTTTAAAGAACTCCGGTTTACTCTTCATTCTATTCTAAAGGAGCTTATTAGCAAACCACAGGTAGTGTATGTTGATTTTTCTAATATTAGGTCTTTCGGGTTTTGTATCTTCTGACTGTTTATTTGTACTTCATGCATATCAATTGTACACAATGATGTTTAATATCCAACACTACTGACAGATCATCCATTTAGATGGCTAGTTTAATTGTGAGACCCTTTAAATCAAACTACATCCTAAGTCCCTAATGATGTGGTTTTGACTTAAAGTTGAGGGGAATGTATTTCTAGTGGCATCCTAATAGTTCTTGGCATAAATAGTATTCTATTTGAAGCTTATCAAAGAACTCCCTGGTCTTATTCACAGTAAGCCGGTCATCAGTTATGTTGTTGCTTAGTGGACGATGCTAGTTTAGTTTTGGTTTCAATAGAGCTTTTGCTTATGTATGTTTGAACATTGAATTGCGTAAATTATTTGAATTCCGTATTTTTAAGTTTTGAGAAACTAGCATGTTTTTATCTCGATCGAGCATGATGGCAAGATATCAACATTGTAGTGTTAAAGCAGTAAAAGTAGTAGGATTAAAGCTTAGTGCTTTTGGTTGTATCTTGAGCGGAATAAGCTCTTTGGCTGACTAATTCCCTTTATGGCTTTGCAGAATGCTGGCACAATCAATAATGAAGTTATCAGATCTATAATTCACTTGTTTATGGAAGAAGATAAACCAACAACATGATTGTTCTATCTTCATCTGGTGCAAATTCAATAAGGTTATACTTTTGATTCGGATTACATCTAACACGACAATGGATAGGTGTGTACTTCTTCAATATGGCATTTTTTTAGAACCTTATATTGAAGTTTAATTTTGGTTCTGCAAATATAATTTGCTCACATCTAAAGGTTTCTATATATTTCGATACAGAGGCTGATGTTCTGCAGCTTTGGATTGTTCAACTCCTGGAGAAAAACTCTTCAAGTTGATCGATATTTTTCAATATTCAGGAAGACCTTCACTTTATAATTTATTTTTTTTAACATAGAAATACATTTATGCACCTATTTCTAACATTCAGTTGTTGTAATTTATTATTTATTATTGTTGATGTGTAACTAACCCAAAAGAAAAGTATTCTTACATAAAGGCACCGAACGCAGGAAAAATGAAATATATTCGGTTTTGGGTAACTTTGACTACTTATGCCTAATGAGGTGCACTGTATGGAAAATGTGGGTCCCGTTGAGTCTAATTTGATCTGAATTTGTGTATTTTTTTTCTTTTTATCTTAATTTTTATGTAATGCTAAACATACATTTATGTAATACTTTATCTTTAAAAAAATTCTAATTTTGGTAAAAAAAAAGGACTCTAATTTCGGCACAACAAATCCTAATTTCGACACAATTTGTACATATATATTTTAATGTGGTATTACTTGTATCTTTAAATAATACTAGTTTTGGACCCGTGCATTGCACGAGCTTCATAACTCATTTAATTATTTCTTCTTAATCATATATTTGTTACAATAATTTTACTTTCTATATAATGAGGGAATGCGATCATTATAGTTATCGATGGGAAAAATTGTCAACAGTTGACATTTTATCATTTTTGATATTTGTTATTTTATATATATATATATGATATTTCTTTCTTACTCTGTAAAATATTATTTCTGATATGTTTTATTTTCATTTGTTTTCTTAAAAATGTCAAAGTTAGTTATTTGTTGGTGAAGTTTTGTTGATTTAATTATTGTGTTAAATTTTTTTTTTTCACATATATTGTTGATAATGATCAAAATTTGGATTTTTCGAATAAATTCACATATTTATCTTTAAATTAGTAAATTCACCTCCATTACGAAAAAAGTTAACGTAGTGTTTACTTTTCAAATTGGTAAAGTTTAAATTTACTTTTTACATTTTCAATTCTTTGATTTTGCCTCTATATTTATTATTTTTAGTCCTCATATTTTTTTTATTACTTTGAAAAGATAAAAATTTAACAAAAATAAAAGTATATTTTGTAAGTAATCATAAAATATAGTGCATGGGGCAACAAAAAATTGAAAATATTGGGAGCCAAATTAAAATTAATGTATTATATAATTTATTCAAGTAATTCTAAAATTTTGTTTGAGATGTGTCAATAATTTTTAAATTATAATTAAGTATGTGATAGCATTTTCTATGAGTTGATTTTTTACTTTTTAATATTTATTTATTATTAATTTTTAGATATTTAGATATGATTTAGGAATAGGAAGAGGAAGAAATGAGGTGAAAATAGAGAAATTGTAACGGTTTTTAAAATGGACACATGGCAGCTCTAAATTTCTCTAAAATGCTGAGGTGGCGGCTCCAAATTTCTCCTAAAAGCTTAGGTGGCGAGGTTTGAGAGAGCCAAACCCTACTTTTATAAGTATAGATTAGTCATATCATTATATAATACATAATATGTATTTTCACGTCCCTATTTTAAACATAGCTAGACTTGTATAGATTTTCATATTAAAAGACTTGTAAGAAAGTGGGTGATCTTTCTTTTTTTAAACATAAATAATTTAAAAACCTTTCTTGCACATGAAAATCTTGTTGCATGAAACTCGTTAAGAAATTTATAACATGCATCGAAGCATGTACCATACTGCAAACCACACTCACCTGTATATTTACATATTTACACATATCAGAGTACGAGGACAACACATAAGTCCATGTAATTTATCAAAATATTGTTTAAAACAAAATAAGCCCATAGTGTAACCCAACAGGTCGTCATCTATGTACACCATCTTCGAACCCGTAGGACCTCAACATCACGATCAGTAAGTTCATGAACTTATATTTTATCAGGTTTACCTACAATGTATGATCTATATGAACTAAACAGCTCAGTAAGTAGAAATTATACACATAACATGAATAATACGAAATAACGTCAATGATGCATGTTCATGAATAAAAACACTTATTTCAAAATCGTTTCCCTTCATTGAGCCCTTGACCACCATCTACTAGGTACCGGGTAAAGCTCAACACAATATCATTCGTCATAGTCATATTCATGTCTCACATGCCACCGGCTGAATAAATCAAGCTATATCCATGTCTCACATGCCACCGACTAAGCATATATTATTAATAGTCATATTCATGTCTCATATGCCACCGGCTGAACGAATTAAGCCATATTCATGTCTCACATGCCACCGACTAAACATATAGTATATCATAAGCATGATTTACATATCTCGGTGCACTAGTAGTGGTCAATAAAATATTTTTCTTCAAATCATTTTATGCATGTAGAATGCAATAACTTTCATCATTTACATATGCACGTGATGTTATTCATGAACGATACTCTTAATATAACTCGAAATTTCACATAACATCACTCAAACACGTCAATTCTCAAGAAGATATAAAATCACATAATATCACTCAATCAATATATAACATAAAATATTATGTTCATGCATTGTAGATATAAATAAATCTCTACTTACCTGAATTATCAAGAATTTAGACCACTCAAACTTTCTTAATATCAAATCCGATAATCCTATTTTAATCGAACACTACAAGCCAAGTGCACTTATTTTTCTTTTCTAATTATATGAGCAGATAACTTAACTTGAGGGGAGAGGTTTACCTCTTCTAAGTAACATGAATGGGGTATTATGTCCTTTCAGTAAAAGAACATGAATAATATATATGCCTATCTCCAACCGTCTCTGCAGGAGTTTCCTTTATTTTTATTATTATTATTATTATTATTATTATTATTATTATTATGTCAGCTTTATGCAACCCTGCACCATTCTTATACATGTGTATACATTTATATATAAATAGTTATATATTAATATTACTAAAATTTATTATGAATATGCACAGTACTTACATTCACATAAATATATTCTGCTATTAATTAACTTATTTTATATTAATTAATATATATACACGACACTTCCATATATAGATACATATATATATTATAATATTGATCAAACTTGTTTTAAAATATATACACATATACATTGTTATCACTTGCATATATATATATATACACGTAAATATCAATTTTAAATTTCTAATATAATTATACTAGCCTTAATTAAACTATTGATATTGTGTTCTCAATATTAGTAGAATCTCAACCAATTATGATAAGGTTTTCTCAACACCAATTTCGTGGTAGCATATAAATAATCGAATATTTAAAAGCAAACTATAATTATACAAAGTCACAAATAGCACATAAGCAATAAGGGATGCATATGATGCATGAAATGTATTGATCAATAAGTTATGAGGAGCTTGGGTATCACATGTATGACTAACATAACTAAAAGGTACGACTAATATAACTAAAATGTATGTTAAGATATAGTTAAAAATTCTAAATGTATGACTAACATAACATAAATGTATGTCTAACTAAAAGGCTTATGCGAGGCCCGTGGATCGGGTCAGATATGTTGCATGGGCTAGGATTCGTGCAATAGAAGTACTAAAGTTTTTGTCATCCCTAATTATCTATTTTAATTTTCTTAAGGGTGGGACTAAAAGTCACCCATGAAATTCTAATCGCACCCCAATTTATATGATTTTCAATTATAAAAATAAAATGAATAAGAAAACCAATTTTACTCTTTAAGAAAAAAAAATATTATTAGTTCTATTTGGTGATTTTAGTTGAACAAGTAGAAGAGTGTTCGGCCACCTTGGTTGACGTACTTCTATGTGTTCAGATGTTTGGTAGGTGTCCAAACATACTTCTACGTGTTCGGCCAATCAAGATCGAAATAAGTCGGGTTTTGATCGATTTTTTATATTTTTTCGTATGATTTTCACACGATTTTTATATATTTAACTAATTCTTGAAATATTCATTTTTATCTTATCATTTCATTCATGAATAAATTTAAAGAAAAAACCTAAAAAATCGAGAAAGATGAAAAAAAAAAAAGAGAAATTGAAAGGGAAGAGAGAGGATAGAGTTTAAAATTTTTATTTATTTTTATTTCCAAAAGAGTAATGTTAGTATTTTCATTTTTTTTAAACGTATATAATTGGGATGCACTAAGAAAATGGTGGGGTGTCTTTAGTCCCATCTTTTTATTAATTGCGCAAAGCTACGCCTATTGACATCCTCTTTCTTTATGAATAAACCCCATTGTTAAATACACTCATATGTTATATTTTTACTTTTTCTTTTTTACCAATACACCCCTCTTAGATGGTTTTTAATACATTTATCTATTAAAAAAACTCATAAAATTTTGAAAAGAGAGAAAATAAATTCTCATTTCCATAAGCTTCAGTCTGCTACTCTTAGTTTCTTCTTCTTCTTCTCTTTTATTCAATTATCGTCCACCATTCGCCGCTTGTCGACTGCGAAACCACCTCCTAAAACACCGATGATATTGGAAGAATATATTTAATATGATCGACTATATGCAGTAGAACAATTTTCAGATGTTCGACTATGTTACATAGAACATGTTCTAAAGGTTCAACTAAATTAGAAAGACCATTTGCAAGATTTTCTTTAACAAGTGAAAGAACGTCTTAGAAAAGTTCGACATTCAAGAAAGAACGTTTGTAGCATCGTTACACATTCAGTTGTCAAGCATGTCGTGTGTAATCTCAATATGTTGAGATTTTTTAAACATTCAACACAGAGAGGTGGAATATTGTCTACATGTTCGGCCTTATGTGGTTGAACATTGTATAAATGTTCTTTGCAGCATTGTTGAACATATTATGATTTTTTTTATATTTATCGAACATTGGCTTTATATTCTTCCTGGTTTCGTTGAACCGTTTGCTTTGTTTGATTTTGATAAAACGTGATAAAAAAATTCAAAACTTACATTCTTTATCTCCATGGAATTTTCACAGTCCAGTGCTAATACCTTTGTTTTTTAAAAATAATTTTTTTATAATTAATTACAATGTGGAGGAACCAAATTCTTTTAGATACTTATAGTTTCAATATGAGAGAATTATAGTTTGAATATGATTATATAATTTAAAAGTGAGGGCATATTTTATAGCACCTCAACCCATCTTTGTAGGATTGAGACACCATCAAAACTTTATTTGCTTAAAATATATGTAAAAGAAATTATAGTTTTTCTTTTTAAATGATTTTCAGTAGAAGACTTTATTAAATACGAGTATTCTTTTTTTTTCTATTTTAAAACGATAAGCTTAGCATGCAAGAAACTAACTCGTGTTTTACCCACATTTGTAAATCAAAACCTCGACATTTTTAAGACGTTTTAAAAATTTTACTTAAGTCAACATCGGAAGTGTCAAAAGGGACATTAAACATATTAACTTCATACATATTAACATATATCAAAAACATATAATATATATGCTTCTAGACAGGGATCCATTTAATTGGCTACACATCTGCTTCGTCGTAGGTGGGGTCCTGAAAACGTTTAAATATAGCAACATAAGATTTGAGAAATCTTAGTGGATAATGCTTATGAACTATTATGTTGAAGAGATTAACCAATACACTGAAACATCATCTTCCAAAGTCTGAAGACCTAGTATAAACATCTAAGATCCGAAGACCTGACATCTAAGGTTCGTCAACCTGGTACTTCACCCGAAGATATCATTTCATTTCATCATACTCAACATAGGAGTTCTTCTAATCAATATAATTGTAAATAAATGTTACTCATTTTTTACGTTGATTTGAAAATTGGGATAACTTCTAAAGTATCCGATCACTCGTACTGCACTCAGCATGTTCATAAGTTATTAGTCTTTAAATTGCATTTCAATTGTATCATACTTAATTAACCAATCATACTTATCATACATATAACATATGTATATCACAACAATTTACATAATTTAAACGATCATCCAAAATTCATGAAAATAAGCATGCATTTACATAAAAATCCTTAGTTATCCATGTTAAAATATTAGGGTTAAATCAAATTACAAAAGCTTTAATAAATCATTTACTATAATAAAAAATTGTTCGAAAATGCTTTAAAACCAGTCTATGTTATAAAATTCACCATAAATTGTATATTTACTGAAACCATTTGAAATTAATAATTTAGACTTCTAGCATCATGTACTTAAACATAGTAGAACAATTTTGAAAACTGTATAATGGTTCGATTTTATATAATTAATTTTCTAAGGTCCTAAACTACAAAATCTCAAATTCGAAATTGGACTTATTTTGAAAATTCATTATAATTCATACACTACTTCAAAAATTACCAAATTCCAACCATAAACTCAAAATTTCATGTAGTATAACATACTAAAACAGATTTGAAAAATTATAATTGACTGAATTTATAAAATTATTTTTCTAAAGTCTGAAATTACATAATTCCAACTCGAACTGGACTATATTTGAATAATCATCATAATTCATAAACGACTCCAAATATTATCAAATTTTAACCATAAACCTAATACTTCATGTAGTATAGCATACTAAAATAGTTTTAGAAAACTCCAAGCATACATTTTTATAAAAATCAACAAAGTAGTCTGTCATTTCTAAAAAATTTCACAACTTGATTAAACCCACCTATTTTCATAATTAAAATGTAGATTCAACTTTTGTAACTCTATCAACCTCAAATAAACCATCTTAACTCAATTTATCACACATACAATGAGTTTAGACAAGATAATCAAACATATAAGGATTAAATCAACATGCAATTGCACAATCAACTTCCAAAAGTGACATATTTTAAAGATCAACCATATAAAACAAAACTTTGAACAAATTTCTTCACATTAGTAGAAAATCACTCTTGGATCACACATGCAATGTGTTTAGGTAAAGAAATCAAACATGCAAAGCTTAATCCAACATGCATTTACTCAATCAACGCTTAAAATGACGTATTTTTTAAGATCCACTACTTAGAACAAGATATTCAACAAATTTATCACATTTGAAGGAAATCTCACTTAAACCTTACATGCAACTCAAAATTAGAACTTAATCATGCTCCTAAGGAAGATGGGAGATGAAAAGCCAAAATACCTCTAGGGTTGCACACAAAAGAATTCTTGGGCTCTACCTAACTTCTTGTCTTGAGGGATTCCTTCTCCTTTTTTCAATCTTGATTTTCCAGCTTTTTTTGAAGGTGGAAATGGGGGCTTTTTGGATAAGGAGGTTTGTAGAGAGAAGGTGGAGTATGGTAGAGAGAGAGAGCGCTTCACATGGAGGGGGGAAGAGAGAGGTATGTATTGTTGCATTAGCAATATGAGAAGCAAAATAATGATACAACATACTCTTATATATATACGAGTTTTAATCACGTGCGTTGCACGTGGAGATCAATTCAAATTAAAGAAAGAAATAATATAAATATTGTATATATAACATTTTTATATTAGAGTTTTAATTATAATAAGATTCTATAAGATTTTGAATTAGTTAGAATTCTAATATAAAATTATTTAAGTATGAAAATCCTAAATTGTGGTTATAACCTTAAATAATAATCTATAATGAGGATATATTCGACAATCCATATTTTATAAGAAACATCTACACTTTTATATAGGTAATATATATATATATATATATATATATATATATATCTTGTACACTCTAATATAATGCATAATGATATATGTATATAAATCATAACTTGTAGTGTATATCAACTTGATGTGTGATAATTACTAACATTGAGATTTGTGGTGGATTTGATGGAGGCATAAGAATTAAGTGTAGCTCTATCTAATGTGACATGCATGAATAATTTTAAAATTATGACAATTATACATGAAAATATGACCAAATTAGCACATCACATAAGTCATATAAATATGTTTGAAAATATTATTTAATTTAACACATCATAATAGTCACATACCTTATTGCACACATACTTTATTGCACATAACTATATAATAAAAATCTACCTAATTATAATTAAACACATAAGTCACATTTCTTATATTAATTATTAAAATTATTTTATATGTAACTTATCTTCTTCTCTTTTTTTTTGTTCGTTCCATTACTCGTGCATGTCGAGTGCATTACAATCGAACTCAGTCTTCTCGGATAGCTATCATGTAAGATTTTTAGACTTAAAAAAATATTAGTTCATATATTCTTGATAAATAGTAAAATTCGTCTTAAACTCGAAAAGATCATACGCTATAAATTATTTTATAAAAAATGTAAATTTTTATATAAAAATATGCTATACAGGTTTTATGAAAAATGGGTTCTTACATGCTTAGTATGTAGTGTTGATAATTTATCCTTAATTGAATTTTGGATAATATATGATTTGGATGACCTTAGTTATCAAATACTTCATTTACTTTGTTGGGTACTAGTCATGACAAAAAATTCTAGACAAAACCTCATATGTTTCCTTGACAAAGAATGTGATATTTTCAAAATGACTATTTTAACCTTATGTTTCATTTAAATTTTTCCTCATTTAAAAAAAAAAAAAGAAACAGGCGATCAACTTCTTTCTAAAATTAGGGCTCGATTTTCTCATAAACAACACTTCGATAAATTAATCAATCTTGTAAATTTTTAAGTGCATTGTTGATGAACATACCGTACATCACACGAGTTTTATTCATGGAAGAAGGTAATGGAGAAGAGGAAACTACAAGCATAATTATAATTATTATTCTCGTCTGATAGAGAAAAGGAAAATAAAATGGTAATAACAAGTTTTATATTGGGGATAAAGATGTAATTTTACTTTTCTGAATTTACGTGAGATAAAATGTCCCACCCCAGTGTGGGATACTTGTCACTCAAATTATATATATTTTTTAATTAACTCGGGCCATCGGATATCTCATGGGCTTTTGTCAATTGTAGTATACATGATAATGAGTGATGATTTATCTTATCCACCTTATTACACCCTCAAAGAATTAAAGTTTGAATAAGATTATATGATTCGAGAAACATAGAATTGTAGCTTGAATATGATTATGGTTTAATTAGGGTTCTAATAGAAATTTAATTTAAGTAATAATTAATTAATATATTTTAATATTAACAATTATATAAATATAAAAGAGTATTTTAATCAAATTCTAAAAAGTGTTTTTTTGTTTACAAATTAATGGGGCGTACTCATAAATAAAGGAGGTGTCAATAACCATGGCCACTGCGAAAATATTTGGATGGTTAAAAGCGAAGTCATAAGAAATCTTTTTTTTTTTTCCTTGTGGAAATAGACACCATCTATATATAATGGGGGTTATACGTAACGCACTATCTTTTAAACACACCCCATAATAAAATAAATAAAAAGTAAATAAAAATACAAAGATTAAAATACCCTTATTTTTAAATAAAAAATATTTCTCCCTTCTTCTACATATTCTTCTTCGTAGATCTCAAATCCTAAATTAAAAAAAAAAAACTTTCAACAGACCTTGATTTATATATTTATTAGCAAATGATTTAATTTTATAACTTTAACAGCCTAATGAATAATATATGAGAAAATGGCTTCATATGCCACTTTTACTTGTATTTTAGCTTAAACTACTATAAAATTTAAGAGTTAGGTCTCATACACTACATTTGTTATAATTTAAGCTTTATATACCACAAATTTTGAATAGGTCAAAAACGGAAGGAATTGATGGGATATGACTGATTGAATCAATGATTTCATAAAATAATAATCATCAATACACAATTAATACTTACACGAAAATAATGGGTAATAATAATCATCAATGCACAATCAACTTACACGAAAATACACAAATAACAAAAGTTTACACGAAATTTAATTTCGTGTAAGGGAAAAAAAAAATGCTTACACGAAATTTAAATTTCGTGTAAGGTAAAAAAAAAAAAAATTCTTACATGAAATTAAATTTCGTGTAAGCTCTTATTATTTGTATATTTGTGTATTTTTGTGTAAGTCTTACAAACATTAATATATTGAGAAATGTCACTGACAAACCCATCAGTCATGTCTCATCATGATTTACATATTTGACTAAGTTAAAAATGTGATATTTAGGGCATAAATTTTAACAATTGTGATATATAGAGATTAATCTTTATATTTTATGGTATTTTGGATAAAATTATAAGAGATTGTGGTATATTGGGTCATTGTCTCAATAATATATTTATTTTATGGACGATTTTTGTAGCAACATAATGAGTGGAAGAATGGTGGATAGTAGCAGATGGGGATGTGATAGCCATCCTGTTTGAGATGATATGTTGGGTGTTGCAGAGGTCATAGGAAATGGTGGCAATTGCGAGATGTGGATATAATTGAGCATGTGGTGTGGCCTCTAACTACAACATGATGTTAGGAAGACTTGTACTAGTTTAAATGAGGGGCTTAATATGTTCAAGCTTCCAAAATCTTATGATTTTTTATGTGCTCATAATTGAAAGTGGTCAATCAATTGGACACTTTAGAGTTAGACCCCATAAAACCCCCATGTTTTATGGATATCATCACAAAATCCTTTATTGCTATACCATGATATCATTCGTGTTCGGAGTTATAACAAATGTAGGTAAAAATAAAATGAAACTCTGTTTTGGGAAATTTCTAGGGTACATTTAGTTAGAGTGGTATTGAAGTAAACCCAGAAAAAATAAATTCAGAAAGCTCAACTATAAAAAAAAAAAAAAGTGGCGTTAAATAAATTTGTCAGTCTCTCATTTTTCTAATAAATGAAAATCATTCTTTGATGTAATAAAGAAAAGAAACAAGTTCATATAGTATGAGGAATGCCAACTAGCATTCATCGTATATACTCAAGGAATTCTTAATGAGTGTTGTTTTGGTAAGGATGTATAGAATCTACGCAAATGAATTATTAGTGACACCAAATCAACTCAATTTAATATTTTTTTTCTTATTATTTAATAATTATATATTATTTTGTGAGCATTTTTTATTATATTTAAAAGATGTAAAAAATAGATGAAAAAAATATTTGATATATTAATTTCGCAATTATATAAGGAAATTGTTTTATCATACACTTAAAATAACATGCAAACACAATAACTAAATCAAAAATACAATAATTGGAAAACGAAAAAAAAAAATCAAACTACAAAATAGATGCATACAAATTACAAATATAAAAGATACAAATAATATATTTAGTTATCAATGCCAAATTTTTTAGAAGATATGTAATATAAATTATGTTAATATTGGACTCTATTTGTAGAGAATTTTTTTTATGAATTTTGATAATTTCTTTTAATAAAAATTATATATCAACATTTTAAATTATATTTATAAAAAATCTATCGTCATCAATAAATGATGACATGAGTCACTTATGCATCAAAAGGAGATCAATTGTCAAATTGTGATATTGATCACATGATGATCAATATCATAACACTCATTTTATATTTATAATATTTTATGAGATCAAATCCCAATCTACCCTAAATCCTTATATTTTCTTCCAAACTACCCTACTATATAACAAAAAGTCCCCATGAGAGACACTTGTGTGCCCCTGAGGCACGAATCCTAGATCCGTGCCCCCAACCCGCTCCATTCTTTTTTTTGTTTTTTTTTTCTTTTTTTTCTCTCTCTCTTATGCTGCACCCACTTCATTCCTTTTTTTTTTTAATTTATTTCTTTTTTTCTCTTTCCTACACAAATACTCCTTTCTTTTTTTTTTCTTTTTTTTTTCTTACCTCTTCCTATGGTGCTATTTCTTCTTTTTTTTCTTTTTTTCTTTATTCCTTCTTAATTTCTTCACATGATTGCTACAAATTTAGGGTTTTTATTTTTCTAATACTCCAACAAGTTTTTTTCTTCCTAATGCATATAAAAATTTAGGGTTTTTATTTTCTTATAACTTGAAACTCTTTCTATAAATATGCTTCTAATCCAATATATATTTTTCAAAAGATGACATTTATAATGATATCATATGAACATATAAATCATCATATGTTATCTATATAATTTCATTTTTTATTTTCCTTAAAGAATCCGTATATGCATATAATTTTCATGATTTCTTAAGATAGTGTTTACTGCGAGTTTATTAATACAGGTTAATCTTTTGTTTATTATAGTAATTTATTGATTTATTTCACCTAATTAAATGATCAAATGATTTATTTGTCACATTTCAATGATATATTAGATGTACGAATGAGTTGGCCTTGAAATAATTATTCTCATAACTCCTTTCAATTTTCATGATTGCTATAAATTTGTTTGGAATCCTCAATTTTCGAAAGATCGATCCCTAATCAAATATACAAGAAATTAATCATGCCCTCTACCATGGTATTAGTTATTCTCAAACTTATAATAATTAATTGTAATGATTATAACAAGTATTAAAAAATAAAAATAAAAAACAAATGTTACCTTGAATTTTATATATTTTTATAAATTGAAGGTTATTCTGTTAAAAGAAAAACAAACAAAAAACCATATTTATTCATATTTGTAAATGGAAAACATCATTTTTATATAAGTAGATGGAAAACATATGAGATAATTGATGCAACAAACACTCTAGTTGGTTATTAATTGAGTA
Organism: Scutellaria barbata; assembly: GCA_028654395.1. NCBI lineage: Eukaryota > Viridiplantae > Streptophyta > Magnoliopsida > Lamiales > Lamiaceae > Scutellaria > Scutellaria barbata. The sequence continues at coordinate 17,392,026 of CM053644.1, read as the reverse complement.
ATATGATTTTGAATAAATTTTGTGGAAGAAGATGATGAAAATCTTGTATTTAAAATTCTGATTTATTCTATAGGTATTACATATATGTTCTACAGGTATTATAAAAATTCTGATTGTTTATGATGTTATAAATCAGAATTATCCCAAAATATTGATATATGATCATTAATACCTTTCAAGTATTACTGATATGATCTATAAGTACTACATATATACTCTTCAGGTATTATAAAATTACATGGTTGAATTATATGTAAGTAAAACCTTCAAGATATTATGAAAAAGAGTATATGGTATTATTGGTTTATTCTATAGGTATTACATATATGTTTTACAGGTATTACAAAAATTCTGACTGTACATGATTTTATAAATCATAATTACCCTAAAAACATTGATATATGATTGCTCATGACCAGTGATACTTTTAAGGTATTACTGATATGATCTATAAGTACTAGATATATACTTTTCAGGTATTAAATAAGTTGTGATTTGAAATCAATTATCTAAATTTATAAAAATGAGTAAAAGAGAAGAGGAAGAAGAAAAAACTCCATAAATGACTCTATGAAGATTTGATGAAGAATAAAAACAAAAATATAGAAAAGAAGAATAAGAGCAAGAAGATAGAGAAGAAAAATAATGTACAACACAAATAAGAAGAATAACAAATTGATAAGAAAAGAGATTAAGAAGAAGAATGAGAGAAAAGAAAAAAAAAAGAGGAAAAATAAGAAAGCAGCGCTGTTTTTATATTAATACCTGAAGGGTAATAGTGTGATACCTTAAGAGTAAATGTGTGATACCTTAAGAGTAAATGAGTGATACATTAAAGTATAAAATTCAGGTGGTGCGCGGCGCACACCAGCTATGGTGTGGCCGCGCGTGGGGGCGCGTGGATGCGCGTAAAAGCGGCCCACGCGCCGGTTCGGGTTGGGGGCACGGATCTTAGATCCGTGCCCCTGGTGCATATAAGTTTTGTCCAGTCCCCATATACCCACTTTCATAACAAAATATCCCCATCTATCCCTTTTTTATGATAAAAATACTATTTTACCCTCATTATCTTTCAATAATTTCCAAAAAACCATGCTTGCCATTAGCCAATTTTTCCTTTTTCCAATCTTTACATTTATTAGATCCGGATTATCCCTTTGATCAATATCAGGCCCAACATGCTTCCGTAAATAAATAAGATTGAGTTTAAAACATACCTCACCTTTGTCTCTTAAATTCCATTGGAATTCGGTTCAAGTTTTACGGATCAGAGATCCAACCATTTGCCCGCAGTCTATGGTTCTGAAACCGCTTTTCTTGGGAACCCATATCACAATCCTTCTCAACGGCCACCTGCCTTTAAGGAGATCACGGGGAGACTCACTGCTGGATGAATTTTTACTCAGAATTATAAATTTTTGGACAGAATGTCGGAAAGCAAAAGTCTTGTTTATTGAAGAAAATGAACTAAACTATTTTACAATATAAATTTTCTCCGCCATTGGAAGAGAAACTTGAATTAGCCAATCATGGCTAATACTCGAGAAGGGGAAACCCCCATGAACAGGAAAGCTTGAAAGCTAAACTATTACAGACTAGAGAGAAGATTTCGAAACTATGATAGAAAGAGAAGGTGTGTATTTTCGATGATCTTCTTCTGAGGCTGAAGGCCTCCTTTTATAGGCATCAATGCACTCCTGTGTGGATCCATTATTGCCTCGCCAGCTTGCATTCCACTTGGTTAGTGGGGAATGGGTCAACCTTCTTTATTTCTCACCTACCGTTTAGTAAGTGTGACTCGTTGTCTTTTTGCGTCGGCCAACGAATCTTCTGCTTTAGTGGAGGGGTCCTCCACGTTTTTCCTTTTGGCAATCATTAATCCTTGGTGCTGGATTATTCAAAAGTGGGACCATCCACTACACCATGTCTGTCGTGAGTGCCATGTGCTGGATAGATCCAAGAAAGACCTCTTAGATCCTTTTGAACCTGTATAGTTTATACTGTATTCCTATCTATTACATTTTTAGAATACAATATAGCCTGTTATTAATCGAGTCTAATTAGACCCGTTTTCTTTTATTACATTTTAGGCTTTTATTTTCTAAAAACCTTTCCCTTTTCCCTTTTTCTTTGGGTAGTCGGGTTTGTCTTTTTTTACTTTGAAACCCTGTCCAAACAGAGGTTTCTCTTGTACTTGACAGTAAGAGCATATCCGCTCTTCCCATCTTCCGATATGTATCATATTACATATCTTCTTCCTTGTTTGTTCCGTTGCTGGAACCTTATTTTCCCAAATTAACTTTCTCTTATTTTCGAAGAGGTTTTCAGCAAATCCGGTAGTTGTTCCTGTCATGGAATTTAACAGGAATGATCCGTTCACAGAATTATGAAATATTTTGAACGGATACTTCACCTTGTCCATCTCGGTGAGACAGACCCAAAGACCCCATGCTCGCCTGGTCGATATATCGTTTTCAGTAAGGGCGACTACCAAGGGGCTATTTTCTGGGAGTGTTTTGGCTCGGTTTATCGCCCCCATCTCAGATCTCTATAGTTTTATAAATTGAAAAATTGGATGAGATCCTTTTCCTGTGATTTCCGGAGCAGCGGAGATAATCTTTAGCTCCAGTATATCTCCTCGACCCAAATATGGGTTGTTCTGCCATGAATCGTGCACAGCAGTGGCTATCCAGTCCGGTAGTTTGAAAATCTTCAGAAAACTGGGTGCGGTAGTGAAAACTGAAACAATTGCTCCAAAATCGAACTATTCCCGCACATCATGAGGGTTTACCCCAGGAAGCATCCAAAGTCTTGGATACTTACCAGACCAATCAGCAGTATCTGTTCGGATTGATCCCATTTCTTGTAACCAATTTCTCCCATGTTCTTTGGTAAACCTGCAAAAGAGAAATAGTTTGGTTAGTGTTAACCTGTCTAGGGCCAGTCTGGGGCCTTAGGTTAACATCTCCCTCTTTTACCCCAGAGGTGCTGGGTTGACTCGGGTTGCCTGGAATTGCTTCCTGACCTTCCGAATTAATATTTTTATCGGAGTCCGATAAAACGCCTGTTTCGACTTTATCAGCCCTTTCACCGGTATCCGATGAAAAACTTTTATCAGTAGGATGTCCTGCTTCGGGTATAAAAGTACTCTGTTTGTTCATCGATGATGAACTCTTCTCGTGTAACTCTTTCTGCATCACCGATGGTGAACATGCCTTGTTTAAGGGTTCCACTAATGCATTCCACAAATCACTATTTGAAGTTATGACTGCATGTAGGGTCATTTGGACTTTGTCCAAATCAACTTTCTGGACATAAGATGTTGCTTCGGCTTTTACCCTTAGCACCTCAAATGCCTTGTAGAGCTCCTCAAGGTTTTCCCTAAGGTGCCTTGCTCGTATCGTGATGGAATCTACTTCAAGGATATCCATCTCTTGTTAAGAAATCTGCAAGAACATTCTCATTAGATTTCACTATGACAATATCAAAAAGATAATATTGGCATTCTGCTTGCCACCTGATAATATGAGCTTTTTCAATCTTTGATTCAAGTTTGTTTTTCAAAAAAGCTTTAACATTAGTATTATCAACTTTTAATATAAATTATTTGGCTAATAAAAATAAAGGCCATTTTTTTAAAAGTCTTTCAAACTGCAAAGAATTCCTTCTCGTTAATATGCCAAACTCTGGCTTGTTGTTCGGTAAACAACCCTCCTGTATATCTACATGGTTCTTCACCCGTAGATGTTTTTTTCATGAGCACCGTCGCCCATCTGAAATCATTAGCGTCTGTGTAGACAACTAACTGATCCTCATCTTGAGGAATCGCGAGTTTTGGTAAGTTACTACAAACCTATTTTAACTCACGAACTCTTTGGGAATGAATATCTTCCCATTTCCATTTGGTCTTCTCATCCTTTTGTAATAAAGGACGGAAATCCTTTCGATATTTTGTCAAGTCCTTAATAAATGAACCTGCAAAATTAATCACTCCTAAGAAGCTTTGAAGGTGCTTCTTATCTCTAAGAACATCTGGAAAATTGCAGATTTTCTCCACAATATGTTCCTGTAGTTCCATTCCTGCATGATCAATAATAACACCGAGAAACTCGATTCTATTAACCGCGATTATTGTCTTCTTTTCAGAGAGCACTAATCCTTCTTTATGACATGCTTCTGAAAATATTTCAAGATGCTTTAAATGATCTTTCATATTTTTAGATGCAATTAGAATATCGTCTATGTACACAAACATAAACTCAAAATAATCTTTAAAAAGATTATCCATCTTTCGTTGGTATATCTGAGGTGCATTCGCAAGACCCATAGGCATTACGTTCCAAATATACTGACCTTGTGGTGTAGAAAAAACAGTTAATTTCTTAGACTCTTTTTCTAACTTAATCTGGTAAAATCCAGACTTGCAATCAAATTTTGAAAACACTTTTGACCCTTTAATACAATCAATTAAGTGTTCTCTACTTGGTATGTAATAACCATCAAATTCGGTAATCTTATTAATACCTTGATAGTTAATTACTAACCTTACTTTTCCTCTCTTTATTTCGCCATGGTTTCTTACCAAAAACTCTGGGCTACTATAAAGAGAAATACCTGCTTCGATCAGCTTGAGATCGATATGTTCTTTGATAATCTTTTGCATATCCTTTCGATCTTCAAGGTTCATTTGGATCGGCTTGTATCGAACCAACTCGTATCGGTATTGTTCTTTTACCTTCAACGTTGCTTCGATCTGATTTTTGTCCCACCAAGCTAAAAGATTTTCATTGTAGTTCCTCTGAATTAGCCTTTTAACATTTTCAAGGGAAAGTAAACTTTCCTCATCAATGTCAATCTGGGTGGTCCTTCTTGTAAGACATTTTTCAGAAACTGAATAGCTTCTTCGTATGCTTCCTCTAATCCCTCTTGTCTATATGACAAAAGAGCTTCACCAAATTTCCTCTTATCCTGCATTTTAGGATGAGTCAATTTGGCTTCATTATCACCATGTTTGCTGCAAAAATTAATAGGCATGATCCTGTTAAAGGCCTTTTCTCGCCGCAAAACCTGTATCATACTACCACAGTTAGTAGTAAAGGTTAACAGGTTCTTGTGATTATCCTGCTCATATTTTGCAAATGTTTGGATAAAATTGTTACCAAGCAAAATATCAGCACTTGTATCATGAATATAGATATGTGGCATTCTTACTTTATACCAAGGGGTATCGAATGCGCCTCCGATCATTATTCTTGATTCTCGAATACCTTTATTGAGTATTAGAATCTTCTGTGAGAAGTCCCTTCCTGCAATAATAGGTAATTTTTCCACTGCTTCGCTGGGAAAAACTCCTGGCTTTGCTGTGCAAATGCCTGAACCTGAGTCAATATAAGCTGCAAAATATTCCGTCTTATATTGATCATATAATATCCCTACAAATATATATATATATAGAGAAGATACTTGTCATTCAGAATCGTTTGGATATATTTTTATTTTCCAAGATTCTAACATGTTTATCCTTGAGCTTTTTATATTGTGCTCATAGATCAACTCTTGAAATTGTATCTGATGAGTCTGTCTATTATCTCGCATTACTCTTATGCGTTCTGTCAACTCATCTTTTTCTTTTCTGAGATCTTGGATCTCATCCTCAATATGCCTTCCTGGCATAATTTAGAACCCGTCTGAATTGTTTGGATAAATCCCTCTACTCCAGCGTTCTAGCATGTCTATTCGTGCGTTTATTTGATTTATTTTTAACGCAGCCTCTTGCATCCTTATAACTACTTGGATGCTTCTTTGTTCTAGCCGATCTTGCTCCTGCAAAGATCTTAACAAAGTCCTTGCTTGAATTCTTTGTATTCTGAGATCAATGATCTCTTCCTCCAACTTAATTCCTGACATAATTGTTTTATTCTACCCTGATTGTATGTCCATCAAGGTCAAACTCCATCCATTTTCCTTCTGTTCTCCAGGGCTTATGTTCCTCAAAGAAACTTAACCCTAGGGTCATAACTCCTTTGGTTATGCCTGCACTTCCTGTAACAGATACATGATAGCCTGCTATTTCTAACATGCCTTCGTATCTATTAATACTTGGTTGTTGTAAATGATATATCTCCTCACAAGAAAACAAATTATCAGTTTTAGATATATCAAAAACAATATGGATTTCTTTTCCTTCATCATTAGGGCATTTGATTTTAACATTTCTTACCCTAATTTTTTGTGGATACAAATCCTCGCATGGTTCTTTTCCTCTTAGGCTTAGAATCCTACCTTTGGAAAATGACAACCTATTACTAATTTCAGAATCAAACCTTAATGATCTATCGTTTAAAATAGGTTGATTCTTGATTAGCAAATTAACACCCCCTAGCCTTGGTATCTGGATTGGGTCTGGTGTTCTAACCTTTGCGAATTTCTTGAAAATTATAGGAATTTCTATATACTCTTTCCTAAGAAACATATCTGAATGATGTGTGTTGGAAAGCGCATATGCAATTCTATACGTGATAGAATATGGTCTATTTCCTTCTTTCATAAGATCAGGTCTTTTAAAATCTTGATGAAGGGTTAAGACTCTACTAAAATCTTAGTCAGCTAGGTTGTATGCAATCCTAGGATGAATGTCAAACATAAGTTTGCCAGCATACAAATTACCTACCATTGTACCAAGACAACTTTCACTCAAGTTATTGATTCTTCTATCCATTACAGATAAATGCAATTCAGAATCAATTCCTTCTTTGAAGGTAGCTTTAATCACTACTTCAATGGTTCCAATATGGATCCATTTCATCGTGACCGCTACTTCTTCTTTGAGATGACTCAGTTCCTCAAGAATTTTTTCTTTTGGAATAAGTTGCATCTTTACTTTATTACCGGTTAGATCTATCAGAATAGAAAACTCACCTGAGTTCACCCGGTAAATGATATGGTGCTTGCGCTGTCTTATCCCGATTTTATCACAAAATCGATTAAGACTTCCTCTCTTAAATCCATCATATGGACCTAATGTTGAATCCTGTCTCATGATCTTTTCCATCGTCTTATTAGAGATGGTCATTTTTGAGAAGAATCCTGATAGACTATCCGACGTCTGGAGTCTATCTTCCTGTTCGTCGGAGCTACTCGTCTGATTCTGTAGATGATCCATAGGAACCCTCTGAATCAGATTCGAACTCTTCTTCATAGATGCTTTCATCTGAAGAGATGTCCTCAAACTTGTAAACCGGCACCAAATCACCATAAAAGACAGCATCACAGATGTCTTCTGTGGACTCGAACTGGAGCACTTCCTTTTGCTTTTGTGGGCAATCGGGCGAAATATGGCCTCTCGCACCGCACGTCCAGTAGTTGCAATCCTTGAAACTTTCATTGGTACAAGTGTGAGCTCGTTTGAAAGTTCTCTTCCTGGTTGTTCCTTCTGTTGTCTTCCCTGTGGATTTAGATCCCTGTGAAGAAAACCTGGAAGGACCAGACTTTTGACCAAATTTGTAAGATCTAGCCTTTGATTTGGACCACCAAGATCTCCCTTGTCTGGAAGGTCTTCTGTATGATCCTCCAAACTTAGATTGAAACCCTCTTTTGAAGTGTTTCTTTCTCTTTCTGTATCTTTCTCGTTGTGGTTCTCCGATGATACTCGGAAAAATCATTGTTGTCGCAACAAAGAGGAGTCGTTTTTACCATTCCTCTTAGTTTTTTCTTGTTCTTTTGTAGTGTCGCTTGTTGACACCACTCTCTTATGCTATCCTTAAAAAAGGACATCCTTCTGGCCATTGAATCGACTCGGCCTGAAGGTACTTTGTAGGTTTGCATAAGCATCTCCCTCCATGGACTGCAGATTTTTGCAAAAATAAATCTGTTGCCACATTCCATGGTACATCTGCTTGGAAATAATATTTGCGGAACCAATATATATATTCATCCGCATAACATATATTTCTTAATTCGAGAGCAAGCAGAGCTTGCGTGTACTCTCTTTTCTTCTCGTCTTTTCTTTCCTCAAAATATCCATCCCCGAGGAAACATATTTTGAGCAAATGACCCATCCTTTCGACAATTGTTAAAACATTATCGTTGGATAAGATTTCTTGTTTGAGAGCGGCTTCGGTCATTTCCCATGCCTTCTTGGCCGAACCTTGCAAACTATTTACCAGTATCTGGTAAAAATGTTCGTTATCAACGTCCAGCGTTGATGAAGCAACTTTCATAGATGCCATCCATTCATCGATCAATATTTCCATATTTCTGAAATCGATGATGTCTGTTGTGAGCATCAATCCGAACGGATGTGTTGGTTCAAGCATCGTTTTTGCCCAAGGGCTCTTAGATACTCCTTTAAACCTTCCCGGTCGTTTCTTGACTTGTCGAGCTATGTATTCTTCATAGTCAACCTCATCCTGCTTCCAAATGGGTTCGGTAGGAACAGGTACTTCAGGTACTGCCGTACTCGTGCTCTCCTCTTCCTTTTTTGGAATAGGCTCATTCATCTTGAGGTTTACCAGATCCACAATTCCAAGATTGGAAAGAGATTCAGTTAACTCCGCAAGATCTACTCTTGAGACTTCCATCCGACTTGTCTAATGAGATCAAGTAGGAGTTCGTCGTTCCTTTTGGGCTTCGGAACTTCCGTAGCCTTTCCTTTGGAAATGATTGGTATACCACTGAACGAGTATTTCATACGTTCGTTCATGGATCTACCAGTTCCCTTGGATGATCTTCTTTTCAAATCTACAATTTCTTGTTTCAGATCTGAAACTTCTCTTTGGATCTCGGATAGAGATCGGACTATCTTCTCCATCTGTTTACAATAATAAATGATGGTCTTCTGGTTCTCTCTAAGGTCTTGGGTAACCTTAGATGTGTCTGGAACAATTATGTTCCAATCTGAGCTGGATGTCATTTAATGATATCCTGCACTTGTGTTATCTCGAAATATTTTCGAATACATTTTCTTGATTTTCTCATCCGTTAGGCACAAGAAAATAATATTGTACAACATAATTTAATTTATTTTTTCAATAAAATATGGCTCTGATACCACTTCTAGCATCGGATCTCAATAAATATAAATCATGGAAAATTCAATTAATTTTTGTTTCCGAATACAAATCACCCAGTACATGACATTGTTATACCTTTCAAACCAGATCACAAGTATAAATACAAGTATTTTTTGGGGCACGAGAAATGTTTCCAGTCAAAATACCAAAATAATTATATCCGGGTTTTAAAATTATGATTTAGCAAGATGGTTTGGAATTCATAAATTAAGAGTGGAAATAACGTTTTGAATAGTGGGTTTTTAGGGGTAAATTGGTTTTTGATCACTTTTAAAGTATATTGGGATAATATTATAATAAATGAGGTAGATTGAGATTATATTATAAGGTTTTGGGATATATAAAGACCTTTTCTCATATTGTTATTATTATATAAGGTCCAATTGTGATTAATAAATACTAGTATATTGTAAGAATTGTCTTCCATAGTGACTCCCATCTTGTAATTAATGGATGTGGGGTCGTAAGGGTTAGGCGGGGTAATTTTTTGTTCATTAATTATAATTTTAAATCAAATAACTCTTTTTTTTAAAAATTTGTTTTTAATGCATGATATATTAAATTTATTATAGATTCCATCCTATCAATGATGCCCCCTTTCCCAATCCCTCGTTTTCTCTTATTTATTTTTGTTCTTTGAAATTATATACAATAATTACAAAATAAATGCAATAAATATGATTTATTAAAATAAAAATAAAAATTGGCCGGAAAAATACTTTTGCTAAAAATAGCAGACTATTATGATTTTATGTATAAATATAGATATTAAAAATATAGATATAGATATAGATATAAATATAAAAATAGATTACCAAAAATAGAAACTATGTTTAGGAGGGAAAATGTAGAAATTTATAAATTTTTAGCACATTCTTATTATTAAATATATATATATATATATATATATATATATTTTTTTTTTTTAAATAGTGCAAAGTAGATATTGTAGAACTTGCAATTCGGATCGTCCGTCCAACCCAAACCCAATAAGTCAAAGTGTGCAGTCAGATTGGATCTTATTTGAGTTGGCAGTCCAACAAGTCAAATTATCCCACACACCTAATTATTTATTTAAATAAAAAATTGTTAATTAATTGAATTATAAAGATCAAATCAAAAAAAGAAAAAAAGAAAGAAAAACAAACAAAGAGAAGCAAATAAAGACTACATCACCATATCATATACACTTATACGTATAAATAACCACTTAACAATCACTCAAAGTCATTATCCACCACAAAAATTAAAAAATTACTCATTATAAATGGAGTGTGGGTTTGGGGTTTTTTTGAATAATAAATTTTATTGATTAACATAATGTGTTCTTTTTATTATTAGAAAAAATAATATTATCGGACTAGCTCAAGTTCGTTGGGCTGTTTGAACTAGGTTAAATTAACGTCTTTTTTTGAATCCTATATTCATTGTCTAACACAATCTTATTAGCAAGTTGTTCGGACAAATTGATCAGGCCGAGCTCAAATTACATATTCTAAGTGGATGAGTGTGTAAGTAGCTCCACCACATATTTTATTACATTTATCCACTGATCTATCCGCACCCCACCTTTTTCTAAGCACACCCCACAATTAATTAAATGAAAAGTAATTATTTATAAAATGTCTAAAAAGTCCTTGTATATTAATATTAAGATACATATCTCTAAGCACACCCCGTAATTTCTAAACACACCCCATTTATATATCTCACCTTCACTCACCTCCCATCTCCATTTTCCTTCCATTTCCAAAGCTTGCAAGAAAATAATTTGGTGGAGCAAGCAGATTTGGGTGTAGAAAATGTCAATGAAACGTGAAGACACTTGCGAAGTGAGCAATATAAGTGGATAAGTTCATTTTTTACAGTATTGAACGTATTTTTTGAAAAAATCGAACTGTAGGGTTAAGCTTGAAAATTCCCGCTGGAGTTCGCGTTCGACCTGAATCAGTCGAACCATTCACTACCCGTTCGACGCACATGTTCGAACACCACTTGCAATGTTCGACCGATTTGGTTGAACGGAACACTGTGTGTTCGATCGATTCGGTAGAACGCGACACTATGTGTTCGACCCATTCGGTTGAACGCAACACAGTCAAACACAGCATGTCTCGTTCGATCCTCCTGTTCGAACATGCCTCCTCGCGTTCGACCCTAGTGGCCGAACGGGCTACACAATTCGCGACCAACCAGTGTCGAACGCACCGGGCGGAAAACTCGAAAATCAATCCACATAATTCGATTCCAACCTTAATTTTTCGCACTTACGGCATAGCCCATACGTAAACACATACACAAATGAACATAACACCCCATTTTGCACAAAAAAATTGCAAGTAATGTCAAATCTAAGCAAATAAGTGGGATGACTCCTCTTCTTCTCATCCAATCGGTTGGATGTGTTGGGGTGTTGGGGTGTGTTTGGAAAATTTATCAAAAGTGGGGTGTGTGTGTAGTGGGGTGTGAGTTAGAATGGGGTGTGTGTGGTATTTTAGGGCAAAGGGTAATTTTGGAATTAGGTGGGGTGTGTTTAGTGATTTATCAAAATTAAATTTCATTATATGGGGTGTTGTTAGAAATCGGGGTGTGCTTAGAAAAGATCGGGGTGCGGATAGTCTCACCCTTTATTTAATTAGTTAAATCATTGAATTGATCGAATAGTGAATCCATAATTAAGTTGATTCGTGTTCGAATTTGATTTCCCAAATGCTATTTTAAAATATCATTGATATTCTTGAGAATGAAAGAAAAAAACTATCATTGATGTCACATGATAATTTCCCACATTGACTTCAAAATTTGGTCTTCATCATTTTTATCCATATACTTCCAATCAGACTATACTCGAAATCTCTACTAGTGAATGAAATTCATCCCAATTTAGACAATTATGTTTCCACACTTACAGAAATTATCCACTTAATTTAATTCCTCACATACTATTGAATTGAATAATCTCTGCCCTCTTTCCTCTCGAGGAGCAGCAGCCAGCAGCGCCCCTTTTCTTCTCTAGATCTGAGCTGAGCTTTCCTTTAATCTCGCTGGGAAACTCTAGGGTTTTGAAGTTTGTCAACCCCGATTACCGAAGAACTCAAGCTTTGGGTGCATCTAACTAGGGTTTTGAGTCCCCATTGTTGAGTGAAACAATTACATGGTACCGTATGTTGAAGGTTTCAGTTGTGGTATTGATTTATCAAATGAGTTATGTAAATATATCAATTGTTTTGTAGTCAAACTTCGTGGGGGAATTTCGAACTGATTCGTGTGGGGTTGAGAAATCCCAGGTTGATTTGAAGGTTGGTTCATGGGGGTTTGGAGCTTAAATAATTTGAAATAGTTTATTCCAGAGGGACAAAGCTGTATATTGCTATTAGTTGATCCACGATTTTAGTATATATATAGCTCAGTAGAGCTCAGAAGGTTACTTAGTTTTCGTTTGCATTACTGCGGTTAAGAATTTGATCAAGTTAAGAATATATATGTGGGTTTTGAGATAATAAAGTTAAGAGTGTCTGAAAGATGGCGCTGAAGCTTCCAGCTAGAGAAGCAGCTAAGGTGGCCATTCAGTCTATTGGTCTTGGGTATGATATTTCTTTAGATCTTAGACTAAAGTATTGTAAGGGTAATTCGCGCTTGATCGAGATTGATGAGGATGAGGGTCCAGAGGTTGTTCTTCCAGGTGGAATATCAGTACCCAATGTGTCGAAATCAATCAAATGCGATAAAGGAGAGAGGACAAGGTTTCGTTCTGATGTGCTGACTTTCCAGCAGGTTTTATTATTTTCGATTTTGCTTCGTTAGTTCAGTAGAAATCCATTACTTTTGTTGTGGGCATTTTTGGTTGGCGCTTTTTGGTCTCCTATATACTTAATGATTGTGCATTTCCTTAGGGTGATTAATGCTACGAAATTTCACTTTATAAATGTGGAATTTATGCTCAATACCTTGTTCATGATTATCGCCATTCAATTTAAAATATGGTATCCATGGTTGATAAATTCTGAAAATATTATGTGTCAACATCTTCCAGATGTCAGAGCAATTAAATCAAGAGCTATCATTGACTGGAAAAATTCCTTCTGGGCTCTTCAATACGATGTTTGAGTTTTCTGGTTGTTGGCAGAAAGACGCAGCATACACTAAAACTCTCGCTTTCGATGGAATGTTTATAACACTGTATACAGTTGCACTAGAAAAGTCTCAGATGGTGCTTAAGGATCATGTGAAGAAAGAAGTTCCATCTTCATGGGAGCCTGCAGCATTAGCGAGGTATGACTTGTGGTTTCCTTCTTTAGAAGTTTGTAGTTACATGACTACTACTGCTGCAGTCCCTTCTAACCTTTTGGAGTGTTTTCCTGCATGAGGATTCATTCATGTATGTTTTCTTTTATTTTCACACCTATAATTCATAACATTGTTGATTGTACATGGATTATGGTTATCCCATGATACACAACATTGTACTTTCTACTTGAGGAGATACTGTGGTTCGGGTTCAACCCCCACCACCACAAAATGACTTGATAGAGTGGATCCTGGGGCACTGATGGCTGGCAAAATATTATTTCTTCTCTGTTGTTTTTATGTTCTGCAAGGATTACGTGAATAAGCTAGAAAATGGGGTAGTAGCAAGGATGGGGGATTTAAAAAACAGTATATGAGAATTTTTAGGGAACTCAGAACTGTAGCTTAAAGAAAAATTATCTGTGATTTGCATATTTTTGGCATTTACTTTACCGCTGCATATGGAAAATCTTGCATGAACAAAAAACGAAAAGAAAACACATTCTTAAGAAGAGAATTAGTTGTGGACCAGAATCAAATCTAATCATTTCACAACTCTTTAGTTTTGGGTCAATAAATTTGTAGATAGGAATAAATAAATTATATTTTTAGCACGTGGTTGTCCCACTCTAATTATATACTATATCAGCAATCACTTCTAATTAATGTATTAAACACTAACATCATGTAAATTAGTTGCATAATTTTTTTATTGTTTTGGTTATTTGTTAATAATATTACTGCAGCTGAAGTCCCCAATTTTCAGGTTCATTAGTAAGTTTGGGACTCATATAATTGTTGGCTTAAAGATGGGTGGGAAGGATGTAATTTATATGAAACAGCAGCATTCTTCGTCACTTCAACCAGCTGATGTGCAGAGAAGATTGAAGGTTATGGCAGATAAGAGGTTTCTGGATGCAAATGGACAAAATGATCTGGCTTCTGAGCAAACATACCAGAGTGAGAAGGTTTGGAATTTATATTTATCTGATTCATGATAGATGCATTTTGGCTGAGACTCTTGCTATTATGAACAAATTATCCAAGCCTGATTTTATTTCTTGCCTAAATCATTTTTTTCCTAAGAAGAAAGATATGGGGTGCTAAGTGGATACTAACTTTCGTCTTTTGATGGGGAATATCATAGATGTAGGTTTTTATTGTTCGCTCATCAAAATGACCATCACTATAATATTTGTTCTTGGTTATCAAAGAGCATCATTTGGAATCAGTCTATAGCTGCTGCATCCATGTTGCATGTGCAATTTGAACTGTTCTCTCCTTTCCAGTTTTCTTTTACCTTTATCTTTTATTCATTGGGTTTTCTTTTGAATTTTGTATGCTTGCAAATTAACTTAAATAAAGATATTGGCAGATTTCGTAGGTTCTTTGAATCATCAATTAAAATGACCAAGGCATATGTCAATCTCTGTATGTATATATATCTTTTATATATATGAATGAATGACCACTAAAGACATGTGCCACTAATATCTCACATTTAATGTATTTTCTTTCTTTGTATTCTTAAATATACAAAAATATTAAAAGAAAATATAGAAACTACAATAACTCTGAAAATGTTGGGCTATTAAATATCTATAAATGTAAGAAATATAAGAAACAGTGGTAGACTTAATTATTAAAAAAAAAAAAAACAGATCAATGATTCAAACTAATTTTAAAATGTTATAAATTTTAAAAAAGATACTAATTAACATATTAACTAAAAATCTGACGAAAATGTTTAAAAATCTCGAGTTATAATTTAATATTCTTAAAACCGAAATAAAATATGACTTTTTCCATTAATAATAATAATAATAATAAGAGTAATAATAATAATAAGGTTACAATATTAAATCTAAAGATTTAAAATCAACAAATAAATTTAATAAATATATATATATACTATATTAAATCTCAAAATAACTTAAGTTTTAGAAAATCAATAAAAAGGATAAAAAAAATTATTATAATTATACATTATGTTGTTAATTATACAATATGTATATATATATATATATATATAAGAAATATAAAAATACATTACTAGTCTTGATTTAAAAGAAGTAGTCAATGATTTTAAAAAAAATTTAAATCCGAGATAAAATTTTTAAAAAATTACTGATAAAAGTATAACTAAAAATCTGAGGAAAGTGTGTAAAAAATATAAAAGTTATTTTTTAATAATCTAAAACCAACAATAAACAAATTTTTAATAATAATAATACTAATAATAATATTAAGGCTACAAAATTAAATCAAAAAAATTTCAAATTAACAAATAACATTTAAAAATTATTTTATTATATATAAATTATTAAATCTCAAGAATAACTTAATTTTTTTAAAAATCAACAAAAAGGACAAAACAAAATTATGATTACAATACAATACGTTCTTAATCATACAAAGTTTGTATATTTTCTTATAAAGGGTGATTCCATGCTAACCCAACTGGTTGTGTATTAAGATCGGTGGATGTGTCATTTATCAATCTGTATTCTCTACAAATGTAACATATATTTCAACAATTAAATAATATATTAATCAAATTATATTATATTTAATATTGAAATGTATCATATATTTCAACAATTAAATAATATATTAATCAAATTATATTATATTTAATATTGAATCGGATGATGGGTATCGCACAAAATCATAATATTCTTTCCTATAGAAATATTATTTGATTTTATTCAAAGTTTTGGGTTCAACTTGAGAATTCATGGAAGTCATAAGTTTGTTGATTATGGGATAAGTGTATGCCAACTTATCTTGGAGATTTTTGTGCACGATCCATTGTTTAAAATATTGGTAACTCTTTTGCTTTTTTTTTTTTTTTTGTTTAATTGCTGATAAAATCTGAGATTTGAAATCAGCATGGATCATTTTAACTTTCACATACACTCGTTAGTTCACATTTTCAATTGAGCTGCCTGTGTAGTGGTGTTTTTGGTAGACAGTTGTAACTTGGATGCTTATTCATTACAAAACTCCATCAATGTATTGCTTCCACTCCTTTAACTAGGGATATAGATGATTTTCTTATTGTTCTGTGGTTTCATTAATTGAAGTATATTCTTTATCTAAAAATTGACTTATTGATTCTTAATCATTCTTATGTTATTCAGTTTGCAATGAAGGAGACACGGCTCAGGTTCGCAGATCAGTGCTCATCGAGTTCGTATTCGCACAAAGATGTACGTCTTTTCATCTTCATGTTGCAGACTCATTAATTTTTTGCTTCGCTGTTAAAGAAATCTACGTTTACTTATATATTTAGCTAAATAACAGGATATGGTAAGCATCTGCAAAAGGAGAGGTGGAAGTGATGGTGGAAATTTGTCGCACAATGAATGGCTACACACAGTTCTGGTGGAGCCTGATGTTATTTCCATGTCCTTTATCCCAATAACATCCCTACTAAATGGTGTTTCCGGTAGTGGTTATTTGAGTCATGCAATTAATCTCTATTTGCGCTGTGAGTGGTTTTTTCCATTATCTTCTTGTTTCTAGTTTTCTATTTATATGTTGTGTTCTTTTTTTTTTTTTTTTTTAACCTATGTGTGGCGGTCAACTATTACAGACCTTCTTTATTTATTTATCTCGTTTTTGTTAATGCAGATAAGCCGCCAATTGAAGAGCTTCATCAGTTTCTGGAATTCCAGCTGCCTAGGCAGTGGGCACCTGTATTCAGCGATCTTCCCCTTGGTCCTCAACGAAGACAGCAAAACACAGCTTCATTGCAATTTAGTCTTATGGGTCCAAAACTTTTTATAAATACCACAGCGGTAAAGCTTCTTTGTTTGCTAGATGTTTTTCATTTTTTTATGCTGATTTTTCTGCTTAAACTTATCGCGGAAATTAGAATTTGTGGCGAAGTGGTGGCATAGGTATATAGTGCATTGTCAATTGCATTGCTAGGAGAAATATTCAGGTTAAGGTGAAAAACATAATCCTCTCATTATGATAGATGTTACTTCTCTTCTGTGTCATGTTATTGTTTCTGTCCACTTATCAGGAGAAAGAGATTTAGAGGGTGTCTGATAAGCGTATTTAAAGATTTAATAAGCTCTTGTATCTATAAGATGTTTTTAGAGTTTGTAAGATTTTAGATTTTACTATAAAGATAAGTCGTTAGAGTTCTTGGATACAATAAGAAGATGGAGCTTATAAAATATTAGTGAAATAAAATTTGAAGGAGTTTTTCGTAATAAGATTTTACTTTCATTTTAGAAATGAGATTTTCCTTGCTTTTTAAAAACAACATATAAGCTCCTAATATCTTATTTTAGAATGAATAAGATCTTGTTTTCAAACTGTATCAAACGCTTTCAAGGAACTTATAACAATTAAGCATCTTATAAACCCAGCCAAACACTGTCATAATTAATTAATTCCAAAATCTCTGTGCTCTATATTATTTAAAAGATAACTCACTTTTAAGTTTATTTCAGGTTGATGTAGGTAAGAGGCCTGTGACTGGTCTGAGATTGTATCTTGAAGGTAAAAGAAGCAATCGCTTGGCCATCCACTTACAACATCTCTCGTCTCTTCCAAATGTTTTCCAACTCGAGGATGATCCGAACGGAAATTTTCGCCAGGAAGCATATAATCGAAATTACTATGAGAAGGTCCAGTGGAAGAACTTCTCCCATGTATGTACGGCCCCAGTTGAATCGGATGAGGAACTTTCCATTGTCACCGGAGCACAGTTACAGGTTGGGGATTATGGATTCAAGAAGGTTCTTTTCCTCCGCTTTCGTTTCTCGATCGTTAAAGGAGCTGTAGCGGTTAAGTACCCAGAATGGGATGGCTCCCCTGGTTTGGCTCGTAAATCTGGACTTATCTCTACTCTGATTAGCCATCACTTCACAGCTGTGCAGAAACCGCCTCCACAACCAGCTGATGTGAATATAAATTCTGCTGTATATCCTGGGGGCCCTCCACTTCCTATGCAAACCCCCAAACTCTTGAAGTTTGTTGATACAACGGAAATGACAAGGGGTCCCCAAGAACCACCTGGGTATTGGGTCGTTTCAGGTGCAAGGCTCGTGGTTGAGAAGGGGAAGATCTCTCTTAGAGTCAAATATTCATTACTTACTGTCATTCAACCCGATGACGATGATGACGTTGGTGATGATTAATGTGTGGAAGCAGCATTTGGATCGGAAGGATCGTCATCGATCGACTCATGCCACTGCAAATCCATTTTGGCAGTGAATTTTTTCCAAGGTGAGATGTCACTTTGCTTTTTCCACAATCAAGCTTTCTATTTATATATTGTTGGAATATTTTCCCACGTAGATGTAGCAGAGTAGCAAGCAATGATGTGGTTGAAGAAATTAAATCATCGTATTTAGAAAAAACTGTGGTGCACTGCACCAAATCTGAAGTGGAATATTATATTTGTTGCAGCAATCGATTCCATTCATATTGGCATAATTTCAAGATACTTTAGTTAGGCTTTGTTTTCATATCCCTTATTATGAATTATCTGTTTCGGCTACTGAACATCGTGCATTTGTTGATTGATTTTACCTGCTCTTTCAACATTTTTTTTTTACCCATTTTGATTGATTTTGATTCGATGTCCAATTCACATTCACCAATATTCTGAGGTTAAGATAGGGATGTGAACAAGTCTAGTATTGCCAGACTTGAACTCGATCAAATTTATTTTGTAATGATCGAGCTTGACTTGATGGAAAAGTTGATAAACTCAACTTGAAGTGTCTATCCGGTTGGAATCATTGGTTTTGGTTTCGAGTCGGTTGTTTCAAACACCATGTAAGGTGGAACTGAAATCGAATTATGGGTTCACGGTTTCAGTTCCTGTTTTTTCATTCGGTGATTCCGTTAGCATTATAGATTTCTTCGGTGGTTGTTGTTGTTGTTATTTTTATTATTATTGTTTAAAAGGGATAGGGGTCCAAAATACCCTAATTTATATAGGGATGATTATTTTGTACCCTAATTGATATAAAATGTAACTTTTCTACCCTAATTGATATAGTTTGATTGTTTTTACCCCTTTTTTTGACTTTTACTTGGATGAATAGTGGATGTGGACCACACATGATTGATCACTTGAATTTACTAATCATTGATGCGTTTGACTTGTGAATAGTGTATGTTTTTGTTCTTTATATTGCATTTTTACTTGATTTGCCTTCATTTTTCATCTCAACATACTACAAGTGAAAAAAAAAATTCGTTTGTAAAAATAAATTGCCGTGAAGAAACCCAGATATGAGGTAATTTTTTTGCCCTCACACTTATGCTGAAATTGCCTTTTACCCGTAGAATGTTGATAAATATGTTTGAAAACCCTAATTTTGGTTGTAAAGGCAATTTTGAAAAATGTTTAAGGGGTAAACGACAATTTCTCAATAATTACCGTTTACCCCTAAAATTTTATTAAAATTGCCGTTTATCCGTATATAGATGCAAAATAGGTTGTAAATGGAAATGCAAGGATTAAAGACAATTTTTGAAATTTTTTAAGGGGTAAACGACAATTTACAATAATTGCCGTTTACCCCTTTAATTTTTGAAAAATTGCCGTGTAACCCTAATCTTGGGGGTTAAACGACAATTAATGATGCTTTATGGGGTTAAACGGTAATTAATGAAATTTTTGAGGGTTAAACGGCAATTAGGGTAAATTGCCGTTTAACCCTAATTTTTTTTTGAAAAAATTGCCATGTAATACTCTAATTATTGTGAAAGTCTAAAAATGACAATTTTTTACGAAAATGTAGATTTAAACAATAGAATAATTGGTGTTTAGAATAATGAAGCAATAGACAACAGTGAAACAACCACAGTTTTAGTGAAACAACCACACTTTCACTGAATATGTTGCTCTAGAATATAATTAAGCACTTTATATCTTCGACTGCATTTCGTTGTTTGAAATTAATTTTGCACTGCATACTGACGAATTTATTTGCTTAGACTCGAATTGTGAAGAAGAAAATGAGTTTGAGAGTTGTTAATATTTGGTTTGGAGGTCATTGGCAAGGCTTAGAGTACGTAAATGGTTATCGAGAGGTGATTTATCTTCAAAGAATCACATTTTCTGATTTACTAGACGGTGTTCATGGAGTTGTTCATGCAGACACGAATTGTTGGGGATATGTGATCCACTCGTTAGTGGAGATGAAGGAAAGAGTCAGAAAGATCAAAATAAAGAATGACTCTGATTTGGAAAGAATGTTATGCATATCTGGAGACGATCTTGTTGTTTATGTCTCCCTTCGAAGGATGGATGTTGGAGTATTCGATCCTGTGGTGTCAAGTACAAGTGATAATTACAGCGTTGGTGGTTTTTCGATTGAGCCCCGTAACGTAGGATCCTCTTATTCAGCGCAAAATAATACCGTTGATGAAGTATTTGATTAGGCCCGTCAAAGTATTTGTTGGGACACAGGTCTGGGGTTAAATGTGCCGAAATCGGACCCTCATACGACATTCAATTTGGAGAATTCAAATGTTCCCATTGGGTTGAAAAATGACGAAGCTTTTTATGCAAGATGGGGTATACCTAATCAGAACGATGAGACCTACGGTAGATCAACCGGTGATGAGAATTGGATGGGAGGTCCGTCATCAAAAGGTACAACTGCAGCTGAAACGTGGTCACCTTGGCCATCGGAAAGCGGTCGGGTAAACTATGGAGGATTCAACTTTCTAGACTTAAACGTGCCTCCGACGTCCTATACTGAAAACGTAGAATGTCCTCCCGAAGAAGATCCATACACGTATGATTATGAACGAGGACAAGAATGGCCTGAGGATCGGCACCACTGGTCAGGTACTTTTAAATATGAATATTGTTGACACATATGAATTTATTATACGTATGAAATAATTGAATAATTGTTTAATTATACCTTCTTGTAGATTCGAATACCGGAGACGATCATGTCGAGACGATAGAACTGGATGAGATAATCAGTGACTTCGAGATGGACGAAGAAGATGAGGCCATTTTGGATCAGGAGCAACGAGAGACCTATCAGGATTTTCTAACGTACATATTGAGATCTGAATGAAGCATCCCCGATATTCCACCATTCGAGCCGCCCTCTTCTTCAGATTTGGACAATAACAACCCAGAACCGAGCGGTCTTCAAAAAGGTGCCACTTTTTCCACCAAGGCTGAACTGCAGAACAAAGTCGGGTTTTACCACTTGGAGAATCGAGTTAGATATAGAGTGGAAAAGTCGGACACTAAGAAATGGTATGTTCGATGCAAACAAAAAGATTGTCCATTCAAGCTCCATGCACACCAGAAATATGGTATTTGGAAGATCTCCACAATACAGTTGCCTTACAGTTGTAGCTATGATTTGGACACATCTGCTCCAAGGCGACTTCCATCTGTTTTGATCGCAGAGTACTACGCTGATAGGCTACGAAATGATAATTCGGTGCTGAATCCTCGGGGCATCATCGAGGAAATGAACCATCGGCATGGTTTGCAGCTCACTTACAGGTTCGCATTAACAGCAAAACGTCGTGCCATGCAGCTCGCGTATGGTGACCCGAAGAACTCCTTTTCTATGCTTCCATCCTATTTAGAGGTCTTGAAAGAAACCAATCCAGGATCTTACACTGCTCTGGAAACTTACAATAATGGAAAATTTAAATATGTGTGTTTTGCTCTGGCCGCCTCCATTAATGGATTTCGTCGATATTCACGACCTGTTATAGTAGTTGATGGGTATCATTTAAAAGGTCAGTATAAGGGAATTGGATTTGTGGCGGTGACGAAGGATGGAAACGATCAGATTTTCCCGTTGGCAGTCGGGATAGGAGATATAGAGAATGATGAGTCGTGGACATGGTTTTTGGGTCATGTGCGAAATGCCTTCGGATGCCCAAATGAGCTGCTTATCGTATCCGATCAACATAAAAGCATCGCAAGTGCCATCAGTAGAGTCTATCCAGATGCGTCTCATGGTTTATGTTGTTTCCACCTCCAACAAAATCTCGCGAAGCATGGTTCACATCTTGTGGGGATTTTCAAAAAAGCAGCATACTGTTACGACGATCAGTTTTTCGAGCAGTATGTTGTATAAAAGAATGTACTTATTTATTTTCTACACCTTTTATGTTATCTAACATATCGAACATCTCAGGTACATGACGTTGCTTGTAGAAGCAAATATTCAAGGAGCACTGGATATATTGAGCAATGCAAAAGCTGAGAGATGGTCTCGGGTTAAATGTCCCGTTAGAAGATTTAACTTCATGACCTCTAACGCCGCCGAGACATGGAATGCTCGTCTCCTTTGGGCACGGAAGCTACCAATGTGTTCCTTCTTGGAGTGTGCGAGACGAATTCAAGAAAAGTGGTTTGTCGAGAGAAGGACGGTCGCTGAGGAAAGGGAAAATGAGCTAACAAAGGCCGCACATCATAAATTAGTTGATGTCGTGCGACGGGGATGAGAAATGCATGTAGATAAGCTGGGTAAATACAAGTTCAAAGTGGTGGAAGGAAGAAAAAATTGGGTTGTCGAGCTCAATCATCACACATGTACATGTTCAGTGTTCCAAAATGACTTGATCCCGTGCGCCCACGCATGTGCAGCAATCAGGTAATGATTATTTTTGGCATAATAAATATTTCTGTATTAATTTACGCTTGTTAATTTATTTTTCCTCATCATACAGTTTTGCGAAAGAAGCAGTGACGTCTTACGTTGGCTCGTACTACACCACTGGGTCACTCAGAGGAATGCGGGCTGGTGAGGTTTGCCCTGTACCCGATCCATAAGATTGGGTCATATCTGATGAGGTTCAAAGCGTACTTTGTCTTGCACCTGATCGACCAAGACAAGTCGGCCGGCCGAGAAGAAGTCGAATACCTAAGTTTGGAAGTCAACGAGCACCAGGAACATGTGGCCGGTGTGGCGGCACTGGACACAACAGAGCTACGTGCACTGAAATCGTGCCTCTCGTTGAGCGAAACGAGATTGATGTTCCAGCTGGTCATACAGATGAGATTCCAACAGACGGACGTACCAAGCGGAGAAAAAAGAAACAGTGCTCATTGTGTGGATCAGACAGTCATACGAGAAGAAAGTGCCCCTTGTATGGCAGTTGATATATTTTGTAGTAGATTGGGTCATATTAATTGAACCTACTTTGTTGTAAGGTCAGTCGAAAATGAGGAGCTCAAATATAAAGGCCAATATTGAAACAATTCTCATAGAATGCCACACAGTTAAATTCTTTTCTCGATGTCATAAAATGGCTAAAGGCAATACATCATCCTAAAATACATAAAACAGTCAAATGAAAACGTCGAAACAGGCTAATCGGCCATATCTTCAGCCGTGATGGTGCTCTCATTGGAGGAGAATCTGAAAACGGTCAAGGCCATTTGCTGTCGTGCTCTCGTGAGCCCCAACCGAAACAAATGGCTCGGCCACTCAAGTGTCAGTGCACTCTCGATGGCCATGAGGGCAAAGACACCGCATGTGTGGTCCTCGTGCTGCTCGTAACATAATGCATCAGAGTAGGACGAAAGCTCCAACTCGTCATCCGAAGGCTGCATCGAAGTACCCTCATCGGCCATCATGTCGTAGAAGCCTACGTGCTTCAGCAAGGCAGGTAGTACACGTCTAATGGGTATCGTCTGCCGATAACGACGCTGCTCCTTGTTCTTGTCCCACGTCCAATGCAGGCTGTCGAAGAGAACTAATTTTCGGACACACAAAAAAATGGAGCAAGCCACCCAGTGTCCATCCAGATTCATGACGGTGAGGAGCTGTAAAATAATGTCGGACGAACATTTAGCATTTCAAAATGGCAACTCCAACAAATCAAATATATCCGAAAATTATTATTTGACCACTAATAAGGACTTACATTTTTTGGCTTTTTCCACCAGGGCCTCACATGTCGCCATTTGGGCTTTTGTCCCAACACGTACGGGGTAAGTTGATCCAGGAGCTCCGGTGCAAAAGTCTCGTTGGTCGGAGCTTTATAATTCTTGTAATCCGACTCTCCTCGATGAGTGACGTTCCATACCTCCTGACAAGCACTCTGCATTACAAAGTTCAAATATTAATAAGAGGCAGGTATATGGATACATATATTGAACGAGCACTAAATGGTGATGTTCATACTTACAAAGAAGTGGACGTCCAACACCTGGTACTTGTGAGCGTTTTCCTCGTGGACCCGAATCCCTGTAAACAGTGGATTGCTCTGCATAATCCCCAAGTAGGAGTCGAGATGCTGACATAAAACAAACGGTCAAATGTAAAAATATAATAATAAGCATGGAAAAAAATACATTCACTTGATGAAAAAATACCTCACTGGTCATGTCGGTCAACAGATCCAAAAACGAGCTGAAGAATTCATGCCCAACACCATATCCAGCTCCAACATTGCGCCTGCAAAAACATGTGCCATGTCAATCACCATAATATAATCAAAATGATTTATAATAGAATCCGATTAATTAATTATGACTTACATCTCGCTGGATTGCTTTTTTTTTCTGCCGCCAGGAGTCCTGCCTCAATGAACCTCTCCAGGTCAGCTTGCTTCAGAGTCGACCTCCTAGCAGATCCATGGATGAATGGACTTCGAACATGTCGAGACGGAGCTCTCTGTCGTACAATACGAATGCCGGCACTCGTCTCGGGAATCGCAGCAATGGAGGATCCAGCATAATCGCTCGTATTAGGGTTGAACGGCAATTTAGCCAAAAAATAGGGGCTAAACGGCAATTAGGGTTAATTACCGTTTAGCCCCTTTTTTGTGATAAATTGCCGTTTAGCCCTAATTTCTCATTTTCAACCATATCATTCCACATTTTAGGACTAATTACGATTTTCAGCATAATTGTGTTCTACATTGAAGTACTAATTATAAACTACATTGCAACAAAACCTTAAACTATAAATTGTTATTTTCATTCATACACTTGCAGCCTTGCAGCCCTAATTCATCACAAAAAATACACAAAATATAACACAATTGCAACCCTAATTCATCACCATAATTGCACAAAAATATAACACAATTGCAACCCTAATTCATCACAAAAATTGCACAAAAATATAACACAATTGCAGCCCTAATTCATCACAAAACCCTAAACTATAAACTACATTTTCATTCGTAAACTTGCACCACTAATTCAAGCCAAAAATTGCAGAAAAAGACCTCACAATTTCAGCCCTAATTCTTCACAAAAATTGCATAAAAATGCATCACAATTGCAACCCTAATTCTTCACAAAAATTGCAGAAAAATACATCACAATTGCAGCCTTAATTCTTCACAAAAATTGCAGAAAAATACATCACTATTGCAGCCCTAATTTAATGAATACATTACAAAATTTTGGTAAAAAAAAATTGCCGTTTACTAACCCGTACAATGCGTGCTAATCTTCACCGAATAATGTAAGATTTTTGATGAAAAAACCTCTCAAACCTTCTTCACCAAATTGCCGTGTAGTTTGAGGGAGAAAGATATGGAAATGTTTTCCAAATCAAGGCAAATGGCCGTGTACTTCAATGGAGAAAGAGGGTGAAGTATTTTTGATGGGCAAGCTCACAAAATGGCCGTGTAGTTCAATGGAGGAAGAGGGTGAATTTTTTTTTTTATTTGATCTCACAAAATGGCCGTTGAAGAAGAAATGGAAATGGAAGTTCTTGCCTATTTTCTAAACGGCAATAATGGTGAAGGAAAAGTTCCAAAATTGAACACATATCACATGTGACATAATGCCAAAATTTTGTGTCATGCATGCAACACTTTGTGTCATATGTCTCATAGAATTTTTGACTTTTTTGTACTTGAAGTGTCCAATCACTATTTCAATTGTACTTTAGGGTATTTAACATACAAGTTATATTTATTAGGGTAGAAAAGTGTATTTATTATATCCATTGTGGTATTTTGATCACTTCTCTCTTGTTTAAAATTGCAACTTTATAAATTAGAAATGAAAATTTAAATACAAATAATAAATTTAAAATATTTACAACTTACAGTTCAAATTATTATATAAAAAAGATACTTGACTACAAGTTGTATTGATTTAAAGGGGGGAATTAAAAATTTAAAGGGAGGTTGAATTAATTTCACTTCCTAACTAAAAATGAAATTAAGTATCATTGTCTAATATCAAAGAACCAAAGTTCACAGAACATTTTTACCCCAAACTTTTATTTTGGAGGGCCGATTCCGGTGGAGGAGATGTTGGATTCACTATAGTTGTATTAATATGTTTATGTTTTTCTGATTCTAAAAATATGCTTACTGATGGAAAGTTTAAAATTATATATAAATAATAAACTATATAAAAAATTGTGTGCATTAGATGCATGGGTTAGAGATTCGTATAATCGGGATCACCCAACTTCAAAGTGAGTTTCACATGCCCACACGCACTCCCATATGCCCCATGTGTGCACCCACAATCTTATCTCACGTGGTAACTTTTATGTTGTAACTTTTATGTTATGTTTGCTTAACCTATATGTTATGTTAATTTAACCTATACATTATATTACAGATATATAATATCTTTTAAACTTTTATATTATAATACTATAATATTTATGTTTTTTTTTAAATTAAAGTACTACATAAAAGTTATGACATTTGTATATAAAAGTTATACAAATATAACATAGAGACTACATGAATTTTTATGCTGATAGAAAAGTATAAGTAATATCAATTAAAAGTTATGATATTTGTACATAAAAGTTATACTGATATAACATAAAAGTAAAGCTATACTACATGAACTTTTATGCTGAAAGAAAAATATAAATAATATCACTTAAATTTTATGATATTTGTACATAAAAGTTATATTAACATAACATAAATGTTATATTAATATAATATTAACGTTACCGTGTGAATAAAATATTTTTTTTAGCATGGATCCAGATCGAATCCGACCCGTGCTCAATTGCACCATACAACTGATGCACACAAGTATCACTCAATACATTATTAGTGACAATATAGTAAATTTAACAAATATCTATTATCATGAGTCTATCGAGTTGAGTATTAACGTGCATGAACTCAAATAGAGAGCTACTCAAATAGTTCAAAAGCTTAACTCATTTATCTTTAAGATGAATTTGATTTTCTTTCGAATTAATCTCAAATAACTAACAAAACATATTATCACAATATTTACACCTCTAGTTTGGGGGCAAGTTGGTCTCGATGTTCTATAGCTTCGGAACCAACTTAAGCCCTTTTGTTTAGTTTGTGTTTGGCTGGATCATTAAGAATGACCGGAGTCTTATTATTAATCAAAATCAATTAGAACAAGTAATGTTAAAAAATGTATTTTTATTATCAAAAATAAATATCGTTTTAGAATTTTGTACACATATTAGAAAGTTGGTAAAAGATTGATCGATCCTTATTAAGTGCAGTTATTATTGGTAATTTCCAACGATCATTTTATATCTCAATTAAGAGTAGGTCTCCCCATACACCAATTGCATGGATCTAGATCCATGCAACTAAGATCCGTGCCTATTGGTGTTTTTTTTTTTTTTTTTTGGATTCATGTGTTACCTTTATATTATATTCATGTGACCTTTATGTTATATTAGAATAATTCTTATATACAAATATCCTTATCTTTATGTACTGTAATTTAGGAAAAAAAAAGAATTTCAACACAATTTATACATATATACTTTTATGTGATATTACTCATACATTTAATATGATATAACTTATACCTTTATATTAAAATAGTCATACCTTTGTGTCATAAATAAAGGTACAACTAACTTAACTAAAATGCATGAGTAATATCACATAAAGATATGTTGATCCAAAAAATTGCTGAATTTTTTTTTAAGTTACAGTATATAAATGTTATGATATTTATATATAAAGATCATACTAATATAATATAAATGTAACATATGAATCCAAAAAAATAAAATAAAAAATTAGTGAATTCGGATCGGATCGACTCCAATTGCCGGATCTAGGATCTGCGCACCATTTTTACAGAAGGATTTGAGCTCATTTAATTTGAAAGAAGCAAATAAAAACAATTTTGATGGAACATTAACAAATATTTCCTAAAATCCTATAATAACATGTTATTTGGGATAATATTTTATTTATTAAAACGACATTTACTTTAGAAAGAAATTAATATATAAAAAAAACTGTCTGAGTCTTTAGGATCATATATATATATATATATATATAAAGTGATGTTAGAAAAAAAGTAATCATTGTTTCTTTACATAAAATAATGTATATATGCAAACCCGTTACCATTTATTGTTATGTTTCTCGATCTATGCAATATATTGGAAGAACTGAATCCATGGCTTGGCCTTTAATTAATTTATAAAAAGAAGAAGAAAAAAAAAAGAATAGGGCTATGCAATCTTAACAAGCAAGTTGGATTTCAATTAGTGTATGCCAAATAGAGTGATGGAAATGTACAATAATAGATGAGGTGCATGTTAGACACAGAAAGTGTGAGAGGGGCAAATGAGTCCTTCTCTTGGGCAAGGCTGCAGAGGTGCAGCTTGAGCTATGAACCTTGGATATTGCTCCCCCGGCATCACTACTGATGACAAATCTGATGCGTATGATGATCTTTCCACCTGTCATCCATTTTGAAACTACATTAACATAATTTGCTGATGTGGCATTGAAATTGCTGAATCAACCCTCAGACCCTTTCTATTGCCGACTCAACAATTTCCACAGGTCCATTTGGTTAGGTGGATTTGAATCTTTCGCTGTAAATCTATTAGTGGTGTTTGGATAAATATGAATTTAAAATCCATTGCTTTCATTTTAAATTATTTTTTGAGCAAAATGGATGGATTTCAAATCCACTTCAATTTGATCGGATTTGAAATTCATTTATTTAAAATTCAAAATTTCAAATTACTCTATCCAAATTGAGTCTAGATGAGCCAAAATTTGAAAGTGGGCATGTTGTTTATAATTCAAGAACTAAGTTTAAAAAAAAAAGGGAAAATATCCATACTCTACATAAATTATTCCTCATATAAAACTCGATGTTGGGTTCTTATGAAGCCAATTTCAATGCAAATTATTAATAATCTACATTAAATTAGATTTCATAATTAAGAAACCCAACATTGGATTCTATATCTGGACCATATATATTTATATATGATCGAGTAAATCTTTAAAAAGAAAGTCATAGAGAGAGTTATAACGTACATTAAGCTTGTGCATTTGAGTAGATTGGATGGAAGTGGCGCGAGGATGATGAGAAGATGAAGAAGAAGAATGGTTATTTGATCTAAAGAATAAATGCTCAAAAATTGCCATGATTAGAAACATAGAAATCAAGATAGCAGTTGCCACAAATCCAAAAGAAATGGCATTCATAGAGCTTTTCCATGACCCTAATCCCTTGTGACCCACATCTATTTCTCTACTCTCACTTCCACTTTCATTTTTTGAACTGCTGCTATAGATTATATCCCATCCTTTTGCTCTTCCACCTTTCAAATCACTCATACCTTTTTTTTTATTAATAAATCTTCCCTTTTCCCTTAATTCCCTGCAAAATACATCTATATTTATCATGAAGATTGAAAAAACTTATGTACCATATATTTCTCAGAAGAAATTCATGCCATGATAACACAATATTACATAATTCAAGACACACATATTTACTCTAAATCTATCATAAAAAATTCCAGATAATAAATGCATAAATCTGAATATCATTGTTTGGATGGAGGGATTTGGACTATGCACTCAGGGGATGGATTTGTAATCCACAATCAAATTTCATGTTTGGATTTAAGGATTTAAGAAGTGAATTGAAAATTAATTCATAGTAACAAATTTACAGATGATGTTTGGATTGACATGGATTCGAAATTGATCAACAATACTTATATTTTTAGCTGATTCTTAAGCAATTTGAGTGAATATATATACATTCATTTTAAATCTTGTATTTCCAATCATTTGTTCCAAACCAACCTCAATGTGTTTGGCTACAATATGCTTTTAAGTATTGGTTTTCATCAAACTTTAAAAAAAAAATCGTTTGAGTATATATGTACACTTGTGATCATGATTAAACATTCCTTGAAAACAAGTGTGGCAAGTAAAGAATCAGCAGCAAATTATATACGTACCAGAAAGAAAGTCTTCAATGAAGCTTCAACTCACTGTTATATATTATCTTGATGAACTAGTTGATGTAGAACCAAGAAAATAGATTATATATATAGCATGCATAAACCTTGACCTACTATTTATATCTTTAATACAAGCTACTTTGTCATGAAAGAACAACACAATGATATTGCAGCTAACCCAGCTATTTATATATGTGAAATCTAAGTCAGTACGGTGTATATATAGTATACTTTTTTAAAACTAGTAATATGTAAATAATCTACTAATATATACCTCATAATTAATTAATTAAGTAGGTTTAGAAAAACTATTAAGGGGTTGCAAAATTGATCCCACAACTAGCCAATTATATATAATGAAATTGACATGAATTAGTTGTTGAGAAAATTTGAAGAACCATAATTCAATTAGGCTTTTGTTTTGCTGTAATTCAGGTAAAAGACCATAGAAAAAAAAAACACCTTAAAATCAGATTCCAATTAAGCAAGAAAATTGATCTGGAACAGTAATTAAAAAGAAAGTTTAAGTTGCAATTGCAGTTAATCATATATATTTAATTCACGACTTACAAATAATATATATATATATATTAATTATTGGAGGTAAATATGTAATAATCATCATCTATTAGTAGAATTAATTAACGACCAACACATGAGGTTGGTAATAGATTGATATTAATTAATTGCCAGCTAGCCCACAAAATGGGACATAATACCAAATGAATTCATCATTGGGAATCATCCGACAAATTGAACTTTAAATTTTTCAAAGGCTGCTAAGAAGAAACAATTTATTTATTTAATATATAAAAGTTTTGCTTCCAATTGCTGCAACATATATGATGGAGAGCTAGGTAGCAGTGGTTCTTATATAAAATCAATTAAATTAAAAAAGGAGAGACTAAATAAATGTTGCCATATCTTACAGCTATGCAGAACCTGAACAGATGAAATAATTCAATTCAAGAAAGAAGTTAAAGAAAGAAAAAGGGCATGAAAAGAATAAAAAGATAAAAGGAGGTTATGTAGACCATACCACATTTTATTCCTAAAATTTCACCTATAAACCCTTCACAGGACCCCCACAACTTTTGTTCACTTTAGAAGTATGAACAACAATTTTTTCTTTCTTATGAATTTAATTTAATGAGGCGTAATCAGCAATCCGTAGTTTATGTATTAATTTATGAAATGAGTTTGATTTGTGGATAGTGAAATTTACGGATAATATTTGTGAGATTAAGATAGTATCATATGAGTTTTTATGTTTTTATATATGAATTATATATCTAATTAGATCTACAATAATTGTCATCTTTAATTACAAGAAGGAAACAATTCTTAGATCATCATCCAAAAAGTAACATTATTGATCAGATGACAAAGTATAACTTACCCATAAAATAATGGTGGTTACATTGTAATCTGCAAAGTCAAATTTAAACAATATTTAGTGATCCTAGTTTATGAAATAAATGTAGCTGTGATATGATTATTACTCTTCAAATTCAAGGTAGCAAAAATAAAGGGAGAGAGAGAGAGTAGCCATCTCTTTCAACAAGACAATCACTATGTCTTTGAAAGATAAATATGAATGCTTTTCATTTTTCAAACCCCTATAAATGCCTTATTAATCATTCTAATTCTATGCATGCCATGTGCACATTACCACCCACAAGTTGGAAAAAAATAATAATAATAACATAAAGAAGAAATCAAGAAGTGAAAATGCAATTGCCTATCCTTTTCTTTTACTATATATTTTTCTTCCCATCTTTTTTGAAATTATACCTTTTTACTCATATGAGGAAATGATAAAATTATCCTTATTCCTCTGTCCATTTTACTTAAAGTTGGGTTGGTGTACTTGGTACCAATTTAGAATTCATGCTTTCGACTTGATTCAGATACAACTTGCCCAACCCATTCAGTCTATGTCCAACCAATAAAAATAGGATTCTATTTTCGAAATATAGTAATATATTTTAATTAATTAAAGATATTAGTCGTATAACTAAAACATATTACTTCATGACTATACTATATTGTGAAATTTTTTCTGTATATTTTCCTTCTTGGCGCTACTTACTCCTCATTGCGGTTTGCTCTTCCTTGATCTTATTCTTCCCCTTCTTCTTAGATCTAAATAATTAACTTAGATCGTAACTTGTTCAAATTATTTTGTTACAATTTTTTTAAACATATTGAACATCAATTTGCTTCAATACTATGAAATCATTTACAGAAAAATTGGAATGTTGAACATGATATTGAGGAAGAAGATGAAATCAAGAGTAAACTTTGTAGTTAATATCTTTGAGTTATACGAATAATACCTTACCTTTCAATAAAACAAGTAATATATTCCAATTATACAAGTACTATCTTTTAGTAAAACAAGTAATATATTTCGAGTAAACAAGAAATACATGATATTAAAACAGTAATACCTTCCAAGTAAACATACATTTCAATTATACAACATATATATTTTGAGTATTCAAGTAATACATTTTCAGTAGTAGGTGTATGAGTGTTCAGGTGGATGTGGGCACCCATGGATGAATGCATGAAGTGCGTGAGAATGCATGAAAACAATCTGGATGATGTTGGGAGCACAAATCTAACCAGTGCACAAGATCTATACAAGTTCTTGCCTTTTTAATTATTATACCTTGTGCACACAAGATTCTATTCTCTTTTAATGTACACATTTTTGTATCAAAACATGTATACTATTCGCATCAAATCATGTACGTGGGTAATTGTGTACACGATATGTAGTTATGTGCATGAGAATATTATTTTTTTTTACACAATTTTTTTTTCACAATTTTTATCCATAAACTAACCTGAATCGTGTATGTGATTCCAAGACAAATTGTGTATATATATAATTTCGTGTTCACGAATTTGGGCATGGTTGTTTCAAATTTGAGGGAGAGTTGTTCTGATGCGGGGTGGGAGTGGGGTGAGGTTCACGCTCGGAGGGGAAGGGAGTGTGGGTTTTAGATTTGGGGTGGGGGTGAGGTTTAGATTTGACGGTCTAAATCTTCTATTATATTTGAAGTTGTATTTCATATTTTATAAAATTTAATACACGTCGCATGTCAATTAATGATGTTATTTGATATACCGATGTGTGATGATTATTTAAAAAAAAAATCAATATAATAAAAGATTTCATATGTGATTGCACTATTTTGGTGCGGTGGTTGGGGGAAGGAATTTCTATAATTAGAAATTTCAAAATTATGGATAATTTCGCCCTTACCTCATTGAAATGGATAAGAAAATTAAATTTTGAAATGATGAATACAAAAGTACATGACACATAGGAAAAAAGTATTTAAAACTTGCTCACTCGAAAATTTAGTGAAAATTAAACCAGGTGACATGGTGTTGGCACACTTTTATTTTCTAATTAAACTATAGCTTTATATATACAGAATGTTACATAGGTTTATAGATGAGATGAACCCATCTATAAGCTCAAATTCATTTTAAAACCTCCACAATACCACTACACAACTCTTACCACAAGTTTTCCGATCGAGCATTTCTTAAAGAATTGTGGAGGTTTAATTGCTAAAGAATGTATGGCTGTTAGTGCATTTTGCAATTTTATCATATCTTTGAATATATATATATATATATATATATATAATGCATTAACTTGTTAATTTTTATAATTAATAACTTGGTTACATTGTGATTTTTCGATCATATTTTGATGAGATGGCTTTCTATATAATAACTGAAATGAATATTTTAATACATGCAAAGTACTTATGTAATACTTGAAAATAATATGTGTAAATACCTATGAGGTACTTATATAATACCTGAAACGAACATGTGTAATACTTGTAAGGTAATTATGTAATACTTGAAAGGAATATGTGTATTGATATAAGGTACTTATGTAATATTTGAAATGAACATGTATAATACATGTAAGGTAAGTATAATACTTGAAACAAACATGTGTAATCCTTGTAAGGTATTTATATAATACTTGAAAGAACATGTGTAATACCTGAAATGAACATGTGTAATACTTGTAAGATATTTATGTAATACCTTAAGAGTATACAACAATATTTTCATTGAAAATATTTAAATTTCAAATGTTTCAGCTTCTTCCTCAAAATCAGCAAATCATGATTTTATATTGTTTGAAATAATTGATTTTTAATGTTTTAAAATTATTGTAATAAATTGTGATTTGAAATCAATTATCTAAATCTATGAAAATGAGTAAAAGAGAAGAGAAAAAAGAAAAAACCCCATAAATGACTCCATGGAGATTTGAAGAAGAATAAAAATAAAAAAATAGAGAAGAAGAATAAGAATAAGAAGATAGAGAAGAAGAAGAATGTACAAACCAAATAAGAAGGATAAGAAAAGAGATTAAGAAGAAGGAGAGAGAAGAAAAAGAAAGCAACGCTAATTTTACATTAATACCTGAAAGGTAACAATGTGATATTTTAAAGTATAAAATTCAGGTGGTACGCGGCGCACACCAGCTATGGTGTGGCCGCACGTGGGGGAGTGTAGACGCGCATAGAAGTGGCCCACGCGCTGGGTCGAGTTGGGGGTGTTGGAACCGTCGGATCGCTAACCCTATGTAATTATCTGATTCGGGATCCATAGATATAATTAACACGCAGCGGAAAATGAATCATACATATTATGTAATAGGTAAAGACGAACCAGTTCTATGGTCAAAACTGTCGAACAATCGATAGAGCTTGGACTTCTCAATCTTCTGCCATATTCCTCATCTTTTTTCGAACATTGTGTGAGCAATGATCTTTCGAGAATACCAGTCGCCTTCTACTAAAATCGTTTTATGATTTTCGTGTGAGTAGAAGCGGCTGACTTAAGACTTATTTATAGGCTACAATAGGGACCTAGAGGAGGATTATGATTCGGTTTCCTGATGGGATTAGGGGTTCTAGTTCGGCCTGAACACACTTTTTAATCCCATCAATAATAACTCGATCCACTAAAGAGTTATTATTGAACTACCGTCCCAAATCCATATTAAATATGAGCTCCTATTTATTATGTGCGTGTTTAAGATATCGAATGTCCGTTCATTAAATGAATTACTAACAATTCAATTAATTAACATCTAATTTCAAGAGTAGTACCACTCAACTTTATTATCATGCCCGAATAAATCCACCTGCAGGGTTTACATGATAATTCTTATGAGCTTCCCAAAGAGACATCATCATCCTAAATAATTAGGATACAGTTTCATTCTATAATAAACAACACACCATATAAACAACATTGTATCTCAATTACCGAGCTTATTGATTTAATGAATATATCTCATTCATTGGTAAATTAAAGAAACATATATCGTGTATATATGCATGTTATTATATAATGATTAAGAGGACGTACATCCATAATAATTGAGGTCTTGTTCTATTATATAGTCAGTATAAATCGAACAATCTCAATTGGTTCTACTCAATACATACAAAATATACTAGTTTTTATAATCAAGATAGACTAATACCAAATTACACTACAACCATTCTGATAATTTGTTCAAAATTATCTTGGTTGTGAGCTACCATTTATAATCTATAAGAAACTGATAACATGATCTTTTGTGTGGTACCACACACCATGTTATCTACAATATAAAATTAATTGAACAATTGCAATAACATATACAACAAATATAAAATGCAAACATTTGATCATAAAAGATTCACATATCAAAATAGATGTTCATACAAAAGTTAGGCTTATAGTATACATCCTAACAATCTCCCACTTATACTAAAAAACTATGTTGTCATATATGTTGCCATACATCTGATTCCCATCCCCTCAACATGCTCATCAAAAGCCTTCGTCGGAAGGGCCTTTGTGAATGGATCTGCAGGTTATCGGCTGATGTAATCTTGACGACAACAACTTCCCCTCATTTTAAGATATCTCGTATCTGGTGGTATTTGCGCTCAATGTGTTTACTTACCTTATGGACTCGTGGTTCCTTTGAGTTTGCTACTGCACCACTATTATCACAATAAATTGTGATAGCTTTGGGCAAATCAGGAATCACTTCTAAGTCCATCAAGAAGTTTCTAAGCCATACTGCTTCTTTGGCTGCCTTAGAGGCTACCACATACTCTGCTTCCATGGTGGAGTCCGAAATGCATTTCTGCTTTACACTCCTCCACACTATGACTCCACCTCCTAAGGTAAACACATATCTCGAGGTAGATTTACTGTTGTCTTTATCTGACTGGAAATCAGAATCCGTGTAACCCACAGGTAATAAATCATTTGCCTAGTAAACTAGCATATAATCTCTAGTCATTTTCAGGTACTTTAGAATATGCTTTACGGCAGTCCAATGACCTTGTCCTGGGTTACTTTGATATCTACTAACCATGCCCACGGCAAAGCAAATATTTGGTCTCGTACATAGCATTGCATACATTAAGCTTCCTACAGCCGAAGCATAATCAACTGCTTTCATTTTCTCTATCTCCTTTGTTGTCTTAGGACATATTTCCTTAGATAGAGGCACTCCATGTCTAAAAGGTAGAAAACTTTTCTTGGAGTTTTGCATGCTAAAACGAGCTAGGATGGTGTCAATGTATAAAGCTTGAGATAAGCACAAGATCCTTTTCTTGCGATCTCTTATTACTTTGATCCCAAGAATATGTCCAACTTCTCCCAAGTCCTTCATAGCAAACTGCTTGGACAACCATACCCTTACGTCTGATAACACCCTGACATTGTTTCCAATTAACAAGATGTCATCTACGTATAGTATATGAAATACCACCACGTTTCTGTCACTCTTATTATATATACAAGGTTCATTCGAACATTAAATAAATTCATAAGACTGGATTACTTCATCAAAGCGGATGTTCCAAGATCTCGAAGCTTGTTTCAGTCCATAAATGGACCGATTGAGCTTATACACGAGATGTTATTTACCATTTACAATGAATCCCTCAGGTTGCTTCATATAGATATTTTCTTCAAGACTTCCATTAAGGAAAATTGTCTTGACATCTATCTGTCAAACCTCATAATCCATATGAGCAGCAATAGACAAAAGAATTCAGATAGACTTAAGCATGGTTACCGGTGAAAAGGTTTCCTCATAATCGATCCCTTCTTTCTAAGTATACCCCTTCGCAACAAGCCTTGTTTTAAAGGTTTCTACCTTACCGTCTGATCCTCTTTTCCTTTTGTAGACTCATTTACATCCAATGACTTTTACACAGTTTGGTGGTTCTACAAGCTTCCAAACTTGATTAGAATTCATAGATTCTATCTCAGAGAGCATTACCTTTACCAAGATATTGCATCTTTATCTTGGAGTGCTACGTCATAAGTTCAAGGATCTATTTCATGTTCACCGGGACCAAGTCTGAAGACTCTCCCAAAAATATGAATCTATCAAGTTGTCTAACAATCCTCCTACTACGACGAGACACTACCAGTAATTATGTATCATTTGTGACATTCGGTGCAGTCACTTGTGGTATCTCATCTTGTACCATTGGTACAGAAGAATTATCCTCTCTCATTTCCTCAAGAACAATTTTATTCATAGGCTTGTGGTTCATTACATAGTCATCTTCTAAAAATCGAACATTCGTGCTAACGATGACCTTTTGATCTTTAGGACTATAAAATAAACCACATTTTGTTCCTCTAGGATAGCCACAAACAAATGAACTTCCATACGAGATTCCAACTTATCAGCATCTCTCTTCAACACATGTGCTGGACTACCCCAAATCCGAATGTGTTTCAAACTAGGTTTGCGCCCAGTCCACAATTCTATGGGAGCAGAGGGTACTGATTTAGAAGGTATCAAGTTCAGAATGTATGCCGCTGTTTCCAGAGCATACCCCCAAAATGAATTTGGTAAAATCCGAATAACTCATCATTGATCTAACCATTTCCATAAGAGTCCTATTCCTTCGTTCTATCACACCATTCTGTTGGGGTGTACCTGGTGCAGACAATTGAGATTGAACCCCAGCCTCGATAAGTAACTCCTAAACTCTCTAAAAAGGTACTCACCACCACGATCAGATCGTAGTGTCTTGATACATTTACCATGACGTTTCTCGACATCAGCCTTGTATTCTTTGAATTTATCAAAGCACTCAGACTTGCGGTGAATCAAGTAAATGTACTCATATCTTGAATAATCGTCTATAAATGAGATAAAATATTCGAAACCACCTCTTGCCTAAATAGTTATAGGGCCACACAAATCAGAATGAACCAATTCTAACACTTCTTTGGCTCTATACCCCTTGGCCTTAAAAGGTCTTTTGGTCATTTTTCCTTCCAAGCAGGACTCACAGGTTGGATAGTTTTCCACTTCCAAGGAACCTAAAGGTCCATCGGCTATCAACCTTTGGATCGTACTCAAGTTAATATGACCCAACCTTAGATGCCAAATATATGTTTGTTTCATTTTCGAAGGCTCTTTTCTCTTATTAGATTTAGAAGATGTGTCATTAATTTTCATTTGTTGCATCGTAAGAGTTATTGAATTAAGAGTATATAAATTGCCAACCAACGAACCAGAATAGATAATAACTCTATTCTTCTTGACCACAACTTTTTCATCAAAAGAAACAGAATATCCATCCATAAAAAGTTTAGAAACTGAAATCAAATTCTTTCTAAGACAATGTACGTAAAGACAATCTCTCAAAACCAAAGACTTATTCTTATGAAAATATAAATAAACGTCTCCCACTGCAACGACCGCTATTTTTCCAGCGGTGCCCATGTATATGGTAATCTCTCCATCACTTAGTCGTCTGATTTCCTAAAACCCTACAATGAATTGCAGACATGATCAGTGGCTCCCATATCTACACACTAGGTACCGGTAGATAACATCGCTAAACATGTTTTAACAACTAATGAAAAAGATGTACCTCCATTGTTCTTTTTTCTACGAGGACAATCCACTTTCCAATGTCCAGACTGCTTGCAATTGAAGCACTTGCCCTTCAACTTTTTCACGCCACTTTGTGGCCCAGCCAATTGAGGTCCAGCTATTTTCTTTGCTGAAGGATTTTGTTTCTTCTTCTTCTTCTTCTTTTCATCTTTCGGCTTAGAAGCAGAAACATTTTTAGCAATGTAAGCTTGAGAATTTTGACGAAACAGTCCCTCTGCTGATTGGAGTTTTGTCAGAAGTTCCGCCAATGAATACAACCTCTTGTTTATGTTGTAGTTTAGACGGAACTGCAGTACATTTGACATGGAAGCCAAAATGTAACACCGCGTCATCTCATCTGCCTTGACTCATTTCCTATAAAGCATTTTCTCCTCTTCACTAGAGTTTTCATTAGGCATGTCAGGACAGTGCTCAGTGAGTACAAACTTGTACTCTTCAGTAGTCAAGACAATATCCAGGTTTCGTTTCCAATCAATATAATTAGGACCAATAAGTTTGTTTTCTTTAAGTATAACAACAAGAGGATTGAAAACCATAATGAAAATCCTGAGAATCATATAAATAAACACATAGGTCAAATTATTTGAATTAACAAACCATATTGTTCCCTCAAACAATATAATTTAAATTCACCAACACCTCAACACACCGTGAATTTCGTATGTCACGATAATGTGGACGTATACTAATTCAAACATTTGTTAGAGGAGGTTTTACCCATTAATTTTATTATTTTGTCATCCTAACTTTATGATAAATAAAATTAATAGTTGGTTTTGTTTCGGCCATAAAAATAACAACATTGACTCCGATGGGGAGGATACTATCAAATGTACCTAAGTGTATACCATTACTTGATACTAAATCCATTATCTAGGATTATACCCCTTTAAATGGAGAAGATGACATACTCCTAAACAACTTTCTATAATCATCCATAAATGAAGTTTGATTTAGTGATCCACAAATAAACTCATCCGATATGGAGGAAGACACTTAAAGCCAACACGTAAGTTTAAATGCATCACTTACAAACCGGTAATGGAGGCCACGAGATTTATTAAAATTAATCCCTCTCTCACTTAGTTATTTAACATGAGGGATTTTAACATGCATATCATATGAAACAAATAAAAGCATGCTTTACAAAACAACGCATATAAATAACAATAATAAACATGAAAAACAATAATTTCAACTATTATGGCCTCGTTATATACTTGCGTTCTCGAATGTTTGCCGTCGTACGGGGTTTCTGCCCTCTCGCTTCTCTTTCCGTCGTGGCTTCTGGACACCAGAATCCCTCTTCACGTCAAAAAATCTCGATCGCAACCCTAACTCTATAATACTATTACATCCATCGATCCTATACTCTACGAAGGAGTTTACACATGATCTAGATCGAATAGAAAATTAAAACCTAACACGACAAACCGCCGTGATTTTACTATTACAAACATACATCATTAAAAACAACCTCGACATGTCCGAGGGTTTAATTCATACATCAACAGACATATAGGCCATAATAGCTGGATTTAGGGTTCCTGCAAAACATCATAATATCTCGCATATCCTACTATTATCCGATCTAAGTACACATCATAATATGATTTACCGAATCAATTGCATAGAGTCAGAAAACCACGACTTTGATACCAATTATTGGAACCATCGGATCGCTAACCCTATGCAATTATCTGATTCGGGATCCATACAAGATATGATTAACAAGTAGTGAAAAATGAATCATACTTTTCACCGTAATAGGTGAAGACAAACCAGTTCTAAAGACAGAACTGCCGAACAATCAATAGAGTCTGGACTTCTTGATCTTCTACCGTATTTCTCGCCTTTTCTCGAACGTTGTGTAGGCAATGATCTTTCGAGAATACCAGCCGCCTTCTACTAAAATCGTTTTATGATTTTCGTGTGAGTAGAAGCGGCTGACTTAAGGCTTATTTATAGGCTACAACAGGGACCTAGAGAAGGATTATGATTCGGTCTCCTGATGGAATTAGGAGTTCTAGTTCGGCCTGAACACACTTCTTAATCCCATCAATAATAACTCGATCCATTAGAAAGTTATTATTGAACTACCGTCTCAAATCCATATTAAATATGGGCTCCTATTTACTATGTGCGCGTTTATCTCTCCGTGTTTAAGATATCGAATATCCGTTAATTAAATGAATTACTAACAATTCAATTAATTAACATCTAATTCCAAGAGTAGTAACTTTATTATCATGTCGGAATAAATCCACTTACAGGGTTTACATGATAATCCTTATGAGCTTCCCAATGAGACATCACCATCCTAAATAATTAGGACACAGTTTCATTTTATAATCAACAGCATACCATATAAACAACATTGTATCCCAATTACCGAGCTTATTGATTTAATGAATAAATCTCACTCATTGGTAAATTAAAGAAACATATATCGAGCATATGTGCCCGTTATTATATAATGATTAATAGGACGCACATCCATAATAACAGATGTCTTGTTCTATTACATAGTCAGTATAAATCGAACAACCTCAATTGGTTCTACTCAATACATACAAAATATACTAGTGTAATTTTATAATCAAGATAGACTAATACCAAATTACACTACAACCATTCTGATAATTTGTCCAAAATTATCTTGATTGTAAGCTACCATTTATAATCTATAAGAAACTGATAACATGATCTTCTATGTGGCACCACACACCATGTTATCTACAATATAAATTAATTGAACAATTGCAATAACATATATAACAAATATAAAATGCAAATATTTAACCATAAAAAATTCTCATATCAAAATAAATATTCATATAAAAACTTAGCTTATAATATACATTCTAACAGGACCTTCTCATCTAAAGAAATTCCTCTTTAGCCCTTCCCTGTTGTCATATCATTTCCACTTTTTTGAGAAAACATGTTTTCGGCTAGAATTCGTGTTCATAGTACATGTAAGTTTTGGTGCTTTTTTATTATATCAAAAAAATAAATATTAAATGTATAGATTTGAAAATAAATTATGATTAATAGCTTAAAGAGTATCATTAAATGAAGCGAGATAGAACACTAATATATTTAGCATAACATATATTGAATTTTATTAATTCTACAATTTTACTCCAATAAATCCGGATCAAATTGATCCATAGAAATTCATTGTTTATATTATTTTTTTAACTCTTAATCATTGTTGCACTTGAATATTTGCGTCAAGTAATTTATTTATTTATTTTAGG
Organism: Scutellaria barbata; assembly: GCA_028654395.1. NCBI lineage: Eukaryota > Viridiplantae > Streptophyta > Magnoliopsida > Lamiales > Lamiaceae > Scutellaria > Scutellaria barbata. Next base: position 17,349,224 of record CM053644.1, on the reverse strand, counting down.
AAATTGAGACAAGTTTTAAATGAAGTAACGTGACATTTACTGCGGCAGCCAGTGTGGATCGTCAATACCATCATCAACATCCTCCATCTTATTTAAAATAAATATTATTTAGTAATAAAAATTTATTTTAAAATAAGTGTTGTTTTAAAATTTTAAAATATATTTATCAATAATATATTAAAAATACATTCATTTATTCCTACCAAATTAAAAAAGATTGTTAAGAGAAAAAAAAAATCTCTCATAATAAGTATATTTAAATAGAGATAGATTAATTTTTTATACTCCTTCCATCCCAAAAAGATAATCACATTTGGACATACACACATTAAGAAAACATCTTTAATATTATTGAAAAAACATATTTTACCAACTACTTTCCATTTATGCCCTTATTTACTTTGGGTACATGAATATACAAAATAGAGAATGATTAATAGTTCGGACAAATATTAAATAAGGGCATTTTAGAGAATTTACGTATAGAGATTGACTATATAATTTGGGACAACCAAAGTACAAAGTGTGACTAATTTTTTTAAGGTGGAGTGAGTAATTTTTTTTTTAATTTATATGAAAATACATAAAATGATATTTATTTTAAATTGAAGGAAGTACCAAATAGTCATTAATTTCATATATTCAATTGAAAAAATGATAAGTACATGGGCAAATTTTGTCTCGATAGAAAGTCAAAAAATTAATTATGAATATTATTAATATTATTAAATTACCATTCTAATCATAATATTAGGCTTCATAATAATGAAGATGTAATTCCGATGTTAATCAACATTTCCAAAATAGCTTAATTTAATTAAGTTGGTATTTATTTAATTATTATTTACATCTTCAATCAAGAAAAATTTTAAAAAACTTTTACAACAATTTTGAAATTCAGATATGGGTTAAGAGAAAAATTATGGAAAAACTTTTAGAATAAGAATAGATATGGATTAACAGAAAGATTATAGAAAAACATAAATACGGTTAACAGAAAGATGGTCGCTTGCATTTCTGCTTGTAACATTTTTATTTTTTATCTTTAATGGAAATCTCGATTTATTTAAATTAAAAATAGAAAGATTATAGAATTTTTTTTTAGGGTCAACATAAATATTATAGAAAACTTTTAGGGTGGAGGAAAAAAATGAATTAATATAGTTGAAATGAAAAATTTATTTATAAGGTAAAAAAATATCAAATTGAATAAAAATATTAAACATAAATATAAAAATAAGTTTTTAAAAAGGAAATATATGATGAAATGGGTTAAGTAAACCCATAAAATTATTATATATTTTAATAAGAGAATACTGTAATTCAAAAATATTTTTAAGTTAATTAATAATTTTAAAATATTTATCATTCGAATCTTTCCCTTATCAAACAAATATTTGTAAGATAATCAATAATTTTAAAATATTTATCAAATCAAATCTTTCTCTTCATAATTCAAAATTTTTTGTAAGTTAATCAATAATTTTAAAATATTTATCAACTCGAATCTTCACTCATTAAAAAAAATATTTATAAGATAATTAATAAGTTTAAAATATTTTTCAAATCAAATCTTCTTCATCATCAAACAAATATTTGTACAATAATCAATAATTTTAAAATATTTATCAAGTCAAATCTTATATGTTCTCAAACAGACGTCTTGGTTTTTTTTAGCGAAAAGTGTTAAATAACTCACTAATGTTTCCTACTAGATGCATATAACCCACTCATGTTTCTTTAGGTACAATAATATCATTAATGTTTATCTTCACTAAATATTTTTTAATACAATAACACCATTAATATTATAAAATATTTCATATATAAATAAAAATATTTTACTTAAATTTTTGGTTATATTAAACTAATGCATTATTATTATTATTATTATTATTATTATTATTATTATTATTATTATTATTATTATTATTTAAATTTATTGTATAATAAACTAATGCATTAATGTTTTCATAAAATTATTTATTTATTTTTTAGAAAAAATAGAAAAATATGAGGTTAAAAAAATGCATTAATAAGGTATATATATTATAGGGAAAATGGTAAAATAACCTATTCATGTTTATTCTTATGTACATATATTTATTTAATATATTATTATTATTATTATTATTATTATTATTATTTTCAGTTTTTTTGTAAGGTTAGAACTATTAAACACCTAGATTAATTTATTTGATAATAATTTCACATGATATTTTGGATACTATTTTTAAATTTAAGTAAAGCTTTAATTTCATATTCATATTTTTATATAAAATATATTTTTTGTATTAAATAATAAAAGAATATGAGGAAAAAAAATTAAGTGTTTAAATGAAATATTTTGTAATATTAATGATGTTATTGTACTAAAAATAATCTTTAATGGGTTATATGTATTAAAAGATAAATATTAATAGTATTATTGTACTTAAAGATATATGAGTGGGTTAATAGAAAATATTAGTGGGTTATTTGAATTTTTTTCCTTTTTTTTATGTAATTTATGACAATGAATTATGAAAACTATTTTTGAAACTACAAACGTATTTATTTGGAAAAAATATTGTTTCATTAATTGGTGGGGAGAGAAATATTGTTTTAGTTTCAAATTTAAAAATTTGATTGTATATATTTTTATTAAGGGTATGATTGTCATTTAACACATTATTTTAATTTGTAATTATTGTTCTACACTTTTCTATTTGGAGAGAATCTGTCCATATAAAATTACCGAAAACGATAATTATCCATTAGATTTCATGTTTTAAAAATATTATGATTAAGTTGCCGAAGTAGTGCATTTTTGTTATTCACCCAACTATCAGCACTTTTTTTCAAAAATCAATACATGGACAAAAGGAGTTGAATTCTTTGTGATGCATGTTGGTGTATTAACTGTATATATAATTTACTTTTTTGTTTTTTTTTCTTTTTCTTTTAAGAAAAAGTTTGAAGCTTTTACTTTTCACTTTATATATGAGCAGCTGCACAGGAGTCTAGGTCCATTCTTATCCCATTAATTCTCTTTTTGAAAATTCCCCATGTGGACTTCATTACTTTTGTCTTTTCTTTTTCTCCATTTCATCACTCACCTTTTTCGGAATTTCTATGCTAATATGTGCCAATGTTATTTGAAAATAATTAGAAGAATCTTGAATGCTATTTCTTTCTTGATTTACGTATATCATATATCTTGTAATACTTATTATAATTAGATTAGAAAGGTATAGCAGGATATCATTCCCACCTTTTCGTGTGTCACCCACAAAAATATTTCATTTTTATCATTCACCATTTAAGAATATTATTTTTTTCGAACTTTAAAATCGAAACACAATCTTTTAAAAATAGACAAATTCTGACAAAAAAACCCAAATCGAGAAATTCGAGACTAATTCGTATAAGAAAGTCCTAATTCGAGCTTCTCATTGATATGATTTTTGGTTTATAAATTAATTCGACTTATAAATTTCACCTCACTAAATTAAAAGTCATTTTATTAAATTAAATGCCACATCGTTTGAATTAGCAGAGGCACGTAATTTTCTCGTGTGAATTAGTTCGAAATTTTTCGATTCGCGGCCCTAAATTCGCCCATTTTTTAATGGTATTATCTCAATTTTAAAGTTTGAAAAGATAATATCCTTAAATAACGAATGATTAAAACTTAATGTCCTAAATTTACAATTTTCTCTATCCTTTTCCACCACAGTTATAATAGTAAATTATTTTTCTACCATAATTGATAGTGAATTAGCTTTATTGATAAAATATAAATAACATTTCTTATCATATCAGTCAACAATCTTGCACTATATACTTACATAATATTTAGTTTAGACTTCACTCAAATTGTCATAGAATTGTAACATAACTATGTATGTTGCGATAAAAAAAATTAGTTTATTTGATTTTGTGATAAAAATACCAATTTTTCTCATATCTTAAAAGAGAAAATGATAAAAATATTCTCTAATTGTACATGTGCAAATCACTTGTGTGCTTTTTGGTCGGAATTTATTGTCAGAGGTTGTAAAATTGAAAAAACATATAGTATAAGTTGTGATCGGAAAAACAAAAGTTTAGGTTTCAAAATGAAAAACTATGTATGACACGGTTAAAAATGATATTAATTCGGCCTTTAGGAAGAGTTTAATGCAATAAATAGTATATAAATGATTATTTATCAAAACAACGTTAATAAACATAAAATTAATTAATAGAAATTCATTCTACTCTCGTATTCTAAATTTTAAATGAAAATTCACTAATTCGTATTTATACAAACTACATATTTCAGTTCCAATCTTTAAGGGAATGGAAAACTTTAGGCCTAATCTTTCAATTAGGATTAATTCTCATGGATCTACACCGCTCTTGACTAATCTTTCAGTGCTTGAGTCGTTTCTCAATCTATCATAGTTGAAAAAAATTCCAAGGAAAGGTTAGACCGACCCTAAATTAAAAAGTGTATGCAATTAATTTAATATTCAACTAGGATTAAGTTTTAAGACATTTCTAATCTAATGAAATTAACGTAATTGAAAATGTGAGTGTGTCTTGAGAACTTTTTTTGACACTTGATAACTTTGAACGTTTGAAAATTTGAATCTTTTTCACACGAGTGTGTCATGTAAACTTCTTCACAAGAATGGATGTTCAATTCATAGGGTGAATTTAAAGGAAACCTTTATGTGTTGGCAACTTCCAATTGGCCAATAACATATTCATTGTCTTTACTTAGAAAATCGAGTAGTGTTTTTATGCACAAATCTAAATCCGCAATGAAATTATTATTATTTTTAAAATTTATGCGGTAACTTTTATATTATATTAGTATAACACTTATGTTATATTATTATAACATTTATGCACAAATCATAACATTTATGTTGTATTACTTGTATTTTCTCAGGATAAAATTCATATAGTATAGTTATACATTTATGTTATAATAATTTAACTTTTATGTTATATTAGTATAACCTTTATGTACAAATATCACAACTTTTAAGTGATATTACTTATACTTTTCTATCAAATATAAAATTCTTGTACTATAGCTATACCTTCATGTTATAATAATTTAACATTTATGTTATATTAATATAACTTTTATGTACAAATATCATAACCTTAATATAGTATTTTAATTTAAAAAAAATATAAAGGTTATATTATTATAACATAAAAGTTAAATTATACCATAAAAGTTTAAAAGATATTATATGTTAGTAATATAATGTAAACGTTAAACTAACATAACATAAATGTTATACAAACATAATATAAAGGTTAAGCTAATATAATAGAAAAGTTATGCTAATTGTTAGGAAAATTATGTTTACATTTGGATGAGACAAAATATCTATAGTAGGAATTTAGAGTGCCGAATTTTTCACAATGTTTAAGTGAACGATATACTAGGTTTTGAATTTATAGAATAAACCTGAAGAATGAAACAAATCAAGAAAAATGTTATACAAGAAGAAATGAAAAGTCAAAAACTGTAAGGAGATTATATAGCACAACGGTAAGAAATAAGACTACACAACATAGTTGTAAGAAAGGATATAATTCTATGCACAACTATAAGAAAATATATTATATAACAACGCTATAAGAATAAGTTACAACATGAAGTAATTTAAGTTGCAGCACAGATAAAAAGGCTACATATTACAAAGACAAACAAAATTGATTAGAATACATTGTGAGGAAGATCAAGCCTAGTTCGAAAATTAGTCACCTCAACGGATCAAAATATAGCCAGTAGAGACAATCTACAAGTTGCAGTGTTAAGAGCCAACATACAGTTGACACATGGCCTAACAACCTGCTATAAAGTTGCAACCTAGTACAACTGCATTAAAGATCTGCAATATAAAGACAATGAAACATTTAATGCAAGATCATAACTCATTTAATGCAAGTTGCACATACTTGAAGAGAATTCAAATTTAAGAGAATATGTCTCCTTCAAAGTTTATATTCTCACCCTTATAAATAGAGAAATAGTTGGCTAAGATAATCACTAAAACTTGTACATTCTAACTCAAGCAAGAAGCTCTCAAATTCTCAAAGTACTTCAGAAGCAAAACAAGTTTCAGTTACTCAATCTTAAGAAACGGTCAAATACTTGTCCAAGATCTCAGAATTTGAAAACTATTTCATAGCACTAGTTGAAGAAAACTCTCATACACTTTTACCTCTGTACTGTGTGCTCAGAATCTGAGACTGTTTCATAGCATTGGTTGAAGAAAACTCTCATATACTTTTACCTCTGTGTTGTATGTTTAGGTTGTCTTAAGGTATCCTCAATTGAGAAAAATTCAGTCCTTACTGAGTGTTATTTTTTGTCTAGAGTCTTAGTCAATATAACTATGTATAAGTTTAGATATCTTGTGTGGGTCTGTCTAAGGAACTTGCAACAACCTATATGAAGGCTGAGTTCCTCATGTAGGTGTTAATTGTTAGGTTAAAGTTTGTAAGGTGGTACCCAGTAATTCAAACATACTAGACGAAGTTTCTACTCGAGAAAGCAATCGAGTGGACGTAGAAGGATTACACCACCTTCGAACCACCATAAAAGACCTTAAGTGTTTTCTACTTTATATATGTCTATTTGTTGCATCTATATCTGCAAACATACTACATTAGGAGACTTTCAAAAGATTCATTATTGACTTGCCATCCAAAATGGTTAAAAGATATTTTGACGTCAAACATACTACTCTGTTGTAAGCTTATCTAACTCTTAGTTATAGTAGACAATTCTAAACCATAGTATTGTAAGCTGAATTACTTGTTCTTTTGTAAGCTTATCTAACTTACAGTAAAGCTTGTTCGAAAATTTTTGAAAAATCGACAGAGGTTCATTTATCCCCCCTCTGAAACTCTAAACCACTTGGAAATTTATCTAAGAGTAAATTTCTAATCGAACATCCAAATAAACCGATCTGACTAGAAAAATTAAGCCGCATAATAAAATCAAGAAAATAGATAAGACTGTATCCATAGACTACTTAAGCAAATTTAGTCGGCTTCTTCTAATCGATCAAATTTGGCCGACCAGGACATATTTAATATAAAAATTAAGAAAAAATAACTCTTTTAGGTGCTTGAATACAATGTATTTGAATCCAAATCCCTTTGAATGATAATTTGATCATTGATTCTAGGGTCTAGATAAGGAAAATACACATTTGATCCTATCTAAATCGGATATAATTTGCTCTTGTATTTCTTTCTTTTTTTGAAGATCTCATTTTGAAGTAGATTTTAAGCCGCTTGAGCTCTTCTCGGATGAGATTGATTTTGAGCTCTCTAGTCATCCGAGTTCCTCATAATTTTAGTTCTTTCTTAGATGACTTATGTAGATCGTCGATTCTCTAATCGGTTGAGTATTTTCGGGTCTCCTAAGTTTTTATATCTTTGGTCAAGTCAAATTATCTTTTGTCGGCTCGACCATCTCTGGTCGATCTCTTTAGCTGGCTAAAAGTCTTGTCGAGTATAGCTCGGGTTGGAGTTGATTGATAACCTCGGGTCTTCTATTCTTCTCATACCCTTAGATTATTCTAACTGTTTACTCTCTAGTATGCTTATGATCCTAACTTGACACATTCACCTTTAACTAGCATCTGGTCGGCTCGGGTATTGAATTTGTTCTCCACGTCTTTATCTTAGACATCATGGTCTTGATTATTCTGGCCTCGGTTCATTTGAGGTCTTTCAACCTTGGCTCACCTCAACTCATCTGAGGTCTTCTAATCTTGGCTCACCTCGGCTAATGTGAGGTCTTCCACCTTTTGCTCATCTCAACCAATTTGATCTCTCCCAACCTTGGCTCACATCGGCCCACTTAAGTTAGGTGATTGCCAAATTGAGCTTTTCTAGTTGGCTTCTTACTCGGAGTTATAACTAGTTAGATTTCTAATCGACCACTTCTGGTCCTCCATGTATCCGATTTTATTCAACTCAGGTTAGGTGTACAACAATAAATGCACTGACCTTAGATTCTGTATAATGTCAACTATTATGAAGGGTAAGAATGTGACTAGAGTAGGTTTATTCTCAAAAGAATTTGGGAAGAAGCGGAGAAGGATATAGTGCGGAAGAGCTTTGGTATAACTATCTGCTCAATTCTGTACAAATTGGGAATCGACCTAATCAATACTACTTTAATCCCCATTGAAAAGTTTCTTAGGGAGAAGAAGAAATGTAAGATAATGAAAAAGGATGTTGAAGCTACGACTGCAAGTTTGAAGAGAAAGCAGAAGAAAACTGTTGCATCCAAGAAAGTTAAATCACCTTCACCCGCTATCAGTAGTGAAGTTATAAGTTCTACTGCTCTAGTAGCTTACAGAATTTAAAGCTGAGAAGAGAAAAGATGAAGGAAAAAGAGTGTTTCTACAATAGAAGAAAGCTACCTCTGTCAAAAAGAAAAATGATAAGAGTTCAGAAGAATCTGACTCTGATGATAGAAATATCCATGTTACTAAGAAAGCTCAGAGAAGAGCTGAACAAGAATCTGTATCTACTTCAGATGATGATATTCCTCTCTTTTCCAGAAAGAAAGGGAAGCTAGTCAGCCTACATAGTAGAAAGAGGATTGTTGCATCCAAGAAGGCTGACGCTATAAGAGGGGAAGTTGCAGCAGCTCTTGACTCTCAAGCCTTGATCTCTTAAATCTGATGAGCAACAGGATCCCACAGATGTTGACATCCAGTTTATTGATTTTGATGTTACTAGAAGTCTACTGTATATCAATCCTGAAGAAATAAATGTTGATTTTGAAATAAAATACCATCTGTGGAGATCGATGAGGTTGTCTAAAGGTGAGAAACTGCTAAAATAGAGAGTTTTTTTTGTAGTACAGAAAATAGTGCTTGAATAGGCAGAGACTAGGGATATCCTACGTCTATTGCAACCTGGGTTTGCAGGATCAATCAGAGAAAGAAAAATACAAGTGTAACATCCTCGACCAAAACATACACGTCATTGGGCATTCATTTCATACATCATATGCATTTCGTATTATTTATATGCTCTTAGGTAATTAGTATCGAGAAACCCCTTTTATAATTGATTGAGACTCGAGTAATCTTCAAGTGCATAATATAAATTATTTGATTAATGATGATATAAATTATGTTGAATTTTACCAAGAAAATAAATCTAAATTAAAATTATATATATTTATATATATACGTGTACTATGTATATTATTATATATATCTAATTGTAAGTAGCATATATATATATGCACATAAGTTAATTAATATTATATATAGATATAAGTAGCATATATATATATGCATGCAGAACTTAATTAATATTATAATATATATATATATAAGTGATGCATGCAAATTAGCCGTAGTATGTATATGTATATATATAAAGAATAAGTTAGTTAATATTATAATATATATATAAAAGTAGCATATGTATATGAAAATAAGAAAAGCAAACTTAAGTTAAGTTGAGTGGAGTGAAGCGGTTGAAGTGAGGCAGTGGAGTAAGTAATTGAATAAGTAAGTAATAAAGAAAAACAGAAGGAAACGACAGCAGAAGATAAATTAAGAATAGAGAGTTAAGAAAGAAAGAACAGAGGAAGAGAAAAAGAAAAGAAGGAAAGGGTTTGTGAATTTTGGTTTCGTTTCTTCATCGTTTTTGTTTAGAATTTGAGGGGAGTTCGTGGAGACGTGTTCTTCGATTTGATCGGAGTGAATTCTCAAGATTTTTCACAAAAGGTACAAAGAAATTAGTGAATTATATATGTCTCCAGTTATTGTAATTCATTGGATGTTTTGGTAGCTTCATAGGCCGAATTAGGAAAAATTTAAAACATGAAAGTTATAGTCCTATCTCTTAGCTAAACTCAAAAGTAAACTGTGAATGACTCGGTAAAATATTGAGTGAAATAATGTCAAAATTATGTCAAAATTACAGGGCTTGGTGTAGTTTGAAAACGGTTAATTATGCTGTGTTTGTAACCTAATTTTATGCAGGTTGGAGATTAAATTAGGAAAAGTGTTAAACATGAAAGTTGTAGAGCTATATGTTAAGTTTCTACAGAATTTTACCTTGCTTGACTCGAAATTTTATAACTCAAGTTATAAGGAAAAGTAATGAACATGGTTAATTAAGCATATATGTATTGCATTCCATTGCATAATAGAAATATATATTAAGGGGACGATTAGATTGAATTGCATTAAATAGTATAGGGGCACGAGCTGTAGAAAGGGAGAAGAAACCAGAGTAAATAATCGACCACTTATCTTAGTCGGGTGAGTATAAACCATATATGTGATTATATGCAATGTGATGCGATTTATATGCAATGTGTGTTATATAAGAAACATGTATTTATATGGATTTATCATTGGATCAAATGATATATTGACAAATATATACGTGATCATATGTTTGGATGATTGATGTGTTGCATTACATATGACATGAAATTAAAAGGCTGTAACTGTCTTGCTATGGATCTGTATACAAAGTGGAGACCTTCGGGTCATATTCATATTGGAGACCTACGACCTACGGGTCTATATACACAGTGGAGACCTTCGGGTCATAATCATATTGGAGACCTACTGGTCTATATACACAGTGGCATATTGGAAAATCTCGAGACAGATCCAAGCTTGAGTAGTTCACAGAATAATAAATCGGACATAGTGGCATTTGCACATGTATGATCTTATGTTTATGATTAATGTTAATGATTGTTATTTGCTTGTTATTTAATTAAAGTAATGGTTTATATTCACTGAGTTGCGACTCATAAAAATCACATATTTTTTTTTAAGTTCAATAGCTTTTTGAAGTGGGTTTGTATATATAGACGCCACTCTATATCAGGTCGGTCGGCTGATGTCTCGGGCAACCTTCTCCTCCTCTGCATTTTGTATTTTGGACAGGTGTATCATGAGCTGTATTTAATATGATTTATGCTGGGATATGGGTTGTGTGTTTTAATCCTATATGAGATTAGTCTTTAAATAATGTTTTTATACTTATATGGATAATTGAAATATCAGTATGATTTGCCTACATGATGAAAATTTTATTGTGAGATATACGTTATAGGAGTATAGGGTGTCACAATAAGGGATCGCTGAAGCTTAGAAAACTCTGAGAAAATAAAAAGGAAAACAAGTTAGTCAGGAGGCATCTGCTGAACTGCTAAAAATGGCAGTAAGAAAAGAAAGTCCCTGCTGCAGAGGCTGCAAGATTGGGAGATGAAGTGAGATTTTTTGAAGAACAAATTAGCAACCTTGGAGTGGTCGAAACAAATTAAGCTATGCTACAATTGGCTCTGCAAGCTGTATAGTTGAACTAGGAATATAGTCAATCCTAAGGATGCAGCAAGAGAAGAAAACTTCAGGAACTCACAACTCAGATTCTCCAACATATGATCAAGTCATTGCTGGACCATCTACAATCATATCTCTTTACCCTTTTTAGGATAGTCAACAACTGGACTATAGTAATTCCCCTGTGCAAGAAACGATTAAAGCAGCACCGACTACATCTGAGGGGAAATCATCTAATATGATAAGAGACATCTTGATCAACCTAGACAATAAATGTTTGATGACCGATGATGCAACCATGAAGGAAGTTGTGAGGTAGGATTTTTTATATTGGCTGAAGTGGCAGTAATAAAGTTGATCATTCAGAGGCTGAATCTGAAGAGTAGAGGATCAGAATTGAAGCAGAAATTCTTGTAAACATTTAAGAAACTATGTCTAATGTTTTTAATGTTGCAAGAAACCAGACGTTTTTTGAAGTGTTGCACAAGAAGCTGAAAATGTCAGTCATGCAGATACAACTATTGAAGAGCAGATGCTTGTTGTAAAGCAACAAACAGTGTCTCTGATGGAGATTTTTTTTATTGACCTTTGAGACGATGTCTTTAATGAAGACCTTGAGTGAGTTGACTGTTGAGACAATATCACTAAGTATAACTTGAAGACCTCTAAAGGGACGGTTGTTGAGACAATACCCTTAGATGATATATCTATGGATAATGTATTTGAAATACAGTAAGAGTCACCTTATAAGAAAGTTGATGCTACAACTGCAACAAGTATATCTGAAATTATTAAAGATACAACAACTAACTTAGTTGTAGAGACACTTCACTTTGAGCAAGTTTCAGCTAAAGTTTCAAGACCCCTGCTGTTGGGAAAAGATTCAGCTCTACCAGGCAGAACAACTGATGAGGAATGCTATGACAATAAAGATGATGCTAATAATATTCCTCAAACACAGCAAGTGCTCATTCCATTCACTGCACCAACTACTCTTCAACCTATTTTCTGCAGTGATCTTTCTATATCATAAGAAGCATTTATTCAAAATGTTGTTTCTATTGTCAGAAGCCTTATGCAGGCCCTTAAAGACCATGAATTCAACATGCAAAATAACATCAATCAAAGTGATAAGTCTCATGCTTAGTTAATATCCAATCTCTGAAAGAATATAAAATCTATTCCAAAGGACATGCATCATTGGATCAGGAATGGGTAGAATCATCATGCATTGGACAAAAAAAAAGTGGGAAGAGAATTTAAAGCTGTCGTAGAAGCTAACTCTCAAGCAACCAAAGAAAATATTATGTACACAAAATTTGTTGATGATACTCTATCTACTCACTCACTAGTCTTAGATACTTTACTGGAAGGTGTCACAAAGCAAGAACAACGATCGTAGAATGTCGATGATATACTGGGAAATTTGGATCTAATAGTAGGAGAGCTAAGAGACATAATGCTAAGTGTTTTTCCTCATCATATGATAGGTAGAAAATAGGTACATTTTATTGTGTTTAATTTGAGATTTTATGCTATTTGATGTGATAAAATGCACCATTTTCATACTTATGTGTGATTTTAATTTCCAAGTACTTCACATTTTATTTTCTTAACTATTTAGGGATTCTTGAAGTATATTTGAGTCAAAGAATATGACCATGAATCGAGAGAGCGCATTTGAGCCTGAAAATGGGAATGAAGAATTCAATCATATGGACTTAAAATGAAATAGACAATGGGCTTGGGTATTACTTGAAAAAAATAAGAAAGAAAAGGTTCAACTCCATGCAAAAGAAAGAAAGAAGATGAGCCAATTTAAATAAAAAAAAAACTCATGTCATTCAAGAAATAGAGGACACGTAACTTACGCCACATACATAACCATTATTTATTTATTCCCCAAGTGAGAGGAGATTTTTTTATGTAGACTAGGAGAGAGAATAGGAAGATTGTAGAGAGAGAAATATTTTTAGATTAGTTTTATGGATTTCTAGACTACTTTTGTGGATTCAATTTTGAGGATACTCGGCTAATTTCTTAATTCTGGTTAGCAGGGATGTTTGAACTTGTTTATCTATTTATTTTCTGATTAATCATATAGCTCCCTCTCGATGTTTGATTGAAATTGATTGTGCTATTTTTTGATATCATTTTCGATTATTTGATGCTTGATTTAGACTGATCACCTAGATTAAGTGTTTGATAGTTGATTGCTAGAATTTAAAACCATAAAATCCTAATTGTTGTGATTTAATTTTCATTGGTAGTAAACTAGAGGTCGTACATCTCTAGGGTAGCATAATCCTAGATTACTGAATCGAGCTTATGTATTTGAGGTCTAGTTCATCCTATCGTCTTTGTGATTAATGTATTTGATGAATTAAATATAGAGAGCTTATTCTAGGTTATTCGATTGAATATTGTTAATTATTGATCTTATCCTAATTTAACTAATCTTAGGAGACGATTCGGTTTAACAGAACTGCTTGTTAGATTAGAAGTGATAATTTCATGATAATTTGAGAGAGGACGTTATATTGATTAGGGAATAGTTGATAACGGGTGATAACTGAACTGTTAATTGTAATATTTCTTTCATCGATTTCTTGTTATTTAATTACTTTTTAGGTTGCTAGTTGATTTAGTGATAGTTTATCAATCTGAAAATCTCACATAACTTATTATTTCATTGAATTGAAATATGTGGCATAGTTAATTCTTCACTCTTTGTAGGATCGACTCCAACTTACCCTAGCTACTAGTTAGTAAGGTTAGGAAGGAAAATAAGTAATTTTATTGCATTGCGATAGTACGGTCAAATTTTAGTGTGGTTGTCAGAGAGTGGTTTGAATTTATTGCATCATCTTGTATTTTTTCTTGTTTATTTATTTAAAAAAATAAAAAAATTGTTGTTTGTAAATTCTACGTTGTTGCTCAATTTCTGCATGTTTTGTTTCACTGTTTTGCCTTGCTCTATTTTTCACACTAACAATCCTAATATGATGAGTCTTCTAAGGCCAGTTTATGCTGATTGACTTAGTGAATTTTCTAGAATTATCTTACTTAAATTTGTATTTTCTCGTGTGAGTCTCATCATTTTAGGTTGTAGATGCACACTCGGTTTTAAGATAACAAAGATTTGGAATTCTACCGTGAGATAACCCGAAGAGATCGAGTCTTGAGGTGGCAAGCCAAGCAAACTTTGGAATTTACACCTCCTTCTTCCGAATCTAATTTTTGTGAATCTAAAAACATTGAGGAAATAATGACAGCAAAACGAACATTGAAAGAGCTAGCGAATCCCGCACTCACTCTAGAACCTCTTTGCATTACCTTTCCTGATCTAGTTGTATATACTAATTTTAAGCTTAAATCTAGATTGATTCACTTACTTCTATCTTTTTATGGACATGTATATGAGGACCCATACAAACATTTGAAAGAATTCCACACTGTCTGCTCCAGCATGAAACCGAAGGCTGTAATGGAGAAGCAAATCATATTGAGAGCATTTCTTTTTTCTTTGAAGGACTCTGCTAAAGACTGGTTATACTACCTTCATTCGGGCTCTATGAATACATGAATTGAGATGAAACGTCTCTTTTTGGAAAAGTATTTCCCAGCATCCTGAGCAGCAAACATTTGTAAGGATATTTGTGGAGCTCGACAAATACATGGGAAGACATTGCATGAGTATTGGGAGCGTTTCAAGAAACTAGAGGTAAATTGTCCTCATTATCAAATTTCTAAGCAACTCATGATCCAATATTTTTACGAAGTGTTATCAATGATGGATCGCAATATAATTGATGCAACTAGTGGAGGAGCATTGATGGACAAGACGTCTTCAACAACAAGAGTTCTCATCTCAAATATGGCTGCCAATTCACAATAATTTGGCATTCGAAATTCAATCCGAACTGTGAATGAGGTGAGTGAGTCTATTTTTTAGGATAGACTAATTGAATTAACTTCCTTTATTCGTCAAGTAGTTGTAGGTGTTCCCCAGATAAAGTTGTGTCATATATATAATACCACCAACCTCACCACGAATTCGTGTCGTATTTTACTTAATAAAGTGGATGAACACGCTAATGTCGTAGAAAGTGAAAACTACTAAGAAAAAAATATGATCTCTTAAAGCTTCTTGAGATAGAGTTTAGAGTCGGAAGGGGCTTATGGATTCTTATGCTCGTTTGTACCGCAAATGATGAAATGTAGGGAATAATAGCTCTTTGTCAATCCTCCAAAAACAATTGAGTGATAGTTTCCAATTGTTCTTCTTTCATAGCTCGTATGGGGTCACATCTCTTTTTATATTTGCTCTTAAAAGCAACATATGTAGAGTTGAGATCAATATCTAGTGCATCATCATCATTCTCATATAAGTCCTCATTGCTAGCTAGTGTTCTAAGTGTAACTATATCTTTGCATTAAGGAGCTGAGCTGAATCCTTTTCAGCAAATGTATCTTTCTCAACAACAACAATTCCTTTAGCAGTTGTATCCTAATTTTCTTATGAATGTACTTAGTTGTTGCAGTATCAATATTCTTATAAGATGTCTACAACTGTCTATTTTTCCTACATCATCTATTTGAACATCTTTTAAGATATTGTGTTAACAGCCGATTCTTCAGAGGTCTTCAAAACTTCTTTAATGGATACTGTCTCAACAACTGACCATTTAAGGTCCTCTAAGAATCCTTAATGAGTACTGCTCAACAGCCAAATCAACTTCCATCTTATATTCTTATTATATTTCCTCAATCTGTCTAAGATCTGCAGTTTGTTGTGCAATAGCTCTTAGATCATTTGTTTGTGCAGCAATGTTTAGAAGATAAAGATTTCTTGCAATTCTATAAGCATTGCTTACCATATCTTCATAGACTGCTTCTATTATGTTTTGAACTTCTACTGCATCTTCAATTCTCACCGCATTCTGTACTGTACTTCTGCCAGTATAGGGAGTTCTACTTCTGCAACTTCCTTTATGGTTGCTTCATCGACAATGTTATGTTTCTTATAGATTTCAATAAAGACTCTGATGATAATGGTTGATGGTTCCCCTCAGAATCAGCAGGGGCAGATATTATCTTGATCATAAGAAAGAGAATCTTCATAGTCTAGAAGTTCTTTTCTTTTTGTCCATTGGATCGAAGTGACTATTGAAGTTAATCCATCAATCATTTGATCGTATGCTGGAGAGTCAAATTTTTTGACACCAGATGTGTCTTCTTTCCACAATGCTTGATTATAAGGAAACTTGCAGCATTGTCTCTTCTGCCTATTTAGTCCCAAGATGAGCTCTTTGCTCTTCAGCAAATCTGACATTATCTCTCATTCTTACAGCCTCTACAGCAGGAACCAAAATCATATGTTCCTCTTCTCTAGCTATCATTATTAGTTATTCAACAGTGAACTCTTCAACACGGGTTTTCCACAGTGACCTTGGTTGTTCAACAGTGAACCAAAGCCATATGTTCCTCTTCTCTAGCCAGATGTGTCTTTCCACACTACAACCTTAGGGTTGTGTTTTTCTTCTATTTTTCAGCCTTGAAGAGTTCGCTCCCACCTTTCTTTTTCTTCTTCTTGATTTTCTTACCATTGTAAGTTACCATGACACTAAAGTTTATAACATTGCTACTCACAACGGGTGAAGATATGTGAACTACTTATGTGAGGGCCAAAGTTGTATGTTTGGTTGCACCAAACTTCTTTATTTTCTTCTAGGTCTGTAACCACTGCATCCTCATCATTTTTTTTCATAGACTTCCCTTCTTCTTTTCATCTAGATACGTGTCTTTGGGAATATGTGTTGCATCTATCAACCCAATGCCTATCTTATAGAGGACGGAGCATATGGTGATCCCATAACTTCTTATAGTATATTTCTCTATTTTCTCTCATATCCTCTTTAGGATGTATCTCCTCTAGTTATCTTTTCACTTTTCATGATGGCAAACATGATCATATATCTTTGATCAGTACACTTTTCATAACTCTCAATTCTGCCTTCAATCGAGTAAGCATAGTATCATGAAGGAGTTCATAGTCTGGTTAAAAAACTTTCTTAAATACACTCTTTTTCACATCTCCTGCTACATCATCTCTTCTAAATTTCTCTCATATCTCCTCAACAACATCTTCATAGCTAATGATTTGATTAGGAGTCGTACCTTTTTTGAAGATGTTGAAGGTTTCTGATATAATTCTAGCAGAAAGATGATATTCTACTTCATCATCTTCATCCATACGAAAGATATCTCTTTCCTATCTTCTGAAGTCCAAGCAAAGGTGTAAAATCTTTGCATAGACTTTATAGAGAACCAGGCATAGAAGGTTGTTACTAGACTAGAGATTTTTGAACTCTGCATGCAGTCCCAGATCTCCTAAATCACTCAATGATCATACATGTTAAAAAATGAGAGAATAGATGTTTATTGACTAAGCGTCCTTCCAGCACTACAGTTTGTCTTGTTGGCATTGTTGAAGGGTTAAGCAACATTCATGGGTAGAAAGCAGAGTTTCGAGAGAAAAAGTTATATTATTGATAAGATGAAAGATTTGTATTTTTTAATATTGATCATCAAAAGGGATAATGAATAGTTTATATCATCAAAATGGCAAACTCATGATCAACGACTAAGATTAAGAGATCGTATTTAAAACTTCAAGATCTAACGGCTTGAATAAAAAGACAAAGGGTCATATGTGCAAATATGAAGAAATTAGGGATTTAAAAGACATCAATAGCTGTCGCACTTCTAAAAAAGTGGAATTGGCATTTAATGTGAAGATATGTTGAACTAATGAATTATCGTACAAATGATTACTCTTTAAGATTATAGTGTTAATATGAAGTTTCAAAGCAATAAATACTCTTCGGCTTAAATGATGTATCCATTAACTGTATCCTGCAACTAGAGATGTTAAATCGGGCCGGACTAAACGGGCCAGCCCGTTTAACCCTAAAAAATATAGGGTTAGGTCCTCCATTTGAGAGGCCGTTTAAATCCGGGCCTTTTTGAACCGATCCTATTAGCCTGCGGGCTGGCCCGTTTAACTCTAAAAAATGTAGGGTTAGGTCCTCCATTTGAGAGGCCGTTTAAATCCGAACCTTTTTGAACCGGTCCTATTAGCCCGCGGGCTAATCGGGCCAGCCCGGTTGGTTAACCGGGTTGGCCCGATTAGTTCGGTTAACAAAATAAACAGAATTCTAGCCTGCCAAAGTCGAACTCACAATCTATGGTTTGCCAATGTCCTCCGCTCTGCCGACTGAGCTAAGATAAGTTTCACTTATTTATGTCTATATTTTATATTTAAACTAAATCAATATAATTTTATTACTTACATCTTTAAACTATATTTATGTCTTTATAGATAATTGATAATAAATATAGATAAGTTATGTATTGATGAAACTAAATCAATAATATTGTTTTATTATTTTATATTTTATTTATTTTAAAAATATAATTTTATTATCTATATTTTAGATTTTATATTGATCTTTTTTACGTAACCCGATTAGTGGCCCGTTTAACTCGAGGCCTGCTAGGGTTAGGGTTAGGTCCTCACTATGAGAGGCCCGTTAAGAGTGAACCGGATAAGGCCCTAGCCCGTTTAGCCCGTGGCCCTATAGGGCTAGGGCCAATCCGTTTAACATCTCTACCTGCAACTGTTGTAACTTGGTGAAATGCAGTATTGATAAGATTGTGACTTTTCTTTAGCTTCTTTGTTATATTCTAGCTTTGATGTAGTATTCTCTCTTACTTCATACATTTTCCTTAAGCTTGTTGTAACTTTATCATCTAGTTTCTTTAACATATTTTATCATAACTTGAGGATTTCTAACTCGTTTCTCAGCATAGAAAACCTTATTTCACATAATGATTTTGTGAAAATATCTGTCAGTTGCAGATCGGTATGCACTTTCTCAAGGGCTATGTCTTTTTTTTTTTTATATGATCCCTTATAAAATAATGTCTGATATCAATGTGTTTTATTCTTGAGTGAAATATTGGATTATGTGTGATGGTTATTGCATAGGTGTCTTATTTCTTTAATTTCATAATCCCTTAATTATTGTTGTATCCAAATGATCTGTGCACAACAATTTTCTGCAGCAACATACTCTACTTCTACAGTTGGTGTAGCTAAAGATGTTTACTTCTTGTAGAGTCATGATACTAATCTATTCCCAAAAAATTGATAAGTACCACTAGTGCTCTTTTTATCAATCTTGCATCCTGCAAAGTCTGAATCTAAATATTCTTTCAAATTAAAACCTCATTCTTTTGGATACCGTAATCCAACATCTTGAGTTCCTTTAAGATACTTCATAATTCTTTTGACTATTGTAAGATATTGATTCCTTTGATGCAGTTTGAAATTTTGCACACTCTTAGTACAAACATAATATCTGGTCTACTAGTTGTAAGATACAATGGAGATCCAATCAATCTTCTGTATATTGTGTTTTTACAATCCTAACTAGAAGAAGGCAAGTCATGAACTCTTCATGAGGTTGCACGGTCCCAACGAAGATGGATCGTTTATCGACGATAGGTCCAAGACAATTGTTGTAAGTATTCTTTTTATACTTCTAGTTTAAC
This sequence comes from Scutellaria barbata, assembly GCA_028654395.1. Lineage (NCBI taxonomy): Eukaryota > Viridiplantae > Streptophyta > Magnoliopsida > Lamiales > Lamiaceae > Scutellaria > Scutellaria barbata. Next base: position 17,329,266 of record CM053644.1, on the reverse strand, counting down.
TTCAAAATTTATTATAATTGTTTATCTATTTATTTTTTAATTTGTAAATATATTTTAGAAGCTTTCATTGTGTTTTTACAATCCTAACTAGAAGAAGGCAAGTCATGAACTCTTCATGAGGTTGCACGGTCCCAACGAAGATGGATCGTTTATCGACGATAGGTCCAAGACAATTGTTGTAAGTATTCTTTTTATACTTCTAGTTTAACTTCAAAATTTATTATAATTGTTTATCTATTTATTTTTTAATTTGTAAATATATTTTAGAAGCTTTCCAGGAGAGGATGACCCAAATTAGTCAACCTAAGGAGGGTTCATCGGAGTCCCACTCCATGGATTTAGACTTATTGTATATCAAGACAATCGATATAAAGAAAGAGCGATTGTATGGGTTGGGATTGGTCGGCAAAAAATGATCGATAACAAGTGGTGCCACCTCGTCGATGCCTCCTCCTTTCTCAACAATCATTGGTAGCGTCGTCTCCCTCCTCAATAGTTTTTGATCAGGTTGCACTCCTTTAAACTCGTGGTGGCCTACAGATTGGTCGTCGGAAATTGATGAATCACGGTCTCTTTGGCGTTTTTGATTTCAAATGTATATCTCAATGATTGGTGGGTAACTGGTGGGATGAAGATTTGTTTGTTTTTAATCACAAAGATAAGACATTTTTCCAATTCAATTAAGGGTAGTTGAGTAATTTTATCTTGATCTTGGATAGAAAACTTCTTTTTTTGTGAGGTGGGTAAAAATATTTTTTTGTTATAATTATTGGTTAGAAATGCCTCATACCCCTAATATATAATAAATATGACTAATTGATCCATACAGATTTAGGTGGACGCAAGCATGCACCAATTAAAGTATGAGCTAATGAGAACACGTGGAAATAGCTTTGGGTTGGATTGAAGGCCCAGATCTAAGGATCTAGATATATAGGTTTTTACGTACCTGCTTGTATTTTTCAGTAAATATCACTTATTTTCATTTTAAAGAATTTTGAGTCAAATCTTTTAATTTAAATTTATCATTTTTGGAATTATCTTCACTCCCACTCTCACATTTTATGAGTTAAGGTGTTTGATTTTTCTATAATCTGTAACAATTGAAAAAAAGTCTACCTATCAAATAATATTTATCATTACACGAACGATTTATAATAAAGAATGTGAACTCATTATCATTACACAATAATTTTAGTCATTATCCGAATTAATGATTTATAAATAATGAATATGTTAAGTCCAAAAACTATTAATCTTATAATAAAAATATATCATCATATTACACAAAAACTATTCTTATTATATATCATCACCATATTACACAAAAAACTATTCTTTTGTAAGTACAAACTCAAACTCGAAACCAGAATATCCTGTCTTTCGGCGTGAAAACATATATATGACTCGAAAGTATTTTCATAGCTTTAAGCGTAGTCGAGAAAAATGTAGTAATAATATTTTGAATTCTTACACAAAATATAGGCAATGCTCCAATATTATGAATACATTAATAATTAGTTTTTATCTTAAACTAGTGTTATTTCGAATGACTTTATTCAGTGGGTATTCATATTACTACTAATAAGGAAAAAATGTCACAGCTAACGACAATATACTATAGAAATGTCAATTATTTTAGTTTATTTCCCTAAACTTCAAACAATTACTGTGTTACACAAGAAAATCTATTTTACATTATTTTGGATAGAATGATTTCGAAATTTAAAATTTGAAATCCATCAAAATGATTCTAAAATTAATTTAAAATGAAAATAATAGATTTGAAATTCATATCCATCCAAACACTATCGATGTATTTACTATCATAAATTTCAAATTTTTCCTCAAATCCACTCATTCAAATGAACCCTTAAGGTAATCTAGTCAAGTTGCAAATAAGAAAAATAATATAACTACTCAAAAGTAAAATAATATTAACAATTCCTTTTTTTTTTTTCTCTCATTTTATTTTTTCTTATATTAAGTAAAATAATCGGTAGTTCTATGAGTTATGAGTTGACTTTAGATATTAATATTCTAAAATGCTTAATTACATGCTACCATAGCTATTATCGATATTTTTGGACATTGCTTAATTTTAGGCGATATGCTATAAATTTACCAAAATTAACTATTTTATATTTATTTTCAGAAAATCATAATTACATTAATGTAATTTATCATTTAGTTCGTTAGTTTAGATTGTAATTGATCTTAAGAAGATTTGTTGAGATTACATTAATGTAATTTATCATTTAGTCCGGTAGTTTAGATTGTAATTGATCTTAAAAAGATTTGTTGAGATCATTTAGTCCGTTAGTTTAGATTGTGATCTTAAAAAGATTTGTTGAGCCGGATATTTGTCTCTTACCATTTTTTGTCTCGAAAATTTTAGCCCAAGATTTATATAGGTATATATATATAGATATATATAGATATCGATTGATATGCTAGATTGAAAATTCATTCTAATTTAACTGAAAATCTATACAAGAACACGAATTATTACAACCTATTTATGAACAATTTAAAGTTTTGAATGAAGATATAAAGATCTAAGTAAAATGTCTTGGAGAAATATTAACAGTCAAACATATAACAAAGAAGATCAAAATTTTAATTAATTTAGTACTAAAACAGAGAAATGAAACGGTTCATTTATTCAACATGCATACATAAATCAAAGTAGTTGAAACATGCACTAAATTCATAACCTAATTCTGATGATACCTTGCCTCATGGTTTTTTATCTGATACTGAATATTAATATTATGATCCTCTAGATCAACTTCAACATTGTCCCAGCTGCTTGTAGACAAGTACTGCAGCTGCGGCGGCGACACCACGTACGCCGGCGGCGGCGGAGGCGGAGGCGGCGCAGCATAGTAACGCGCCGCGTTCTGACGAAGCATGGGGTCCACCACACCGGAAGACGACGACGCCCCATAGATGGCTTGCCTCTCGTTCATCAGAATCATCATCATCGAGTTCTGGTTCAACAGATCAACGGCAGCGGCGGCGGGGTAGCACATCAGCGGCGGTACCGGCGGTGGGGAGTAGAATCTCGCGTGGGGGTCACGCGCCGCCATCAAGTTGATATTGTTTGATTTTCTTCTCAACATCTCAACCCTAGTTTTCACGTACTCGGCCTTGTTGCCGAGCGTGGCGGCGAAATCCCGTAATTGCCCCTCGGACATGAAGTTGAGAAGCTCGAGCCATGTGGGATACTTGGCCTCCATGTTCTTCTTGCGAAGCTTCGAGACCTCGTCCTCGATCTTCCTCCGCCGCTCGTGGAAGAAATCAAACAGCCCGAATGTCTTGTTGCCGGAGTCCTTGTTCTTGGCCTTATAGATGTCGATGATCCGACGGACCTCGTCCGGGTTGTGGGGCCAGATCGTGGGCTTTTCGGGGTGGGGCCCGTAAATGATCATACAAGCATTCACATCACAGAGAGTGGTGAACTCGTACATTTTGCGGATTAGGCCCTCCTTTCTTTTCTTGAAGGTTATGTTTCTTGATTTCTCCTTGCTTATCAGTTCCATGCTCAGCTTTGCTCTCCCCATTTATGTCTCTATAATTAATGAGATATGTATGTGTCAGTGTGTGTACATATGGTGATCCAATAATCTGCAAACCATAGCTAGTAAATGAACATATATGTGTGTGTATAGTGTGTAATACAGTTGATCAACTTCTCATCAAAGTAAATAGTGCTCAAATGATTATTTATGTGTTAATTAATTGTTTTGTTGGTGTGGATAATGAAGAATTTATGAAGTTTTCGGACAAAGATTGGAAGAAAAGACATACCTCAGGAAAAAAATATCATTTGGCGCAGGGTTGACTCTGGATTCTTGTCCTAATTTTTTTTTTGTGTAATGATTCGGAGGAGGCTTTATAAACGTGTGGGAATGAGCATGTGGGCTTTGGACATGAAGAAAACCTTGTTAATTACAAGAAAATAGGGCCCACATTACATTAATTAATTTGGGCTAATATAAACTGCAATTTCACCTCTTGAATTTTTGTGAAATTGACAAGAAAATAATTTTTTTTTTACAGAATAAATCCTTTTATAGGTTCGTGTGATACACAGAATTTATAAAAAAAATCTAAAACCTAGTAAAATTTTAATAGTATAATTAAATATTATTTATTTAAAAATATATATTTATGATTTTGTGCAATATATATCGTCTAATTTAACATTAAATATAACACAATCTAATTAATATATATATATATATATTATTTAATTGTTAAATATATATTGCATTTGAAGGATAATGTATATTTTTCTATTTAATATTTTGAAAATATGTATTGTTAAGTCTATTATATTATATATGCAATGTTCTCATTATTATTTTAGTTTGATTTTATTGTTAAAGATTAGAGTAATCGACCTAACTTTTTTTTCAATTAAATGATAAAAAAATGAAAATGAAAATTTCTCAAAATAAAAGGCACAAATAAATTAAACAAAAATTCATGGTTTATTTTAAAACTCATATTCGCAACAAAATTATTAAATTACATTTAATAATAAGTTTTAAAAGATGGGGTAATTAACACAAAAATCATGAACTTTTTCAAAATTGCAATTATAACATGACTCTTGACTATTAGAAAAATTAACATGACTTTTAATGTCTTGTGTATTCAAAATTGACAAGCAGATTTAGGAAATTTAAAAAAATCCCCACATTTATGCTACAACATATAAGAAACATATATTAATTTACCTAGAAACATGAATTTATAAAGTTAAAAATTATTTGAAATTGGCATGTTGGTTATGAATGCACAAGACATTGAAATTCATGTTAAATTTGCTAAATTATCAAAAATAATGTTGAAATTGCAATTTTGAAAAAAAAAAGTGATTTTTATGATAATTACCTATTAAAAGATTGAAAAGTTTGAACAATTCTTTTTAATCGGTCCATCTTTATTTTAGTTTTTCCATTTTTTTTTCTCTAACTTTTTTAAACTAACAAATTTGAGATATATAAATGATTTATATATTTGAAGTGTAGCATGTGTTATTTTAACCATTTTAATTAAAAATTCCTACATAACTTAGTAATGTTTAATATCAACATTAAATTTGATATACTTATGTGTGATATATATTAATTAGTTTTAAAATTCTAGTCATTATTGATTTACTTTGCAGAAAGCAGAAATTAATATCAAGAAAATGTGGGCTTATGTTCATGTGATACTAGCTAGGAACAGTGTAATACATGAGAATAAAAATATTTGTAGTTTTGGGGTATACTAAATTAAACATTGTAAAAGTAAAAATTGAAATGTTATTTATATGAGAAAAATATATTTATAGTTTTATGGAATAGACATTATCGAATTTAGCAATAATGTGATAAATAATATTATTTGTTTGTATAAGGTAATACTTTTATGCATAACAAGTAGTCGTTCCATGATTTTAAATCAATGATTAATTTGAAAAATTGTAATTTGATAAATAGTTTTATTCTCATATATTTATGCATATCATATAATACTTTCAAATGCAAGATGTGACACTGATACACATAAAATATTATACACATAAAAGTATTTTAATATTTGGGACAACAACGTTGACCAACCATTAATCGACGTTGACTAGAAGGAGATGTCAGTCTCACAGATCTAATGAGATCCGTAAGAATCTACTAAAAACAATTATAATCATTTTAAATTTAATATATATTTTATTAAAATAATATCGATACAATATTTTGGTTGTTTAATAGAATATTGCAATTTCAAATTTTTATTAACAAAATATAGTGTAAAAAAGAAAGTTTAATAAAATAAAAGAAGTTGTCACGGGTGGTGGCGACTTCTAACAAATTTCATTTTTTAATTAATTTTTAATTTAAGTCGTCACTGATGACGACTTTAATTAATTTAATTATTTTTTAATACTAGTCGCTACCACTGATGGTGACTTTAATTAATTTAATTATTTTGTTAATACTAGTTGGTGACCATCATAAAATTTAACATATTTAATGACTGATGACGAATACGTATATTTTAATGTTATTTAATTTGCTACAAATTAATTCGTGTATTTTAAATATGTAAGTATTAGTTATATTTATCAATAAATATTATTATTCGATAATTCATTTTATTTGTAAGTTAATCTTAATTATTATATCATATGTGATATTAATAATAAATAATATAAGAGTGAAATAAACATATCAAACAATTACATATAAATATTACTAAATTAATTAGTGTGTTTTAAATATGTAAGTATTAGTTATATTTATCAATAAATATTATTATTCGATAATTCATTTTGTTTGTAAGTTAATCTTAATTATTATATCATATGTGATACTAGTAATAAATAATATAAGAGTGAAATAAACATATCAAACAACTACATATAAATAAGTTAATAATATTAATCAATTCTATAACGACGTTTAATTATTTATCTATAGTTATTTGATATGTTTTATTTCCCTCTTATATTATTTTACATGGTATTTTGTTAATAAATATTTTAAATTATAATATTGTATTAAAAAAGCCATTTGTTAACATTCGCGAACATGTTCAATTAATAAATAAACGATACAAACAATTTTTTTAAGATAAATAAACGAACATGAACAACCCTCATTCGTTTGAGCTCAACACGTTTACACCCCTATATATGATCTTAATAATAAATAATATAAGAGGGAAAACAATCAAATAGCTATAAATAAATAATTAAATGTCGTTATAGAACTTATAGTATTATTAGTAATATTTATACGTAGTTGTTTGATATGTTTATTTCACTTTTATATTATTTATTATTAATATCATATATGATATAATAATTAAGATTAACTTACAAACAAAATAAATTATGGAATAATAATATTTATTAATAAATATAACTAACACTTACATATTTAAAATACACGAATTAATTTACACTAAATTAAATATTATTGAAATATACGTATCGTCATCGGTCATTAAATATATTAAATTTTATGATGATACTGGTGACGGCTAGCATTAAAAACTAATTAAATTAGTTAAAATCGCCATCAATGATGACAACTTGTATTAAAAGTTAATTAAAAATTGAGATTTATCAGAAGTCGTTACTATCGGTGACAACTTCACCTATTTTACTAAGCCTTCTTTTTTCCACTATATTTTGTTAATAAAATTTTGAAGTTGCAATATTTTATTAAAAAAAACCCAATATTTTGATTGTAATTTAATTATATTATTATAACTATAACTCCTTATCATTAATCATTTTAAATTCAATATAATTTTATTGAAATATTATCGGTAAATTTATTAATCATTAATTAATTATATTATTATATAATTCCTATTCATTAATCATTTTAAATTTAATATAAATTTCATTGAAATATTATACCTGCATTGTATTAATCCTAAATTAATTATATAATTAAAATTCGTGCGTGATTAGCTTCGTGCTAGAGTATATCCAGTGTTGTCGGAACCCTTCCCCGCCCCCTTCCGAAATTCAAACTCAAGAAACCCTAAACCCCAATTCCCCTCTTTTCTGTTGGAAAAACCAAATGTCAGCAGAGGAATCAAGTCCGTTTGTACCGCAAATTTCCCAGGAATTGAGAAATCAACAACCCGAATCCCCTCAACGTCCTTCGAAATTGGCTAGAATCGACGGTGGAGAGTCCTCCGATATTGTTGAGGAAGAACAGAGAGAGTCTGCTGAAAGAAATATGACTTGGAATCCCAGAATTCAAAGATACTTAATAGCAATCGAGTATATTGGCACTCGATTTTCTGGCGCACAACAACAGGCGTCTTGTAGAACTGTTGTTGGTGTTCTCGAGGTCATTTCTGTTAATTATTTGAATCGGGAATATTTGTTCAAACAGAGTTTTTTATTTTCTTTGATTTTCTACGTGTTCAGGAAGCGTTCAAAAAATTTATAGGGCAGCCGGTTTCCGTTTTTTGCTCGAGCAGGACGGTGAGTTCTTTCTATTTATTATGTTAAATTTTAATTATTATTTTTGTTTGTTTACTATTTGATAGAGGTTATTTTCAATTGAAAGTCCTTTTTTTTTTTAATTATTTTTAGGATTCCGGTGTTCATGCACTGTCAAACGTCTGTCATGTAGATGTTGAGAGGATAAGCAAAAGAAAACCTGGTGAAGTGGTTAGTTACTTTTGTTTGTATTTTTTGTTGCTTTGTTCCCCTAATTGCAAAAGGAATTGTCTTGTTTTTTGGTTCTTTTATCGTGATTTGCTTAATCATATAATTTCATGCTTATGTTAATGTTTATATGTTTGAGGTGAAATGATAGTAGGTTTGCTTGAACTCTTCTTCATTATTATTACTAACATCCGAAAATATGGGGCAAAACTACTAAAAGCTTGATATTATCTACTATTTAAGTAACTGCTCTTCTCATTGCCATTTAAGGTTGACCTCTTTGTTCTTTTTCTGAACAAGCACTGTTAACATGTTTGCCTTTTCTCATTGCTTATCTCCTCTTTGTCTGTGTGCATTACACCTGCTACAGTATGTGCTGTTGCTCATTTTTTGTGCCCTTAATTGTGTAAATCTTTGGCAAGTGAGTAAGTGCTGACTTGACCTTGACCTTCTTGGCCAACTGAGCTCCAGCCTAAGTATAGGCAGAAAGCTGCTGAGCAGCTCGAGAGCCTTTATCTTTTTGTCATAAATAATTTGATAGAGAATAATGGTTATATTACTGGTATTTGTAGTAACTACATTGTGATGGTAATATATTCATATTACCTCATTAATCCTCTCATAAGAACCATATTAGCAATATTAGAGTATATTTTATTTGCATTCAATGATAATCTAGAAAAATACGTACAATCATAGGATGTGGAAGTAATTTACATTAAAATAAGAAAACAATATTCAATAATCAAACTTATATTTGTGGTCTAGGTGAGCTTGAGCCTAAACTTTTAATGTTGGAAGATCGAGCTTGAGCTCAATTTTTTGAAAGTTGGCTTGGATTTGGTTTGAAAATCTTCAGAGTTCAGACCTTAATTTGAGTTTGACTCTTTGCTACATCAAGAGTTTATTTTATTTTTTTGGGGTGTTTATTAGATAACATATGCTCAGTGCTGTTTTATTTACAAATTGATATATATGTTAAATATGTGTGTGTGTGTGTGTATATATATATATATGAAATTTGAAGGTATATCCATTTCTTTTGACATGCAGTTATCTCCTCATGAACCTGCTGTGGTAAAAAAAGCTGTCAATCATTTCTTACAGGTGCCTTCGCTATTCCACAGATTATAAATTCCTGAAGTCATGTTTATAGTTATCCATCTTTATAGTTTGTCTCTTGATTAAAATCATTAATATTGAGGATTATCATTTAGTCAAGTTTCCTAACCTTTGTTTTTCATATTTCAATTCTGAAATGCAGTTTGTATCTTTTCATCATATTGGCTCTCACAAATATTTGGTCTTTGAACAGGCTAAATGATTGCTTACTATGTAAATAACATTAGGTTGTTCTCAATTGTGTTTGAAAATAATGTGAATCAGTGATTGAAGAAATTAAGCTGGATGACTTGTGAACTGAAATTCTAACAGATGGACAGAATTATAAAACTATAGTTTTTTTGCATTTATTTTGTAGAGACGAAGTATGAGCATGAAATGACACCCAATTTAGGGTAAGTAGTGTTTTCAGGACATTAGAATTAAGATGATCAACTATATGATTGTGGAAAGATGAGAGCACCAAGATTGACTTCAGGAAATAACACTAATGACTTCTTCATACAGCAAAGTTGAGATAAAGAGGAGATTAGGTTCATAATTTATGGGAGAGTGAATCTTTGAACGCAAGAAGAATTTCTAATTTAAGCTTTATAAATTTGTTTATGGTTTTAACTGATATTTTAATATATAAACCAACCCAAACCAAACCAAATTTCTTCTCGGTTTATAAATTTATGACTAACTGAAGCTGAGCTTATAAAAATCTGAAAAAATCTGAATCAAACTTGTTGGTTTGGTTCGATTATTCAGTTGTGCTTTGCTCATCCCTACAAGCACATTGGGGACTAGGCAGGGCGTTAAAATTGTTGGAATTGTGTGTGTGTGTGTATATACATCCAGTGGTAACTATGTGTTGTTTTTAAATCTTATAACTTAAATATATATATATTTTTTTTTTGAAAATTTGATTTCTATTCAGGATAAGTTTACCTATGTATGAAAAGGGCTTCTTGTTCGTGTTTATATGAAACCATATGGTTTTATGCTTCCTTACATTTGTCAAATATGCACATACATTAAATCTTTTGGGTTACACACCCTCTCCACAAATACCTTTGACTGGTAGAGTATACTCGATCCAATTTATTATTGAAAATTCCTTAGGATTAAGAAATACAAAAATAACCTATGTACATACATGCAGACACACACTCACACAAAAGATAGAGTGCGTCTAATTATGCAACAATACATATTTTTGGTGTGCAAGTCTTTGGAGAGAGCTGCTATTTATCTTCTTACAATGTCCTTTATCTTCAGGGTTTTTTTTTTGATGCAAAATATGTGAGGGATTGATGCAGTTTGTGGGATTTTAATTTTTTTAAAGATTGATCATTCAGATTGTCCTTGTTTCTCTTATGACATTGACTATAGGGTCCATATCTGATTTTAGGCTCCTAATTCCAGAAGTTTTGAGTTATTGGCGTGCATCTTTACCTGATCAAAGTGTTACTATTTTACTGTGAATTATGATTTATGCGTAAATTTTCTTTAGGATTTGTTCCAGGAGAATGGTGTTTACCTGTGTCAGTGTGTCAAAAACAATTTTAGTTGTTGAAAAGAGTATTACCCACATTTGATTCTTGTTGCTTCATGCATAACTGAGCCAAGTTTTTGCAAACTTGTTTGAATGGTGATGGGTAGTCTCTTGAAATTGGTTGTCATCCTTTTTTCTGGCTGAGTTGGTTTTCATCCTTGAACATGTTGGACCCATAGTTTTCATTTTATTGGTCCTTTTGAGAAATTGGTGACACATGTCAGTGTGGTTTTGCTGCAGAAGAATGAAGGTGATATTATGGTGATCGATGTTAAGTGTGTTCCATCTGATTTTCATGCGCGATATAAAGCAATGGAACGCACGTAGGTATCAAACAAAACCTTCACACATGAAAATTGCCTTAGTGCCCTGTGAATTGTGATATTCATGTCCACAATCTCCTTTTTATATTTTATTACTTTTGCTTGTCTATATGATTTAAACTGTAAAAACTTTGTGATCATTGTTGAACTTGGTAAGGTAATTGATGTTATAAATTCAAGAATGGTATTCTTTATTGACTTAATTTGCATTCTACCTTGGATTGGTCTAAAAGGATTTTAACATCCAATATGCTGCAACTGGAAAGAATCATGCTAAATCATGTAAGAATTTTTTTTTTTTTTAAATGTTGGAATGAAACCTAGTATGACATTTGTGATATTCAGTTGACTTTCAGCATGCTTTCTTTTCTTTATTGGATAATTGAAATGCAGTGCCCAGCTCCTGTGTTTGTTGGAGACTAAACTATTGAAGTATATTTTTGGTGATTTTTCATAGGTACATCTACAGATTGCTATCTGGGGAGGAGCCTTTGTCCACTTTTGAGAAAGACCGAGCTTGGCATGTACCTGAAGAGCTTGACCTTTTAGCCATGCAGGTTGACTTACAGATTTAAATGGATCTTTTTTTCCAATTTCAGTTTTGTGATGTATAAATATCAAAATGGTTTGATACTGATTTTTGCTCAGAAAGCATGCCGAGTGCTTGTTGGACATCATGATTTTAGTTCTTTTAGGGCTGCTGCATGTCAGGTTAGCAGCATCTTCTAGATATCTAATTTCACTGTCAAAATGCTTTGGCATCATTTTTCTGTTCTAGGACATGGTTTCAGATTCATTTACATTCTCTTTTTACCATCTAATGTTTTATCTGATTTTTTTTTGTACTCTACCTGTAACTTTTCAATGGTTGACAGGCCAAGTCACCCATCAGAACCCTGGATGAGCTAAATGTTACTGAGGTTGCTTCAAGCCCTTATTTTCCCTCAATGTTAGAGAGAGAACAAAACAATTATGCCTCAACTGGTTCTGTCTCAATCTCAAACAAGCTACAAACTGATTCTACTCCTACTGCTGTCAATCCTAATCAACTTTCCGAAAGTTCTGTAGGAGAGGCTGTCCAAGGATTTGGAGTAAGGAAGAGGCACCGTTGCTTTGTAGTTACTGCAAGGGCACGCTCTTTCCTTTATCATCAGGTAGCTTCTGTGTTTCTTTGGTAATTGTCCCATGTGTTCTTTATTCACTTCGATCCTACATTTAATTCTGAAAGATATCAGCATACTACTGACATTGAATTGTCTCCTTCACGTAGCCTCCTTTATTGAATTTCAGTACAATAGGGCTTTAAATATTATTGTACTTCTAGATTCAGCTTTCTGATCATAGGAGAAATTAAAACGATTTGGCTGGCTGCTATGCTTGCATGAGAGATCAAGTCATACCAGCTGTAACTTTTAATTGGAAGAGACGCTGACTTTGCTGGTTATCTTTCATGTATGATCAATCTCATTAACCTTTAAATAGCATGATTACGTTGCCCTTTCAGTGGATAGAAACCATATCTGCAGGACTTCATATTTCTTGAGGAACCTGATTTTGTATTGTACCTAAGAATGAGGCTCGTTAATTCAGGAGCTAATTGCATTTTAAGTAACACTTTCTAATGACATTATTCATTTGAACTGGGCTCTTGATAATCGTTTTACTACATTGACTGTGATTTCTTATTTGGTGACCTTGTATGTTGTTCAAACACTCCTCTCACAACAACCAAAATTTAAGCAGGTTAGGTTGCTTGTTGGGGTCCTGAAATCCGTGGGCACCGGTGATCTCACCGTTTCAGATGGTAAGGATTGCATGTGTGTGTGTAAAGGCTTATTTTGCAATTAATTTTATTGTGTATCTATTGGTTTCCTTCCAGTCGAACGGATCCTTGAAGCTAAGAATGTAGGTCTTGCAAGTCCCATGGCCCCTGCATGTGGTCTCTACCTTGGCCATGTGAAATATGACCTCCCTTCGACTCATGAGTAGCTGTAATGGTTTCAAATAACAACAAATTCAGTCCAATTTGCGAGAAATGATTATCTAAGTTTTACCATGGTTTCAAGATGAGAAGAATGCACTGACTTGGTGGATCAATGGTCAATGTCTTTCCCTACTTGAGAGTTTTGTGTTTTCATAAACGTATAAAGTATTTCTTGTTTTCCCTTGATGATAATGCTATTGGCAACCCTTCAGCAGAATGTTCTACCCAGCGAAGGGATGTAACCAAATCCAGTTAAATCGAACTGATCGAATCGAGTCAAATTTGATTATTGTAATCGAATGGAGGTGTAGTCAAATCTAGTTCAACTTAACTATTTATAGAGATGTAATCGAATCAGGGTGAACTACACTATTGATAGTGAGTATGCTTTGTTCACTATCGAGCAATTCTGAGCTTAATTTATCAAGTTCATGGTTTATGAGTTTTTTTTAATTTTATTTTTATAATGAACTAGGAGTGCAAGAGAGAATAAAGATTAGAAATTTTTTTGAGATTCAAATTTGAACCATGATCATTGCATGATCTATACCTTTATAAAGATGAGATACCACTTGAGCAATAAGATTTTTTGTTCGTGGTTCATGAGTTTACTTGAACTTAATACACAAACTATTAACTATGCTATTCATAACTTATTAACAAAATAAATTACATGTTCTAAAAGATAAAAAATATATATTCTTAAATTTATTATATGCATATAAAAATGATTATATTTGGATATTTGTATATTTCTCAAAGTATGAAATTATATTTTACGAGTTATCTAATGAATTTTTTGATAATTTTGTTACAAACTAATGAACTAGCTTATTTGTTTAGTTTAATAAATCATTATTAAATAATTTCAGATGAACTTTTATAGAATTGTGAAAATTTGACTCTACGAGAAATTGAACAAAAAGTTGCGGAATTGGCCTATTTTTTGTGCGTACTAATTGAAGTCTTTTGAGAAAAGGAGTTGGTTAAAGAACGAATGCTTATGCAGCATTGATGAAAAATGACAAAAAAAAAAAAAAAAATCATTTACATCCTTACCATCAGGAAATATAGACATTATTGCAAAAAATCTTTATTTATTGAATTTTTTTCATTTAATGCATATCATATGTAGCACTCTCTAACAAGGCAACACGTATACATGGGGTGCTGAAATAATTCGAGTACATGAAAAGAGAAGGTGAATTTTATTTTGTTTTGTTTTATATTTTAGTTTTTGGATTTTTCGTTTAAATTTAAGTAGCGGATTTGAAATACATTCATTTCAAATCATTCAATTCAAACGCAACCTCAAATTATTTTAAGAATAATGGACTTCAAATTCATACCACAAATCCTTCAATAATAATCAACAATTAATTTACTATTATAAATGCATCACCAAATCCTTCCATCCAAACACAATAGCTATATACTTGGACATAATGAAGTAAACTCCTTCGATTGATCTAATCTACAATCAGAAAGAAAATGAAAAGGCAAAACTAACTCAAAGGCGTGATTCATGCCCCTAGTGATAGCAACAATTTCTCTAAATAGTTCTTACAGCTTTTGAAATGCAGCACATCTCATGAGATATAAGCTTCTACTTTCAGAACTTCATAGCCAGCAAAGTTGATGTTAAAGCTAATAAGTAATAAGCAGTCCTAGTTTTACATTTTCTTCAATCTACAGTCACCCTAGCAGCTGCGTTAATGCATCCATCGCCAGTGCCCCCATAAAAGAACCAATAACAAAACAACTACTTCATAAATGAAGAAATAGCTGAATGTAAGAAATTTCGGCGATTAGAGCCCCGATTCTGACCAACCAATGAATGAGGTCCATTCCAGAAAGACCTTGAATTGTCAGTAAAGAGGGTACCATATATCTTCAAAAGCATTGGGTTCTCCAAATAACGAAGATTCTCCAACATTTTAGCTCTCAGATTCTTATCCAGTAACTCCTGCAGTCAGCCCAGCACATAACAAAGTTAATACGCATCTTGTTTGAACAGCTTTCTCTCTCTCTCTCTCTCAAAACACACATCAAGTTTTGTAACAAACAGAGAAGGGCAAAGGTGTGCCCTTTGGCATATGTATGGTGGGGGAGTAGGGTAGATACAATTGGAAAACAAGTAAACAATCTAAGAGCAAAGACCAAACAAAGAAAAAAGTGGAAATCAATTATCCTAGACTCTGCAAGTAGGTAAACCTTCACCAAACAGAAACAGCAATTGATAAACATTTCAAGGAGAAGCTTAATTCTGAACATCTCCATAACTGAGAAGGAACATTTCTTATTAACAAAGTTACAGTCAAGTTAGGATAAAAGGCAAAAAGAGAGGGGGGAAGGGAATCTCTGTGGTCCAAAAGGGTTAAATAAAAGGTCAGGTTAAAAAGAATTGACTACCTCGGGCTTCTGTTGGTCGATTGCAGCACTTTTGTCATTGTTATGCTTAAGCAATTCTTTATGAGTCTCATTTGATATGCTGACACCTGATCCCATATGTGCTGCATGATAATGCATACCATTCTCATCTCCAGATCTATGACTTGACTGCAAATCCTGAGAACCCTCTCGATGCCCTGCAACTCTAGTGTCATCCTCATTCTGCTGAACGTATAAATCTCCGATGTGTCCCAATTTCATCTCTTGCCCTTTCCTTTCCATAGCATCAACCTCTGGTGAATTCTCTAGGTTTGAGGAAGCATACTCAGCAAATGGACTTTCTCCCTGAGAAATATCCATCAAAAATATTAATAGCTGATCACTCGTTCTTTTTCTTTTCTTTTCTTTGGGGGGGGGGGGGTGTTCAAGACAGAAGTTTTTAAATCCCTTCCTGTGATTTCTCCCCCTTAACACTCATGCTTGTTAAGGGAGCTCTGCAGTGTGAAGTACACAATTACTATGCCTAAACCCAATCTCCTAGATAAAACAAAATGAACAATTCCCTCCTCAGTTAGAAACTGAACATTTACCCTGAACTATATGGTAAGGATAGTTTATTTGAAAAAATGTTTCCACTTAAATGCCAATACTCAATACACATTCTTCTATACCTTACATTCTCACTCCTCCCTAAATAATGCAAGGGCAAAGGGAACAAGAATGTGATGCCATTTGAGAAATATAATTTATCACTCTCCTGCATTATCTAGGAGCGCACAGAACCAACCCCCAGGGCAAACAGGTAACATTTGTCATGATGAAGAACTACTTACAATACACAATGAGATTAACGATTGAAGTTACCGTTGTTAAAAAATAAGACAACCCATGAAGTACTTCTTACTCTTCATAAAAGACTCGTTTTTTTAGTTTTGATAACATCTCGTTATGCACCCAATAGAGTCGAAGAGAACCCAGTCAATAAGAGAAATACCTCTAACTTGATGTCTTCTCCCAGAGAGTCATCACTATTTTCTGGCTGCCCTCCCATCATACGAGCAATCTCTTCCCTCTCCTGCCTGCGTCGCATCATTACACATATAGCGCACTGGCAGCCATCCTTGTGCTTTTTAAGTCTGCGAAGACAGAGTTAAGAAAATGATATTTGTGATGCAGGATGATCCATTTTATCAGCCATAACAGCATGCTTTGAGTACATACAATGATACAGACACAGGGCCAGCAGAAGAAAGAAAAACAATGAAATAATTACAGAATTTCTGCTCAATCAGACCGTTCTTAACAGAAAACTGTGGTGCCCAGTGATATTGGGCCTAAGCCTTACAAACGTATGATACACGCAGGCTTAAGAGTCGGCAGGCAAATTGGTCTTTTGCCATATTTTATTTAATTAGGGTTTTGAATAAATAGTCCCGCAGTCATTTACATTTTTCATGTTGAGAATTGTTAAGTTTCCATAGGAGAGATTCGGTTTACGTAAACCCGTTCATCTTGTTATCAATAATATGCAGTTTATATTTGAGTCCTATCAAATTTGGCCTCAGAGCACGATTCAGGGACCATGGCAATGACAACCTTTACAATCGGCGAGAATTAAGGACCATTATATAGGACAATTTCGGGCCACTCAATTTCTCCGCCCTTTCCCAAGAAGGTTCAGTCATGGAATATGGGAGAAATTTAAAAAGCCATCTACTCGTTTATTTGGGATTTCAGATGCAGAGCTGGAGGGGAATTTCATGAAGGGGTAAAGGCCAGATATTTGAGCTGCAGTGCAATTGTTGAGGCCAAGGGGGTTAGCAGATACAATGGAATTGGCACAGATTGATTTCCCAAAGGTGTACATTAACATAAAGATCTTCCAATTCTTTTGTGAATGAACCATCAGGATTGATAGCTTTGGACCATGGTTCATCTTACTGCATCATTCTCTCCCCTAAATGCCCCATGATATAGTATCCCAAATATTTGTTTCATCTCAAAGACAGCATCTTTTACCTTGGTTCTATTTATCTCTTATTTTCCTATCTATACTTCTTTTTTGCTAATGTACTGACGACTACTTTGGCACCAACAGAGTCAAAAAAAAAAAAAACAAAAGAGAGATCGGCAACATGACATACTGAGATGCTCAGAATATTTCAGGACAAAAACTATTATCAAATAGTATGGAATTAAACAAGCTAGCTGAATCATGTCAGTGCACAAAAAATTTGTACATTACAAAAATCTAACTGAGAAATCATTTACTGAATTCATTTTCAAATTCCACAATCTCCCATTCCTTCCACTTTTATACCTCAATTCCTCCATTAGATTCAAATATTTCTCTCATTTGAAGCAGAAATAATAACAGGGATAATAGAAATGAAGTACAGAAACTTGCAGTACCATACCCGTGGAACTTTTTACTCGAGAGGCTTAGAGAACCACCATTTGACTGTGTATTACCGTCACTTGAAGGAGTAAGATCCTTAACTGGATTGCTTTCAAGACCTATGCAAAAAGAAAAAGACACTGGTAATTGAACTTTTTTAAGACAGAAGTCCCAAGTATATTATAAAACTGATTTGGCATGAAGCTTTGATGAAATAAATGGAAACTGATTTGGCAATTGGCATGAACTCATATGTACTAGTATCACTAAGAATAGTAATGATTAACGTTAACATGGCATTAAGCAATGACTGAAGCGAGAAAATGCCTGATGCACACCTAATTACTAAGAAAACAGTAAGATTTGTTTGTGTTTTAAGGGAGTGCTCAGAGCATTTGCATTGGAAGTAAAGATGTACTAGTATGAAAATATATTGGAGAAGTAATCTATGTTTGTTGCATTTCAGGAGGTGTAGATTCGGAAGAAGAGAGCAAAATATTCCATATGTTACCAAAAGAAGATCAAATTTATTTTTGGGGATTTGACAAAGGAAATACTGTAAATAGCTTCTGGCATAATATATTATTTCTCATTGAGCAAGCCACATGCTTAGTGTGGTGCCATTTATAAGAATGCTTTCTATCAGGAAAAACACAGCCAAAATTTTGAAGAAGAGAATTTCAGACAAGAAATTTATTCTACAACAACACAGATCAAGTACTGATCATGCCTGTCCTGCATCAGAATGATTGTAGTCCATTCTGGTAAAACATGTTTTACTTCAAGATATGCAGACAATGAAAGTACATAATATACAAGGTTAACTTTAAAACAAGGTATTTTCCAAAATAAGAAAAATACAAAAATAAAAACTTCGATACAAGGTACATTATAATGTATAAGAGGATATAATTGTTGAGAAACCCAAATTGATGCATCCTAAAATATCCAACAGTGAGATTCCTTTCAACTTATCTAAAAAAAAAGTACACAATAGAAACAAATTTCTTTACAAGATATACTAAGACAGGAAATTACGAGGTACATTACAAGATATGCACAAAACTGGTTGTAGCACATAATTCTGTGAAGCTGAAAATATATATATCAAAATCAAAATGGTTTATGGATTACAACGCTCATCTAAAATATGCATACAACTGGTTTTATCCTTAACATTGTGAAGTCATCAACACTTGATGTTCCAATATCAGAACATCTGAATTTTAGGTTCCACAAGCTTAAGCAGGTGAATAAATACTATGGTCAGTCAACTTGATTGGGATCATCATGAAGAAAGTTTGCTTCTAGAGACCAATAAAACACATTCTTTCTCAATTTCATGTTACAGTAGAAAATTATATACTCAGCTCATATAACACAAGATTTAAGTGTATCACCCAAATCAAAGAGCAAAGATGAAGTGCATAAAATTACCATTGCCATTACCATTACCATTACCATTACTTTCTTGAGGCTGATCGCTGTATAATCCAACAGCAGTCCAATACTTAGTGAAGTTTTTCTTCACTCGCTTCATAAGGTCCACAATGTAATCACCTTTGTTATTGTACTTGTAACAGTTATTCCATATATATTGGACGTCTTTGTAAACATCCTCTGAGTTCTTGTACTTCACACCCTTTTCAAGGTTACTGCATATTGTGCCAAAATCCATAGGTGTATGGATGACATCAAAATAGTCCTGTATCCATTCCGCACAAAAATTGTCAGCTTTCTGATTAAAAGTTTTTTAAATCAAGGGCACTATACTAGTAAATTATCAGCATAAAGTACAATTAAGCATGGGAAAATAAAAAGTAGAAGTAACAATAATTGAAACATCAGGATTGTAAATCCAACACTTTTGTCGCAAGCTCCCATAATAGAACTACAAAACGAATCAAATAACCATGCTTACTGGTATTCCAAGGGCAACAGGATTTACGGGAACATTAAAGGGCTCAGCTGCATCCATTTTCATGACCTTTCTTATTACCTAGGAGAAAGCAAGCAAAGAAAGTAAATAACAGAGGTTATAGCGTCTAGCATAAAACCAATTGAATGTCACGTAATAGAAATATTACCTCTAATGCAGTTCTCAGTTCTTGCTCATTGTGTTGTGACTCCTGATGAGGCGTTTGGGTATCTTTCTTCTCTGTCCTATCTCCCTTGGCTGGTTCAGTATTGCTACAGGGGCTCATACTTGAAGAACTCAATCCCCTAGATGATTTGATCTTGATACCCATAGACTTTACACCTCCATTAGTCTCAGACAGAGAGTTGGCGCTGTCCTCCATTTTTTCACTTGGACCTCCCGGCTTTTCTGAACATACGTGCTGGCTACTCTTATCAGTGTCACTTTGACTTGGAGCATCCAAGGAAGCGCGTTGAGATTCCAGATTTTTGGAAGTCTTGATCTTTACTTTCACACGAGTATACACTGCTTTCCCAAATATATTACCACTTGGTCGTCTTACAGTTTCAGCACTAACAAGTGGTTCCGGTTGAGTAGGTCCTGATGGAGACAGTGTTGTCTCAGTCTCAGCATCCATTCCAGATTCAATCTCTTCATTATCAGACTCATCATCCAAACCAGAGTTGTCTTGTGTGTTTATACTAACAACATTCGATCCCACTTCATTCGTGCTAACCACCTTTGGTTTCTTTGGTCTACCTTTCTTACTCCCACGTCTTCGCTTCATTTATTCTTCAATATAGCTTGTGTGTTATTGGTATGGGGCCCACCAATACAGCCCCAAGCACAACTACTACAACACTAATATACTTTGATCCAGGAAATATATCTCCAGCCTGTGCATCACAGGCAAATTATAACAAGAACACAAGCAATTTGTTTTGAAATTTAAATAAATCAGCCATAATGCTAACATGCTACATAAACTCATATACTCCATGAAAATTGAACACATTTTGAATTTTCGTCGAATTACTCTCTTTGCAGACTCCGTGAAAATTGAACACATTTTTTATTATCGTCAAATTACTCTCTTTGCATCCTCCTCCTTACTTTATGCATTAATTAACAAATATTTTGGTATCAGTAATTAATCAACCTTGTTCGTCAATTTTAGTGAAGGAAGCAGTGTAGTCTTTAGAAGAGACGGATTTCGCAACTTATATATACCATGAAAGAGGTATTCTGGCGAAAACCCACTGGAAATCGCAGCCGGAAATTGAAGAAAAGAAACAAGATTAGAAAAAACAAAAAGGAAATACCTTGTTGAAGTTAGTTCGCGCTCAGTTCGCAGTCGAATCGAATCGTGCCCTAATATTTGGGTATTAATTAATAGATGGGGCAGACGCGATTTAAAAGAAAAGGCTTTACTTAAATATAAATAAATAGGGCCATGACGCATGATATTAATTAATTAATTAATTAATTAGTTAATTTGGGGATAAAACACAAATCTAAAACACATATTATCAGTTATTTATCAATGAATTATAAAAATTAATGAATGAACATGTGATTAAATTAACTCAACATATTATGTTTAGTTATTCTTTTAGTAAAGAGTCATATATTGTAAATAGTTAACGTCTATAATTAATAATCTTGTTATCATAGTAATTGTTTAATAAAGTGTTACACATATTGCAAATACAATAATTTAAATTTTAGGGTAATTGTAGTATCTAGTATCAACCAAACTAAATAACCAAATTAACAAATAATTGTTGATAAATGAAAGCTTAATTTTGTGCATTACTGTCTAATTTTATAATGTTATAAGTTTCATTTGAAGTAAGTAATACCTCTACTTGTGGTGATTACTTTTCTTTTCTTTTTGATAACATGCTTACATTACCATCTAACTTTATAATATTTTTCCAAATATAAATATAAAGAAAATGACAACTCCTAGGTGGAAGTGATGGTGGCGTAATTGATCTCGAATGGAAATATTGTAAAGTCATTTCTAATAACAAAAATGGAATTATTTATAGTTTTTGTAGTCTTGTATTTCCAAGTTAAGACATTACTTATTTTAAATATCATTTGAGTCATATTGATTTTAGAAAAAAATCATGAACATACCCAATGGGGACATATTTGGACATGTTCATGAATTTGAGTAACACATATACTGGATCTCTTGTTTAATTTTGGAAGGCATATTTGGGTATATTTGTAAAAAAAATTAGGATCTGTGTAACTCAAATGATATTAAAAACAAATAATGTCTCCATTTTGAAGTATAAGACCACACAAAGTTACATTTTTATTACTAGGAATAACCCTGTAATATTTCCATGTAGGATCAACTATCTCACTACAACTTCCACTTCCTATTGTCATTATTTATTATGTACCTTTGGAAAAACATTATAAAGTTAGATAGTAATGTACACATTAACAAAAAATAAAATAAAAGTAATACAAAAAATAATAGAAGTTCAAATTAAATGTATGACATTATAAAGTTAGATAGTAATGTACAAAATTAATCTTATATTTATCAACTAGTATTTATTAATTTGGTTGTTTAAACGGGTAGATACTAGATAATAAATTATCTTAAAATTATTGTAATTGTAAGAAACATAACTCTTTGTTAAACTATAGTTATTATATATAACAATACTATTAATTTTTAACGACAACTATTTACAATATATAACTCTTAATTAAAAGAGTAAATTAACTGTAATATCTTGAGTTAATTGATCTAATTATATGTTCATTCATTAATTTTTATAATGCAGTCATAAATTATTGATAAGATTTGTTAACCGATATAATATATTAATATAAGGTAGTGTTTGTGTGCACCAAATGCATGGGTCATGATCCATGCAACCCGTATCCACGCTCAATTTTTTTTTTTTAATTTATGTCATAACCTTTATGTTGTAATAATATAACATTTATGTTGTAATAGTATAACCTTTATGTAAAGATTTCATAACCTTTTTAGTGCATAACTTATACTTTTTTCACTATAAAAATTCATGTAATATAGCCAAAACTTTTATGTTGTAATAATATAACCTTTATGTTGTAATAGTATAACCTTTATGTACAGATTTCATAACATTTTCAATAAATAACTTATAGTTTTTTTCACTATATAAATTCAATATAGCCGAAACATTTATGTTGTAATGATATAACCTTTATATTGTAATATTATAACATTTATCTACAAATTTCATAACCTTTTCAATAAATAATTTATACTTTTTTCACTACTCAAAACTGCAAAAGGTTATGCGCATATAACTAAAATGTTATAAGGATAGAACTAAAATGTTAAGTTCGTTAAACTAAAAGGTTATCCCAATTTAACAGCAGAATTAGAGTTTGGGTTAGGGTTTAGGCGCGTGGGGGTGCGTGAGACGCACGTGGGACGCGTGAAATGCACTCTCGGGTTGGGTCAACTCAGTTGCACGGATCTAAGATCCGTGCATATAGAAATAATTGTGATTAATATATATATATATATATATATATATATATATATATATATATATAAAGTAGTATTAATGCTATTAATGAGTATTAGATCACAAATCAAAATATTTTATGGTCATATTTTTTTAGATATTTAAAAGATCATAATACATGATGGTCACTAATTCATAGTTTATTACATACACACAAAAGCTATTATTATTGTGTAGTACATCCATATACACAATTATCAGTTATAATACAGATTATAACACAATTAATTGTTAAACTATTATTGTAAAATTAACTTAGATTAAAAGTTAGTTATCGCTTCACCTCAACATATCCTTAATTAATACAATCATACATTCCAATTTGCGTACCAATAAAATGTTATTTTATCAACAAAAATACAATTTACATACTAATGTGTGGTTCTTTGAAATGTTGTTTGAATGTTTGATATATTTAATAGCGTAAGTGTTTCCTCTCCCACGGTCACTGTCGTCTACAAAAAATGAATAAATACAATTAAAATAGTCTTAATATCTAGAAAATAAATAATTAAAATTAATATAATTAATGACTTGAGAAAAAGAGATACCATACCTTGAAATTGAAAATGATAGAATGTTCATTAATTATGTTGCGTTGCATTTATCCTATTATATATATATATATATATATATATATATATATATATCATATAATAAATTAGAAAGGAAAAAAATCTAAATGAAGTAATAATATTTATGAATGTGAATTATGCAATGCAATTTTTCAAAAAGCCGCGAGACATGGATTGACTAGAAAATTGATGTAAGGACTGAGAAGAGAATATATTTTCTCCAACTTATAAATAAGGACCGTCGCTACAAAGTACAAACCAAAAAAAATAAAAAATAATAATAATAAAATGTAAAATTTCATAAGAAAAAAAAAATCAGCAATTTTTTGTATAATTCGTGATATCGGTATTTCCCAATTTTCTTCCAATTATATACTATAATTGAACGGATAGTGATATCTATCGATATTGATATTTTATGATATATCCACGATATTCGGGGGGAAAAACAATTACCCCATATCCATATCACAGTATCCAAATTTGTAACGTATCCACGATATTTCAGAATATTTTCTTCCTTAAATGTAAATGAATAAAATTCGAAGCCCTATTTGATAAAAGCTTACTTAAAATTAAATCATTTACGATGATTTGAACAGATTGTTTCATGGGCAAGTTTGTTAAAAGGCTTGTGAGATAACTCATATAAATTAATACTAATGTTTGATATTTTATTATATTTTTACTTATGATAAATATATAAATATCTTATTATAACTATTTTATTGTAAGGTCAACAGAAGAAACTTATAAGCAAGCATATGGTGCTGTGGTAGCCCTAGAAATGATATACCTATTCATCAGTTTCTTAATTGATATAGAGAAAAGAGTTGTTACGTAAAAAAAAGAGTAGACGTTTAGGGCATGTTTTTTCTTCAAATCTAAATTCCCAATTCTTTACTATACTTAGATAAAAGGAAAGGAAAAAAAAAACATGTTTTGCGTAATCGATTTTGACTTCGAGGCTCAAACACTTATTTTCAAATCAATTATTAAATTTAAATAAATATATTAAACTTACTACTTTGTATATTATTGAAATAAAATAGCACATCTAATATAAAAAATGAAACAAATTGTTTGCCTTATCGAAATCAACCAACCTAATAAATTATTATTTCGAAACCTCGCCATGAATTTTAAATTATTTCAATAATTTCCACACGAAAATCAATACATCATAAGCGAAATTAAAAATATTGGGTATCGGAAATTAGAAATTAAATTATAAATGAAACCAATTAATTAACATCCCCTTCATATAATTGAGTCATTGAAGACTCGTTCAACTTTCACAAATCACACGTGTTTGTCTTTCGAGCTTTTTTAATATAACAACGTTGTATGCCAGCCAATTCTTACTTAAGTTAGCCACCAATTGTGAAGTAGTCTCCTTAAGATTGAAACAACCATCTTAGCCACCTGAAAAGCAAGCAACTTACAAATTACAATACCTAACACGTTTTTCCTCCACAAACATATATATATATATATATAGATGTTCATTCTCAAAAATACATAAATTATATTCAAACTTTTACTTTCATCATTCATCAATCAAGATCATTGAAATCAAGGACAACTTTTCAGAAAATGTCTCTTCGACAAAAACCATCATCATCGGTTTCCGTTATCGAACCATCAACATCCACGGTGGACGTGGATGAACCCCCAAAGGGCCCACCACGTCCCCCGAGCACGAGCACACTATCGCAAGCCCTGCAGAGCTCGGCCCATCTAGCGAACCTCCTCCCGACGGGCACCCTTATGGCCTTTCAACTCCTAACACCAATCTTCACGAGCAACGGGTCGTGTGACTCTGCCACACGACCCATGACCCTCGTCCTCCTCCTTGTCCTCGGCCTCTCCTGCCTCCTCGCCTCATTCACCGACAGCATCAAGTCCCCGGACGGTCGGGTTTATTATGGTTTCGTGACAATGAAGGGGTTGTGGCTCTTCGATCACCCCGATGGACTAGGGTTGGGTGATGAATTGAGCAAGTATAGGTTGACATTCATTGATGTGGTTCATGCTTTGCTATCCGTACTAGTGTTTGGTTCGGTGGCTTTGAGGGATAGTAATGTGGTTAGGTGCTTTTATCCCAAGCCAGGGCATGAAGTTCAAGAGGTGTTGGATATTGTGCCCTTTGGGATTGGATTTCTTGCCAGCTTCTTGTTTGTGGTTTTCCCAACTACAAGACATGGTATTGGTTTCCCTCTTACAAGATAGATCGTGATCTTCATTTTCTAATGTATTCTTACATTTGCAACTCTTGTAGTTAATTAAAACATCATGTAATATAGTTATAAGTTACATTAACACATTTATAAGATATGATTGGTTTGTTATGTTATTTATTTGCAGATACTTTTATCGCATCTGTTTACTCAATCAAATTTACAGTTTTAAGTTTCATAATGAAACTTATGTGAGACGGATTTGTGGATATAATTTCGTAATTAGATGAAGCACGTCACCCACAAATCGAATATACCATCACGAACTTATATATAAAAATAAATTCATAAACGATGTCAAGAGAGCATATTTGT
Source organism: Scutellaria barbata (assembly GCA_028654395.1). Taxonomy (NCBI): domain Eukaryota; kingdom Viridiplantae; phylum Streptophyta; class Magnoliopsida; order Lamiales; family Lamiaceae; genus Scutellaria; species Scutellaria barbata. Next base: position 17,302,715 of record CM053644.1, on the reverse strand, counting down.
TATGACTCTTTTAGTTTTGTACGTAGTAAATTTTCCAGTACTTATATACATATTCAATAACTACAAATATTTATAATATAAGTTACTTGTGTATGTATTAAAATATTAATAAAGGTCTGCTCCTTAGTTTATATATTAAAATAGTAGGAGGGAAATTGCAAATTTAATATACAGGACAAAGATTACATTTCTTAATACATAGGAGACAAAATTTACATATTTTAATATATATGGATTATATCGTAAATGAGTCATGTTGTGTATGCTTATATGAATTATGTTTATGAATCATATCATGTAATATCCTTAAATCATGACAGTATAATATCTATATGAATCGTGTAGTGTAATATTTACATAATTAATGGTGGTCATTATACATCATATGATTATGAGATTATTTTGATCTTTTTGATCAAAAGATGATGATAGAAATTGTATAAAATTATCTAGGGTGGTATAATATAAATAAATAAATATATATATATATATATATATATATATAAATGGTTATTTAACTTCTTTAGAGCACTCTCACAACTTTTGATGAAAACATTCAAATTTGATGTTTTCTCTCCAGCAATGTTATAAAACTTGCACATCAACTTTGAATTAGATTAACGCAAGTTAAAACCCTAAAGGTATTCGTTTTCTTTTTTCTTTTTCAATTTTCAAATAAAGAAAACATAATAAATGACAATAATAAAAATATTATAAAATATTCCACTTTAATTTAACAAATAATGCAGATTGCTATAGATGAATGATAATTTTTATATTAAAATAGTGTAAAATACTAAAGTGCTAAATACGACCAAAGAAGTCGTTCAAAAACTATATTTATAACTTCCCCGATGAGTTGACCAAATAAGTGTTGTGACTTCAAAACGTGGCGTGAAGTGAAAAACTATGATTAATTTCTAGCAAGAAGTTATCAACAATTAAAAATAAGGAAACAAGTGTGAACCTTCATTCTCTGCAAGCAATCCAATTTTGACTAGGCAAGGATCTCAAATAATGACCGTAAATGAGAAATAATAATAATAATTTTCATACATAATAAGCCAAAGCAATAATATATATCATCGATCTCGGAGCAATACGACAAAGTTCAAATGACAAATTAATTTTCGTAATTCGAACAATATACATATATAGTAGAATCTAAAATTATTATACCTAGATAAAATATAAAAATAAAAAATTATTATGCCTATTAAATTGATTGATTAATTTTCCCTTTTATTGACTACATACAAATATGCAAATAAAAATTAATAATTAATTTTTTGGTTCATGTTTTTGTTCAGTTCTCTTCAAAGGCTCAAACGAGTTTTTTGTTTGATTCGATTCAAATCGAATAAAAATTGTGAAATTATCCTGAAGTTTGGAACGGAATGGAGGAAATGAATAATTTGTTAAAATTTTTAATTTTTTCTTCTCCAACGAATTCTGCGTATAATTCACTCAGCATTCATTTGCCTAGTTTTACACTGGGGTTTACACAGATCAACCATTCTGCGATATTCTTTTCTATTTTTCATTTTTTTATTCATTTTATTTCTTTCTTTTTTTGGGAATTTTATTCATTTTCTTTTCTTCTTTCCTTATATTGATGTTTGCAAATGTTACAATTTTATTTACAACATTATTAATCTATCATAAATTTTATGTAATTAGAATTTTATTTTGCGACATATATTAATATAAAATTTATTTTAATTATATGTTTTAAAATCTGAAATAATAGGATATGCTATTTGAATAATATTAATTATTATGACTATTTTGATGTACTTTAAAATTGAAATACAACACAAGTCATAAGATTAATAAAATTAAATATAATATTTAAACATTAAGATATGCTATTTGAATAATATTAATTATTATGACTATTTTGATGTACTTTAAAATTGAAATACAACACAAGTCATAAGAATAATAAAATTAAATATAATATTTAAACATTAAATCACGATTGAAATAAGAATTAAAAATAAAAAATTACTGATAAAATATGAGTAGGTTTTGTACGAGACCCTTTCACGAATTCCATTCCATGAGACAGGTTGGGTCGGGTCGGATATAATAAATTAGGTAATATTTTGTGTGTATTAGATAATACCTTTAAATTCAGGTAATACTTTTTATATTACGTTAGGTAGTATATGTATACAATACAAAAGTATTATATGATATAAAGAAAAATAGGATAAATTTCATAATAAGACCCAATTTATAAATTAGTTCTCAATTCTAGATCCGGATTTTACAATTTCTAAAAAGGGGCTCAATGTAACATTTTTTCTCAATTCAATACTTGAATTTATATTGAGTTCTTAATTTAAGACAAAATTTCATTTTTTTAATTTATATTTCAATATGTATTCATATTTTGAATAAATTAAGTCAAGTTAGTGCGCTTTAAAAACAATTTTCATCCAACTTATTTTTAATTTATACGAAAAAAAGAAAGAAAAAAATATAATTAATTTAATTCATAAAATATAATTTATATTAAATATTAAAATCGATTTTCTATACTTTTATTCATAAAATTAAGAAAATAAAAGAATCTTTATTTTTTTAATTGGATTTATTATATATATAAATTTATATATATATATAAATGAATACAAGTCTGATGAAGATCGTTCCAAAATTGCACGGACTTGTCTTAATTTATCTAAATTATAAATACATATTAAAATATAAATAAATTATAAATATGATAAAAAAGAAAAAATGAAATTTTATCTTGAATTGAGAACTCAATCTAAATTTCAAGCCTTGAATTGAGAAAAAAATGTTAAATTGAGCCTAAGAAACTTTAAAATTCGGGTCCAAAATTAAAAATTAATCTATAAATTGGGTCTTATTATGAAATTTATCCAGAAAAATATTACCTAATATAAACAAAAGTATTACATATTGTACGAAAGAAAAGAGCACTTAAGCAGCTATTCATGTGTTTTTTTAGTGATCCGACCCGATCCAAATTAGGTCATGTATCCTATTATATAAAGTATTACCTAATATACAGAAAAATATTATTTGATACACATAAAAATATTACATATTTTTTATAATCCAACTCAACCAAAAACAAAAGTATTACTTTATATACAGAAAAATATTACATAATACATATAAAAATATTACATATTTTCTGATAATTCAACTCAACTCAAAATTATCTTATAATACAAAGTATTATCTAATATAAAAAAAATTTATTTAATACAGATAAAAATATTACATAATTTTATATATTCACCCAATCCATCTCATATTAACAAATTCATGAGATGATATCACGTAGATTTTGTCAAAATCCAAAGATAAATATTTTTCTTAATAATCCGAAAAACCATCCTCCAATATTTGGAAAAATTTGTCCAGTAGACATTTGGAAAAAGTTTGTCGACACACCCCAACATGGGAAAAAGTTTCTGCCGAACCCTTGTATATTGGGAAAAACGAATTTGTTGGCAAACTTTGTTATGCATTGCTACACAAGATTTCTTTTATTTTTCTTCATTTTAGATTTTTTTAATACATTGCTGAACAATATTTCTTTTATTTTCTTTCATTCTAGTTCTTTCTTATATTTAGTATATATACTGCATCAAGATTATATTTTTTTTTTACTCAAAATATATGAATGAATTTCAAAATATACGAGAGTATCAAAAGTATTATCCAAATTCATCATTAAAATGTTATTTTCTCTCAATCGATATATTCAGGAGATTAACAATAATGTTTACCCCTCTATCCACATTACCCTCCAAAAATTGTTATATTGTTGATATTGTCATATATTTTATCTTTGGCTATATATATATATATATATATATATATATATATTGGTTACTATTGAAATTCTATTCTACAATCACAACCTTGATTTATGAAAATATTTATATATATATTAATATTCATATTGGATATAGATATTGTTAAGTTACAATAATTGATCGATATCGATAAATTGCAACATTTGAATATATATAGGTGTCATATGTTCTAATATTTATATTTGATATCAATATCGATAAGTTACTGTATTGGATCGATATTGATAAATGACAACATTTGAATATATAGAGGTGTTTGAATATATAGAGGTGTCATATATTTCAATATTTATATTTGATATTAATATCAATAAGTTACAGTATTAGATCGATATCGATAAATTCCTAACATTTGAAGATATATGTGTGTCCATATGTTTTAATATTGCACAATATATTCAAAAGATTAAGAAATTTTTTTAACCTCTATATTCATGTTACCCTTCAAAAAATGATATACCGTGATATTTTTCATTTAAAAATTATTATATATTTTATATTTGATTAAAATATATGTTTTGGTTATTGATGAAATTGTATTTTACAATAGAAGAAAAATGAATTTTGATTATCTTCGTTGTCCTACTATTTCGGTGAGCTTCGAATTCAAATAGATAGTTATTATGTAGAAGAAAAAATAATTGTTGAACAATGCAGTAATAATTTAAGGCTTATTATATAACAATAATAATAAATTTTATTAAATATATGATAAATAAAAAGCAAAAATATAATTAATAATAAACTAATGTTATGGAAAAAAAAATTAGTGTAAAGGGCAGTGCAAAACGCTTAAGATCAATGGCGGTAATTAAAATTTTAAAGGAATTTTGTGTACAAGATGGTCATTTAAACATAGGGTAATTCTGTTATACACTAATGTTATACATTAAAGGTATTTATACACTATATTTTTTTACTGTGGTAAATAAAATTAAGATAACTTTAAATTTTTGGGTTGAACTGTTAATTGTGGTCTTGTGAACTGTATTGAGCCTTTTTACTACGCTCAAATGCACATAGACCCAAATGTACATAGCCCTTTCTTGCTATATGTATTTGATTTTGCTTAAATCACATGATACCAACAATTGTGAGTATTTAATTAAACTACACAATTCATTTTATATTTGTGTTAATTAAATATTTTTAAATTAGTATTTAATTTAAATCAATAGTCTTATCAAGGTAATTAATAATTGTAATTTGGTACTTAATTAATTAATCAATACGGTTAATTTTAATACTAATATTAAATATGAAATTAAATTAATACTTGTAATCTAATATTTAATTAATTAATCACTCTTCTTTTAATTTAAATAGTAATATTAAATGTGAAATTAAATTAACGTACAAATTTATTTAAATATTTAATATTAGTATTTAAATGGAAGCGTATTTATTTTGTTAATATTAATCGTGTATTAAGACATCACATCAAATTCAAACAATTGCTTAACATACGAAAGTCCATCTAAATTGAAATGATTTGTTCATATCAAAATCCATCCAAATCCACTACATATAAATGATGAGATACGTGAAATCGATCAAAATTAATCCATCATGCCTACCACACTAAATCTTATACAATGGATAAAGATATATCCAAATTGTAATCTTTATAATCAAAAGATTGTGATATTACTAATTAATGATATACAAATAAGATGCAAAGATATTTATATAATGGATGAAGATATATCCAAATCGTAATCTTGATAATCAAAAGATTGTGATATTACTAATTAATTATATACAAGTAGCATGCAACAGATATTCAATTAAATAGCATGCAACCAACCAATCTTGATGACACGACATGCAATGAAATAACATTCAACTAATTAATATCGATGTTGGGATTTCAGTGTTTAGATTTTGATGAGACAAAACAAATATGTAATAGAAAGTTTTGAGTACCTTATTTTTCACAATGTTTAAGTGAAAACATAGATTAGGTTTGAGTTTAGATATAATTGTTGAAAGATGGAGGTTTGCATAAGTACTATGCTGCATCAAGAAATTCAGAACGAAGCTGCTGCAAGAAAGCAGATAAAGCAACACTACAAGAAGACAGTTACAGCAATGCAGCAAAGAAAGAAAAAACGGCATGCAGCATCGCTGCAAAAAAAAGATATATGAGTACTGCAAGAAATGATACATCAGTACTGTACGAAGATAGTCAAAGTTACAGCAGCACTGTAAAGAACGAAGAAGCTGCAAGCAGATCTAGGATACAACGCAAAGTTTACTGCTCAAACAGTCAACAACGCTAATTACAAATAGAATAAGTATCCTGCAATCCGAGGAAGGATAAATGCAGTACGAGGAACAAAGATCCAAGCAAGAATAAATAGAGCCATTTCAGAGAAGATCAAAGTTGCAGGCACGGAGCCAATACAAAGATGTCACATGGACTGACGCGCTGCAAAAAGTTGCGAGCCGTAACTGCCACATTAAATGCTCCAAAAGAGAAAGTCAAGTCGCATTAAATGCGAGCCATGTCTTTGATCAAGTACACTAAATTCAAACGAGAGATATCTCCTTCAACGGATATTTCTCATACAAGTATAAATAGAGGATGAACAACCCTAAAACTGACTACTGAAACATTTACGCAAAAGTTCTCAAGCATTCAAGCCATACCGCACAAGTTGAAGAACAAATCTATATACTTTTTAACGTTGTTGCTGTGTGCTTAGATTGTTTTAGGTGTCAAACAGTTGATAGAAGAGATCCTTACTGTTTGTATAGTTGTCTAGGAGTTAGGCAGCTTCATGTGTGGGGGGTTTGAAACCCTGTATGGGTTAGCCTTTAGAGTTGCAGTTGTTGTGTTTACGATGGACTCTAGTAGGTGTTTGCTTTGTAAAGTTGATAGATTGTTAGGAAAGTCCTGTAAACCAATCTTGCTTAACAAAGTTCCCGCTCGAGGTAGCAGTAGAGTGAACGTAGAAGGATTACACCACCTTCGAACCACTATAAGCGATAAGTGTTTTATTGCTTTCTTATCTGTATTTAATCTTATATATATTTCTATCTCTGTCATAAGTATAAAACGTTTTGAAAAAGATCATATTTGAGAAAAACAGTCTTGTGTAAGATCACATTTGAGAAAACCAGTCTTGTGTTAGAAAACCTATTTTTCCGTTGCGTATAAAACTTAGTTACAACGTGTAGCACTGCATCCTAGTGTCTAGTTACAGCGTGTACCTATTTTTCCGTTGCGTATAAAACTTAGTTACAACGTGTAGCACTGCATCCTAGTGTTGTAAGCAGTAACTGTCTGGCGCTGCAAGTTCAAGTAACTTGCAGAACAGTAAGTTTTTCAAGAGATTTACAAAATCGATCAAGGTTCATTCACCCCTCTCAACCTCAGACATCACTTGGGACCAACAATCGATGACCCAGCATGCTGTATCAAATCGATGACCCAGCATGCAGTTGATACAGTGACCTAGTATGACAAATCAATTAATAATAAATATTATCAAGTAACCACATAACACCAACCAACCAACCAATATCTATGACATAACATGCAATCAATTGAATTAAAACTAATTATCACACAACACCATAATAGAATGCAAACAATGTACAATTATATAACATTTAATATTTATTTCGACTGTAAATTAAATATTTTATGATTTAGTATTTACTTTAAACAAGTGGCGTGATCAAGATAATTAATATTTATTTCGGCTAAAATTAATATTTATAATGTAGTATTTAATTAAATTAAGCAATACGATTAATTTAAATACTAATATCAAATATAAAATTAAATTAAATTGAAACGTTAAAATTTATTTTAATATTTAATGTTAGTATTTAAATCGAAATGTATATATTTCTTAATGTTAATTGTGTATTAAGACATCACATTAAATCAAAAAATGACTTCACATAGGAAATTTCATCTAAATTATACAATGGTGCTATAAATTAAATATTTTGTAATTTAGTATTTCCTTTAAACTAATGATATGATCAAAATAATTAATATTTGTTTCGACTAAAATTAATATTTGTAATATAATATTTAATTAAATTAAGCAACACGATTAATTTAAATACTAATACTAAATATGAAATCAAAATTAAATATAAATGTTATAATTTATTTTAATATTTAATATTAGTATTTAAATCGAAATGCATATATTTTCTTAAAGTTAATCATGTATACAAAACCATGATTGCAATGAGTTTAGGTATTATATTCATGACAATTTTGCTAATAAGAGAATTACATTTACATAAAATAAAATATATTGAATATGGGTCTCAAATGATTCGTCATCACATGTACTATAATACAAAAAGATTTAATTGTGATTTTATGGTTGTTATTGATCGATAAATTGAAGAAGATAGATATAAACTACATTGCTTTATGAAACTAGACTATATAGGGGAATTTTGATGATTTACTGCAATAACTTTTGAAGTACGATAAAAAATAACTTTTGAAGTACGATAAAAAAGCTAAATTGAAAATGAAGGATTATGATGTAATAATAAAAAATCTAATAGTTAAGATTACTGATATATTAATAGCATTGATTTATTATAGAATGACCCTTAAACATAATCCATTTTTGAGACTAAGGTGGTGGAAATTGCCCAATTTTGAGATCAATTGTGGTGGAAATTGTAGAAATGTGACGGTTGGGTTTTCTTTTATTTAAAGTTTCGTACTAATACATATATAAATAAATATATAAATAAAAGTTGGGTTGATTCTCTCCTACTGCGACACGTGATTTTTTTTTTTTTTAGTCTTTTCATATTCACCATCTGTCTTTAGTATAATTAACTCATTAATTTTTTAAATATAATTTATGAGATGTAAAAGAATATGAAATTCCAAAATTTTCTATTTATGAAGATTGTGAATAACTAAAAGTATATATATAAAAAATTTGAACTCTTTCATTGATTTAACTACCAAAACTTCTTTTTCTTCAGGATTTCTCTAGAAAAAAAGCGAATTAGGATCATCTATTTTAAGTTGGTGTTTTATCTTATATTTCATTACTTTTAATTTATATCATCCTTTATTTTAAGTTGGTGTTTCATCTTATATTTCATTACTTTTAATTTATGCCATATTTTAAGTTGGTGTTTCATCTTATATTTATCTTATATTTCATTGCTTTTAATTTATGTCATGTGTAAATTGGTGATGTCATTTTTAATCTTATATTTATCTTATATTTCATTGTTTTTAATTTATGTCATGGGTAAATTGGTGATGTCATTTTTACACTTGACGTACACATGACATGAATTAAAAGCAATCAAATATAAGATGAAACACCAACTTGAAATAGAAGATCTTATTTGAAAAAAAAAAGTGGGATTAAAGACGTCTTCATGAACTATTAAGCACATTCTATCTACCAAGAACATCCCAAATATTTCATTCACAATTTAAATCATTTCTAAACACACCCCAAAAAATTTCAATTATATTCCTTGTGATAAATAAAAAAAAGAAAAGAACTACAAAACAAAAAGAATTTGAAGTAAGACTCAATTCTCCTCTTTTCCATTGTAAAAAAGAACGGCCCTTACAAAACAAAAAAAAAAAGGAATTGAGCAAGACCCAATTCTTGAAATCCAAAAAGAATTGAACAAGAGCAAGACCCAATGAAAAAAAGGTCAAAAATTATTTAGATAAGATAAATGTTTCTAAAACTGTTAAAAGACGATGTTCTTGTTGCTCCTTAGAAGCAAAAGGTATGCTCCTTCATCCCATCATCTTGATGTTATGTTTCATGAAAGTTGTTGGCCGTCGTGATATTGCAAAGAAGATAAAGAATGTGAAACAACAGTTTGATCAAATTTTGAAGGAAGTCAATATAATACCAGCCAATTGGATGTCGATGTTTAAACATGTCCAAGGCTCTATTTCTTCTATTCTTTGATGATGTTTGGACTAAAGATTATAACAAATGGGAAACTTGGAGAACACCCTTAGACGTGGTAGAGTAGGTAGTAAATTTTGATGACAACAAGGAACGGAAGAGTTGATAAGATTATACGCACAATCCACCTTCATCGTCCAAGACAATGGTTAAAAGTATCTCAGAAAGAGACATCAGAAAGACATATTCTAAAGGACAAAACAAATGTTCAAACGGTGGAGCCAATTTACATTCACAATGCAATGACATCAAAAGAGAACACCTCATCCACCAAAGGACATGGAAACACCTGATAAAATCCCATAACAACCACTAAAGCAGGCTATTGATTCTTTGGTATAAGCTTCTTAACCTTATTAAAGAGAAGACTGCCTTGACCTTCTACTTGCAGCTGATCAAGTAACAGCGAAAATGTAGTTGCATGCAGCAAAAACCCCCTTCCCTCCATTTCGTCCAGGACTGGAATTACATTGCAAGACGCGTTCCTTTTAAGTAACCCTTGCATATAAACATTGTAGGTCGAACTATTAGGTAAGCAACCGCTTTTTTCCATTTTCATCAGCAATTCCGTAGTCTCCTGTGTTTGACCTTCTTTACAAAGGGCACCAATAAGGATGTTAAAGGTAATGACATTGGGCTGCAAACCTTTGGATGGAAGTTGGTCGAAAAGATTATTAGCCATGGCAAGCTTTTTCTCCTTGCACAACCCCTCAATGAGAGTATTGTATGTAACTATATCGGGACTAACGCCTTGATCTTTCATCATGTTTAGAAATGAAAATGCTTCGGTTGTATTCTGAGCTCTGCACAAGCCATCTAACAAGATATTATAAGTCATTATATCAGGAGATAGTTGCTGAGCTTGCATTTCTTTAAAAAGTTTCAAGCCATCAACACATCTGCCTACAAGAAAGAATCCCTTTAGCATAGTGCTGTAAGTAATCACCGTATGTTTTATTCCTTTGCGAGGAATTTCAAGAAATAGACTCCAAGCTTCATTCACATTCCCCTTTGAACAATACCCATTCATCAAACTACAATAGGTTATAACATCAGGCTTAAGGCCTGAATCCACTGCTGAATTGAAAACTCTTCTCGCTTCCTCCATTTTTCCAAGTAAACAATATCCATCAATCAAGGCAGTGTAACTAAAAATATTTGGTTGAACATTTATTTGCATCATAATTTTGAAGACATCCTCAGCTTCTTCCACCTTTCCTTCCTTGCAATATGCATCCACTAATATGCTACAAGTGGTAACATCGGGATAGATCTTTTGAGCAATCATCTTACTTAATAAGTCCTCTGCCTCTTTCCATCTACTTAAACAACACAAGCCATGAATCATGGAGCTATACGTTACAATAGTGGGTGCAATGCCCTTTTCACTCAATTCCGAGAATAGTTGGATAGCTTCATCAACCATACGACCCTTGAAAAGACTATCAATTATTGTGTTATAAGAAAAGACATTTGGTTTACATTTTTGTTTCTCCAACAAACTGAGCAAATGACCGGCGGTGACAGTGTGGCCAGCTTTGCACAACCCATTTATCACAACAAGATATGTAATTTCATCAAACTCACATATCTTTTCTCTCAACAACTTCTTAAACAGTTTCTCTGCCGCAGCGACCTTTCCTTCCAAGAAAAGCCCTTTGAGCAGAGTGTTGAAGGTAACAATATCAGGTGTGTGGCAACGCTTGAAAAAGCTACCTAAGATTGCAAACCCATAATCAACTCGATTCACGCGGCAAAAGCAATCAATTGCAATATTAAGGGTGAAGTGATCTAAAGGAGCATGGTGAACAAGCATTTTGTCGAATAGAAAGAGGGCAACAGAGTATTGCTTCATCTTCACAACCCTAGTTAACATTTTATTGAAATCAACAACAGAAGGGCGAGGCTTCATTCTCACCATTTCATGAAACAAAGCTATAGCATCATCTGGCTCACAAGCACGGCCGAAATCGAATCTGGGCTTAGCGGAAAAGTTTCTATTTGGGTAATACTGTAGATAAGAAATAGCACACGTAGTTGTCTTGTATAAAGAATTACAAACAATTACTCTGCAAATCATCGCAGCGTGATTCAACCTCATAATCTTCATGGTGACTGATCGATAACTGAATAGAAAAATGCGGCGTAAAATAGTATAATTTCGAGGAAACAAATAAAAAACATAAAAAGTGAAAGGACAGTGTAGAATTTTTGTTTTTTTTGTTTTTTGAGTTATAAAATGTATATAAATTTAAAAAAAATGATTTTATACATAAAACACAAACAAAATATTTTTTGGAAATCCAAATTATTTTCCTTTATAAGTATAGTAACATATGAGATTTTGTTTTTCAAAATTAAAAAGTTTAGTGTAAAGTCCTAAAAACATAATATTTAAGAAAAAAAATATATAATTTCTTATCAAGATAAAGTTATTTTTAAAAATAAATATAATTTTTTCCACTTCCTTGATATATATACACATTTACGTTAAAAAAATGGTAAGCAAAATGGTGAGCGCGTTAAACTCGTTCCAAAGAAGTGGCTCATTTCGCACTAACATAGACTAATAAATCTATATATACATAGAGGGTTTCTTCCCTCAAGTGTTGCCACATCAACTTTTTAGGAAGTTATGGTGCTGCCATGTGTCCTTCTCTCAAAAAGACATTTTTATAAAACGGTAACTTATGAAACGACTCATTTACAAGAAAATATAAGTGCAACAAAACGTAAGAAAATTTCAACGCACGACTTAGGAATGAAGGATTCATGGGGCAAGTGTTATTAATGGCGTTGGAGACATAGTGTTGATTCTTAGGATATCTTATTGCTGGGGCACCATGGCCCACAATGGCATCTCGACTATATTCCAAGAGGAGCTTACAAAATGTATTTATTATTGAATAATGAAGGAGTTAATTGTACATCAACTAAATTGGTTAAACTTTCCCAGAAAAAAAAATGTGAATTTAGCAAAACAATTCGTGACGTTTATCAATTGTTGTAAACGGACCACAATATTATTTTCCAATAATCAAAATCCACATTTTCGAAAAAAAGTACCCTGTCATATGCCTCATCAGAAGTCATTTAATTTAGAAAAAATAATAATTTCCTAAGGTCAAATTAAAAATTATAATTCACGGTATTTTCAAAATTTACAATTTAATCATGTTTAAAAAAAAAAATTGGCCAAGAGAGTCGTATTTTTTTAGTTATTGTTTGTAACACTCAATTTTTAAAAAAACGTGCATTTCATATTTTTATAAATAAATTCAAATTTTATTTTTTAAATAATTTCTTTGTTAATGACCTTTATGACAAGTTTTATGTTTTATCAAGAAAAAACGAGCTAATGTTTCTTTAAGTTTAAAAGTCTTCTAGGATAGCTACCCGAGGAGATCGAGTTCGATCGTAATGCACTCGACATGCACGAGCAATAGATCAAAAAAAAGGGGAAGATAAGTTAGACATAAAATAATTTTAATAATTAATGTGACTTATGTGTTTAATTATAGTTAGGTAGATTTTTACTATATAGTCTATGTACAATAAAGTATGTGGCTATTATGATGTGTTAAATTAAATATATTTTCAAACATACTTATATGACTTATATGATATATTAAGTTGAACATACCTACATATATAATTATGTGATCACAATGTTATCAAGACTTTAATTTAAAGATGTGCAAATTAATTTCAAATCATGTCATCTTATTTATGTGCGACACCAATTTGATTAAATTTATATGAATTTAATATGATGTGCAATTAATTACACCAATAAAAAATTAATTATCATAATCATGAATCATTTCAAAAGGTTTCAGTAAATATACAATTTACAGTAAATTTTATAACACAGATCGGTTTTAGAGCAATTTCGAACAATTTTTGATTATAGTAAATAATTTATTAAAGCTTTTGTAATTTGAATTTATCCCTAATATTTTAGCATGGATGACTGAGGGTTGTTATATAAATGTATACTTAATTTCATGAATTTTTGATGATCATTTAAATTATGAAAATTGTTGTGGTAAAAAGTGTCTTTTCTTCCTACATATTGATTAGTGTGAAAATTGCGTGAAATTCATGTGCATATTCGTATTATTTTTGGTAGGATTTTATGCATTTTTATACACTAATTCTACTAATTGTGCTTAATTGTCGAAATACGTTGCGTTTGCTAATTTTGTAGATAAAAGTGAGATTTTTAGAGCAAATGCGTGCCTATTATTTTTATCAAGGTCAAACGAAGAAAATACGAGAAGAAAATAAATTAAATCGAGTAAAAGAGATTGAATTGGGCTTGAAGGCCCAACTTGAAGGCTAAGCTTGAAGGCCCAAAACTGAAGCCCAACTTGAAAGCTAAATTGAAAGGGCATATTTGCAGCCCATTTTGGCAGTCCAATTTGAGGAAGAAAGGCAAAATCTGCAGCCCATTTTGCAAAGCCCAAAAAGAAATTAAATGAAGGAGGGGGAGTAATTCAGAGAGGGCAGACGAGAACAGGGGGGAGGGACACAGGTTCAGCCGCAAGAAATGATGATTTTTCTTTGAAAATTTTTTCTTTGTTTTTCTTAGTTTCAAAGCTTAGTTAGGTTCTATTTCTCTTGTTCTTCAAGTGGGTCTTGTAAGACATCAAGTTTTAAAGGTGATATCTATCCTTTTATTGTTTACAATTTTGTTTATGGATTTGATTTTAGGGTTTTGCTTATTTTTGTTTTTTTGCTTGGATGATGAGTGTTGTTAGCTGAATTGATTGTGTTTGGGTGTTCCAATTTACATGGATAATTGATTTATTGGTGTAATTAGACTATCTATTGCTATTTGGTTGATTAATTGAATTTATGGGATTTTGTATTTGTTAATTTGACGATTGATTCGATTTATTTATATGTTGATGCATGATTTGCTTCGATGAGAGTTGGGTGATTATGTTGAGATATATAAAAGTGAGAATTGATCTATTGAATTGAATTTGTTATGTTTTATCGCAATCGAGAGATGGATAATTTCATTAGAACCCCATAGATTCACATCAATTACTTGAATTATTAATTGGGTGATTGGTGAAGAGACCATAGGAGTTCGTACCTTAGTATACAAGTGGGAAAGCATGTAGGGATTAGTTTAGTTAGTGTAGAGACCCCTACTTTGTGTGATTACCCGAGTGAGAAACGGTATGTTCTTTCCTCTAAATCCTAGGGCTTAACGATGCACACTTTCTAAGCTTACCAAGTACGAATTTGTGTAGTATTTTGCTTGTGGTTGCTCTTATTAATCAACCTCTAATAGTGATAGTTAGCTAATTACCCATGCAATTGATCTAGTGTGAAGAAGAACACCCAAACACGCTTTTCTCCCTCTTGTCCCTCGACCCGAGTTTATTTTTTTTATTTTATTTGTTTTCTTTTGTTTCTTATTGCTTATTTGCTTAGTTTAATTTCTTATTCTTAGTTAATTGGTCTCTTGAACTCACGTCTTTGAAGGGAATTTGCACTATAATTTCGTGACAACACATGACCCTAAGGCTATACTAATCCTTAATCCTGTGGATCGATAATTTAACTTGGTCACTTACTTAATACGCACGACCTTAGTACACTTGCTAAGTAGTGTTTACAAAAATACGTGTCACATATTACTAATTTCAAGATCAAAATCTTATCTATGATTTAAGAATGCAATTTGACCATATTTTGAAACTGATATTTATGTGATTAAATGTGTGCTTATGTGTGAAGTGTTAAATAATTTTAAGTCATTAGCATATGAATTAGAGTTTTATGAGTTAAGATGTAAAATACGGTTTTTATTCCCTTCAAGGTACAATTGATGCTTGTTTAAATTCTCCTAAATTTATAGTTATGTGTTTATGATATACAATGTGTGGCATGTATGATAAACACATTAGGTTAGATGATTATGATATGATTTAGTGATATTATAATTAATTGAAGCACAACAATACACACCGAATAATATGTAAAATAAGTAACCGGTGAAGGTTAGTATGTATGTATGTTTATGATATAAATGAGATTGATTTGAAAACTAAAAGTTAATGAATGTGCCGAGTGCAGTACGAGATGACTGAATACTTTAATAGCTATCACCGCTTCAAGTCAAACCTCAAAAAGTGGGTAACTTCTACTCTCTAGCTATGTGTTGTTAATTGAATTAGTAAATTATGTATGAAAATCTACGGATAGAAGCACCGTAGCTATAACCGGTATGCAGCTTTCCTATTGGGCGTCGACCTTAAAGGCGAAAGTGTCTGGTCTACGAAGTGAGGTTTAGTGAGTGAGCAATCCCACTACCCTCGACGTTATGTTACGGTCCAATGGTGAGCGTACCCAAGGATACCCAAGGATAATATTGTAGTATGTGTTTAATAGTTTAATTGCTTCAATGTATTAGAGAAGTACGGTTATCCCACTGGGCTTCCTCTCCGAAGAAGTCTCATGATGTTATTTAAAATGTTTTTTAGGTCCAGCTTACGATGAAGCGGATGTGTAGCCGACTGTACGAACTTCTTCCCAAAAGCATATGTTTTAATTTATTTTAATGTGTATGAATTTGATATTACATAAAATCTTTGATAACATCTATGTTAGATTAACCATTCAAGTAAAATTTTCATGTATTTTAAATATGTCATGGTTTTGATTTACAAATGTGGGTAGAACACAAGTTAGTTTCCTGCATGCTAAGCTTTTTGATTTAAAAGAGAAAGAAAAAAAATACTCGTATTTTTAAGTAAAATCTTTCGCTGAGTTTTCTACGAAAATGATTTTAAATTATTATTATATATTTTTACGAATATGATGAGCATATAATGTCAAGGTGGTGTCTCAATCCTCCTAAATTGGATTGAGGTGCTACATTTTTGTAGTTCAAATGACAATTTTATTTTCTGATAATCTAAGTTAATGTGTCCGACTAAATAGTCAAGTCAAATGCCCATATAATTTTTAAAAACGATTAATTATTTTTCATCCACATCAAAAATATTATTTTAGATAGATGTAAAGTTTAAATCTTTTTGATGCATTATAGGATATATAAGTTACCATAACTACATGGCATATGTGAGCTCATATGTGGCTATATAGCCAGAAGCATAGACTTAGACAAAAGATATAATTGATATATGAAATGTAATAATAAATAAAAGTTATGATATATATATGCTAATTTTATAAAAATCATGATTAATTTGTATTTTTTTAAAAGCTTGCAATTTGACCATCCATTTTTTTTATTAAAATAATGCTCGGACTTTTAATTACAATTTAGAAAAAAAATGATTTTTTTCAAATAATATTTTGATTGTTTAGAAATTATTCTACACTTTTTAAAACAATTACCAGAACAAGTTTAAGCTTTTCAAGATATTAATATTCAGATTTTTAAGATAATTTTCATATTTTAAAAATAATTTACAGATTTTTTTGATCATTTTTGTATAAACTATAAATTTAATATACATTTTTATTAACTTTTGTGTTTAAATATTTCATTTGTTCTACCCAAAAACGAAAATTTAAAAGAATATATTGATTATCCATTATAAAAATAGTTTTAACAATATTACCAAAACTACAGGGTATTTTAAAAAGTGGTAAAAGAATATTTTAATAATCATGATCACTAACAGGGAATTTTTACCAATGTATCCTTATTCCAATTAAACAACGGTTATAAGTATCTTATTGAGAGAGAACAGAAAGACAAGTACTAAAGAGACAAAACACAATGGAGCCAATTTATCATCACAATGGTCGCTACAAATGAAATCAACAGAGAACACCTCATCCACCAAAGGACATGGAAATCAGGCTATTGATTCTTTGGTATAAGCTTCTTAACCTTATTAAAAAGAAGACTTCCTTGACCTTCCACTTGCAGCTGATCAAGTAACAATGAAAATGTAGTTGCATGCAACAAGAAGCCCCTTCTCTCCATTTCCTCCAAGATTGAAATAACATTATGCGACGCATTTCTGTTGAGTAACCCCTGGATAAGAACATTGTAGGTCGCACTATCAGGTAAGCGACAACTTTTTTCCATTTTCATCAGCAGTTCCTTAGCCTCCTCTATTTGCCCTTCTTTACAAAGTGCACCAATAAGGATGGTATAGGTAATGATATCAGGCTGCAAACCTTTGGATGGAAGATGGTCGAAAAGATTCTTGGCCATGCCAAGCTTTTTCTCCCTGCACAACCCCTCAATTAGAATATTCACTATATCGGGACTAACACCTTCATCTTCCATCATGTGTAGAAACAAAAATGCTTGAGTTGTATTCTGAGCTCTGCACAAGCCATCTAACAAGATATTATAAGTCATTATATCAGGAGATAGTCGCTGAGCTTGCATTTCTTTAAAAAGTTTCAAGCCATCAACACATCTGCCTACAAGAAAGAATCCCTTTAGCATAGTGCTGTAAGTAATCACCGAATGTTTTATTCCTTTGCGAGGAATTTCAAGAAATAGACTCCAAACTTCATTCACATTCCCCTTTGAGCAATATCCATTCATCAAACTATTATAGGTTACAACATTAGGCTTGAGTCCTGAATTGACAGCTGAATTGAAAACTTTTCTCGCTTCCTTCATTTTCCCCAACAAACAATATCCATCAATCAAGGTATTGTAAGTGATAACATTTGGTTGAACATTTATTTGCATCATAACTTTCAAGACATCCTCAGCTTCTTTCACGTTTCCTTCCTTGCAATAAGCATCCACTAATATGTTACAAGTGACCACATTGGGATAGATCGTCTGAGCAATCATCTTACTTAACAAGTCCTCTGCCTCTTTCCATCTACTTAGACAACACAAGCCATGAATCATTGAGCTATACGTTACAACATCAGGTGAAATGCCCTTTCCACTCAATTCCGAGAAGAGTTCCATAGCCTCATCAACCATATGACCCTTGGAAAGACTATCAATTATTGCGCTATAAGAAGCCATGTCAGGTTTGCATTTTTGTTTCTCCAACAAACTGAGCAAATGACAGGCAGCGAGAGTATGCCCAACTTTGCACAGCCCATTTATCACAACAAGATATGTAATTTCATTAAACTCACATATTTTTTCTCTCAACAACTTCTTGAACAGTTTTTCGGCCTCTGCGACTTTTCCTTCCAAGAAAAGTCCTTTGAGCAGAGTGGTGAAGGTACAGTATCAGGTGTGTGGCCACGCTTGAAAAAGCTAGCTAAGATTGCAAACCCATAATCAACTCGATTCACATGGCAAAAGCAATCAATCACAATACTCAGGGTGAAGTGATTCAAAGGAGCACTGTGAAGAAGCATTTTGTCGAACAGAAAGAGGGCAACAGAGTATTGTTTCATCTTAACAACAGCAGCG
Source organism: Scutellaria barbata (assembly GCA_028654395.1). Lineage (NCBI taxonomy): Eukaryota > Viridiplantae > Streptophyta > Magnoliopsida > Lamiales > Lamiaceae > Scutellaria > Scutellaria barbata. Next base: position 17,283,513 of record CM053644.1, on the reverse strand, counting down.
AACAGTTTACAGAAATCAACAACAGATGGGTGGGGCCTAATTCTCACCATTTCATTGAACAAAGCAATAGCATCATCCGTCTCATGAACACGGCCGAAATCGAATCTGGGCTTAGCGGAAAAGTATCTATTTGGGTAATACTGTAGAGAAGAAATAGCACACGTAGTTGTCTTGTATAAAGAATTACAAACAATTACTCTGCAAGTCATCGCAGCGTGATTCAACCTCATAATCTTCATGGTAACTGATCGTTAACTGAATAGCAAAATGCTGCGAAAAATAGTATAATTTCGAGGGGAACGAAAAATAGTGAAAAGACTGTGTAGATTGTAGTGAAAATCGGGGCTTTTTTTGTATAGCCATTTTCACAAATAAAGGACAAAAAATAGTAAACAAAATCGCTAGCAGAGTAACACGACTTATCAACATCCTCGTTAACTCACGCACAAACATGGATTAATAAATTTTAAATCTATACCTATAAAATAAGCTTTTAGCTCTCTTACGGCCCAACATATCAGCATTTTGGAAGAATGTAGAGTCATCATATGTCTTCCCCTCTTATTCCAAAATTGCTACATAAGTATTTTTATATTTTCATCTTCCTCTCCCACCCCTCCAACATATGAGAAACGGCAGCAGCAATTAGAACACCAAATTGTACATTCAAGAATCATTTAAGAAGGTTTTGGACTCTTCATTTTTTCTTTTGATTGCTGACCAAAACTGCTATATAAGTATTTTATGTGATTGATTTCTGTTTTATTTCCAATACCAATCATTTTTACATAATGTACAATTTGTTGCAAATCGTAGTAGTTTGTAGTGTAAATGGTTGAAGAAAAGTGGGTTTTAATGGTTAAGGATTCCAGAGAGTTTGGTTTAGTTCCTTATGTGCTTATCCAAAATTTTCGTTGTGGTGAGCAATGCAATTCGACCTTTTTTGCTTGCAATTCGACTCTTCGTATTGCCACATTTTTTATCCCAATTTTCACAAAAATTAGCTGTTTTTTCGATAAATGTTTAAAGTTTCTACAAATTGTTGCATTTTAGATGTTGAAGTTAACACCATAAATGATCACATTGTTTCATCTAAAAAGATATGTGCTTGTATAATTTACGTGCTTAGGCCTTCTCATATACAGGTATGAAGCATGTTTGTAAAGCATTCAAGCTAACCATATAGATGTGTTGCATTGGAACTACTTACATCAACAATATGGATGAAAAAGGCATGGGAGCTTCAACACTTGAACAATTGACAGAACACAATCTGGTTCCAATTGAATGTTGTTGGGGATGAAAATGCATCTGTTTCTGGCCTGAGTCTAAAGATAAGTCACTGAACAATAAAAAAATAAAATGATAACGATTTATATGGGCTTCTTTGTTTGTTTACACACAGGGATTTGCCATCTCTAATTCCTTCTATATGAAATGAATGAATACCAAAATTTTACCTACAAGATTACTTACGAATTCTAACATAATAACTGGAAAAACAAAAACAAAAGTGAATATATAAACTTCAAGGTATGTTGTCTGCATTGTATTGTTAAATGTGAACTCTAATTTTCCCATTTTCAATAATGAATAAATATTTTTGTCTGCTTCTTTCCCTTTTAAATGACAATTACCACATTATATTAATACAATATTGTTGAGGCAATAAAAATATAACAACTTATCGGGGTAGTTAAGAACTTACAATACGAATTTAGCAATGCCTTATTTCAAACCAACTTATTACTATAATCTATCGGAAAAGGAAAATATAAACAGTAATCGTGAAATGCTCATGTCTGCAGGTACATCAAACAATAAATAGATTTGATGATAGCACAATTTGAGAAACAAATACCCAAAAATTGATCTTCAATGAGAATGAACTTCGAGCACAAATATGTTGAAGAAAGTTAGATATTTACAAATGTTACGGAAAATTGGTAAAAATAACCCTTAAATTTGCCAACTTTAGAAAAATGACCTCTAAATATTGGCATTTTTAAAACTAACCCATAACTAAAAACAAGTTGGTAAAAATGACCTTTGACCGTTCGGTTACCTGCTTATGTGTCACATAATTTGAGTTTCTTTTCGTTTTTTAAAGAAATTAAATCCTAAAATCATTATAAATTCAACATAGATATATAAAGTGATTTTGGGGAAATATAAAAATAAAAATAACTCATTTAATCAATATAAAAATATATAAAGTAAAAAATATTAATTGTAAAAAATCGAAAAAATAATTTCTAAATAATTAAAATTAGAGAATTTTTAAAATAATTTAAATTTAACATCTTTTAAGACTTTAAATTTTTAATTTCCAAATAATTAATTTATATATTTTTGAGACTGAAATTAGAGAATTAAATTATTTTAAGATTTCATTATATAATTTATAATTAATTTATTTTCAATATATAATTTAAATTTAATAATTAAAATATTTTGATTTTAGTATATAATTTAAAACTAAAATCAGCTCTTCAATGTGTTATTGAAAATATATTTAATTATAAACTAAAATTTGTAAATATAAATATATTATATATTCCAATTTTAAAATTTCACTTTATTTTGAAATTATTTAAAACTGAAATCAGCTCATGGGTTATAATTTCTATTTATATTTAATTTATTTCAGTTTATATTTAAAATATTTTAATTATATTTTAAGATATATTAAAATTTAAATATTTAAATTATAATATAAATTTAAATTTGAGAAAACTACTTTTTTTGTCCCGTAAATTAGGTGGTCTTGCATTTTCGGACACTTTTGTTTCGGGCTGCCCGATTTGGACACTATTTTACAAAAAATGGCAATTTATGCCCAATTTCAGCCCGAATTGCTTATTTGGGCTGAAATTGCACGTGACATGCACGTGTGGGCTTAATTTAAGGCTGTGCGGGCTGAATTCGGACACGCTGGAATTTTTAATTACGTGGCATTTAAAATTTTGCAAGTTTTAGGGTTCAATTGTCATTGTCCAAAGTTTCAGGGGTCTTTAAGCATATTTCATAAAGTTAGGGATGTGATATGCAATATCCATAATGTTAAGGGTCAAACTTCAAATCAATTTGGTCCTTGAACTTTATCAAATTTTCAAAATAAGCCCCTCACCCCAAACCCTAACCTAGCAGCCGTCGTCCTCTCCCCCACCATCGTTTCACCACTGCCGGCGACTCCATGTCGTCGACGACCATCCGACGACCAAAACACACATATCCAACCCAATACACCCAAGGACTTCGGCCTCGGTTCTTCCCATCACACCACAACAGAACACACACATACATATACATACACACAGACATATATATATACACAAAACCTGTATATACTCCAATAACAGCAAACATTTTTTTACTGGAAGGAGGCCCATTTTTCTGCAATTGGTTTTTAAGATAACCTTGACTCTTTGCTGATGTCAATTCCATCTCTGGTCCAAATCCCTAAAAAATATATCATAATAAGATCCAGTGTCTTTTCATCCTAGGAAAGGAAATCCTAGGATGGGGGTGAGGGTGCCGTTGAGGCGGTTGCGGCGGAGGTCGAGGTGGCGGAGCTGGTCGAGGGCGGAGAGGGCGGCGATGGGGCCACGGTGGTTGGTGCACTGTATGCCGAGCCAATTGGCGGTGCAGGCGGTGGTGGAGGTTGTCCAGTTGAAGAGGAGGCTCAATACTAGGTTTTTTTTTTTAATTGCTACATAATTAAAAATTCCAGCGTGTCCGAATTCAGCCCGCACAGCCCTAAATTAAGCCCACACGTGCATGTCACGTGCAATTTCAGCCCAAATAATTCGGGCTGAAATTGGGCATAAATTACCATTTTTTGTAAAATAGTGTCCAAATCGGCCAGCCCGAAACAAAAGTGTCCGATAATGCCAGACCACCTAGTTTACGTGGCAAAAAAAGTAGTTTACTCTTTAAATTTAACATCTTTTAAGGCTTTAAATTTTTTAATTTATAATCTTAAATTTTTTATTTCCAAATAATTTCAGTTTATATTTAAATCTTAAAAGACTTTAATTAATATTTGGAAATTATTTTTTTGATTTTTCGGGTATTATTTTTATGATTTTTTATCAATAATATTTTTTTAATTTATATATTTTATATTGATTAAATGAGTTATTTTTATTTTTATATTTCCTCAAAGTCACTTTATATGTCTATGTTGAATTTATAATGGTTTTAGTATTTAATTTCTTAAAAAAAACAAAAAAAAAACTCAAATTAAGTGACACATAAGTAGGTAACCAGACGGTTACCTGTTGGAGCCGGTCAAAGGTCATTTTTACCAACTTTTTTTTTAGTTACGGGTTAGCTTTAAAAATGTCAATATTTAGAAGTCATTTTTCTAAAATTGATAAATTTAAGGGTCATTTTTACCAATTTTCCCCAAATATTAGGAGACCATAGTGTTTTAGAGAAGTGAGGTATGTTAAAAAATAATTAATTCAATAATTCTTATTACTCCATTAATTCTTTGGCTACAACATGGTCAGCAAACAGAATAAAAACAATAACAATATCTAAAGGCAAGACAAAACAACTTTTAGCTAATACTATCAAAATAGGATATTAAGTTATATGTACAATTGCAGATTATTTGCAGTCAAACAAGAATGGATATTAGAGGGATAAATTAATGAATTATAAAATAAGCACACCAACCAAAAATGCAAAAATTATTATTTTCTCAACATCTTAAAAACAACAATCAACTAGGAAGAAAATATAATTACACAGACATTTCATCAAACACCTATCACGCAAGAAAAAATGACTTCACCCATCAAAAAATTAACCAAATAATTACATACAAATTTAAGCAACACATAAACATAGAATTAAATAGTCTACATTTAAAAAAAAAGGTTATTTTAGGTCACCATTTACACGAACATTCTACAAATATCTCCCACCTCTTCACATTGACATGCATCATAAAATCGTATACCATGAATAAACAAATAACAAGAAACTTAGATAACAAAATATTAAAGGATAAGGACAAACAAAATATTACCAAGATAAAAAATAATGAACAAGTTCAGATTGTAAATAGAAATAACATTACAAAAAATGAAAATGTCTTCATAAATGAGAAAAAATGGATGACAATTGAGATACAAAATTTAAAATATTAAATCAAATAAAAAACGAAGCAAATGATGACAGACCTGTACAGAGATTGAGATTCCTCTTGCACAAATGGAGGATTTTGGAGAATTTTATTCTAAGTATCTGTTTTGAGGCAATGGTGGTCTTTCAGACGGGATCAATAGCGGGCTAGAGAATCAGAATCTTTTAAATTAGAGGACGATATTGGAAGTTGACAGATTCTTCAAAGGCAGATATACATCTCAATAGACAACCCAAAATTTTTTAGAATTGATTCTGCCATAGTAGCCCTCGCTGTTGGTGTTGGTTCAGGAGGATTCTCGAGGTTCCGACTGTTCTGATAATATCTTTTAACTCAAAACATATTCCTTAGATACTGATGAGGACTACTACCTTTGATTTATGCCTAAAACCTTGATAACTACAATAACAAGCTGAATGAGAATATCCTTGCAGATATTTGTAAGATATCAATTAGGATTTGAGCTGAAACTGTCATAACTAATGATTTCTCAACTTGTCTACGACGGAAATTGGGATTTTAACGGATGAGATATGCTTCATATATTTCCTAACAACACATATTTTAAAATTTTCTGTAATGTATTTTATTTTAGTTATAGGCCATAAATTGGTCCTTTGTGTTTTTAAGAATTCTAGATGAATCTTTAGCCCTATTTGTTTTTTGAGCTTAATTTCTTTTTAATCCTTTTTTTATTTATCTTTAATCTAAAATTTGGAATTAACTCTATCAATGTCATTGATTTCTCTACTCTATTTCATTGCACATCGGAGCTAATTTTGGGAAAAAGAGAAGTGGCCATGCATATAGATGATAAAGCGAATCAAACAACGTTTGAGGTACTAAAGTTAAAATTAGTTATTGATTGTAAAATATAGTAAATCATATAATTGAAGTGAGTAATCAAATAAAGATAACATCTTTATTGCAAAGTGCAATAAATCATACAATATAAGACAAATAAATTAATTTTTTTTTACTTGAGACATGATTTGTAATATGTTCGATTAAATAAAAAAAATATGATCATAAATTAAGCTGATTTATAAATTTTAAAAGATTTTTTTAAAAACAACATTCTTAGTCTTATTACTTTATCTACCCTCTATGTCACAAATCAAATTTTTTAGACCTTTTACGATTGATGAGTTTGAAGACCGTAAAATACAATTATCCACAACAGACATCGATTTCTTAAGATATAAACATGATTCAAATATTTGACTCTACCTCTTTTCATAACTTCCGTCTCAATATTACCTATCGATCACACTCAACATCTGGACCAAGATCTTATAACCTCACATTCTTGGTCGACTACAACACCTTATAATGCATGTCTCCACAAATGTGAATAGTTTGTAGTTGCATTCAATATGTCATGTCTAATGCTTTTTGGTGTCATTGATAGAATATATTTGAAATCTCCTCAAACAAATATTTTACCTCCTAAAGGCATATCTGAGCAGGTAGAGCTAGAAGGTGTATTGTGTATGTTAGCAGAGTTCTATTAAAAATTTCATAATATTGTTTGTGCACCATTGAAGTCTCATCCCAAATTAAGTCTACATTTCAGCATGAGTTTACCATGCAATATTTTTATTTGATTGTACAAATAGGAATATTAAATTTTCAATATTAAGTAGCAACAAAAATATCAGCACATACAATAATTACTTTCTCCACAATGTAAAGATGAATTTATCAATGAGAAAATAAAAAAATTAATCTTATGGAAGTGTGCAAACTTTAACCATTGTGTAAAAAGGGAAGAAAACCTAATTGGAAAGACCAACTAAAACATACTCATCAAAAAAGATACGCTTGGAATCAAAATATAAAAAAATTACTCATTATTTTTGGAAGATATTTACGAAAAACTATCATGATAATTATATCAAATCAACTTTATCTATGATCAACTATTTGATCATTTTTACAAACAAATACAAAATTCAACCACAATAAATAAATTAGTTAAACAAAATAATTACAATAGATATATAAAATAAGAAATACATAAAACAAAAATAAATAACATTTGTAAATTAGATGAGTTAGGAAACCCGTGCAACGTACGAATTCAAACCTAATGTATTAGAATAAGACAAAAAAGTAAATTTAACTTTTTTTTCACTTTTGCCCACCACCTTTTTTTGAGTTTCCAGATCAATGGATCAAAATCTCAAGCTTCGAGATCAATGGGATAAATCGTGGTTTCTTACAAGGTGTCTATAAAATAGTTCCCTTTCATACATAGATGATATTTTCATACATTAACACATAGATATATTGATTAAAAAAAGGAAAAATGCACTATCAAATATAAGAAGTAAATCATATATTTAGAACGAAATAAAAAGAATGTAGGCTACATGAATTAAGCGACGGAGTAGCTACGAAGAAACTAAACGAGGGAGGGCTCAAGTACTCTGACCTGTTTATATACAAATTGAAGTCATATCTTGAATTAAACGATGGAATAGCTATGAAGAAACTAAACGAGAAAGGGTTCAAGTACTCTAACTTGTTTATATACAAATTGAAGCCACATCTATCGAAACAAGATACTGTTAAAACAAAATAAAAAAATTAAAAGCAAAATGGATTTGTACAATGAATGCTTGTTTTGAATTAATTAATAATCTACACATATGAGTGGTCATAGTAGGGGGCATTCAGTGAAGTAATCGCTCAGCTGCAACAAAACAATTCCTCAATATTGGAAAGAGTAGATGTTGAAAATTAAAAATTCCACAATAAAAATTGAGGGTTAATATCAAAAATCAATTGGAAATATAATTGTTTTTCAAGTTGCAATATAAAATGTTTTTTTTTTTCGGTTGCATCCAAAATTCATAATTTTTTCAAATTACAGTGAAATGTAATATTTAAATCGTGTTTCCAACCTAAGTTGAAATTTGTCGAAACTTGAGACTGAGAATATAGAAAAAGGAACGTGAACTTGATACCATGTCGAAACTTGAGACTGAGAATATAGAAAAAGGAACGTGAACTTTCATTGATTTAAGAGAAGGAAAATACATCTATATATAGAGTGAAGAAGCTTGTGGACTAAGCTATCTCTAACTAATTTCATAACTGAAAGATGCAGAGGCTAACTAACTAACAACTTTATAATTACATGCAATTAGGAAATATAATCCCATGCATTTCCATTCCCATGCATTGCATGTATCGTTAATAAAATTGATGTCCCATTGTTTTAACTAAAAAATATGAAACATCCCTATATCAATTTTCTGTTTTCCAGCAAAAATTAAGCAAAATTTTAAACTTTGGCCGGAAAAATAGTATGAAAATCTATTACATTAGGGTTGCAATCTGAAAAAAGATGTGAACTTGTGTGTGCAATCGATAAAATAATAAATTCATATTGCAAATTGAAAACGTTATACTTCAAATTAATTTTTTTTAAGGCTTCAATGCAAAAATCAACTTAAAGAATAGATTTTTTCACTTTCAACCCAATTTTTTTTAATCCGATTGCAATGTTAAAATTCTAGAATTTATCAAAATGCAACCTAAATCACTTTTCCAACCATTTTTTGGGTAAAGTGGAGATTACGTGACTCGCACATGATTTAGTTATTTCACTTTGTAGACTAAACTATGTTTTTAATCCAATTACAACCTCAAGTTCTGAAAATTATCAAAATGTATTATAAATCAGAGGTTGCAACTGGATAAAAAAGAATTTAGGTTGCAAAGTAAAATAACTAAATTGTGTGCCGGTAAAATGATTAAGGTTGCATTCTACGAGAATTCCAATATTTCAATCAGATAAAAAATGTTTAGGTTGCAACTTAAAAAAATTGTTGATTTTTGCATTTAACCCTTTTTAAAATTAACCGGCCATGAATTAATAAAAAGGGAAATGTAGAGGATCCGGATTGTGCTCACAAAGCTAATGATCAAGGCAAGGTTGCCTGTCTCTCAATAAACCTTGTATCTTGAAATGGATGCATGTGCACATAGTTAGTACAACATCCACTTCCTCGATTAATCTCCCTGAAATAATTATTATCATAGTAATGACAATAATTTGAGGTGGCATTATCCCCTCTGAATAATCCCATTCCAATCCCATGATCACACCTCACAAGCTTTTGTTTGTTGCAAGAAATGGTGGGTGAACTCTGGATCTTATGCGTGCTACTTTCAGGCGTAAACGAGGGGCTATGGAGCGACCTGGGGGACGAGCACGTGGATGATGAGGCCAGAGAGGTGATCACAAGGTTCTTGGTGTTGATGCCATTGATTGAATAGATGTAGTGTTGGTCGGGTTGGAGGGATTGATCCATGACAATGTTGTGATGGTTGGCAGGGAAAAGGAAGGCGTGCATTCTGGGACATCCCTCGATTTCATAGTGTTCAATCTCGTCGAACATGTGGGAAAGATCTTCATCACCTTTCACACACACTAAGGCATCAAGATCATCCCACACAAGCTGGTATTTGAGGATCATTTCTTCATCTATTACGTATGTCAGCCTCTTCATCACTTCTGTAATAAGTTGTTTGTGATCACTTGATGTTTGTTACTTAGAGAGAGCAATTACTATGTATGAGAGTTGTTAAGGATGTGTTGATTTAATTCCTTTAGGCTAATATATTACATGTGTAAATGTGAGTAGTATGGAGAAATTTTATTTAAGAAGATAACATACAAATTGATCACTACATTAAGATGATTCAAAATGTTGTATTAGATGTTTGTGTGTTTATATATAGAGAAAGCGAGGGGGAAACGCTCTTTCTATTCATTGTGGGAACACCTAATTATGTCCAATGGAAATATGTAAAGGTCATGTTTTTGTGTTATTATCATCATAATTTTAGAGTGGAAACCCTCATTTATTAGACATATCTTATAAGAGATTTTCTTCTTTTTGTTGGCTTCTTCATTTATGTTCTTGTTTTAGTTATGTTGATCAATTATATATGTATATGTCTTGAGTTTGGGTGGCTCGTCTGGGCTACTGTATGTAGGTCGATCTCATAGAAGTTATGTGACAAGAACTGCATGATACACAAACTGTGGTTCATGTGATTAATATTAAAAGAGACGGTGTGAATGATTAGTTTTTTTTTTTTTTTTTTTTGTTTTTGACCATAAACAAGATTTTCTTATCCAAAATGTCTAGTTTCAAATTTAACTCAAAATGTTATATCGATAAATCCAAAATTTGAGCTACAAGGCTCGTGGTAAAATTGAAAAAAATGATTTGAAATAGATAGATTTAAGAAAGAAAACGTGCCTTGGAAAGAAATGTCTCTGGGCACAGAAATAACACGGGTTTGGCCGCCAACATACTTGAGTTGGCCGTCGGAGGGGCGGGGAAGAATCTTGCCACCATAGCTGCACAAGAATTTCAGTCGTTGCCTCGGCGAACTTGGGCCGGAGCTTGCCGTTGATATGGTTGCACCATCACTGAGCATTCTACGATCATAAAAAAGAACCCAAAAAAAAAAGATAGCGAAATGAATGGCAAAGCATGATCATATTTATATATATATATGTGTGAAGTAATGGAGGAGAGAAATTTAAGACAAGACCAGAATTTGCGATTTGAGATATCCGTTTTGCTTTCGGATATTTTGGGATACTTAGTTGTTGTGATTCACATGATTTACTAAAATATATGTATTAAATGGGTATTAATGTTTTAATTATATAAAAATTATATAGAATTTCTCTAAATAAAGTTGGTTAACATTGTCGTTTCTCAATTGTATAGATATTTTATAAATAATAAACTTTTAATTGAAATGAGTTGGTATCATTTAAAAAAAAAAACAATATCTTATAAGCTCATTTTATGAATCTTTTTTAGTGAGGCGGTGAGTTCAACTTTTATGACTTTCATTAGTCAATATTAGAAGTGAGCTTCTTCTGAAACTATTTCACGAATTTTTTATGTGAAATGATTAATTTTATATGAAATGATTAATTCGTGTAATTCATACTCTACAATTTACATAAATTTATAAAAATTGATTTAATTGATGGATAATAAATTTTATCTCACAAAATATATCTATAAAATTATCTTATATAATTTTTTGTGAAATAAAAGTCAACCATTAGTCAAACTCATCCAAATTGTCAAAAGTGCATTTTCGATGAAATATTTGAAGAGGAAATTTATAGAACAACGTCCTAATTTTGTCAAAGTGCGACAAAAACTACAGGTTGGGAAAAAGTTTTTATGGAATCAAAAGACACTAAAAGCATGCTACAACGATATGACACGTTATCATTATTCATGACCGAGAACAAATTCAAACATTCCGCAAACGAAAATATTGAGATTTCAGTGTATAGATTTTGATAAGACAAATCACATATGTAATAGGAAGTTTGAGTATCCCATTTTTCATAATATTTAAGTGAAAATATAGATTAGAATTGAATTTATAGTTATAGGTTTTGAAAGATGGAGGATCTCAACAAAAATCGTACTGCATCATGAAGATATAAATATAAAGATACTGTAAGTATGAACTACAGTAATACAGTAAGTAAGAAAAGAAGACAAGCTACGCTATAAGAAGAAGATGCTAGATGTAGGAAGAAGTTACTGCAATACAGCTATAAGAAGAAAAGATACTACGCTGCAAGAAGTGGTTACATTAACGCTACAAATAAAAGTTACAGCACCACTGCAAGTATGAGATACAACAGTACTGTACAAAAGAGGTTGCTGCAAGAAGATCGAGGATACAGAGCAGAAGCCAAGACTTGCTGCATACTCCAAAAAATCCCGAACACAACAAACATAAGCAACACTTTGCAATACGAGGAAGTATAAATGCAGTACGAGGAATGAAGAACGAAGCAAGTATAATTAAAGCCGTTCAAGATAAGATCAAAGTTGCAGGTGCAGAACCAGTGCAGAGACGACACGTGGCCTGACAGGCTGCAGAAAGCTGCGAGCCGCAACCACCACATTGAATGCTCTGAGAATAAGTCAAGATGCATATAATACGAGTCATGCCTTTGATCAATACGCTTATTTCAAATGAGAGATATTTCCTTCAACGGATATCTTTCTACAAGTATAAATAGAGATCGAGCAACACTGAAGCTGGTTATTGGAATTGAAACATCTTACGCTCAAGCATTCAAAGCTACATTCTCATACGTGAAAGATTCGAAGAAGGATTCAGAAGCTCACTTCACCGCACCAGTTGAAGAAACAAACTTATATACTTTAACCTATTTGCTATATGCTAGGTTGTATTAGGTGTCGTCAGTTGACAGGATTTATCATTGCTGATTGTTTAGTTGTCTAGGTGATAGACAACTTCCCTGTGTGGGAGTTTAGAAATCTTGTGTGGGTTTGCCTTTAGAACTTGCAGTTGTTGTGTGTACTCTGGGTTCTAGTAGGTGTTAACTCGTTAGGTTGATAGATTGTTAGGTGTTTTCCTATAAATTAATCTTGCTTAACGAAGTTCCTACTTGAGGTAGTAGTAGAGTGGACGTAGAAGGATTAGACCACCTTCGAACCACTATAAACCATGAGTGTTTATTTGCTTTATCTTATCTGTGTTACATTTTATATTTATCTTGTCATAAGCATAAAAGAATCTTGAAAAGAAAGCATTCTTGAGAAAATAAGCCTTCAGTTAAAACATAATTTTCGCTGCGTAGAATTCTAAGTTACAGCGTGCAGCACTGCATCCTAGTGCTGTAAGCAGTAATAGCCTGTGCTGTAAGTTCAAGTAACTTGTAGAACAGTAAGCTCGAAAAAGATTTTCAGAATCAAAGAAGGTTCATTCACCCACCTCTAAACCTCTGAAACCACTTGGGATCAATAGAAAAGATGATTTGATGTTTTTTAGAGTTCAGTATGGATACCACATCTATTAGTTCAAATATATATTGATGACATATGTTGGATACAGAGTGCACAAAAAACGTAACTTGTCGAACAAAATAAACAAACAAACAGAATCAAACGTGACTTATAAAAATCCTATACTAATATAAAGTTACCACATAAGCAACTTTAAGTCGAGTCTAGAAAGGCCTCCTTCCTTAAGATAAGATACGCTCAGGGTAATGTTCACTGGATTGTGCATATTGTCTCCCAAAAATAAAACCTCTTCGTCTCTTGAGAAGTAGTACCACAGTCTTAAAAGCTCCGACGAACCTTAGGTGTTTAAAGAACTGAGCAAGATGCAAATGAAAAATTATGCAAGACTTTGATTTTTCGTACCCAAAAATAATGCATGAAATCCCCCTATATATAGGTCTCCACGATGGGAGTTATATTTGAGAATTGATGGAAAGTAACAGTTCAATAATGGGTCTCTTAATGCAAGTAAAAATCTCGTTCAAAAAGTTAAACGGCAACAAAAAACGCATGCTGCAACTTGATGTTGCATCCGCAATTCGGGTGTTTTAACTTGCACGCTGCATTCTTGATCGGGGCTGTAATGCAGCACGTTGCATACTCGACAAAGTGCTGTAACCTGTAGGTGCTGCAGTCGGGGCTGAAATACAGCACGATGTATCCTCGATTTGGTGCTGCAATGCAGCAACCCATCCCCGGCGCTACATCATTGGCCCCCATCCACGACCCAAAAAGATAAAGCGGTCGGGTAAAACCCGAGTCCTTTCAAGTTCAACCCACACTTGGCCTATGACCGCGGCCGGGGTTGCGTTGGGATTGGGCCAGATCGTGCCTTAACATGCCGAGTTGAGTCATACGCGTGTGTGTTGCACAGGCATACCACTCAAAAAGTGTATTAATTATTAAGTCTTTTCACATGACTTCTTTAATACTTGCATTTTCAAGATCCATCTTCCTACGTGAGATATTTAAGTTATCCTCCCACATTTAAGACTTTCACATTCTATTCCAAGTGACCAACTTAAATGCTTAAACTTATCAAAAATTGATTTTAAGTGATACAAAATGTCTCAATTATCTACTCCAATCGTAGATTAATCTTTTGACATCAAATCCTTAAAATGATTAATATTTAGTCACTTAACTATTGATTAAAGAGGTGTCATTCCCCACTTATAACAATCAATTTTTCAACAACATCATATTAGGTTCAATCAAAAGGGGATGCAAAAAAAAAAAATTCAACTCATGTTTGATATGACTGTTAGAGTATATATGAGGGAAGAAACAAACTTTTTTTTTTCTGGGTTTGCTTGTTAAAAAATTAAAGAACATGATATTTATCTATCAATCCAAATATACAAGAGTCTAGTTCACAAGTTTGCAGCAGATTCAAGTAAAATAGTGAAAGTGTTACTCAACACTTCTTTATAGTTTACATATGAACCCAACACTTTACAAAGGATTGATATGGTATTTACTCTATCTCATTGCAAGTCAACATGATCTCACATTGGCAATTAATTGGTGCTCGTGCAAGAAATTAATCTAATTCAAAGAAAAAAGTTATCTTGAAGTAGAAAAGAAGATACTCAAATATCTAAAGAGAACTGTCAACATTGTACTTTGAATACGGAAGATGATGATGTCTGAAAAAATAATGTAGATGATCTCACCACAATTTCCAGCTCAATCTTGAAGAAAGCCCCAAGAAAATTTGCCCCAATTGAAAAACCCCAAATCAAATTTGAGAGAATTGAAATCAAAAATTGAAAATAAGAACACACAAGCGATGTATAGTGGTTCGGCTATTGAATTAGCCTACATCCACTCTCTCCAATCGAGCAATTCACTAATCAAAACGAAGAATGGAAGAATACAATGATTTCAGAAAATTAGGTTTCTTGGCTAAACCCTAGAATGCGCCTATCTCAATTGCTCGCTCTCTATATATTAATTCACTTTGCAATCAGCGATTTTATATAGCCCTAAACCTATAGAGAAATAGCCCTCAACCAATTTAACTGCTAACCTAACCGAAACAAACTAATTTCTATTGCAAATCTAACTATCGCGCATAAACCCTAATTTCTGTTAAGTCCGGTCCATGCAGTAGTAGACTCATGCAACTCCCGGTTCACAGCCAATTAATCTGATTCTGAGCTTGAGACTTCTGGTTCTAGAATCCTTACACCCAATTCCATTTTCTGAGTCATTAGTTTCCCCTCAATTTTCCACCTTGAATCTGAAAATGGCTCGATCTTCAAGTCCGACTTCTTTTTCATTTATCAGACCAGCAGCTAAGGTTCACTAGCTGCATACAATAGACAAATTTATCCCTTGGTAATGCCTTTGTAAGCATATCAGCTGGATTGCCATTAGTCTTGATCTTCCTTACTTCCACTGATCATTTTTCAATTTCTTCTCTAACAAAATGATACTTAATATTTATGTGTTTCGACCGTTCGTGGAAGAACTGATGTTTGGCAAGGTGTAGTGCACTTTGACTAACACAATTTATCACAATTCTGTCCAGATTCACCCCTAATTCTTCCAGCATTCCATGTAACCAAATGGCTTCTTTCACTGCTTCACTCATTGCTATATATTCAGCTTCAGTGGTGGAGAGTGCTACAACCGGCTGTTCAATCGATTTCCAGCTTATAGTTGTTCCAAATAGCTTAAAAACATAGCCTGTGAGTGATCTCCTGTTGTCTATATTACCTGTAAAGTCAGAATCTACAAAACCTTCAAGAACATTAGTGTTAGCAGCATATTTTGTAAATTTTAATCCCACATAGCTTGATCCTCTTAAGTATCTAAATACCCATTTAAGAGCTTCCCAATGATACTTTCCACGATCAGCCATGTACCTGCTAATAACACTCCTAGTAAATGCTAAATCAGGTCTGGTACATATCATAAGATACATGATACTACCCACTCCACTAGCATAGGGAACATGTTGCATTTCTGCTCTTTCTTGATCAGTTTTAGGCTTGTACTTTGCAGAGAGTTTAAATTGAGCTCCTAGGGGTGTAACCACAGATTTTGACTCATGCGTTCTAAACTTTTTCAGCACTTTAAGTACATAGCCAGATTGATGGAGGATAATATCAAAATCAGACTTACATCTATCTATGTCCATGCCTAGAATTCATTTAACTTGTCATAAATCCTTCATTTCGAATTGAGATTTCAATTTCTCCTTCAGCATATTAATTTTAATCATGCTTGGATTAACTATTAACATATCATCCACATACAATAGCAAATAAGCATAAGAAGATATTTCAGATTTATCAAAGTATACACAGCTATCATGCTTGCATCTATGAAAGCCTATACTTATCATGAAATTATCAAACCTCTTATATCATTGCCTTGGGCTTTGCTTGAGGCCATAAATGGATCTTTGTAACAGACACACCTTATCTTCATCTCCTTGCCTTGGAAAACCTTGGGATTGTTGCATATAGAGAGTTTCTTCCAAGTCTCCATGAAGAAAAGTTGTCTTCACATCTAGTTGGTGAAGTTGCATACCTATTTGAGCAACTAAAGCAAGCAAAATTTGAATAGAAACATGTTTCACAACTGGTGAGAAAATTTCATTAAAATCAATACTTTCCCTTTGTGAAAAACTTTTGGCAACTAATCTTGCCTTATACCTGACTTGCTCTCTTACAGCTACTTCAAATTTTCTTTTGAAAATCCACTTGAAACCAATTATTTTTTGTCCCATTGGCTTGTCAACTAGAATCCATGTCTTGTTCTTTTCCAAGGACATTAACTCCTCATTCATGGCCAACATCCACTTGTCTCTATCCTCAGATTCCATTGCTTCTTTGAAGTTTGCAGGCTCAGCATAATCAATATCTTGTGCTACTATTAGTGCATATGATACAACATCAGCTTCTCCATATCTATTTGGTGGATGAATGACTCTTCTTTCCCTATCTCTTGCAAGTTTATAATTTCCAAGATCATGTGGTGGCTGAGGATTTTCTTGTTCCAAATTTTCAAAGCCTTCTCTGATTTGAGGCTTCTCTTGTTCTTCTTTATCCTTATTATCAGATAGGTCTTGAAACTCCACCTGAATTTGAAGTTGTTCTTCCATCTGTGAGCTCATATAAGTGTCTGCTGCTGACTCAGTTCCTTGCTTATTTTTGTACCCCATAACTGCTTCCCTAAATACCACATCTTTGCTTATAATGCACCTTTGATTGTCAGCTTCAATGCACCACAATTTATATCCTTTAATTCCTTGAGGATATCCAATAAAAATGCACTTCAAAGCCCTTGGTTCCAGCTTGTCCTGTTTTACATGAACAAAAGCTAGACATCCAAAAACTTTCAAATTTTGTTAATTAGATGGTTGTTGATACAATATCTCATCAGAGGTTTTAAAGAAAATTGCAGATGAAGGACATTTAGTAATTAGATACACAGCAGTGGCAGCTGCTTCACCCCCTAAATTGCTTAGGCAGACCAGTATCTAGCAATACACATCTAACACGTTCAAGGATAGTCCTATTCATTCTTTGAGCTATGTCGCTTTGTTGTGGTGTAGCCACTACTGTCCTATGCCTAGTTATGCCCTTTATCGTACAAAATTTTTGGAATTCTTCTGAGACAAACTCTAGACCATTATCTGTCCTAAGGTGTTTTAATGCCTTTCCAGTTTTATTTTCTTATAGAGTTAGCCATTCCTTAAATTTACAGAAAGCTTCACTCTTATGTCTCATGATGTATATCCAAACTTTCCTAGAAAAGTCATCTATTATAGATAAGAAATACTACCTCCACCTTAAGACTCAGTCCTTGCAGGTCCCCACACATCGGCATGAGCATAGTTCAATATTTCTTTAGCATTGTGTATAGCATCTGGAAAACTTTATTTACAGGCCTTCCCTATCACACAGAGGTCACATGGTTCTAGTTTTGGAAGAGTAGCTCCACCTAGCAGCTGCTTTTTAGATAGCTCTTGGAGTCCTTTCTCTCCCATATGCCCCAACCTCCTATGCCATAATATAGCTTCTTGGTTGCTCATTACAGTGTAGTTTTGGCCTTCTACCGTGGTTCATACTAAAGTGAATAAGCCATTCTCCTTCCTGCCTTTCATCATCACTTCATTTCCTTTGGTGATTAGCAATTCTCCATGACTTGTTCTCAATTCATAACTTGCTTCATTCAACAAACCAAGTGAAATTAAATTTCTTTTAAGTTGTGGAATATACCTGACCTTTGGTAGAGTCCTAATCTTTCCATCATGCAGCTTGAGTGTCACAGTCCCAACTCCAGAAATCTTGCAAGCTTGATCATTTCCAAGGAGTACCAAACCAATTTCTTCAAATTTCAGATCAGAAAACCACTGAAGCTTGCTGATTCATAGGTGTCTTCTTCTATTCCGGGCAATTCCTTTTAATATGTCCTACCTTGTGACATGAGAAGCATTTCCTTGTTTCTACCTAATTAGTTCCAGGTTTATTCTCATTCAGGTTTGGCCTTCCTTGCCCTTTACTTTGAATTTTTCTTTTCTTGTTCCCTTTGTACTTTACTGCTAAACTTTCAGCTTGAGTTGCTGGTTTTGATTCAGAATTTCCAACACTTATCAGCTTGGTTTTGATGGAGACTTGGACTTCTTCAAGTGTGAGAGAAAAGAATTTTCCATAGACCAATCCATCTCTAAAGTGCTCCATGGATTTGGGTAAAGATTTTAGAAGCATAAGTGTCTTATCTTCATCCTTGAGTTCTTCATCTATATTCTCAAGGTCATCACAGATTTTGTTAAATTCTTTCATTTTCTCTAACACTTTTTTTTTCTACTGTGATCTTGAGGCATTGAGCTTCTGCTTGAGATAGATCTTATTAGCCAATGACTTGGCCATATAAATGGAGTTCAATCTTTCCCAGATTGTCCTAGTAGTTTTTTCTTTGCATACATCACGTAGTGCTGTTTCACTCAGGCACAGGATGGAGGTGCTCTTTGCCTTCTTCTCAATTTCTTTCAATTTTTCTACGGCTTCAGAGAAGGATGAAGCGGGCTGCTCATTCAATGCATCTTCAAGATTGTTTTGCATCAGGAGGGCCTCCATTTTCACTTTTCAAAGGTTGAAATCCTCATCTCCAGAAAATTTCTCAATGTCAAGCTTCATGGTGATTGCAATTGATCTTTAATCCGATGCTTCCCACAGACGGCGCCACTTGTAGATGATCTCACCACAATTTCCAGCTCAACCTTGAAGAAAGCCCCAAGAAAATTTGCCCCAATTGAAAAACCCCAAATCAAATTTGAGAGAATTGAAATCAAAAATTGAAAATAAGAACACACAAGCGATGTATAGTGGTTCGGCTATTGAATTAGCCTACATCCACTCTCTCCAATCGAGCAATTCACTAATCAAAACGAAGAATGGAAGAATACAATGATTTCAGAAAATTAGGTTTCTTGGCTAAACCCTAGAATGCGCCTATCTCAATTGCTCGCTCTCTATATATTAATTCACTTTGCAATCAGCGATTTTATATAGCCCTAAACCTATAGAGAAATAGCCCTCAACCAATTTAACTGCTAACCTAACCGAAACAAACTAATTTCTATTGCAAATCTAACTATCGCGCATAAACCCTAATTTCTGTTAAGTCCGGTCCATGCAGTAGTAGACTCATGCAACTCCCGGTTCACAGCCAATTAATCTGATTCTGAGCTTGAGACTTCTGGTTCTAGAATCCTTACACCCAATTCCATTTTCTGAGTCATTAGTTTCCCCTCAAATAACTTGATTTGTTTTAGTAAAAAACGGATAATGATTGCAATATTATTATTCGTACTAATTTGTACCACCATAATACATCTTTATACAATAACGATGATCGTTGGCACCACCATGTTACACTTCTCTACAATTATTAATGTGATATGTACCACCATATTAAATCATCATATCATCATTAATATAATTTACTATTATATTACACTTCAAATGTTAGAAGGGTATAGTAGCAAAAATCATTTCTTTTAACTAAAAAAAATAAAATTTAATAATTTGATAAAAAAATTATTTTTAAATATAGATGGTCAAGAATGGTTCCCCCTAATTTTATTTTGTTGTAAAAACTAAAACAAAAGGAAGAAAAGTTATTTTTAAATAGTGGAGTAGTTATTTATCCAAAATTGTGTAGCCTACCTACCAGCTCAGCCAACTAAGCCACTTAGCCACTTAGCCTCTATCAATGTACTATGGTCTATCTGTTTCTTCGATATTCTGCTATTTCCACACTGAGCGGAATTGATATCTGCAAATAGTCAACACTGTTGCATCTCTAAAGGTAACCATTCATGTGATTCTATAAAAGATGACGAAATTGCTTGAATATTTGCAACCCACAGATTGCGTCCATGCTGTTTGATAAAATGCGTCACTGAAGATAAAATGCTGCACCTTTGCTCTTCTGTCATCAACTCTGAACACTATCCAACCATGTTTGTGTAGATAAATTGCTCGAGAGTGATGGAGCCACTGAGCAGCTGCAGGCTCGCCCCTAAATCTCAACCCAAAGCTTCTTCAGATTTGCTGCACCCTTTCCGTCAGAGCCCTTTGAAGACACTGTACAAGAGCAAAGAAAGCAAGAATGGTTCTTTCAAAATCACAGCATCAGCAGCGCCACTGTTTCCTCTCACCCCCCGAAGAAAATTCAACCCTGCAGCCATCCAAAGCAAGAACCCTCATGTCATTTACAGAGACATCAAGAAATTTGCCAATCAAAACAAGCTCAAAGAAGCACTTGCTATATTGGATTACTTAGACCACCGTGGCATCCCCACCAACACCACAACTTTTTCTGCGCTTATTTCTGCTTGCTTGAGAGCGAAATCCATTGAAGCGGCGAGACAAGTGCACGCGCATATTAGAATAAACGAGCTTGAGAAAAATGAGTTCTTGCAGACAAAGCTTGTCCAAATGTACGCAGGTTGTGGTTCCATTGAGGATGCTAAGAAGGTATTTGATAGTATGTCTGTAACAAGTGTGTACCCCTGGAATGCGCTGCTTAGGGGTAGTGTAGTCATGGGGCGGGGCAATCACAGAGAGTTGTTAGGTTCATTCTCGGAGATGAGATCTTCTGGTGTGGAGTTGAATGTTTATAGCTTCTCTTGTTTGATCAAGAGCCTTGCAGGGTCTCGGGCTCTACGTCAAGGTTTGAAAACTCATGGAATCTTAATAAAGAATGGTCTACTGGGGAGTATTATAGTTATGACTAGTTTGATCGATATGTACTTTAAGTGCGGCAAGATTAAGCTAGCATGCAGCGTATTTGAGGAGGTTGAGGACAGAGATGTGGTGTTATGGGGAGCCATGATAGCAGGTTTCGCTCATAATAGGTTGCAAAGAGAGGCCCTGGAATACACAAGATGGATGGTGGAGGAGGGCATTGCAGTCAATTCTGTTATACTGACTAGCATTCTTCCAGTTATAGGAGAAGTGTTTGCTCGAAGAATAGGACAAGAAGTCCATGCTTATGTAATTAAGACAAAAGAGTACTCAAAGCAGTTGTTTGTTCAATCTGCATTGGTTGATATGTATTGCAAATGTGGGGATATGGTTTCAGGGAGAAAGGTATTTTATGAATCAAAGGAGAGAACCACCATTTCTTGGACAGCCCTTATATCCGGTTATGTGGAAAATGGAAGACTTGAACAGGCACTAAGATCCATCATTTGGATGCAACAAGAAGGCTGCAAACCCGATGTTGTCACAATTGCCACAGTTCTTCCAGTTTGTGGAAAACTAAGGGCATTGAAGCAAGGAAAGGAAATCCATGCATATGCATTAAAGAACGGTTTTCTACCAAGTGTATCTGTTGCAACTTCCCTAATGATGATGTACTCAAAATGTGGCACTTTGGAGTATAGCTCTCAAGTGTTCAATCACATGGAGAAGAAGAATGTGATATCATGGACTGCCATGATTGATTGTTACATAGAATGTCGATGCCTACTTGAAGCACTTGCTGTTTTCCGATTGATGCAGTTATCTAAGCAGAGGCCAGATGCTGTCACTATAGCAAGAATATTGAGTGTTTGTGGGCAGCTCAATGTTGAAAAACTCGGGAAGGAAATCCATGGACAAGCTTTGAAGAAAGATGTGGTGTGTGTCCCTTTCGTTTCTGCTGAGATTGTTAGAATGTATGGGAATTGGAGAGCAATTGACAAGGCAAAGTTGGCTTTCAATGTTGTTCCTGTTAAAGGGTCGATGACATGGACTGCCATTATTGAGGCGTATGGATGCAATGGTCAATATGAAGAAGCTATACATGTCTTTGAGAAGATGTTGTCGGATGGGTTTTCTCCAAACCAGTCCACATTTAAAGTGGTTCTAAGTATTTGTGAAGAAGGGGGATTTGCAGATGATGCAAAGAGGTTCTTTAGTTTGATGAGTAAAAGATACAAAATCAAAGCTTCGGAAGAGCATTATTCGAGCATCATCGAGCTTCTTACTCGTTTGGGTCGTTCTGAGGAAGCTGAGAGGTATATAAAACTCAGATCATTCTTGCTTTGATTTCAACGTATAAAAGATTTAACTCCGATATGCCAAAGCTTGTCAAACAAAACTATATTTGGTGACTTGCTCTCTCTTTCTTGTTGGATGTTGTGATGCTATGCATTTCTAAGGAACACAATTCCCTGTACAGTGTATTGTTTTTGTATCAACAAAGATAAGTGTAGAAAATAACTTCAGAGTTCAAAAATGGGTTTCCAGGATTTGTAGATCCTTTTCTTATGAGCATTGTCAGTTGTTTATTTGAAAGACATGAAATTGTTATCGAATATTCTTAATCATAATCTGGAGATGCTATGGATGTGGCAAGACCTATCAGAAACACAAGCACATGAACATCTCTTCCTGATCTTTGCAAAAGCATTTAATTACTGATTCTTAGCTATTTCCTAGAGATTTTTTTTTAATCTCTACACTAATTATTTTTGTAAAAACTATTTTGTTGTCTCCAACCCTGTTGCCCTTGGTAATCTTTACTAGCTAATGCCTAAGTTGAAAAATGTATTCTAATATGATAATTTCCAAATTGGTCCCAAATTAATTGATACTAATTTATCATCTTAATGGTTTTATATTAATCAAAAATAACCGGTAAAATTACCAATTACAACAAGTTGGAGAGGGGAAAAAAAAGATTTTTACAAACATAATATATCTAAAAGTGATTTTCCAAAGTTAAAGAACCCAAAAAAGGTTTTTGAAAGTATAGTGAGGGTAAAAGTGTTTTTTTTTTTTTTTAAAAAGCATGTGGACCAACAAACTCAATAAGCCAATATAGACAATTTAAAAAATTCCTCTAAAATACAATTGACACCATCATCACAATAGACTTTCTGTTGGTATATAAAACATCAACTTAAGAGTAGAGGTTTTAGTTAACACCTTAAATCAGTATAAACTTTAGTCACATAAAACTTATAAAATAAAGGAGTAAATATCCAAAATACCATATTTAAAATAACAACTACTCTTTTATACCACAAAACATATAACAATACCCTTTTCTACCACAAATTGGTAAAAAGACCAAAAAACCCTTTGACATTACATGTACAATGATTGAAAAATGTTATTTCTACTCCAATTTTATTGTTTCCAAACCAATTTGCTAAGCCATATATATTAAAATCGGATATAATTATCTTGGTATATAGGCTGGAAACCACTGCGTATCCAATGCTATACTCGTGTTTTCACTTGTATAGGGGATCGATGCGGTATAACAACGCCACGTACTGAGGGATTATTATTTGGAGAAATGAATAATATAGTTTTTCCATAATTTATATTTATTGAGATCCGATGCACGAAATGATATCAGAGTCTGGGTTTATTGAAGATATAAATTAAATTATTTGTACAATATTATTTTTTTATGCCTAACAGGAGGAGAAAATCAAGAAAAATGTATCTGAAAAACTTTCGAGATATAACAAGTGTAGAATTTCATTAAATGACATCCAACAAAGATTGAGACATAATTGTTCCAAACACATCTAAGATCACACAAGACCTTAGGGAAGTCCAGAAGACCATCATCTACTATGGTGGACAGATGAAGAAGATGTGCCGATCTTTATCCGAAATCCAACAAGAAGTTTCAAATCTGAAAAAAGAAATCGCAGATTTGAAAGGAAGGTTACCAAGGGGAACAGGTAGATCGATGAACAAATGTTTCAAAGATGCGTTCGGGGATAAACCAATCATTCCCAAAGGAAAGGCTATGGAAGTCCCGAAGTCTAAAAGCTGCGAGGAACTCTTGCTCGACATCATCCGACAAGTTGATGGAAGTCTCAAGAGTTGATATCTCAGAATTAACCGAATCACTTTCCAACTTAGAAATTGTGGATCTGGTTAATCTCAACATGAATGATCCTATTCCCAAATAAGAAGAAGGGAGTACGAGTGTTGAAACACCCGTCCCCAACAACCATGGAAGCAGGATCGAGTCGACTATAGTGCATTTATAGCTCGACAAAAGAGACGATCAGGATGGGATAAGGCAGCATCCAATAGCCCTTGGACAAAAACGATGCTAGAACCAACACATCTGTTCGGGTTGATGCTTACAACAGACATCATCGATTTCAGGAACATGGAAAACTTGATCGATGAATGGATGACATCCTTAAAGGTTGCTTCGTCAGCACTGGACATTGATAAAGATCAATTCAGCAAACTTATTGAAAACGGTTTGCAAGGTTCAACCAAGAAAACATGGGATAGTACGAAGGCCCATATCAAAGAAGAGATCGGATCGAGAGATAATATCTTTATAATTATCGAAAAGATCGGTCACTTGCTCAAAGTATACTTCATCGGCGATGGATACTTTGACAAGAGGAAAGAAGAAAAGAATCGAGAACATACACAAACTTTATATGCTCTCGAATTGAGAAGTATATGTTAAGCGAATAAATATATATATTGGTTCCACAAATATTACTTCCAAGCTCAGATAACACTGAATGTTGCAACATAAATGTTCTTTGCAAAGATATGCAGCTCATGGAGAGAAATGCTTATACAATCATATAAGGTACCTCCAGGAAAGGTCGATTCGGTGGCTAGAAGAATATCCTTTTTAAAGGACAGTATGAGAGAATGGTGTCAACAAACGACACTACATAAAAATAAGAAAAAACTAAAAGGATTGGTAAAAAAGACTCCTCTTTGTTGCCATAATAATGAATTTTCAAGTATTATTGGAGAATCAAGTCGGGAAAGACAGGGCAAAAAAAAGAAACACTTCATAAGTGTGTTTCGATCTAAGTTCGGAGGATCATACAGAAGGTCTTCCAATCAAGGGAAATCATGGTGGTCCAAATCAAAAGTTAGATCTTACAAATTTGGTCAAAAGTCTGGTCTTTCCAGGTTTTCTTTACAGGGATCTAGGTCCACAGGGAAGTCAACAGGAGGAACAACAAGAAGGAGAACTTTCAAACGAGCTCACACTCGAACCAATGAAAGTTTCAAAGATTGCAACTGCTGGACATGGGGTGTGAAAGGTCATATTTCGCCAGACTGCCCATAGAAGCAGAATAAAGTGCGCTAGTTCGAGCCTACAACTGACATCCTTGATATAGTCTACTATGATGATCTGGTGCCCATTTACCAGTTCGAGGACATTTCTTCAGATGAAAGCATCTATGAAAAAAAGTTCGAATCTGATTCAAAAAGTCCCTATAGATGAGTAGCTCTGGTGAACAAGAAGTTAGACTCCAAACATCGGACAGTCTATCAGGATTATTTTCAAGAATGACCATCTCAAACAAGACGATGGAAAGAATCATGTGGCAGGATTCAACCCTAAGTCCATATGATGGATTTAAGATTGGAAGTCTTAACCGGTTCTGTAATTAGATTGGGCTAAGACAGCGCAAGAACCATATCATATATCGGGTGAACTCAAATGAGTAGCTCTGGTGAACAAGAAGTTAGACTCCAAACATCGGACAGTCTATCAGGATTATTTTCAAGAATGACCATCTCAAACAAGACGATGGAAAGAATCATGTGGCAGGATTCAACCCTAAGTCCATATGATGGATTTAAGATTGGAAGTCTTAACCGGTTCTGTAATTAGATTGGGCTAAGACAGCGCAAGAACCATATCATATATCGGGTGAACTCAAATGAGTAGCTCTGGTGAACAAGAAGTTAGACTCCAAACATCGGACAGTCTATCAGGATTATTTTCAAGAATGACCATCTCAAACAAGACGATGGAAAGAATCATGTGGCAGGATTCAACCCTAAGTCCATATGATGGATTTAAGATTGGAAGTCTTAACCGGTTCTGTAATTAGATTGGGCTAAGACAGCGCAAGAACCATATCATATATCGGGTGAACTCAGGTGAGTTTTTGATTCCTATGAAATTAACCGGTAATAGATAGGAGAATCAAAGAAGTAGCAGTTACTATGAAATGGATTCATATTGGAATCATTGAAATAGTAATTAAAGTTAGCTTCAAAGAAGGTATTGATTCAAAATTATATTTATCTGTAATAGATAGGAGAATCAATAATTTGCGAGATAGTTGTCTTGGTACAATGGTAGGTAATTTGTATGCAGGCAAACTCATGTTTGACATCCATCCTAGGATTGCATACAACCTGGCTGACCAAGATTTCAGTAGAGTCTTAATCCATCAGGACTTTAAAAGAATTGATTTAATGAAAGAAGAAAATAGACCATATTCTATCACATATAAAATTACATATGCGTTTTCCAACACACATCACTCAAATATGTTTCTTAGGAAATAATATATAGAAATTCCTAGAATTTTTAAGGAATTTGCTAAAGTAATGACATCAGAACCAATCCAGATACCGAGGTTAGAGGGTGTTAATTTGCTAATTAAAGATTATCCAATTTTAAATAATAGATCATTAAGGTTTGATTCTGAGATTAGTAACAAGTTGTCTTTTTCCGAAGATAGGATTCTAAGCCTAAGAGGAAAAGAATCAAGTGAGGATTTTAATCCACAAAAGATTAGGGTAAGTAATGTTAAAATGAATTACCCTAATGGATAAAAAGAAATCCATATTGTTTTTGATATATCTGAAGGTGATAATTTGTTTCCTTGTGATGAGATATATCATTTACAGCAATCGAATGTTAATAGATATGAAGGCATGTTAGAAATAGCAGGCTATCAAGTATCTGTTACAGGAAGTGCAGGTAGAACTAAAGGTTCTATGACCCTAGGTTTAAGTTTCCTTGAGGAACACAAACCATGGGAAAGAAATGAAAAATGGATGGAGTTCAATCTTGATGGACACACAATCAGGGTAGAATAAAGAAATCATTTTCTATTTAATATACCGGGTTTGCGTATAGAGGAAGAGATTGAAGATCTCTTAATCAAACAAACTTAAGGATAACCATGTTAGAATCTTGGAAAAATATGAAAAAATATCCAAACAATTCTGAATGACGAGTATTTTCTCCATATACATATCTGTTTGGGTATTATATGATCAATATAAGACAGAATATTTTGCAGCTTATATTGACTCAGGTTCAGGTATTTGCACAGCAAAGCCAGGAGTTTTATTTGCACAGCAAAGCCAGGAGTTTTCGCCAGTGAAACGGTGGAAACTTTACCTCTTATTACAGGAAGAAATTTCTCCCAAAAAATCCTAATACTCAATAAGAGTATTCGAGAATCAAGAATAATGATCGGAGGAGCCTTTGGTATCCCATGGTACAAAGTAAGAATGACATCAATCTATATTCATGATACATGTGCTGATATTTTGTTGCGTAATAATTTTATCCAAACATTTGCAAAATATGAGCAGGATAATTACAAGAACTTGTTAACCTTTACTACTAATTGTGGTAGTTTGATACAGGTTTTGCAGCGAGAGAAAGCTTTTAATAGGATTATGCCTATTAATTTTCACAGCAAACATGGTAATAATGATTCCAAGTTAACTCATCCTAAAATGCAAGATAAGAGAAAATTTGAAGAAACTCTTTTGTCTTATAGGCAAGAGGGGATGGAAGAGGTAAATGAAGAAGCTATTCAGTTTCTGAAAAATACCCTACGAGAAGGACCACCTCAAATTGACATTGATGAGGAAAGTTTATTTTCCCTTGAAAATGTTAAAAGGCTAATCTAGAGGAATTTCAATGAGAATCTTTTAGCTTGGTGGGACAAAAATCAGATCGAAGCAACCCTAAAGGTAAAAGAACAATACCGATACGAGTTGGTTCAATACAAGCCGATTCAGATGAACATTGAAGATCGAAAGGATATGCAAAAGATTATTAAAGAGCATATTGATCTCAATCTGATCGAAGTAGGTATCTCCCCTTATAGTAGCCTTGAGTTTTTTGTTAGAAACCATGGTGAAAAAAAGGGAGAAAAGACAAGGTTAGTAATTAACTATCAAGGTACTAATAAGATTACTGAATTTGATGGTTATTACATACCGAATAGAGAACACTTAATTGATTGCATTAAGAGATCAAAAGTGTTCTCAAAATTTGATTGTAAATTTGGATTCTACCACATCAAGTTAGAAAAAGAGTCAAAGAAATTAACTGTTTTTTCTACACCATAAGGTCAGTATATCTGAAATGTACTTCTCATGGGTCTTACGAATGCACCCCAGATATACCAAAGAAAAATGGATAATCTTTTCAAATATTATTTTGAGTTTATATTTGTTTACATAGATGACATTTTAATTGCCTCTAAAAATATGAAAGAACATTTAAAGTATCTTGAGATATTTTCTGAAACATGTTATAACGAATGATTAGTGCTCTCTGAAAAGAAAGCAATAATCGCGGTTAATAGGATCGAGTTTCTCGGTGTTATTATTGACTATGCAGGTATGGAACTCCAGGAACATATTGTGAAGAAAATTCATAATTTTTCAGATGTTTTTAAGGATAAGAAGTACCTTCAAAGCTTTTTAGGAGTGATTAATTTTGTAGGTTCGTTTATTAAGGACTTAGCAAAATATCGCAAAGATTTCCATCATTTATTACAAAAGGATGAGAAGACCAAATGAAAATGGGAAGACATCCATTCCCAACGTATCCGAGAGTTAAAACAGGTTTATAGTAACCTGCCGAAACTCGTTATTCCTCAAGATGAGGATCAGTTAGTTGTCTACATAGACGCTAACGACTTTCGATGGGCAGCAGTGCTCATGAGGAAGACAGCTATTGATGAAGAACCATGTAGATACACAGGAGAGTTGTTTACAGAACAAGAAGCCAGAGTCTGACATATTAACGAGAAAGAATTTTTTCAGTTTGGAAAGCATTTAAAAAATGACCTTAATTTTTATTAGCAAAAGAATTTACATTAAAGGTTGATAATACAAATGTAAAAGTTTTTTTGAAGAATAAACTCGAATCAAAAATCGAAAAAGCTCGTATTATCAAGTGGCAAGTAGAATGCTAATATTATTTATTTGATAGTCATTGTGAAATCTAATGAGAATGTTCTTGCAAATTTCTTAACAAGAGATGAACATCCTTGAAGCGGATTCCATCACGGTCCGAGCAAGACACCTTAGGGAAAACCTTGAAGAACTTTACAAATAATTTGAGTTGCTAAGGACATGAGCCGAAGCAGCTGCATATGTTTAGAAGGCGGATTTGGACAAAGTCCAAAAAGCCATACAAGCTTTAAGGGTCTCTAACTGTTAATTGTGGAATGCATTAGAGGGACCTCTACACAAGGCGGGTTCACCATCGGTGATCCAAAAAGAAATACAAAAGAAAGGTTCATCATCGATGAGCAAACAAGAGGTTTTTATACCCGAAGCAGGACATCCTGTAGACAAGTATTTTTCATCGGATACCAATGAAAAGGTTGATAACGCTAAATCAAGTATTTTATCGGACTCCGATAAAAATATTAATTCAGAAAATCAGGAAGAAATTTCAGGTAACCCGAGTCAACTCAGCACCTTTGGGGTAAAAGAAGGAGAGGTTAACCTAAGGCCACAGACAGGCCCAAGACAGGTTAACACTAACCAATTTGTTTCTCCATTTCAGGTTTACCAAAGAACATGAGAGAAATTGGTTACAAGAAATGAGATCAATCCAAGGCTAAATTACTACCGATTGGTCTGGAAAGTATCCAAGGCTTTGGATGCTCTCGGGTGTAAACCCACAAGACGTTAGGGAATGATTTGACTTCCGAGCAATTGCTTCGGTATTCACGACTGCATCTAGCTTTCTGAAAATTTTAAAATTATCGGAATGAATATCAACTGTTGTGCACGATTCATGGCAGAACAACCCACATCTGGGTAGAGGAGATACACTGGAGCCAAAGATTATATCAGCCGCCCTAGAAATCACAGGCAAAGGGTCTCACCTAGTTTTCCATTTTATAAAACTATAGAGATCGGACATGGTGGCGTACAACAGAGCCAAAGCACCACCATCAAATAATCTTTTAGTAGTCGCCCTCACCGAGGAAAAAATATCTACAAGGCGAGCTTGGGGATTATGAGTCTGTCTTATTGAGATGGACAAAGAAAAGTACCAGTTCAAAAAATTTCAAAATTCTGTGAATGAGTCTTTCCTGTTAATCTCAACGACAGGAAACACAACCAGGTTTGCTGAAAGTCTTTTCGAAAATAAAAGGAAATTAATTTGGAAAAATAAGGTTTCGGCAACAGAACAAACAAGGAAAAAGATATGTAACATGATACATATCGAAAGGTGGGAAGAAAGAATATGTTCTTACTGCCAAACACAGGAGAAACCTTTGTTCGGACAGGGTTTCAAGGTTAAACAAGATAAACCTGATTACCCGAAAAAGAAGGAAAAATTGAAGGATTTTTAGAAAATAAAAACAAAAAATGTAATAAAAGGAAACGAGTCTAATGGACTCGATAGTAGATAAGTTGTATTGTATTCTGAAAAATGTAATAGATAGGAATACAGTATATAGGGTTCAATACAAACCCTATACAGGTCCAAAGGGTTCTAAGGGATCTTTCTTGACCCTATCAAGCACATGACATTCCCGTCAGACACGGTGTAGTAGATGGCCCCACCATTGTTGAAGAATCCACAACCGACGAAAGACGATGGCCAAAGAGACGAAAGTAGAGGACCCCTCCACTAATTAAAGATTCGTTGCCGATACAAAAAAACAACGAGACCACCAAGACAGACAATAAATGGTGGAAGACCCACTTACCTAATGGTGGGTAGAAAAGTAAAGATGGTTCCACAAAGTGGAAAGCAAGCTGGCAAAGCCCTCAAGTGGCAAGGGAATTTTGCCTATAAAAGGGAGGCCTCTGCCTCAGAAGAAGATCGAAATCACACTATACTTCTCTCTTGTTCGAAAATCTTCTCTCTAGAATAGTTTAAACTTTCAAGTTTTCCTGTTTATGGGGGTTTTCCCTTTTCGAGTATTAGTCATGATAGGCTAAGCAAGCTTTCTCTTCCAATGGCGAAGAAAATTATTATTATAAAATAATTTAGTGTATATTCTTCAATAAACAAGGTTTTTGCTTTCCGACTTACTTTCTATAAATTTATATTTCTGAGTAAAATTTCATCCAACAGTGAGTCTCTCTGTGATCCCCTTAAAGGCAGGTGGCCGTTGAAAAGGGTTGCGATCTGAGTTCTCAATAAGATCGGTTTAGAACCATAAACTGCGGGCGAGTGGTTGGATCTTTTGATCCGTAAAACCTGAACCGAGATTCAAGAGAATTTAAGAGACAAAAGCGAGGTATGATTTAAACTCAGTTTTATTTTATTTACGGAAACATGTTAGATCTGATATTGATCAGTGGACTAATCCGAATCTAATAAGCATAAGGATTAAAAAAAAGAAAAATGACTAATGGCATAAATGGCATTTTGAAAATTAATAAAAATCAACCAGAGTAAAATAGTATTTTGTTTTGAAAATATGGTAGAAAAGGAATAAATTATAAGGATTATGATATAAAAGGATTATATTACATAGATTATGGTATAAAAGGTTATTGATTATATATAATGTGGTAATATGGGATATCAACCCTAAAATAAATTCTACATACTGAAACTGAGATGGAAACATTACATGGATGGCCAATCACCAACACTTGTAAAACAAAATGTTGTCCTTTTAATTTCTCTTTAATTAAAAAATAAAAATAAAAATCTGTCATGGCAAGAAATATCAGTCGACTAAGTTGCACTCATTTAAACACCTAATAATATTTCTCAGTAAACATGAGCCATACAACGTAAAAACAAGTAACAAATTCTGCAAAACAGGAAGCCAACACAGTTGGTTCTCCGATTTCCAACCATGAAAACAGTAATCAATGTTATTTAGGCTACCGATTACGATTATCAAGCCACTTGATAGTTTTCAGTAGATAGCAGTGTTCTCTGGGAAAACTTGGGTGGATTACCTCCTTTCAGTGGCAAAATACTACCCACCTGTAAAAATGTAAATTAAGTCAAGCAACATATAAATCACGGACGAGTTCTTAAGCTATCTTTCGTGGAAAAGATGAGCACATAAGATATTTGTTTCAATAGAAATGTATCCACCAATGTTTGTTCTAAAACTGACATGCATGCTAACTCCTACACGGCAAAAAGCAATGAGTGGATGAGCTTCATCTTCCTAATAGTAACTAGCAAACAATTTGAAGCAAATTGAATGGCTAAACTGCCCCAGTTGGGTTTTAGTTTAAAGTGGTCAAATAATGAAGGTAAGGAAGGGTAATTGTTAACCAACATAGCCATGTTCAAATTACTACCCAGTCCCAAAATAAGAGTCTTGTTTTAGTAATAGAAACAAGAATCTTATTTTGGACGTAGGGAGTACTATATTTCTCCTAACATAGGGAGAACTGTATTCTAAATGGGAGTATAACGTTTAACCAGACATTCTAAATAAAGAGAGATGGGAACCTTAAAATTACTGAAGGTGCTTGTAGAAGTAAAGCGCACAGAAATTGGGAAAAGATCTGATGTATCCACTGCAGGAAGAACGAACTCCATAGATCCACTGCAAAGAGTTTCAACGTGAAAAATAGACCAAATAATAGCACAATAAAACCGGTTTAAAGGTGAAACAGAATAATCCCACTGTAAACAAACCTGCGATTTGAGTTATCAATGAGTACAATGGACCACTCCAAAATTGACTTCCTGGAATCATACCTACAACAGATATCATTGAGATGCTCATTAGCTTGAATTGTTGAAATTGGATAGAAAATGATAAAAAAAGCATCAAGCAATTCTATCAACGGTAGCATTTACAAGATCACACTTCAAAGTTCGAAGCCAATTTCATGTTGATATCTAAATTGGCCACATGTATAGAGCAAACTCTGTTCAGAAGCTCCTGTTTATTAAACATAGCGCTATTCCATTACCATTACAAACCACCACATGTTTCAACTTTAAATTGATTCACAAAACAAAAAATATCATCCAGTTTCCATGTTCAATTACTTTGTGCTCAGCACAATAATCACAACTTTTATGAAATCAAGCTGAATCACTGAAGAAGTATTAAGTTCCATGAACTACAGTCTCCCTCAAGTCTACATCTCCAATTATTTCACAGATAGAGAAACTACAGTTTCTAGGCTAAAAATTAAATTTAACTCCTAATTCGTTTACTCTCTTCACTACCTAATGTAATTCATGTAACCAGAAACTTTACTTTCATTACTCATTTCAACCAAAGACACATTAATCCTTGATGGTGACCTTTCAAAATATGCACTTTACCTATGTTAATATATATAGTCCTATATATTACATATTATATATGTATATACAAATAATTATATATTACACATTATGTCAATCGTCATTGACTTTTCAAAAAAAAATTGTACAAATTTTCTCTACTGATACTGTAGATTTTAGATGGTGGAAATAGTTTTTCTTTTTTTATCTTTCATAGGCATTCTTGGTGGAAATGCTTTCTTGAAAAGGCAAAATGGAAAAGAAAATTCATAAGCAATCACTTCTCAAGAGTTCCACCTGCTTAAAAACAAAATACCTAGCATCTATTAAAAGAGTAAACAAAATGTAAATATTAAATAACAAGACGAGCCCCTCACCTCCACTCCCCATCTATCTGTTGTACTTTTGGTGCGTCTCTAAGAGCCGGAAGAGGAATTGAAATCACAACATTTTGTAGATCAAACATTGGTGAAGCTTCATACTCCAAATTCACATAGGTTTCACTTCCAGAAACAGTAGGCCAGCAGTTAACTGCAATGATAAAACAATGACATGAAGTAGGCCACTTGCAAAAACTGCAAATATTTTTCTATATCTGTGTTATCAAATAGGGAGATAAAATCAAAGCTCACTTGTCAATGGCACTAGTGATTCATCTGAACTTTGCATTCTCCATTTCAGTAAACTAACACCATCACCAGCCTGGGCGGGAAATGGACGAGTTGAATCCTTGAGAGCCAAAATATTTTGGCTGTTAAATAATTCCCTATTAATGTTGGGGTGTGTTTTGGGTATAATCCCTGAATTATCACCAGTTTCAATCTGAAAATGAACATTAAAACAATATTCAGAGATGCACCCAACACGCCATAACTAAGAATACTTTTGAAATCTGAAGGCAAATAATCAAGTATACAAAAAGCAAGGGTGGAGGATAGAACTCTAGAACCTGAACTTGGATGAACCCATCATCTTGGTTCAGTATTTGGAGCGACAAAATACCCTGCAAATCAAAGTTACCAATACCACCATCCCTTTTTAATGTTACATTCAGCTTTTCTTCAACTGCAAACGTAACAGGATCACTTGGTGGTGGAGCAGCTGCTCTGGACTGACCAGTAGTAGGTCTGACATCTTCAACAATAACTTCACCTTCAGCTTTAAGAGATTCCAAAAATTGGTTGGTCCTTTGTGTTTTCCCTAGCTGCATGCCGAGACCTTTTGGTGGAGCTGAAGCAGATGCCGGTGGACGACCTATAATAGAGATCATACAGAGAGTTAAAAAAGGTTATTCTCAATCAACTTATCTTGAAACCTATTGGTAAAACACATCTCAATTTCACCAATAACACCAAAGAATATTCAATGGTAATAAATTCCAATGGACATCTCAAGATTTCATATTTTTGGAGCAATGATTCAATATGAGAAACAATTATCAGATTCCTATTAATTGTGACATATGATTGACACAATCATGTGCTAATCAAAAAGTATATTACAGCTAGAGCAGATAATCCCATGAACTGAATTCACTTTAAAGGAGGCAGCTACGTAGCGTCTTCCGGTGCTGCAATAACAGCGTGCATGCTAAGGTGATCTACTCAGAAAAGAAAAGCGAAAAAAAAAAAAGGACAATAGATTCCATAAATCTTTCACCTAAATTTATCTTAAACTGTATTTAATGTTAGTTTACTTTTTATATTCTTGATCCAAGTTTAAATTATCAGTCTTCATAGAACTTTTAAGTTGCATCTTATATCCTAAGCAGTTCATTAGATACAGATTAATAGGTAGCGCTACATTATTATAAGGGAAAACCTTTAGGCTTAGAGAAGGATTCCACTTCAGTGCTTAATCCAAAGCCAGAACCACCTCCAAAACCACCACTATTAGATATGCCAGAATCACTGCCAAAGCCAGTATCAATTCTTCCAGAGCCCATTGATTGCAAAGACATAAATCCTCCCTTGTCACCCCTACCCTTCTCAATCTGGATGAATAATAGAATAAGTTAGTCAATCCATGACCTGAAAATGATGAATAGAATATAACCATCAAACTTGAGCCCCAGCTCAATTACCTTGCTTTTGTCAATTTCGCTAGCCTTCCGTTTCATGACATCCTTGGTTTCATTGATCTTGCTTTGCAAAACCAATTTGTGCAATTTCTCTTCATGACTTTCCATCTCACAGTATTGCTTGACTTGTGTGACCGTGACATTTTCCTTGTGCCCAAGTGAGATTACTTCATCAAATGCAAAAAGAATCTCAAAAGCTGTTTTGCCAATGCCTTCTTCATCTAGGGAATAAGAGTATTCAGGCACCTAAGAGGTTAAAGAAACAAAAGCATAGTCTATAAAAGTACCAAA
Organism: Scutellaria barbata; assembly: GCA_028654395.1. Lineage (NCBI taxonomy): Eukaryota > Viridiplantae > Streptophyta > Magnoliopsida > Lamiales > Lamiaceae > Scutellaria > Scutellaria barbata. The sequence goes on along the minus strand of CM053644.1, from coordinate 17,247,338 downwards.
ATTGTTCCAAAACATTCAAAAGCTCCCATTTACGATACCAAAAAAAAAAAAAAATCCAAATGAGGAAAGCATAAACAATTTCAGCTCCATGCCCAGTATAGATGAAAATGACTGTTCCTCTAAAATCAAGATATTATCTGGAAGAGCAAATGAGATACAGCAAGTAAAGGATCTGTTGCTCAAAGTAAAGGATACAAGTTTTGAGAGTAGCCTCAACGTCTCCAAATCCTCAAGAATGTTGCTCTGTTTATTCGTGACAAGAAGCAAGTACAGGGATTCTATTGGCTGATAAACATAACGGACATTTTCAGTCTCAACATAAGTATGTTGTTTCCCTGTTCCAACCAATTTGGGGAAAGCTGCAAGGTATCCCTCAATTCGTATACGTGACATGTCAACGAACTGCCTTGAGACAAGTGCTGTGGAAGATAAGAAATCACAAAGTTAGGGATGCACAGTATTCCAATTGCATCAATTATCAACTAACATAAAAGTAGAGATCAGCAAAACAAAATGTACATAGAAATTTATCAAAAAACCAATTGCATGTCTAATGAATAACAAAATTTTAGATCACCAAAAAAAACAGGTCAGTGGAACTAAGATCATCTGTTAATCTACTGATTACTAAGATCATCAGTAGAACTAAGATCATCTGTTAAACAGGGCACAAAGACCAAAACCATAACCACAACAAAACAAATTTCTCAAAAGAAAAGTTCTGATAACAAAACAAAATCTTCAAGGTGAACTGATAAAGTTCCATAACAGAAACAAAATCTTAAAAGTGGGTTGTACAGATAAACGCAAAAAAAAAAAAAAATGCTGCAATAAGAAAGCTGAACAAACCTAAAATTCCAATAAATGCATAAAATAACATCTACATCAAAAACATAATAATTATAATATTAATAAAACTAAAAAGGGCCATTAACAAGTGTTGCCTTACATTCAAAAGTCAAAGAAAAACTCAACCATTTATCTATACGCCCTTAGACAAAGCCTATCTCCCTCTTTGAAAAGTAACGTAATGACAATTTTGTATCTAAAGTTTATCAAAAGGTAGGAATACACCATGGCCAAAGACAAAAACAGAACACAATGAGCTTGAAATTTTCAGAGAAGTTTCAGCTCAAATAACAATTAGATACTCTTGGACATGGCCTATGTTAATCACTGCAACAGTAACAAGACATTGAGTTTACATCCAATATTACAATGACTTCAAACCATCAACCTACAGTACTTATACAACAAAGCTTATGCCATGCATTCGTGTATTGCAATAACCTAGACATAAATTGATCCCCACATTGAAACTAGATATTAAAAATACCAGGAATCAAACAGACAAATGACCAATGAATGGACCAATGATTGTCACCTAGAGAGAGCTTCTAGAGAACATTTACAAATCCTCATCTGGGCATTCCTGAAAATTAGAGGAAGCAAAGAAGCAGCTTATCTAGAACAACTGAAAGGCCTTGCTCACAATCATAGAGATAAATTCATACAGGAAATTTTCACTCTATGGTCTTGGATATGCTATACGTGGACATCATCTTAACTCTATTTCTCATGCTTCCTCATTCTACTTATCAGTTTGTTATGATTGTGATGCATATATCCATAATTATTAGCCCAATGCACAATATCGTTTGCTTCACTATTTGATAGCCTGTGATAAATAATGAGCCCACTGCCCAATCAAGCAAGATCTTCAAATACAACACACAAACCCTATGCGCCTAATACAAGGAAAAGAACCTCCGGTATTAACTCTTGAAATGACAAGTTTTACCCTTATTCATGAAAAGAGAACCTGACGCCCTTGTTTGTATAAAATAGTCAAGAATCATCTCAGAGAAGATAAAATTTAAAGGCCTGCTTCTATATAAAGAACAAGCCAGTCAGCAGAAAATGGACAGTTTTATAGTGGTTTGTGCTTCACCATTTTTTTCTCCATCAAAACCACCGAAAGTTATCTTTGTAAAACAAATGGGATCTTTATTCTATTTATTTCTCTTCCAAAGCCAATCCATGGCCAATGGACATTGTATAGTGGTTTGTGTTAAACATTGTTCTCTCCAGCAAAACCACAGAAACTTCTCTTTGCAAAACAATGAGGGACCATAATTTTTCATTTCTCTTGAGAACTTGCTAATATAAAGCCAAACAAATCAACCTTCAATTTGGACTTTGTTGCAACCATAATGACACGCAGTGTTTCTTTATATGTTGATCCCTATGTCATAATGTAAGATTTGCAGTCATCATATGAAAATTGAGATATAATTGTTTCAGAATTTTGATGTTGATTCTAAAGCAAATGTTAAATAGAAAACTACAGTCTCATCTGAGAAATATTCAATTCAATCTACTCTACACCTGCCCTTAGTCACGCTACTAATTCCCTGTTCTTTTTCATATTCACTCTTTTTATTTTTTCCTTCCATTTATTTGAATCTGTTTTTTTTGTTTTTTAACAGTTGAGGTATATATAAGGTTCATACTAATTTAATATTCTCACACATGGGTTAGCTTTAAGATATGTTTCTCTTCTTAGAATGGATTGGCTTATAGGTCTTTGTGTCTCAGATAAGTTTGCAGTGCTACAAAGGAAATGAGCCATGAAAATAAGGGCATTAAGATAATCTTATTAGTAAATAGTAATTAATTTATGCAGTCCCTACCAAGCAAACAAAATGACAGAAAGAAATATGAAATATCTCAAACAATATACCAAAAAAATGAATGGGCAAGTATGTACACCCAACTTTGTAAGCCATATCAGAATATCCTTGGATCACCCCTAATCTCCAAATCATAATGGCAAGAAACAAAGCCATAGGTTTTAACAATAAGCATGCATGTCAATGCCCTCATTTCAGAGATATTATCTTACATTCAACACACTAGAGAAATGAATTATATCTAGTAAATGCACTGATCAAATTCTCATATCCAAGTTACTTATGCAAAAGTCAGAAGTAAATTTAGAAATCAAGGCTCAGAAGCCCACCTTTTCCAGATTTACTAATAATGGAAGCAGCGAGAACAACCTGCACAGTAGATTAAGAAGATCATAGTCAAAAACAAACAAAAAAAGTAGTTCAAAAGGAATAACAAAGGCAAATAAGTCAAAGGAAAACTACCATCTTGATCGACTGAATTCCACCACTGAACAGTGTTCAAGAAAACGAAAACACCTGCAAAGCCACAAAAAGAATCTTCAGATTGGCAAATTTGACAAGATGAGGTGCACTATGCAAAAAAATATACTGCACCCATAAAAACAGAAATGCGGGTTCAGAAACAAGATCCAGATCCGAAACAATAATCTAGGGTTCAACTTGACAATATTTCAGATAAGATATGGGCATTCATCAAAATTATAACTCAGATAACAGATCTCCACAGCCTAAAGAGTGGAATCTGTAATTACAAAAAGAAAAACTCCAAAAAAGTGGAAGATCACCGAAAAGTATTGAAAATCAGCTATAGAATTGAACAGATCGATCAAGCAGAAGTCAAATTAACATTTTCATTACCTGCAAATTCACCAGAACCTCAGATCGGGCGAAGAGAGAGCGAGAGAGAAGTAAATCGAACGAAAGGCGTTGCGTGGCTTTTATATGAGTAATTAATTTGCACATTCACCCTTGAGAAATGCTCATTTTGCAATTTGCACACTAAACTGTGATTATAAGTTGTAACCACCTTTCTCTTGTATGTTGTGAATACAAGGGTGTAATTTGTAAATGAGAAAGTCGGTGTGTATTAGAGCATCTATATTGATGTGCTTTAGTAGTGTTAATAACAATTTGTATATCCGTGATGGTTCTAATACTCAGTAAATTTTTAAGAATTTAAACGTCTGGTAAAATTATATATAAATATATATATATATATATATATATATATATATATATATATATATATATTCTTGTGTCGTTAGTATTCATGTAATCTGGGTTTGAAATGGTATAAGAGTCATGTTAAAAAGAAAATAGTAGTAATTATCTAACACATCTTCATTAAAAATGAATCCCTTCAGATCGAAGAATACTGTTAAAAACAATATGACAGAAATATGATATTCTACAAAATTTAGAATTATTAAATAATTGGACTATTCATAAAGTTAAACCAAATAAAATATATCAAGTAATTTTGAAAAAATAGAATTTAAATAGTTGGTTAAAACTATTGAATCTTCTATTCCCCTTAACAATCAAGAAGTAATATTAAATTTACTTGATAAAAAAGATATTTTACCTTTTAGGAAGACACATAATTACATACATATAGGTTTAGTGCAAATTGCATTTCGACCTTTAACATTAAAAGGTTTACTAGAAAGCTTTATAGCAGCTTTAAGAGATGGTAGAAATAAAGCATGGAATAAATCCCTAATGGGAATAATTCAATCTAGTCTTTCACATGAACCAGTATATTTTGATGTATATTCTGATCTATGTTTATCTCTTACAGATAATAATATATTAAGTGTCTTAACATTAAATATTAAAACTCATGGATATGATTATATTCTCGGTTCGAAAATAATTTGTATATGTTATAAAATTTACTATAAACCTTTATATACTATGAATCCAAAATGTAAATTAATGGATAAAAGTATAAATGAAACTATTCTTATTGAAACAAATTTCAATAGATCTAATATTTCTACTAGAAGAGCTATCAAATGGGAAAAAATAAGTTTTTCAGAAAAATGGACAATAGAACAAGAAGTTTATAAAGAACCTCTTGTAAACAAAGATTTGAAAAATATAATTCAAATAGAAGAAGGAACTGTTCAAATTCAACTTTCAAATGAACAAAGAAAATTTTTACTTTCATCTTCTATATCTAGAGATAATTCTATGTTTAGAACTAGAACAACAGATTCATATATCTCACATTTAGATTATTGGGTAGATTTACCACAAACATCTAGAGCTTCTACTTCTCAAATAAGAGAAAGAAATAAAAAACATTCTAATGAAGAAGTTTTTATTGACAGAAACAATATTGTTAGAGATTTTAATTATGGAAATATTCATAAAGAAAGTGACACTATGTCAGATACCCCATTTAGTCTTCATGATTAATACACCAATTAATTTTGAAAAAGGATCACCTGCTAGACAGGAAATTAGTCAAGAATTTAAAAAATTTAGATGGATACTTTTCAGAAAATGGTTTTTTTAAAATCTATCTAAAAATCTTGAACAAATTCAAGAAGAATTTTATGATTATTGTAAAGAAAATAATACAATAATATTTTTGGTTCCCTGATTTATAAAAACATATATAATAAACAAAATTTCGGTTTTAGAAAGAACATATAAATTAACTACGGGACAGGAACAAAGATTTTTGTATCCTCCTAGTACTCCTTTTCAAATGGACAAAAATAGTAAAATAATGAATTTTACAGCTTTTTCAAGATTAATTGAGAATGAAACTTTACAAGTTACCATAAAACACATAAATGTTTTAATGGAAAAATAAAACTATACTAATTTATACTTAAATATAATAGGCGAAGAATTAATCTCGTTACATAACAAAGTAAAAACCATAATTTCTATTATAAAACAAATTAAACAAAAGATATTATTATAGTAGACCAACTCCTATTGATGTTTTTCATGAAGAACAAGACTTTTTCTCAGAAACAAGTTATAATGGTTATATATATATATATATAAATTCATTTCCAGATATGTTGTGTAGTATTTATAATGTAAAATTATCTTATTTTTAATGAAAATATAATTGTCTTTAATCATATAACTTGGTACATTACCTTAAAAATCATATATTTTATTCTTTTATTTATTTAACCAAATTACGGTTATCTTAAATCACTTTAATCAATTTCGATGTAATATATAGATGTCTGATATATATTGAATATAGTTTGTATATATTTTTTCATTAAATTAAGATGATATATTAAGAAATGAAGACGTAATTTGATTTATGATAACATAAATTAAAAATATCGATATCGATATAAATATTGATATTTTGAATTTACAAAACTATCAACAAATATATAGTTATCAAATGTTGATATCAATAATATTTTGATACTGTTGGACCCCCCAACCCAAGATCGAATCCAAGCACGTGACTTGGCTGGATTGTGGAGATTTGTGGTCATATAGAATCCGATCAGGAAAGATCATCAAGTAGGCGATTGAACACCCGGCCGGCCATCGAGAGATCCGACAATGATAGATTTCATGGTGGATCCAATATAGCATCTACCGACCAGGCCAAGACATAGCTCGGGTGACCTAGCAGGATATTCCTAAGTAATAGGGGATAGTGGGAGGAAATAACCTCCCACATCCTAGAAAATAGGCAAAAAATAAGGGAGAAGTGGGCATGATCTCTGCTAACTTGTGCTCTCTCTTTACCTATAAATAGTATAATTTTTAACTTAGAAGGGATTCGAACATTTTTGTATTCAAGCACTAGAGAGCACTTTTCTCTAACATATATTATATACGATTCTGGCCGGCCACAATAAACCGACCAGGATCAACTAAACTAAATTGCCCGAGTAGGCTCCGGACATAGTATTTTCTACACTCTTTAGTTGATTTCTTTATCTGATTTTGATCATTTAAACCGGATTTTCCTTAATTTGAATGTTTAACTAAAAATTTACATCCAAATAAATTCTGACGTCAGCATTTTTGTGCTAGAAGGAGGGGTTAACATTAAACGAAGGAAAAACTCCAAATTTCATAATGAGCAACGAAGAACACGCTGTAACACCAGACTCACAAGCCTGCATGTCTCAATCGGGTGGGTCTGGCCAGCCAAATCTGGCTATACCCGTAGGGTCGCCCAGATCGTACCCATTATTCTAAAAACCCCAGGACGCCTATGTCAACCAGTGAGATCTGGGCCATCATGGCTCAGTTAAACGAAAGGTTGAAAGAGATCGAGTAGAGGGAGAAAGCCCAGATAGTGAATGGGCTAATGGAAGACTCGAAATCTTCCGATGAGCCCACACCGAGATGAAATCTGAAAAAAAAGATTGTGGATGACCAGGGACCCATAAGAAGCCCGTCATCGATTTGAGCTCGGATAAACAATAGGGTGCACCCAAACCAAGTAAAGAACATGACGGAGACCAGATATGCTCCAGATTGGATGGGGCCAGCCTCAGCATTGGAGGCCAGGAGGCTTGTTAGGACCCAAGATGAGAGGGACGGAGCCCCGCAGCCTCACGAGGAGAGTACTGGCTATAATCTCCGACACTCTGAGCTGGCCAAGGAGTAGGAATTGAGGAAGAGGCTAACCGACATTCAGGCCAGAAAGAACAGGCTGATATAGGAGGTTGGAAGAGGACTATCCCCTTTGCAGAACATATCTCTATAATGGTCACACCGGCTAAGTTTAAGGTACCGTCAATCGGTTTCTACAATGGTGAAACCGACCTGAGCACCCATCTTGACAAGTACTCATCGTGGATGGAGCTCTAGGGGGTCAGAGAGGAGTTGATGTGCAAAACTTTCCCACTCACGTTGGGGGACCGAGCAAAAGGTGGTTTAGGTCATTCCCAGACTTCTCGGTCGGAGGATAGGATGAGCTGACAGAATTGTTTCCAACATAATTCATGGGGTCGAAAATGAGGTCAACCCTGAAAGAGAGACTAGTCAATGTGAGGCAAGAGAAGACGGAGTCTCTAAAATCCTATCTGGACAGGTTCAACAAGTTTGTCTTAAAGATGGAACAGGTATCAGATGACGCCGTGTTGATGGCCATAATGGCGGGGCTGAGGCCCAGAACCAGATTTTGGTGGTCTGTTCATGAGGAAGACCCAATGACCTACCATAAGTTTCTAACCAGAGCAGAAATGTATATCGGGGTAGAAGAGGTAATCCCAGATAAGAAGCCTTCAAACGGAATAGAGCGGAGGCCAGAAATGAGAGAAGAGAGAAAGAAGCCGATGAGGCCGTTCAGGCTAGAAGGAGATTTCAAGGTTTTCTAGCCTTGAGGACCCAGTCAGGTAACTAAAATATTGACAGTTACTCCCACATAGGTCCTTACAAAAATAAAGGACAAAAACTTGATGTCGGAGTCGAGGCCATCAAGAGCAAACCCAGCCTGCCTCAACCAGAATAAGTACTGTAAGTACCACAAGACGAAGGGCCATAATACGGATAAGTGTTGGGCACTTCTGGCCAAGCTGATGAAGCTGATAGATTAGGGTCATTGGAAGAAATATGTGAAGGACCAGAGACAGCAAGATTAGGGGCAGCAGCCTGCGTTGCCCCCATCTCTACTGAATGGAACTACTCGGGAAATCTTAACATTGATTAATAACAGTTTTGGCGAGCAGAGGGGCTCCAAACGAGCTCGGAAGGAACAAGTTAGGGAGACTAGGAACGCATACCAAAAATGCATCCCACCTAGAGTAGAGTCCCGACAAGTGCATATCTTCTTCACCGAGCTGGATAAAGAAGGGATGACTTATCCCCATAGTGATACCTTAGTGGTATCACTAAATATTTACAATACCATAGTGCATAGAGTCATGGTAGATACAGGAAATTATGCCAACGTGCTCTACTTGAGCACGTTCAAGTAAATGGGGTTCCACGAATCCCAACTCGAGCCCTCCTCCAATATGATTCAAGGCTTCGAAGGAATGAGGACCAAGGTGCTGGTCACCTACGAGCTTAAGGTCCTATTCGGGGCTAATGACCACACTATTTTCACAATAATAGAGTTCAAGGTGGTCGACCTTAACTCTTAATATAACGCGATCTAGGGCCAGCCACTCTTGGCAAAATTGAAGATAGTAGTCTCAATCTACCACCTCGTCATTAATTTCCCAATCGTTGAGGAAGTATATGTGAAGAAGGGAAACCAACAAGCAGCCCGAGAAACGGATATGGGGCTGCGTCCAAGAGAGCTCAATATGTTAGAGCTAGCGCAAATCAGGTCGGATGATGAGCTGATAAAGGACGTATTTGAGAACACAGTCCTCGAGATAGCTGAGCTCGGCCCGAAAGAACTTATGGAGGTAGACGGGGAGCCAAAGCAACCAGAAACTCAACCCGACCAGCCGGTTATCCTAACTTTTGAGATCGGGTTGTTAGTCCCAAGTGATCTCGGAGGTTCAGATGCGGGGTGAATGAATCTTCGTTGATTTTTAAAATCATTTCAAACTTGTTACACTGTAAGTTACTTGAACGTACATCATAGGCCGATACAATTTACAACACTATGAAGCAATGCAGTTTGTTGTATCTAAGAGTTCTTGCAGCGAAAAATTATACTTTAACTAAAGGCTTGTTTTCTCAAATATGCTTTCTTATGAAGATTCTTTTATACTTACGATAAAATAAATACAAGATGCAGCACAAAATATATATATAAAGCGATATAAACACTTAAGGACTTATAGTGGTTCAAAGGTGGTGTAATCCGTCTAAGTCTATTCTACTACTTCCCCGAGTAGGAATTTCGTTAAGTAAGATTGGTTTACAGGATATTACCAAACCATCTATTAACCTAACAAGTTAACACTTACTAGAACTCATCTTTACACACAACTGCTGCAAGTTCTAAAGACAAAACCCACTTAGGATTTCTAAACACCCACAAAGAGAAATTCTCTTCCTCCTAGATAACTAATAACAATCAGTAATGATAAATCTTTTCAACCGATGACACCTAAAACACCTAGCATATAGCAAATAAGTAAAAGTATATATTTGTTATTTCTTCAACTGGTGCGGTGAAGTGATTTTCTGTATCCTCTTTGGGTCTTTGAAGTTGAGCTTGTTCACTTCACTAGGTCAAGTAACTGAAACTTATAAGCATGTTTGAGAGTATTAGCTTAATAATGTTTGGTCTTTAGAGTGTAAATGTTTCAGTAACCAGTTTCAGTGCAACTTGACTCCTATTTATACTTGTAGAAAGATATCCATTGAAGGAGATATCTCTTATTTGAAATTAGGGTTCTGATCAAAGGCATGGCTCGCATTTAATGCTTCTTAACTTATCTTCTCAGTGTATTTAATGCGGTGGTTGCGGCTCATAGCTTTCTACAACCTGTTAGGCCACGTGTCATCTTTGTATTGGCTTTGCAACTATAACTTTGATCTTATCTCAACCGGCCCTATTTTGATTTGTTTTGATTTTTGTTCCTCGTATTGTATTTATACTTTCTCGGATTACAGGTGGCGTTGTTTCTACTGTTGTGTCTAAGCTTTGTTGGAGTATGCATCCTAGAACTATTTGCAGTAACTTGATCTTACTGTACTGCTGTTACTTATTCTTGCAGCGTTGATGTAACTTCTGCTTGCAGCGTAGTTGTAACTTCTGCTTGGTTGCAGCTTATTTTCCTTCTTAATGCTGCATTGCTGTAATTTCTTCTTACAGTTTCTTCATTCCTTCTTCTCTTGATACAACAAGACTTCTTTGAGATCTTCCATCTTTCAAAATCTTAACTTACAGACTCAATCCTAATCTATATGTTTTCACTTAAACACTATGAAAAATAGGGTAGTCCAACTTCCTAATACATGGTTGATTTGTTTCATCAAAATCTAAACACTGAAATCCCAACATAGGTCCTCCTCGGGCACAGCTGACTAGAGTGGTGGCTGACAAACAAAAGAAGAAAGACAACTGCCGCCTAAGGAGTGGGGATCCTTAGATCCTAGAAAAGATGGGCCCAAGAAAAGGGCAACACCAGTACCTGATAAAGCTAGATCCAAGCCAACCAGACTTGAAACTGCAGATTGGAAGGGAGTTGAATGAGTCATTTAGGGATGAGCTAGTTTCTTTTCTACAAGCAAATACCGATGTTTTCGCTTGGGCACATGAAGACATGGAAGACATCCGACTAGAAGATGTCTGCCACTATTTGAATATAGATCCAGCAACCTAACCGGTGGCCCAGAAAAGATGAAGACTTAGCTCAAATAAATATGAAGGGTTAAAGTTGGAAGTGCAGAGGTTGTTACGGCATCACTTCATTAAGGAGACCAAATATACGACTTAAGTGTCAACCTAGTTCTGGTTAGGAAGATAAACAGGTCATGGAGGCTGTGTGTAGACTTCACTGACATGAACAAGGCCTGCCCAAAGGACTGTTTTCTTTTACCCAATATTGACCAGCTCGTCGATACAACTGTTGAGCACGAGCTGATGAGCTTTATGGATTTGTATCATGGATACCACCAAATACCAATGGCCAAGTAGGATCAGGTACATACTACATTTATAACCGATTGAGCCCAATACTACTACACCATGATATCGTTCGAACTGAAGAATGCGGGGGATAACCTACCAGAGGCTGGTAAACAAGATGTTTGTCATCCAGATTGGGAAAACAATGGAAGTCTACATGGATGACATGTTTGTCAAGTCTAGGAAAATGACCGACCACGTGGATGACTTAGCTAAAATGTTTGATATCCTGAGGTGGGATGAAGCTCAACCCTAAGAAATGCTCCTTTAGGGTTGGCTTGGGAAAGTTTTTAAGATGCATGGTAAGTCAGAGGGGAATCGAGGCCAACCCTGAGAAAATTGAAGCAATTGTGAACCTGACTCCCCAAGACGGATTAAGAATGTCCAAAGCCTGACAGGCAAAGTTGCAGCACTTAACCGTTTCATATCCAGGTCCACTAACAAGTGCCGACCATTGTTCAACCTCATCAGAAAAGATTCCCAATTTGAGTAGAATGGGGAGTGTTAATCGGTATTGGACGAGCTGAAAAGAGCATCGATGATAGCCCTAGTCATGGCCAAGCCTCAGCCTAGCGAGAAATTGTAGTTTTACCTAGCAGTATCCGAGTATGCAATGAGTGCAGTACTTATTCGAGCAGAACAAAAGGCCCAACAACCTGTTTATTATGTCAGCCAGTTGTTGTATAATGTCAAGCTCAGATACCAGGCCATGAAAAAACTGGCCTACACCCTGATCATTTCAGCTCAGAAGTTGCACCCTTACTTTCTAGCACACTAGGTAGAAGTACTAACAAATTTCCCTTTAAAATAGGTACTTGGCTGCCCAAATGTTTCAGGATGACTGCTAAAATTGACAGTCGAGCTCGGGCAATATGATATTCATTACGCCCCTATGACAACTATCAAGGGACAGGCCCTGGCAGACTTCATCACAGAGTTCACACTAACTCTAGTCATCCGAGAAGAGCAGATAGAAAAGCCCTAGAGAATGTTTGTGGATGGATTATCGATCGTCTAGTGCACTAGGGCTGGAATAGTTGTGATTAGGAATGACAGCTGGACAGGGATTCCCCATTCCCCACGGGGATCCGTCCCGAATAGACAGGGATTCTCCGAAATATATCCCCATAGAAACGGGGATGATTTTTGCCCCGATTGATGGGGTGGGGTGGGGTGGGGTAGGTACAGGGATCGCATTCTCCCGCAGGGCCCCATGAATTATATATATATTTATAAATTTCTCTGAAGTCTGATGTTCTCAGTTCTCCCCTTCACTGCCCTAATTTCTAAATCACAAATCTCACTCCCTCTCATCAGTCACCGCACTGTTTCGTCCCCATCCCAATCCCCCAACCCTATCCCTCTCTCTCTCCATTCTCTACTCTGCCCAGCCCGTTTGCTACCGTCGGCCGTCGTGCTCTCCACCCCCATCCACCAACCCTCCATCTCTCTCTTTCCCTCCTCTGTCCTAGCTCGTTCGCTGCCATCGCTCATCGTGCTCCCCACCCCCCATCTCCCAACCCTACCCCCCCTTCTCCCTCCTCTACCCTAGCCCGTTCGCTGTCGTTGCCCGTCGAGCTCTTTTTACAAGTATAATTTAATGCATTTTTGATAATTCAAATATAACTTCAAGTCAATTTCCATACTACTGTTGTTTTGAGCTATTTTTTGATTAATGAAATCAATAGACAAAATGACATAATAACAGGAAAAAAAAGTTGGGATAGTCTGAATATGTGTGTGATAGTTCTTTTATGATACTGCTAACTTATGAAGCATTTCAACCTTTTCCCAACTCAAAACCTATGTCAGTGTCAGTGTATGATTAAATGTGAAAGGAAGACCTTGTCATGCTTTGTCATCTTAAACTGTTGGTATTATTGCAAACTTTTTCTTCATATGTAAGATAGTTGGCATGTAATGTGCATCATAATTTGTATATTAAAATGGGAGACTGATCTATTGAATTTATTTTTTATTTGTTATTTTATGTCCATAGAAAAAATAGGCGACTTATCCTCCAAAATCGGACATATAGAGCTACATTGAGAAGAATTGAAATTATTTAATGTTGGCTTAGAGAATTAGTTTTGGAAATTCTATACTGATAAATGTTACTAAATTTTCTGGTTCAGACCCTGACTGCATCATTTTTAGTTTAATCTACTTGGATTTTAGATTGTAGGTCTCATAAACAACTATTGTTTTTTATTGTTTATCTTCTATGTATGTCTAAGCAGAGTAATTTCCAATATTTACTATTGTATCGGTCTTTTGATTGTTATCAATTACTTATGTTAACATGATATTTATCTTAGTATATTTAATTTAACTATCTCAGTTCATGCTAGTAGGTAAAAAATGGCATCCTCCGGCCCTCATACTCAAGACTTCACATTCCATCCCTTACCAATGAATAGCTCTCTATCGAGTGATCAAACTATTCCTGAAGATAATTTTAATCCAACACCATCTAATACAAATGAAGTACAATACACGGATGAAAGTGAAAAGGTTCTAACATTGAGCAGTAAAAGGGACTTAAAATCAGAAGTGTTGAATTATTATAAGAGACAAAAGATTGACGATAAATGGAAAGCAGAATGCGTTTATTGCATGAAAAAACTTGGAGTTGATATAAAGAATGGGACGAGGCACTTACATGATCACTTTAAAATATATCCATTGAGAAAGATGAGAGACATAAAAAAAATTATGCCAAAAAACATTGATGGCAAAGTTGTTGTAAAGACCTACTTGTTTGATCAAGAAACTGCTAGGAAAGAAATGGCTACCATGATCATATTGCATGAGTACCCATTGAGTATGATGGAGCATATTGGATTTTGAAGATTTATGAATTCTCTTCAACCACTTTTTAAAATGGTTAGTCGAAATACTTTAAAGGGGGATATATTGAAGATCTATAAATATGAGAGGTTAAAGACAATGAAGCTTCTTGATAAAAATAAGAGTAGAGTCGCCATCACAACAGACAAATGGACATCAAGCAATCAAAAGAAAGGATTTATGATGATCACTGCTCATTTTATTGATGGATCTTGGAAGCTTCAAAGTCGAATCATTAGGTATTTGTTCTTTTTTCAAACTTAATAAGGTTTAATTTGCTAGTATGACATACATAAATTGCATTTTCACTTGTTCCTTATTATTTAATTTAGGTTTATCTATGTGTCATGTCCGCATACATTTGAAGTACTTGAGGATGTTCTTGTTGATTGTTTGATGGATTGGGATCTTGATCAAAAGTTGTCAACATTAACAGTAGATAATTGTACAACTAATGATGCACGGATTGATACTGTTTTGAACAAATTGGATACAAGTCTACTTTGGTTAGAAGGTTCATTGTTACATATGCAATGTTGTGCTCATATCTTAAACTTGATTGTCAAATATGGTTTGGAAGTAATTGGTGATGGTGTTGAACGAATTCGTAGTAATGTTTCTTTTTGGGGAGCCACTCCTAAAAGATATAAAAGGTTTGAAGAGATGACTCGTCAATTAAAATTTTCAATCACTAGAAAGTTAGTCTTAGATTGTAAGACTAGGTGGAATTCTACATATGCAATGCTTAGTAACGTCATTTGTTATAAAGATGTATTCACTCATTTGAAACAACGAGAGTCGTTTTATAAAAGTGTTCCTGATGAGGAAGATTAGGAAAGGGCTAAGAAAAATTTATGATAAATTGAAGTTGTTTCATAGTGTGACTGAGATCTTTTCAGGGACCAAATACCCCACTACTTAAATTATTTTCCAAAAATTTATAAAATTAGAATTGCTTTGAGACGATGGCTTTGTTGTGGGTATTCTAACATTGAAATTATGGCAACTAAAATGTTAGACAAATTTGATAAATATTAGTCTCAAATTCATGGCATTATGGGTGTAGCTACTGTTTTAGATCCCAGATACAAGCTCAAGTTATTGCATTACTATTTTCCTCTTCTTTTTGGTGATAAAGGTGCAAAGAGGAAAATTCAGAGAATTCAAGAGCTTTGTTCTAACTTAATGGTTGAATACTCATCCAAATTGAAAATGAGTGGAGA